>OX376209.1:6914334-7529304 GCA_947363905.1 Lithophane semibrunnea
CTTACTAATTCCATACTGCCATGTCATTACTCCGACTAGTAAATAGTATTCTGTGGCGCACATTACCGCAAAAAGCACGCTTCCATAATAAACTGCATTATGAACCTAAAAGCGGTTCAATAAAAGCCACTTTACGAGCAAGTGTGTTGAAAAATAAGTAGAAAAGTAAGTTTAGGTGAATAAGAATTCTGACACTTAGAACCTTTATTCAAAAAGAAATTCTATTTCTTGCTGTATTATTATAATAAAATTATATTTTTATGGGAATAGTATTACCACTGCTCTCAAAATGGTGAAGGAAAACATCGTGAGGAAACCGGCATGTCAATAAGTCCTAGAACCAAAAATTCGATGACAATACATGTAACATCCGCCACGCAAACGGCCCGCGTGGTGGGGAGGCGGCCTGTCTCAGCAGTGGGAACATTATAGGCTGATTTATGTTGTACTTTAATTCTATCAGGTAATGCAGTGTCGTTGCTCTTGCTTAAGATGGGTAGTAGGAAAAAAAAAGCAAGTTTTTAGGCATCAAAATCTTTATTCAGAAAAAGTATTATCAGTCGGTTTATCACATTTAACTTACTAGGTACCTACTATTTAACTACTTATTTATTTATTGATTTATTAGGGACAAAAAACACGTACCTAAGTAATTACATGTAACGCACACCATTGTCCATGTAACCCACAACGATTAAAAGTGCTGAGGACAAGTGATAAAAAAAGAAAAATAACAGTCGCTGCCACAATATTGCTATGTTACTTATCTTAATTTAACTCGCTAAACAAAATATCCAGAGCCATTTTCTTAAATAATTGCTTAGATAGACGAAATATCTCTAATTAGTTCTATAAAATTCGAGTTGTAAGAATCTACAAGGCGACGAAGAGGTGCACACTCCCCAGCGTGAAACAATTGAGGCACACGCACCTTGGGTACCTTGTAGGTAACACAATTTGGCCGTGGATCGCAGTGGATGATCGCGCCAACATTGTCTTTCAAAACGTAGCCGTCCCCGTGGGCTGCAATGGAGCTACGGCTTTATACTGCGCGATACAGTTGTAACTAAGAATAAGAATAAATTTATTTTCAAAAGTTTATACATTATTGGATTGAATTACTCAAAACAATCCAACTATTATTCCATTCCTGATATAAAGCCTAAATCGATAAGAATTAGGACAAAAATGCCTTAAAGGATGCCATAGGGAGAAGAGGCCATCGCTTTCAGAGCGTTTCGTATTTCTACAGCGACTTTGAACAGCCAATCTATTCAGTTAAAATCTCTGAAAACCTGGGTGAAGTGAACTATCTATAGTGTCAATCCCTAGCTTCAGCTGGTCTATTCTGGAAAATCTCAACGCGAAATCTTAGGTGAAGTGAGCTTGAAATGAGCTGTCATTTTCCACCTGCGGGCCTAAAACGGCCACATTAGCCATTCGTCTATAAGCGATTCATTTCCAGAATTTCCAGCTGTCATTAGCAATTCCTCCGGATATCTGTAAATTCCTCTAATTTGACAATAAAGCAATTCATAATGTGTGGACCATTTTACGAATCTCCATAGAAAACTGTCAAACAGATGAATTCTATTATGATTCTGCCAAAGTGACTATATTATATGCCCATCAAGATTTGACACTGTTTACAGCTCACTTCACCGAAGTTTTCACTGTTAGATTTTTACAAAATAGACCTGAGGATTGATAATCCTTTCGTTAGCTTATGTCAATCCAATACATTTTCAACTTTTCCATCATCGATATGATACAATGTCACTAGGCCCTCAGGTCCGTCTATGTTCTTTCTTCTAAAGTGATTTCGTATCCCGACACTGGTTTCAACACGAAGTCTAATCTCAGCTGCAGATTGCTGTCATCAGCCGTCACTTTGTATCTCCTCAGGAAATGTACTAGAGTTGCTTTCATTGATATCATGGCGTAGGTTTTACCTGTAGAGAGAGATAAGAGAGATTTGTATGTAAGAATTTTATAGAATGACTTACAGTTTGACGCGGCGAGACGGGGGGGGGGGCTTCCCTGATGCCGATTTTCAAGAATTTTTTTTTCAACAACAATAATTTAAATAACTGAAATGCTAGTAGACTTTTAAACAAATAAACTCACCCAAACAGGATCGTTTTCCCAGACTGAAGCCGACGAAGGCACCAGGTTTGGCAGGCATCCCTGGGTCCAACCATCTCTCTGGTATGAACTGTTCCACGTCCTTGCCCCACACTGGTTGCTGATGGGCCCCGAAGAGCAGAATCGCGCATTGACTGCCCGCGCGCATCGTGAAGTTTTCTGGAGAAGAAAACCACGTTTTAGTCAAATCCTAGCGATCCGCCCTGCTTCGCAGCTTCACAGGGTTTTACGACTTCACAAAACAGCCAAACTTCTATATTATAAGTATTAATGTAAGTTTAATAAAAAAATATTATTAGTGAATTCTACAACAACCCTCCAGGAATAAAATCTCTAAATGACAGTCAAAAGCGCATCGAAATCCGTTTCGTAGTTTTGAAGAACGCAGTCAGACACACACAAAAAGCGACCTATAATATATCGACTAGCGACCCGCCCCTGCTTCGCTTGGTTTTGACGACTTGAAAAAACATGGAGATTTCTTTATAATATGTACCTTAGTTTAATAGTCATAGTATGTATGGATAACTACACAGTTGTACACATAAACCTTCCGGAATACATTCTCTAATGCTGAGGCTACATTGTCGCGATAAGTCAATCTAGGTACCTACACTTCGCGCACTCTCTCTCACACACAGCTCGTCGTCTCGCTGAGAAACAGAGAGCGCGAGAAGTGTAGCCGTAGCATAAATGATGGTGAAAACCGCATCAAAGTCCGTTACATAGTTACGAAGAACCACGCGGTCACGATCACACAAAAAAAGACTGGAAAGTCATTAGCGCCCGGAGCTTTGTACATTTTGAATCGTCTCATAGAAATGCTATTTGTTGGTAAGTGCATTACTTGAGAATGACTGGATTTAGGTTTTTAGGGAAAGAAAAACTGGAAAGAAAATTTTCACATTCGGGAATAACTGAAAGTCCATTTTGGGGGTTTTTGTATGAACTCACGATTCAAACAATGGTGCGTAATTATTTTTTTGTTACAAAGACATAAAAGAAGAAAAAAAGTTAAAAGCTATCAGGAAAAAAAATCGGGAAAAGAATAGGAAATATTACGCAAAACTAATTCTAGAGGGCGCTACTCTGCCATCACGTAAACAAAACAAGATTATCGCGGAAATTATATTAACTGACATTCTAAAATTTTAAATGATTTTACAATTAATAAGTACGATGTTTCACCAACAACATAGGGGTAAGCTTACTTAGCCTGACGTCCTTGTCAACGTATCTCAGGGTAACGGGTACTATGGAGTAGATTCGCAGACTCTCTTTAATCACCGCCTCGGTGTAGACCAGCTTCTGTAGATCTTCCTTCTCAACATCTCTGTCTGTATCGAAGATTTCTTTGATCCTGAAAGCAGAACATTCGTAATTTTATGTCCTTCTGCGTTCCTGACCGAATCTCGGTCATAGCGACTCGGTAACAGACTAGTCTCAGTTGACATTAGCATGTCAACTGAGACTAGTCTGTTTTTTAATTTCGCATATTAATTTGAAAGGTGCAAACTCCGAATTGATAAAACCGGCCAAGTGCATGTCTAACCACGCACAATCAAGGGTGCCGTAGTTGGGATGACTTTATCCAACAAACTTACCATTGTAGTTGAAAAACTTGTTCTCACTTATAGAATGTACATACCTATGGGAGAACATGTTTTTGAAGTTGGTCGATTATTACTCAGTAACTTGTAACGACCTTTCCAACGTTACCACGGGACACCACGGGGTGTCCCGTGGTAACGTTGGAAAGGTCGTTTAAAAATAATGGGAATCCGTTTGCGAAATATTAAGCTTTAAAGTGCCAATTTTTGTTAGAGTCAGCGAAATGGTTGGTTTTGGGTATGTGAAAAAATTCACGGCAGTAGTATATATAACGACATTAAAAGGAAAACTATCAAAGGCTCCACAAGTTACTGAGTAATGAATTTTTTTTGGGGTACCATCCCTACACGTAAAGTGGGTAGGTATGTTTTTTTTTTGCTAGTCAATCCCGTGATTGACTATTATTTTATTTACCTATATTTACCTACTTTTACCTTTTTATATTTACCTACTTACATTATTCTTGTTCAACACATAAAATAAAAATAACGAATATGCCTTTTTACACAAACCGAAATAAAATAAACTATACGATCACGTTATGTATGTACTATGTACAATTACATA
The DNA here is from genome assembly GCA_947363905.1 of Lithophane semibrunnea. Lineage (NCBI taxonomy): Eukaryota > Metazoa > Arthropoda > Insecta > Lepidoptera > Noctuidae > Lithophane > Lithophane semibrunnea. The sequence goes on from OX376209.1 coordinate 6,918,658, forward strand.
TATAACAAAATTAAAAAGAAAAATAAAGGGGAGGGGCTCATTGAGCAATTGAGTTAAATACGTATTTATCACCCGTACAAAAATAACAGGCTGTTATTTTATAACAGATAGATACGATTTTCGACTTTAAACCAAAAGAAATAAAGAAGATATTCGATTGAGATACGTATTTATCGTCCGTACAAAAATAACAGGCTGTTATTTTATAACAGATAGATACGATTATCGACTTTAAACCAAAAGCAATAAAGAAGATATTCGATTGAGATACGTATTTATCGTCCGTACAAAAATAACAGGCTGTGATTTAATAACAGATTATTTTGATCTGTTATTTTTTGTCACAGTCACAGTGATAACAGATATTGTGTTTCACCTGTTACAACCCATCTCTAATATGTATACTCATACCAATGTACAGCTTTCTAGCACTAAGAGTCTCTGACCTAAGCCGCGGACAGACAGACAGACAGACGGACATGGTGAAACTATAAGGATTCCTTGTTGACTACGGAACCCTAAAAACGAACAACAATCACTTGAAATGTCAAATTAGTCGACGAGATTAAAAACAGACTAGCCAACCATCCGATAGCGACCCACGGCAGTCACGGCTCACGACTAAGCCATACGCACGTGTAGGTGCAGTCACATACAAAACATGTTTGTCACCTTAATGCTAATGCTAGGGCTACATTGTCGCGTTATCGCAAACTATACGTCGCGCGCTCTCTGTTGCTCAATGAGACGTCGAGCGGTGTGCGAGAGCGAGCGCGCGATGTTTAGTTGGCGATAACGCGACAATGTAGCCCCAGCATAAGGGATTTGAGAATGGCGAAGTCGGAAGTATGTGTGCGCGCGTTAGCGTGTGTGATGTGCTGACGCTACTCGTCATCACGCACACATTTACAGCGTGCTTGTACACTTGGAGCACAGAATAAATAAGAGCAGAATGAAAGCCGAATCTCGAGTTCCACTTGCCCGGTTTTATTTTATTTTCAATAACCGAGTGACAGCCCTATGCAAGTAGGTAAGAATTTTGAGCTCTGTTACGAGGAAGTTTTCATTCTGCTCTTATTTATTCTGTGGTATAGGCCCATAAGTTGAACTTACTCTTGATATATCTTGTCCTGCACTTCAGGATGTGTGCCCAACAGTATCATGATATAGCTCAGCAAGCTTGATGACGTATCAAAGCCGGCCGCGATGGCAGTGTCCACCTCTTCCCTAATCTCCTTATCAGTCAACGCGGTATCTTCTGATAACTCCAGGAGAAGGTCCAGGAAAGGCTTGTATTTTGTACCTGTGATTAAGAAATAACTGAGTACTACATATATTTTTCTTCATAACATAAGTAGTATCTAATGAGATGATGAATAAGGAAAAGGTGGTAGATAAATGTGGTATAGTAAGGTGAGATTCTTGGTGTAGGCTCCGCTTGCCCCTCGGATCTTACCCCTTTCAATTAAAGTGTTCCACTCGCCCCGATTTTTATTATTTTCGTGTAGTAATTCGCCCCTTACAAAGGGGCGAGTGGAAAATTAACATTTAAATAATTATTTTGGTGTATAGATTCTTCTCTCTTCTTGCGGCAATTCCTTAGAAATTTAACCAAAAAAGGTACAGTGACACAGAAAAATGCTCACATTACGAATAACGCCATGTCTGCTCATCTGTAATCTCACTATCTCGTGACACTTGTGATAGTTTTTGCTACCTGGCATACCTATAATAACAAAAGGAACCTTTTTCATTGGTCCAATAAACAAAACGTTTGGTAAAATATGTTACCTGGTGCGAGAGTCGTATGAGAGTCGTATATATATGAATGCTTTCTCTTTCGAAGTTCGTATTATAATGTGGAAGGGATGCGTTTTCCGATATTTCCTAATTAGTTTAGTACTTATCTCCAAGTGTAACTAAACGTGAATTTATGCAAGCCTAGTACTTTTTTGTTAGTTATAAACTAACCGCGGCGGAGCGCGGTGCCGTGTGCCAATGCAAGATAACGGATACCTTTTTTTTAAATGGATTCATTAAATCACGTTCCTTTTCGAATCGTACATTCGAATTTTAAAACAAGTTTTTGCAAAAAGTTTACTCGTATCTCACGACGAAACTTTTTGTAGAAACTTGGGTTTCTAATAGTAATAGGTAGGTGTATATGTTGTTTATGTAATTACTATCAAATTGCATTGTACTTTCTGTAAAATAAACGATTATTATTATTATTGTTAGGTCTAGGTACTACCCGTTATTTAGGGCGAATAAAATACGAATCGATCTGTTCATTCCCCATGTATGAGACTAAAGAGTATTAAACCACTTGAGAGCTGATGGACCGATTTCGCCTAGACACACGACTCACCACTGCGGGCCGGGGGACGCAAAAATTACAGCGGTTGTGATTGGCTGATGCAACAATGTCAGGACGAAAGTCCCAAACATAGTGATGCACAAGTCAGTTTTGCAACAATAATATCGATATCGATAAAATCGACGTCGATTCGACGATTTCCTAATTGAACAATAATTAATTTATATTCCACTTATAAGAATTTATTGTTCTATCCGAAAGGAAATGCTATTACTTATTTTTAATCTGCTGTGAAATGCCTTGAACAAACAACGCTATATTTGGAATTAAATTTTCTCTGTTAACTGCATTAATCCACTTTTCTTTAAGTTACAGAATATTTTGAAATCTAAAATGTAAACATTAAGTACTTAATGTTACTTTTTAACGAAATATAAGGAAACATCGTAATATTTATCGTCAATAATTTAAACTTAAGTTATCACAACATTCTACAGCATACGTGCAGATAGAAAGGGACAGACGTATTGCAATACCCTAGTGAGAGAAAGGGACTTTTCAAAAAGACATCAACGCGATGTACGTTTTTGTGCCATTTTACGTAAACAACCAGTTTAGCTTGAGCCCTGCAATGATTCTTAATAAAATATTTATTTTACTTACCGATGAAAAGATATGCAATCTTTTTATAGCTGTATTTTCTAGACGATTTCCCACACCTTTTAAGTGAACAGGAACTCATAATTGTTTTTATTTATGCAGAAATCTTTTAAAAGGTATCAAAATAACCGCGTGTGCAGAGATCCAATAACTGGTCAAAACTAAAATGGCCACTCATACTTCCATCTAGTATCAATGCAATTGCACTGATGTGTCGTGAGTCCGAGTCGCCCGCATGAGCAGTCAAGAGGCTTTATAGTCATTGTATGAGACGGTACTATTTGTAGGTGTAGCAGAAAGTACTTACCAGAAGTATATCCACCGTTACTTCTCGCCGCTTTCTTCCTTTGTATTACCTTAAATAGAAAATACAATTGAGTACCTACCTAACATAAAAAAATAGGTAGGCTTTTTGCATTATTATTAGTTACTCGAGGATCTTTAGGTAAGTCAAGGCAAAGCTCTAATATTCCAAAAAAACGATGACAGATAAAAACAAAACAAATCGTGTGCGGTCGGAGGGGGGTGGGGGCAGGAACGAGAAGTTCCCTAAGCGTTCCGAACACACACACACTCGTGTATAGTAGAAAGAGACAGAGACAGAGAAAGCCGCATCGGGGGGGCATAACGCTTTTACGTTACGTGACGATTTCAGTCAAGCCGTGTTAAAGAACTTCGTTCCAAAAAGAGTTATTACCTTATCGGACATATCACTGAGAATCTTCGCAAGTTCATAATACCGTTTCTGAAGGCCACACAATTTAAATATTGTGTCACTTTGAAGCCAAAACTTTTGGAACCTCTGCGTAATAATATTCAAAATCTCGTCCACAGCATGCATGTATTTTTGGATGAAGTCCGAGTCTTCGAAACCAGTTATTCCAAATGCAGTCACTAAAATTATACAGTAAGAAAATTATGTTTTTTTAAATAATATTTTTTTGATTCTTTCAATCATTTTATTAGTTCGCTTTTGGGGTCGTTTTCTAGCCAAAATATTATGAGTTTGTTTTAAGAAAAACCTCATGTGTCATACTTACAGCAAAACGTCTCCAATGCAATGCGCCCCAAATATTCAGTATGATCGAACGGTCCTTTGCATACTTGAACTTTCAAACTTTCGACCAATTTTCTTGACTGGCTGTTGAATACCTCCAAAAAGTTGAGCGTCACTGGTAGGCTGAATGCAGGGGTCAGTAATTTGCGATGGCGTTTCCAAACTTCACCTGGTCATAATAGGTATTAGGATTTTAGACGTCTGCTTTGTGTTTTAAGTAAATTTGTTTTTAAGACCTTAATTAACATAATCGTAAGTAACATCCTAATTGCGTAACACACGATTCAACAGACAGTTCAACAACATTCATTGCGTTATTTAGGTACGTTGCTGAGCAGACAGATTCGAATGTATGAAGCAATGACTATATATCTCTTTGATATGACGCAATGGATTAGCTGTGATGTTGTGTTAGATCGAGTGTTGCGATGTATTCCTAACCAGGAAGGCGGACCAGAGGGCCTAGACAAGTGACAATCTCTTCGAAAGCGTTTCGTACTCCTACAACGACTTTCAACAGGATTGACATAAGCTTGTCGATAACTTATGTCAGTACATTTTTGCCTTTTTCATCATCGTTATCGGTGATAGACACTTTGTCACTTTGTCTAGGGCTTCAGTATCGCTACCGAGTGCCAAGCGAGACAGCGATAGGTCTTAATCCAGGTAGTACCTATTAACTATTACTGAAGTATTTTTCACGTCTTTCTGTGTGTGCGACTTTGCGTCATCATCATCACTAATATTGGTTTTACTAACCTGAAGACGTGATCAGTCCTTCTCCCAGCCACGCCTTGGCATAATCGTACGCGAAATGTTTCTGTAGACAAGCGTTCGCTGCTGTTAGAGCGTCCTCAGGATCTGTTATTACTAAGATAAATAGAAAAGTTGTTAATTATAAAACGATGCCAAATTTTAATAGAATCTATCCGGTAGAATTTGCGTGATGCTGGAACATAGATAGGTACATTCAGACAAACAAACTAAAATTCTAAAAACTATCTATTCAGCATCGTATAGTCCCAGTCGCCCCCACATGGATTGCCACCAGGTGGCAATTGGGAGAAAAAAACCCAGTTGCCACCGGGTGGCGACTGGGACCTTATTGCCCCCACTTCAAATCGCTGTACATTGCGGCGTGGATCGCCAAACCCCCTCATCGCTATATTTCTTACGGCCGCGATGACGGGGTTGGCGGTCACATTTCCAATGTGGTTTTATTAGTAGATATGTGATATTTTTTAGGGACATACAAACAAGATTTTCTTTATTGTAGTTGCTTTTAATCACTTATTATTATTAATCATAAAAACCTGGTGTAAATTCGTATCACAGAAAATCTTAGTTTTTACAATAATTATAAGTACTAGGAACAAAAGCTAGTCATCATCAGCCACAGATAATCAAATTACATATTTACAATAACTATGTTTTATCAATCAAATTACTTAAACGTAAAAATTACCTCATAATCATAAAAACTTGGTGTAAATTTGTATCACAGATAATCAAAATATTTACAATAATCATGTTTTACAAAAAACAATCGTTACCTACGTTTCTTAAATTTTTGTAAGTATAAAAAAAGCTTAAACATATAATAGTAAAAAAAAAACTTAAAAATAGCAGTCTTATTGCAAGAAAATCACAGAACAAAATATTAACAATAATCAACTTTTGTTTTTATAAAAATATTTAAAAATGTAAATAATATGTCTAAATATGAAATAAAAGATAATAATCAACTTATAACAATAGTGAATAGGTAATCACTTTATAACAATGAACATAGGTACATTCTTAAAATCTTGTACCGAAACGTTAAATGGAAATCGTAAAATATTTTTAGTGTCTTATCGTTTCGAGAAAATGCCCCACTGTCATATCGCCTTGCACCAACTCTAGCTGAATTTCTTGTATAAATTGATCTCTAAATATTTGTTTCGCTTTTCTTTGTTATTCATTTAATATTTTGTGGTTTTCTTTAAATCTTGTTTGTATGTCCCTAAAAATATCACTCATCTACTAATAAAACCACGTTGGAAATGTGACCGCCAACCCCGTCATCGCGGCCGTGAGAAATATAGTGATGAGGGGGTTTGGTGATCCAGCCGCAATGTACAGCGATTTGAAGTGGGGGCAATAAGGTCCCAGTCGCCACCCGGTGGCAACTGGGATTTTTTTCTCCCAATTGCCACCTGGTGGCAATCCATGTGGTGGCGACTGGGACTATACGGTCCATGAGAGGCGCAACATTCTAGCATGAATTAAATCAGCCTTAAGAATGTGAAGATAATAAGGGTTCAAGACACTTACCGTAGTAAATCCTGTGTCCAAAAATCAAGGTGACGACTCCGCCTTGTTTCATAGCTTCTATGGCAACATTCTTTGCAATGCGCCATAAACCTGCCAAAGAATAAATAGTATAAATAAGTTTGTATGAATATTACTTTAAAAAAATCTTACATTTATTCATGCACTTCTTATTATTTATTGTGTGACAGAATAAACAATTTCATTTCATTTCATTTCGATGGTAATGTAAATGGACTCGATGACTGCCCCGTTGGTCTCGTGGTCGCAAGCGCGACTGCAGAGCGTGGGGTCCTGGGTTCGATTCCCGGGTCGGGCAAAGTGTTATTCGATTTTTCCATCAGGTATTTCGTAGTAACAGCCCGGAGTTTGGAAGTTGGCGGTGTGATACCCCCGTGCCTCGGAAAGCACGTTAAGCCGTTGGTCCTACGCCTGATCTCTCTCCGGTCGTGTCGGATTGCCGTCCCATCGGACTATGAGAGTGAGGGAAAAGAGAGTGCACTTGTGTCTGCGCAAACACTTGTGCACTATAATATCTCCCGCGCCGAAGGCTAGTCTCCGTTGAGATTGGCCGCCGTGGCCGAAAATACGGTCTGGAGGACTATAAATGGACTCGGTCAAGTGTGTCTACTCTTTAAGGGCGAAATCCGTTGTTTCGGCCGAAGTTATGAGTGATTCCTACTGCGCATCACTTAGGCGGCGTCCTAATTGGGAGCGATCGTACGATGGCGCGATGCGTTTTTCATCGCACGATCAAAGTGGTCGTGCGATGACCTAACAGGTGTCCTAATAGGTCGCGCGATGTCCATCGTGTGATGCCCTCGGGCGTCGCCGCATCGCGTAGGTAACCGATTAGGACACTCAAAAGAGATCTGTTGCTTTGATTACATGATCGCACGATCAAACGCTTCGTACGATCGTTATTAAGCATTTCATGTGCTCGCACGATTACTTGCGAGGTTCAAATAGGACACTCTGATGAAATCTGTATGTTTGAACTCACCGCTCGACGAGAACGCATGCGATCTTCGCCAAATAGGACGACGCCTTACCTAAATAAGATGCGTTCGGGGCCTGAACTATGGAAGAATGAATGACAATACCATTTGACAGTTGCCCCTACTCCCGAGGTGTCCTTGCCCGTCCAAAAAATCGAATTTGTCACTTGTTTTGACGTAGCGAACAAGCTCTTTTGGACAGGCCCGTATCTTCGTTGACGGAGTTACAGAGTAGACCCGAGAATTCGGCCACGTGTTTGGCGCTAGCGTCCATCAGTTCCTGTATCGTGCAGCTGACAGGACACGCAGGACACGACATGAAGTGTCCCATCGTTTGAGGAACAGCACCAAATTTACACTCCAAGGCGGAGTCGTCTATGAACCTTCACCTGAACAGGGTTTCTTTGCTTCGACCAACCTGGGTCCGGAGTCTGTTTATTCATTCACTGATAGGCAGACATACAATGCACATCGCACGCTCACGCTCACCTCGCAGCCCATACAACTACGTGGTGTAGCTAGACAGACAGACGCAAGAAATTTTGCATAAAGATAAGTTCCTTATTACTTGCATTGCAAGAAAGCCTTCTTTAGTGCTGACTTACTAAAACGTAAGTCAGCACTAAAGAAGGCTTTTTAAACTTCACGGGTTAAATAGGAGATGAAAGTTTGTATGGAAGTTTGTCATTTTTGCCGACGGGAAAGCCCATCGATTGACATCAACATTTTGCGAGTTATGTATAAGTTCCATGTTATAGGAGCGAGCCTATTGCAATCATAGAATATTGCCGTGTATAAATGTATAGGCATAGGGCTCCGGGTTGCTACTAAGATATCCATAATGGAAAAGCTTAAAAACACTGCTTTGTGCCTGACCTGGATATCGAATCCGGAACCACATGCTCAGCAGTCCTACTAGCAACCACGAGTCCAGCGGAGCCGGGGCCGAGCAGTCAGAGTTAATGTTCAGATTTCGAATTCTTGAAGAAAAATAGAAAAGTTCTAATTTACAATGTGTTTTATTATATTTTTGTTTTATGGGAAAAGTGCAGCAATAATATGTGATGATGACAACACATAATATTGCTGCCCTTGTCCCATGTTACTTGGGGCAGGCGCTAAACGTTTTTTCATCCATTCTCCCCTGTCGCCGTCACGACACTTTTTCTTTCATATCATCCCTCACACAATACATCCATCTTTAAAATACACTTTCGTTATCTTTATAATATATTTAAAAAAATGGTGTTAAAATATTAAAAAAAGAATAGTTACTTACTTAAACCATCACCGATCAGCAAATGAAAATGTCCCACAATGGGCAACAGTCCCGGGTACATCGGGGGTAGCTTGTGTTGCCCACCCTTCACATAAAACATCCATGCCCAAATTGCGCATAGGCACGATAGAACACAGAATAATATAAGACCGATCATCCTGAAGATCTCTGGATGACTGTAACGTGTTGACTAAGAAGCGAAGTAGAGCTTTAATTATATATATATGGAAACGGCATAGCCTTCGGCCAATTATATTCTTTGAGTAAAAGGTGCAAACTATCTGCACCTATAAAATTTGTGGTTTGTCTGTGCGGACGCGCTACTTAGGTACCTATACTGACATACCGCTATGTTATAACAAAACGATTTAAAAAAATATTTCTGGTTTTAATCGACTTCTAAAGGGAGGAGGTTATCTATTCCGATGTTTTTTTTTAAAATGTGTCTGGGCATAACTCCGTCATTTATACACGGATTTGCAAAATTCTTTTTTTCAACCGACCGAAGAAGGAGGTTCTCAATTCGTCTGTGTTCCTTTTTTCTGTTTGTTTGTTACGCAATATCTCCGCCAATTATTAATCGATCTTGACGATTTTTGTTTGGTAGCTCATGCTTCAGAGGTGGTCCCATATAAATTTTATTAACTATACTTGCGTAGTTTTTGAGTTAGCTTCAATATTACGTATTTTTCCCACTTAGTCTATGTAGACGATATCCTATGTGACTCCGTCACTGTTAACATAGCAGGTAGTGGTATTCTAATTTGTGTGGGGTAGGTACCACAACTAAAAAGTGAAAAATAAAAACTTTTTACAAACAAAAAAAAAACTGACTTCCAAAAAAACCACTAAAATGTGAAAAATTACTTTAATTTCGGAAGTCAGTGGCAAAAAACGAAAATTTAAAAGCAAAGACACCGACTTCCGAAATTAAAGTTAATTTTCACTTTTTTATGTTTTTTTTTTAAGTCGGTTGTTTTTATTTTGTAAAAAGTTTTTATGTCTGAAAGGGTATACTTCGGAGATGGTCCCTTTGTCATCAGTTCAGAATCTGATGATGATTTCCTGGAGAAATCGAGGGAACTCTTCACACCTTGGGTATTTTTTATAGTAACTCGTGCAGTTTCTCTCGAAAAGCACCATATGGTGAAGTGGAACTGATGATTAAAACCACAGACCAGAACTATTCCCTTTCACGGGTTGCGATTCGATGTTCGTTCGTTGAGGAGTTCTCTCAGGTACGTCTCACTGCATCGGGAAAAGCAATATTTTGTAATAGGTGATGAGCAGTTGACATTACACTCGCGACAATCTAAGAAGTCCGTATTGACGTTTCGTTCTCGTACATGTAATAAAACGTTATGCCTTGAGAATCAGTTTTAAGAAATGTAGATAAATCATCGATTACAAACTAAGAAACCAATTTTTTTTTTCATCGCTACACATAGTATTTTTATAGCTGTCAAAACGGACTTCGCTATTGTAACTTAGATAAATTACAAACGGACCAGCTAAAAAGCGAGAAATAAAAACTTTTTTACAAAAAAAAACAACCGACTTCCAAAAAAACACTACAAAGTGAAAAATAACTTTAATTTAATTTTGAATTTTCGTCAAAAAACACTGCAAAGCGAAAAATTACTTTAATTTAATTTTGAATTTTCGTTTTATGCCACCGACTTCCGAAATTAAAGTTATTTTTCACTTTGTAGTGTTTTTTGGAAGTGGGTTGTTATTTTTTTGTTTTCTTAGTTTTCTTTCTTAAAATGTACAGGCTCAAAATATAACATAACATGACGCCTGCAGGTATTTCCTGAAAAGTTAGGCAGAGGTGCACCTTTTTCGTCATCGTCATTCATTGGAGTTCCGTACCAAAATGAATTATTTTTATTTATTTTGTTGTTTTATGCCATGGAGTGGCAAACATTGAAGTACGTTCATTTATTTACATTACACGTCCGTGTTGGGGTCCAGTAGATCCGGAGGAAATTGGCTAGTCCACTCTGAAATGATGCGCCCCACTGCCGCATTTTATGCGGTAATGCAATAGTGGGGCGCGTCATTTCAGAGTCGATAAGCTATACACATTTGTGCTTATGACTGTACTTACCTACGTTATCAAATTATCGTATAAGTACACTCATCATCTGTTTATTGTCCTAATGAAAGCCGAGAAAGATAAACAAATCAAGTCGGACATCAACGATATCGGAAAAACGGAACCTAAAACATGATTTGGATTCTGATTCCTATAAAAGCAGGTATATTATATTTAACAAATGAAGATATTTCACAATCTCTGTAAGTCACATGAAACTTTTTTTTTTTAACAGTTTTTCAGATAGGTAGCTGATACCTATCTATCCCGCTTTTGGACATCACAGAAGCCATTTGGAAGGAAGTTATTCACTTAGACTCATCTTAAACTGAAATCAGCATTATAGTTCTTGATTTTCAGTTGTTCTAACATCTAATGTTTTTTTGCCTAGCACGAATTCGTCACTAACGCGTTCGTGCTAGGCAAAAACACATGCGTTGTTATTTTCGAGGAGTTATTTACATCTTTGGGGATTTTTTATCAAACAGGTACCTAACGTAAATTTTTAATTGATGTTATTCGTTTCGCAAATAATTATAATTGATTTGAGACTAAATATTCACAAACAGATTATGGGGGGTAATTATAACCTATTAAGTTTAGATAAGCGCATTTATTGTATTGGGTTTTCCTGTAGTGGTAGATGTATGTTGACCATAGATAAATAAAAATTTTAAAAATAGGAGGCGACATATAATAATAATAGAGAAATAGGAGTAGTAGGACAGGAGACATAGCGGAACTATAGACCAATCTCATTAGCCACAAGTATTGGTACAGTGTTTGACAGGGTGATCGACACACACCTCGCTGGTCATCTCAGACTTCACGGTTCACCTGAGTTGTGATACATAATTCAATTATTGCGTGATACGGGAGTACGTAATTTTTTGGAAACAATTATAAAAAATCTAAATTAAAATTTGAAATAAGATCAAAGTTTTAGCATAAAACTTAGGTTGTTTTAAGCGAAGCAAACTCGTATAGTCAGCCCACAAGGTACATGGGACACAAGCCTGTGAGGCCTCCTCACTTTTGAGCCTCACAAATGTCTTAATTTTTGTCTGGTTCTACGTTCTCATACTAGGCGGTTTCCTTACCATAATATTTTCCTTCACCATTTTGATAGCAACGGTGATGAGATAAATTACACAAAAGTTCATAAACAATAATTATTAATTATACTTCGTTGCTTCGTCCTTCGAGATTAGGTAACATTGTAGTAATACGTCTAAGATATCGCCTTTCACCCACTAAGTATTGAGTTTTTTTTTTTTTTTTTTTGTGTTGGTATACTTCCTCTTCCTTCTTGTTATATCTGTGGTGTCATTCATTCGCGTTTTAGTGCGTCGCCGATCACCACTTACTTTCTAAGAAAAATCCAAACTAATATTATAAATGCGAAAGTAACTCTGTCTGTCTGTCTGTCTGTCTGTCTTTCTGTCTGTCTGTCTGTCTGTCTTTGCTTCACGCCTAAACTACTGAACCGATTTGTGTGAAATTTGGTACAGACATAGTTTGGAACTTGAGAAAGGACATAGGATAGTTTTTATTACAAAAAATAAAATAAAAAATAAAATTTATTCCGGACATACAGCGCCATCTATTGGTCAAGAGTCGGCATCAATTCAGTACTGAAAATTCATCGGAAAAATGTAAATAAATAGTAAAAAGGTATGAAAAATATAATATAATACAACTTTTAGTACATAGAAAATGCTCTAACGGAGTATAGATAATTCTATTAGTACTATATGTCGAGTTGGTGATCGCGCAATGGTGTCGATCGTTACACGAGTTCGGTTCATGTTATTGTTTTAATTCACTGAAAAAAGTAAATAAATAGTAAAAAGGTATGAAAAAAATAATATCAATATAATAAAACTTTTAGTACACACGGCTACACATCAAGCTATACATTTCCAGTATAAGCTGACCTCGCATTGTACGGAAATCCTATACAATGCGGGATCAGCATAAACTGGAAATGTATAGCTTGATGTGTAGCCGTGTGTACAAAGAAAATGCCCGAACGGAGTATAGATAAATAATCCGAGTTGTCACTATGCTCGATAGATGGCGTTGGGATCGAAATAGATCGCGCTATGGTTTCGTTACACGCATTTGGTTGGGTATCGGCCGAGCGCTTCGGTACTGTCGTGGAATTGTGGATTGATCGTTTCGTAAATTTAAAATTGGTAAATAAAAGGTTTATTTGTTGGGTTGTCTGGTGGTTGTTTTCAAAATAGGTTCCGTTGTATTTGTCGATTAAAAGGTTTATTTGTTGGGTTGACTGGTTGTTGTATAATGTAAGTTTAGTTTGATCTCGATTAAAGAGTTCCCTAGAATATCTTCCACATTTCGTTTTTGAAGAGATACCGCGAGATCGGGAACTATGTGGGTAAAACCAAAAATCTGCCGGAAGTCACTATTCCACGCGAACGAAGTCGCGGGCAAAAGCTAGTTAAAAATAAGATGCCGAAACGTTGTCACAAAAACGAGGATAGTGATTATTTGAGAAGAAAGATTCGAAAACTTGAAAAGAAAATCGACAAACGTGCCCAACGGTTGCGAGTTCGAATGTGCTCTGAAAGCAGTAGCTCACCGGCGAATAACTTTATAACGCCTGAGCTATCGGATCATGAAGGTAAGCTAAAGTGTTTTCTTATCAATGTTATAACAAAAGAAAGATATTGTGAATAGTTTTTAGGACTATATCCGTATCATAACCTGACATGATGTCTTATTCCAAATAGTGCTGTGTACATCTTAGGGGGATGTTACCTTCACATAATTTTGTATACCCAAATCTTTGGGTAAATTATACCTACCTTCATATTAGTGATTGTGTACATTTGAAAGGAATGTTACCTTCACATAACCTACTTAAATCTTATGTAGGTACGTAGGTATAGATTAAATATTATAGTGTTGTGGATAGTTTTTAAGGACTATCGCCGCTCTAAAAGTTATTTGCGTAGGTATAGGGTGGTAAAGTTATACCACCCTATACCTACGCAGGGGTAGTGATCATAATCACTTATCTACCAAAATATTGGTATGGATGATGAAATCGATGTTGTGGATAGTTTTTAAGGACTATCTCCGCGCCATTTTCTCCAATACCTACATCTGGCACTTATTATATTCCAGATGCAATAGAAGTTCAACCCGAAGTCGAGTCAATTCCAATTGTGGATACGGAAGAGCCCCAACCGGGTACGTCCACCTCAACTATTGATGTGGTACAGCCAATGCAGTCGGAACCACCAGTTGAAGCAACGCTCGATCCCCCTGACCTGGATGATGAGATTCTGAATCTCTTGGGTGAAACACCTTCAAAAGAAAAAAAATATGGACCGGATATTAGAGGTGAATTATCGGTTCGCTGGGAACACATCGCAACGACAGGCTTGACAAAGGATGCCAGAAAAGAGCTACTTGAAAAGCATCTTGTTCCAAAAAATTGCACAAAGATTGATGCACCGAAGTTAAATCCAGAAATAAAAGCCGCTTTATCAGATGTACTCATCAAAAAAGACAAAGCATTGGAGAATAAACAGGTACAGGTCGCAGCAAGTATATCCTGTATAAGTGAAGCTCTCAATACATTGTTTTCTTCGGATCACAAAGACCAGACTGTAATAAAATTGCTGATCGAAGCGGGTCGGCTGATGTGTGACTCACAACACAACGAGTCCATGACAAGACGTAGTTTTATATGTTCTACAATCAAGAAAGATATAAAGGATCATTTGTTTAACACAGAAATCGATAATTTCTTATTTGGCGAACAGCTGACCGATACTATAAGAGCTGCAAAAGCCATTTCCAAATCAGGCGCTGAAATTAAAAATAACACACCAGTCAGAAGACCTGCACCAGCACAGAGACCGAGACAGGCCCCTACTCAGACTTTAAACCAAAGACCTCCGTTCCCGCCGGCGCGGCAAGCGGGAGCAGCGAGGAGGACCGAGCCGGCGCAGCGCCCGCGACCGCAGCAGCAACCGCGACAGCCGCCGCGCTTGCAGCAGCGCCCAGCCCCCCGGCGCTAGACCTGGTACGTTCCGCAGGACGATTATTATATTTTTATGATCAATGGCAATTGATAACCAAGGATTCTGTTATATTATCATGGATTAGAGGTTACGAGATACCGTTTACGAAACCGGTTTATCAGTCATACGAACCTAGTTTACCTGCATTATCTTCATCAGAATCCCTTCAATACAGGGTGGCCATCACTGATCTTATAGACAGTGGAGCTATTTCACATTGTGAACCATGTGAAGGACAGTTTCTTTCTAGTTATTTCCTAATTAAAAAACCTAGTGGTAAAAACAGATTTATATTAAATTTAAAATCTCTAAACAAACACATCATAACAGAACATTTTAAAATTGAAGATCTGAGAACAACTTTAAAACTAGTGTCAAAAAACAGTTTCATGGCTACCCTTGATTTGAAGGATGCGTATTTTCTCGTATCTATACATCAGAACTGCAGAAAGTACTTACGATTTAAGTATGAGGGTAAAATTTACGAATTCAATGTTTTACCGTTTGGCCTAAACACGGCCCCATTTGTTTTTACCAAACTACTAAAACCGGTAATTTGTCTACTGAGATCATTAGGCTATTTATCATCTATTTATTTAGATGACATTTGTATTATTTCTAACAATTATCAAGATTGCCTAGACAATATATTAAAAACAAGAATTATTTTAGAATCCTTAGGATTTATTATTAATATAGAAAAGAGCTGTATGATTCCAAGTAACGTTTGTAAATACCTTGGATTCGTGATAGATACGAAAAATTTTCAAGTTAGCCTACCGAAAGATAAACGAGATTTAATTAAACAAGAATTGCAATCGTTCCAATTCAAACCTCGTTGTAAAATAAGACATTTTGCACGCTTGGTAGGCCTCCTCACTTCATCTTGTCCCGCGATTCAGTATGGTTGGCTTTATACTAAGCAAATGGAAAGATGCAAATACCTTGCATTGTGTCAAACGAGTAGTTACGATAGCCACATGTCTTTACCACAGTACCTGCAGGACGATTTTTCCTGGTGGTTAAAATCAATTGATGATGCAGTCAATCACATTAGACAAGACAGCTACACGCTAGAAATATTTTCAGATGCTAGCAAAAAAGGGTGGGGGGCAGCATGCGGTGAGGAGACCGCCAGTGGCCAGTGGAGTAATTCAGAATGTGTCAAACATATCAATTATATAGAACTCCTGGCAGCGTTCTTGGGTTTACAAATATTCGCTAAGGAATTAAGAAATTGTCAAGTTTTATTGCGTATTGACAACACAACTGCTATTTCGTACATCAACCGTATGGGTGGAGTAAGATTTCCACATCTAACTGAAATCACAAAATCTTTGTGGCAGTGGTGTGAAGCTCGCGGTGTATTTGTATTCGCTTCATACATAAGTTCAGAAGATAACGAAATAGCAGATGCGGAGTCTAGAAAATCTCATCCAGATACCGAATGGGAGATCAAAGATCACGCTTTTGAAAAGATTGTACAGGCCTTTGGGCAACCTAAGATTGATCTTTTCGCATCAAGGTTAAATAATAAATGTGATAAGTACATCTCATGGAATAGAGACCCTGGAGCATTCGCTGTGAATGCTTTTACTTTAAGCTGGAAAAATCTTTCTTTCTACGCATTCCCTCCGTTTGCGGTTATTTTAAAAGTGCTAAGAAAAATAATAACCGATCAAACCGAAGGTATTGTTGTGCTCCCCTTTTGGCCCACGCAACCCTGGTTTCCACTGTTTCAAAAACTTCTCTGTTCTGAAATGATTCAGTTTACACCCTCTGATAATGTGTTATTGTCCATTTCCAACAGTCTCCCGAAGCTCACGTTGATTGCAGGGAAGTTATCAGGACGGCACTACGGAACAGAAGAGTACCACCGTCAGCTTTAGATATTATGATAGCTTCCCTCTCTGAAAATTCAATAAAACAATATGACGTTGCAATTCGACGTTGGGTTAGCTTTTGTAAAAGTCAGAATATTGAAATACATGAGGCATCAATTCCGATGGTAATTTATTTTCTCACTGGATTATTTAATTCTGGTTTACAATACGGATCTTTAAACAGTCATCGCTCCGCTCTGTCTTTGATCTTAGGATCGAGAGTAGGGTCTGATGACCGTGTTACTAGGCTATTTAAAGGTTTTTACAGACTTCGTCCTCCAGCTCCCAAATATAATATCACTTGGGACCCCTCAATAGTTTTAGATTCGTTCTCGAAATGGTACCCAAATTGTAATTTAAGTTTAGAACAATTGACAAAAAAGACCGTAACTTTGCTCATGCTAGTAACTGCACACAGAGTGCAGACGATTAGAAAAATAACACTAGAGAATATAACTGTGCGTGGTCAGTTTATACTAATCAAGATAAGCGATTTTATAAAAACATCTCGCCCAGGTTCAGCTCAACCTTGTCTTAATATTCCATTTTATAAAGACCGTCCGGAAGTATGTCCGGCTGAGGCGTTGGTAGCTTACATAGATAGGACAAAGTCTTTGAGAAACAATACGAATAGCCTATTCCTAAGTATTAAAAAACCACATAAACCGGTATCCACAAATACTATCAGCCGGTGGATAAAAGATATGCTATCAATTTGCGGAATTGACACCTCAATATTTTCTGCTCACTCCACCAGACACGCAGCCACCTCAGCCGCTCATAGAGCTGGTGTTAATATTGACACGATACGAAAGACTGCTGGATGGAGTGGCACCTCCAATGTCTTCGCTAGATATTATCATAGAGATATTCAGTATGAACAATCTGATCAATTCGCTTTATCAATCCTTACTTCTGATTGATACATTATTTTAGAATATTATTATAATTTAATTACTCAAAGTTAACCTTAATTAGTGAGATACTACATTTAAGTTTTAGAAAACAATAATATTTATTGTTTGTTGATTATACATTTAATAGTAAATTATGATTGTTTTAATATTTCACCAACTTTCAAAATCTACAATGTTACCTAATCTCGAAGGACGAAGCAACGAAGTATAATTGGAGATTAAACGAACTTACCTGAAGTGAAGTTCTATCCAAATTATACGAGTTGCTTCGTCCGAAGAGATTAGTTCCCTCCCAACCCTGTAACTCCCAATATCTTTAATGAAATATTAAAAGGTTCCAGACTTTCAACTAAATGAATGACACCACAGATATAACAAGAAGGAAGAGGAAGTATACCAACACAAAAAAAAAAAAAAAAAAACTCAATACTTAGTGGGTGAAAGGCGATATCTTAGACGTATTACTACAATGTTACCTAATCTCTTCGGACGAAGCAACTCGTATAATTTGGATAGAACTTCACTTCAGGTAAGTTCGTTTAATCTCCAAGTATATCCAATAAAATAAGTAGAAAAGTAGGTAAGTTTAGGTGAAAAAGAATTCTGATACATAAAACCTTTATTCAGCAAGAATATTTCTTGCTGTATTATTATAATAAAATTATATTTTTATGGGAATATACATTACCACTGCTCTCAAAACGGTGAAGGAAAACATCGTGAGGAAACCGGCATGTCAATAAGTCCTAGAACCAAAATTTCGATGTGACATCCGCCACGAAAACGGCCTGAGGCCTGTCTCAGCAGTGGGAACATTATAGGCTGATTTATGTTGTGTCGTTGCTCTTGTTTATGATGGGTAGTAGAAAAAAAAAAACAAGTTTTTAGGCATCAAAATCTTTATTCAGAAAAAGTATCAGTCGGTTTATTACATTTCTTTCTAGGTCCTTATTTAACTAAGTATTTATTTATTGATTTATTAGGGCAAAAATCAGTTAAGTAGGTACTTACATGCTTCAAAATACAGATAAATAATTAAACTAAGATTTAACAAACATGTAAGTGTAACCCACACCATTGTCCACGTTTTAATGCTTTGTTACTTAGCTTAATTTAACTTAAATATCTCTTTAGTTAATGGCATGGCGTGGCTATGTTCATCACACATCCGTGCGCGTACCGTGGCCGTGGATGATCGCGCCTACATTGTCATACAGAACGAAACCGTGCCCGTGGGCTGCAATGGAACTTCGGCTTTATTATACTGCACGATGCAGTTGTAACTCAAAACAATTCAACTATTATTCCATTCCCGAAAATAAAGAAAGCCTAAATCAATTAGAATTAGGACAAAAATGCCATAGTTAGCTGGACAGATGGCCTGGGAGAAGAGGTAATCGCTTTCAAAGCGTCTCGTATTTCTACAGCGACTTTGAACAGCCAATCTATTCAGTTAAAATCCCTGAAACCTATGTAGGTGAAGTGAACTATCAATAGTGTCAATCCCTAGCTTCAGCCGGTCCATTCTCGAAAATCTCACCGCGAAATCTTGAGCTGTCATTCCACCTGCGGGCCTAAAACAGCCACATTAGCAATTCGTCTATATGCAATTCATTTCCTAAATTTCCAGCTGTCATTTGCAATTCCTCCGGGTATCTATAAATTCCTCTAATTTGACAATAAAGCAATTCATAACGTGTGGACCATTTTACGATTCTCAATAGAAAACTGTCAAACAGATGAAGTATTTCGTAATATGAATCGCACGCAGATCGTATTATGAATTGTCAGTTTGTGACATTTTCATAATAATTTTAACCGACTTCTTCAAAAAGGAGGAGGTTCTCAATTCGTATGTTTTTTTTTTTGTATGTATGTTACGCGATTACTCCGCCAATTTATGAATCGATTTTGATGATTCTTTTTTCTTTGGTAGGTCATGGTCCCATATAAATTTGATTAACTTTGCTTGCGTAGTTTTTGAGTTAGCTTCAATAATTACGTATTATTCCCACTTAGTCCATGTAGACGATAATTATCTTAGTTGCTCCGTCACTGTTATTTACATAGCAGGTATTCGAATTTGTGTGGGGTAGGTACCAAAACTAAAAAAAGGAAAAATAAAAACTTTTTACAAAAAAAAATACGATTGATATCGAAAAAAGTAAGTTATTTTTCACTTTTTTAGTGTTTTTTTTGGAAGTCGGTTGTTTTTGTTTGTAAATATTTTTTTCTATTATGATTCTGCCAAAATGACTGTATTAAGCCCCCTGATGCCAAGATTTGTCACTGTTGAAGTGTTGACAGCTCACTTCACCGAAGTTTTCACGGTGAGATTTTTACAAAATAGACCCGAGGATTGATAATCCTTTCGTTAACTTATGTCAATCCAATACATTTTCAACTTTTCCATCATCGATATGATACAACGTCACTAGGCCCTCAGGTCCCGTCTATGTTCGTTCTTCTAAAGTGATTTCGTGTCCCGACACTGATTTCAACAAGAAGTCTAATCTCAGCTGCAGATTGCTGTCATCAGCCGTCACTTTGTATCTCCTCAGGAAATGTACTAGAGTTGCTTTCATTGATGTCATGGCGTATGTTTTACCTGTAGAGAGAGATAAGAGAGATTAGTACATATGTAAGAATTTTATAGAATGACTTACAGTTTGACGCGTCGAGACGGGGGGCTTCCTATTTGTAAAGGGTTTGTGAAAATCATAATTTTAAATAGATGCCGATTTCAAAAATATTGTTAAAATATTGACTTTTAAACAAATAAGCTCACCCAAACAGGATCGTTTTCCCAGACTGAAGCCGACGAAGGCACCAGGGTTGGCAGGCATCCCTGGGTCCAGTCATCTCTCTGGTCTGAACTGTTCCACGTCCGTGCCCAACACTGGTTGCCGATGGGCCCCGAAGAGCAGAATCACGCATTGACTGCCCGCGCGCATCGTGAAGTTTTCTAGAGAGAAGAAAAACACGTTTTAGTCGAATACTAGCGACCCGCCCCTGCTTCGCAGGGTTTAACGACTTCACAAAACAGCCAAACTTCTATTATAACAAAAAATTGAAAATTATAAGATCATCGTGTTTTATTGTAAACCTGCACTATGGATTCCGTACCACCGAATCGAGATGATGATGAGCGATATGAATTCTACAAAAAACCGGCCAAGTGCGTGTTGAACCACGCACAATGAAGGGTTCCGTAGTTGGGATGAATTTATTCAACAATCTTAACATTGTAGTTAAAAAAAGTTGGTCGATTATTACTCGGTAACTTGTGGAGCCTACGTAGCGGTGATAGTTTTCCTTTTAATTTCGTTATACAGGATGATTGGAAGCTAGGATATTTGGAGCATTTTGAGCTTGTTTTAAAAAAGGTTTGAACGATTGAGGCTATTTTATATTTTTTTAAAGACCTAAACTACGCAAAGACGCCCTTAAGGCTTTGCACCCAGCTTCCAATCACCCTGTATATACTACTGCCGTGAATTTTTTCACATATCTGAAACCAACCATTTAGCTGCCAGGGGGGGTGGACACTTGACTCTAACCAAAATTAGCACTTTAAAGTTTAATATTTCGCAAACACATCCCATTTTTTAGGGATGTGTTTGCTAAATATTATATTATTAACACAACATGGGATTGACGAGAAAAAAAACCATCCCCACTTCACGTGTACCAGGAGGGACCCAAAAAAAAATATTTTCACGATTTTATTTTACCACTTTTCCGGCGTGATTTATATGTATACCCATACCAAATCATGGCTTCTCTGAGCTAAGCCGCGGACAGACGGACAGACGGACATGGCGAAACTACAGGGTGTTAAGGTAAACACTCTTGTCATTCAAACCAGTGCTGGTTTGTTTTCATTTATAGAACGTAAAATCAATGGAAAATTACAACTTTTTTTTAAATTTTTTTAGATCTAATTTTTACCACAAGAGACGCAAGTTCGTTGCTCTATGCGCTAGAACTTGCGTCTCAACACGGACGGAGGGTACGGGATGTGACCTGACCGGCAGCGAGCGCGATCCCTCCCTTAGTCAGTCAGCTGATTCGCTAGCAAGCACGGTGCCAGATAGAAACTTTTTAAAATCTTTTAATGAAAATAACGTTTTTTTTTTTGTTGTGTTCGGTCATTTATTTTTATATTTAAGTCAACTACTCATGGTTTGAATGACAAGAGTGTTTACCCTTACATCCTGTATAAGGGTTCCTTGTTGACTATGGAACCCTAAAAACGAACAACAATCACTTGAAAAGTCAAATTAGTCGACGAGATTAAAAACAGACTAGCCAACCATCCGATAGCGTCCCACGGCAGTCACGGCCCACGACTAAGCCATACGCACGTGTAGGTGCAGTCACACACAAAATATGTTTGTCATCTTAATGCTAATGCTAGGGCTACATTGTCGCGTTATCGCAAACAACACGTCGCGCGCTCTCTGTTGCTCAACGAGACGTCGAGCGGTGTGCGAGAGAGAGCGCGCGAAACTAGATCATGAGACTTTGCATAATAACTGAACTAACTATAAAGCAGTTCTTATGTTTTTTATTTTTTTATTATCTTTTTATTATATTTTCACCGTAAAGCAATTACCTAAGCTATTCGAGCCTTGGAGCCGCCAGCACCCCACTCCGTCACGTTTTTACTCAGGCCGCCAGTAGTACGATGCGAGCGAGTTAAAATCGAATTTGAGGTGAGGTACTATAGGCCCTTAAGTTGAACTTACTCTTGATATATCTTGTCCTGCACTTCAGGATGTGTGCCCAAAAGTATCATGATATAGCTCAGCAAGCTTGATGACGTATCAAAGCCGGTCTCAATGGCAGTGTCCACCTCTTCCCTAATCTCCTTATCAGTCAACGCGGTATCTTCTGATAACTCCAGGAGAAGGTCCAGGAAAGGCTTGTATTTTGTACCTGTGATGAAGAAATAACTGAGTACTACATATATTTTTCTTCATCGGATAAGTAGTATCTAATGAAGGAAAAGGAGGTAGATAAATGTGATATAGTAAGGTGGGATTCTTGGTGTAGGCTCCGCTCGCCCCTCGGATCTTACCCCTTTCAATTAAAGTGTTCCACTCGCCCCGATTTTTATTATTTTCGTGTAGTGATTCGCCCCTTACAAAGGAGCGAGTGGAAAATTGACATTTAAATAATTATTTTAGTGTATCGATTCGCCCCTTGCGGCAATTCCTTTGAAATTTAACCAAAAAAGGTACAGTCAGACAGAAAAATGCTCACATTATGAATAACGCCATGTTTTGATTGCTTAAATTACTCTATCTGTAATCTCACCATCTCGTGACACTTGTGATAGTTTTTGCTACCTGGCATACCTATAATAACAAAAGGAACCTTTTTCATTGGTTCAATAAACAAAACGTTTGGTAAAATATGTTACCAGGGGGCTTAGACAAAATCCCTTTTCTGTAAGCGTTAACGCCAACGGAAAAATCAAATTGTATGTAGTTGACAGCAGCAGTCACGTGACATCTCTAAAGCTAATGTCAACTCCATACAATTTGATCTTTCCGTTGGCGTTAACGCTTACAGAAAAGGGATTTTGTCTATAGCCTCTGGTGAGAGAGTCGTATATAATAGAATGCTTTCTCTTTAGAAGTTCGTATTATAATGTGGAAGTATAAGGTGGTTTTGCGATATTTGCTAATTAGTTTAGTACTTATCTCCAAGTGTAACTAAACGTGAATTTATGCAAGCCTAGTACTTTTTTGTTACTTATAAACAATTTGTGTGCCTTTCATCCAAATCGTATTATTGGGATAATACTAATGATTGTAATACTATCTTGAATTCATGCAAGCCTAGTACTTTTTGTTAGGTTTTGATTGAAGATTGAAGTTTTAAGAAAACAATATTCATTTAAATATTTTTTAGAAACTTAGAGTGCTGACAGTACTTATAACTTACTAACAATCGGGGGCGACTTGGGGTATCTAATAATCATAGGGGCAAGTAGATACACTAAGGCGATTAACACACGGCACCGTGCACCTGCGCGGTCTCTACCAATTCGACCGCTCGGTCGGGCGGTGTACGTGTGTTATACAGAAATCCAACTATCCGCGATTTTACGGACGGACACCGACGAACCCGGACGACGAACCGTGGGAAGGTGTACGTGCAGGGTATCGCAGACATCGGAAGCTCATCGGTGCGCAGTGCGTAGCTGTCTGTGGTCATCTGCCGTGCGTGTCCGTCTGCTATATTGCCGATCATGGGATTCCACCATTAGGTATCAGCGGACGCATACCGCGGCGGTGCGCGGTGCCGTGTACCAATCGCCTCAATTAGGGGCAAGATCCAAGAGGCGAGCTGAGCCCACCCACACCTTTGCCGATAAACCGATAACGGATACCGTTTTTTTTTTAATGGATTCATTAAATCACGTTCCTTTTCGAATCGTACATTCGAATTTTAGAACAAGTTTTTGCAAAAAGTTTACTCGTATCTCACGAGGAAACTTTTTGCAGAAACTTGGGTTTCTATTAGTAACTAGCTGTGCCCGCGACTTCGTTCGCATGGATGTCTGAAAACAATAATATATCGCTTAGAAAAGTTGTACCTTCATTTAAAAAGGGGGAATCTTTCGACCAGGCCTGGTGATTTTTCCTAGTAAGAAACTGCCAAAAAACTTGTGTTTTTATTTAAGAAAATGCTTCTCTTTATAAAATATTAGCGGTGGAACCACCGGGAGCGTACACAAAAAAGTTGCTAGGGTTGCTCACACGCGAAAGAGCTACATAAAGTTGGCCGTGGGAAAAGCAACCAATACTAAGATCCACCCCCGCAACGGATAATGTCTGGCCCTGAGCTTTGTTAATGGTCATGGCGTAACACAGGCTGACGGGGAATTGCACACGCTTAAAATTAAACGGGAAATTATTGGGAATGAGAGAAATTCTTGGAATAAAAACAACATCACCGGCGCCGCAACCTGTTAAGATTTCGGCTTCGATGACGTTTTGTTGGTGATTGGTGACTATGAGCCGAGTGCCGTTGCAAAGTTTGGGAGGACTTAAATTTCTGAGAAGAATTATTGGCACTCCGACTTTTAAACAAATTTTGTGTGCTGAAAGACCGGGTGTGTTAAGGGATTCTAAGAACTCTACTGGATAGTGTGTGGCATCTTCTTCTTCGGGAACCGTATTTATCGATGTATATTGTTGACTTTCCCCAGAAACATGTGCCAATATTTGTGTATTTATTGCTGTCTGATAGTCGAACAAATCAAATCAACCATAAGGCCTCTGCCTCGAACCTTACGGGCAGCGGGGCGGCGGCGGCGGCGCGGGCGCAGCAGGGTCTTATGCGTAAAATCAAATGGACCGGTTCTCGAAAACAGCGGCGCGGCAGCGGCGAGGCGGCGGGCAGCGAGCGGTGCACTCCATTCAAGCGGTGACCGCCCGCGCGTCTGCATTGCAGTGTTGTTGCCCACAATTAATTGAGCGTTAGGAATAAATTTGAATCAAAAAGATGTTGCCGCCATTGTTCAGACATTTCTTTCGCGAATAAAAACAAATATCTCGACGACAAAATCGTGAACACAACACTACGCGGCTATAGTGACGCGCGATCTGCCCGCTAGTTTCGAGGCCGAGGCCTTACACACGCCAACAACGATCGAATCGAATGAGCGGTGGTCACGAATCATACGAACAAATTACGAAGTATAGTACAGTTCGATTCAAACTTAATGGCGGCTCGAACTTCGATGAACGAAACCAACCAAAATAACAAATCAAAACCAATCAGATCAATTAGGAGTGAGGCGTATTTATCGTCACAGATAGAAATCACAGATATTATAAAATAGCAGATAGCAATTGCTCCTAACGATAAAAAATATCTGTTACTTAAAATCACAGATCCTCAAGACTGTTACTGTTAAAACTTCGGATACGATTTTCGACTTTAACGAAAAGAAATAAAGAAGATATTCAATTGAGTCAATACGTATTTATCGTCTGTACAAAAATCACAGGCTGTGATTTTATAACAGATAGATACGATTTTCGACTTTAAATCAAAAGAAATAAAGATGATATTCGAGTGAGATACGTATTTATCAAAAATCATAGGCTGTGATTTAATAACAGATATTTGGATCAGTTAATTTTTTGTCACAGTCACAGTGATCACAGATATCGTGTTTCACCTGTTACAACCCATCTCTAAGATCAATACTTTCAACGAATGACAACCCAACCAACAATTTATTAATTATTTATTATTATTATTATATTATATTATCGACACTAAAGAAGTCAAAAACGAAGAAATTACACTAAAAATTATTTGGAATATCTGGGCGAAAGTCATTCTTCGACGGAGACTCTTAACACCGCGATTCAGAAATTGACATTAAACGAACAACGCCATCTATCGAGCACGAAATGATACTGTCAAAATATATGGGAAAACGTTCGAACACTCTGTAAGCTAAATAAACTATGTAGAAAAGTGAAAAATTAAAGAATAAATACCTATATTTTTTAAGAAATTAACATTTGGCACTATTCTTTCATGATTATCAAGATTTGAAAGATAGGTAGCGCCACCTATCGCACTAATACTAAACTAATAAATAAACAACGCATCTGGAAAATTTTAATTAATCTAACTTTAGAGTTATATTCTATATACACACAATGTATCGCGTTAAGTTTCCGCGCAAAGAAAATGACGGTCATATTACAACACACGATCTCACAAACCTAGTAATTAAGAAGTAAGTATCATTTCGCGTCAATAGATGTCGTTACGTGTATGTACATTACATAATGAAAATTCCTTCTTGAACACTTTAAATTCATATATCTTTTGATATTTTGAAGCGATTGCGATGAAACAAAAACTAATTGAAACATCGAGTTACACACAATATTTGAGTATAAAAGTTAACCATATTGATTTCGTACTTTTTACGTGATAGTGGAACAATCAAACTAAAGAACATACAAACAGACAGACAGACAAACAGACTAACAGACAAAAAATCCAAAAATGGTAGAAATGGAATCTGTTGGTTATTCTTGGACAACCCACAATTTTTTTTTTTTTTTTTCATTGTACAGAAACGCCTCATCTACAGATTTATTATATGTATATAGATAGGTAGGTGTATATTATGTTGTTTATGTAATTACTATCAAATTGCATTGTATTTTCTAAAAAATGAACGATCATTAATATTATAGGTAGGTCTAGGTACTACCCGTTTTATAGGGCGAATAAAATACGAATCGATCTGTTCATTCCCCATGTATGAGACGGTACATTTTGTAGGTAACAGTAGCAGAAAGTACTTACCAGAAGTATATCCACCGTTACTTCTCGCCGCTTTCTTCCTTTGTATTACCTTAAATAGAAAATATAATTGAGTAACATAAAAAAAATACCTTTTTACATATTTATCTATATTCTATTTAAGACTAGTCGAAGATCTTTAGGTCAGACAAGGCAAAGCTCTAAGATTAAAAAAAAAACAATGACAGATTACAAAGAAACATTACCCTCCTTCTGGGGCAGTCGGGTAAAAACAAAACAAATCGTGTGCGGTCGGAGTGGGGCAGGAACGAAGTTCCCTAAGCACTCCGAACGCACACACACTCGGGTATAATAGAGAGACAGAGAGAGAGAGAAAGCCGCATCGAGGGGGCATAACGCTTTTTCGTTACGTGACGATTTCAGTCAACTCCTAGCACAAGCCGCGTTAAAGAACTTCGTTCCAAAAAGAGTTATTACCTTATCGGACATATCATTGAGAATCTTCACAAGTTCATCATGCCGGTTCTGAAGGCCACACAATTTAAATATTGTGTCACTTTGAAGCCAAAACTTTTGGAACCGCTGAGTAAGAATATTCAAAATCTCGTCCACAGCATGCATGTATTTTTGGATGAAGTCCGAGTCTTCGAAACCAGTTAATCCAAATGCAGTCACTAAAATTATACAGTAACAAAATTATGAATAATATTTTGATTCTTTCAATCATTTTATTAGTTCGCTTTTGGGGTCTTTTTCTAGCCAAAATATTATGAGTTTGTTTTAAGAAAAACCTCATGTGTTATACTTACTGCAAAACGTCTAAAATGCAATGCGCCCCAAATATTCAGTATGATCAAACGGTCCTTTGCATACTTGAACTTTCAAACTTTCGACCAATTTTCTTGACTGACTGTTGAAGACCTCCAAAAAGTTTAGCGTCACTGGCAGGCTGAATACAGGGGTCAGTAATTTGCGATGGCGTTTCCAAACTTCACCTGGTCATAATAGGTATTAGGATTTTAAACGTCTGCTTTGTGTAAGTAAATTCGTTTTTAAGACCATAATTAACATAATCGTAAGGAACATCCTAATTGCGTACCTAACACATGATTAAACAGACAGATTAACAACATGCATTGCGTTATTTACGTTGCTGAGCAGGCAAATTCGAATATATGAAGCAATATGAATGCCGTTGTCAAATTCTCGCGTAAGTTGTGGCTACTACGATTAACGTCCATCACCGCGATGATCAACGGCGTTTCCCGTTTGTGTAGCCGCGTGGCCATTGAATTACTGCTATATTGTTGGGCATTGATGTTGACCGTAATGTGGCCGCAGCATGATGTTGTGTTAGATCGAGTGTTACGCGATTAGAGTGCATTGCAGGGCGGGTGATGTGTATGGCAAAGGAAGTTCCCTCTTTTCTTACGGTTTTTTGTGGCATAATTTAAGTATAAGTACAGACACTTTTGTTAATAATAAATATTAATAAAAAGACATACTTATAATAAAATCAAGGAAATTACTTGTTGAGTAAAATAACAACCAACATAAATAAATTGTACCTACGTATAATAAAAACACAACTGTGTTTATTGTAAAGGCCTATTCAGATACAAGCGATATCGCTGTCGCGGTCGGAAGCGATGTATTCCTAACCAGGAAGGCGGAACAGGTATCACTACCGAGTACCAGTGTGAATAGGCTTTAATCCAGGTACTACCTATTAACTATTACTGAAGTATTTTTCACGTTATTCTGTGTGTGCGACTGTGCGTCATCATCATCACTAATATTGGTTTTACTAACCTGAAGATGTAATCAGTCCTTCTCCCAGCCAGGCCTTGGCATAATCGTACGCGAAATGTTTCTGTAGACAAGCGTTCGCTGCTGTTAGAGCGTCCTCAGGATCTGATATTACTAAGATAAATAGAAAAGGTGTTCATTATAAAACGATGCAAAAGAATAGAATCTATCAGGTAGAATTTGCGTGATGCTGGAACATTTATGACACACACAATTATGTACCTACATTGTACAGAATTATGAATCTATAATTATGTACATTGTACATAATTATGGATAGCAAAACTTTTTACAAAAAAAAAACAACCGACTTCCAAAACAAACACGAAAAAGTGAAAAATCACATTAATTTCGGAAGTCGGTGTCTTAGCTTTCCAAATTTTGTTTTGTTTTTCTTTTTTCTTATTTTTCACTTTTTAGTTGAGGTAAGTACATATCCCACACAAATTCGAATACCACTACCTGCTATGAAAATAACGCAGTGATGGAGTCACTTAAAACGTCGAAGTGGGAAAAATACGTAATATTGAAGCGAAAACAAAAACTGCGCAAGAAAAGTTAATACAATTTATAAGGGATCACCACTGAAGCATGAACTACCAAACACAAAAAGAGTCATCGAAATCGATTCATAATTGGCGGAGTAATAGCGTAACAAACACACAAAAAAATAAAACATACAGACGAATTGAGAACCTCCTCCTTTTTGAAGAAGTCGGTTAAAAAAATCAGAATTGATATAATATTTGCCCGGATTTGAACCCACAAATCGTCCATGAGAGGCGCGACATTAACTAATGGGCCTTAACGGTCTGGCATGAATTTAACCAGCCTTCACCATGTTAATAAGTATGTGAAGATAATAAGGGTTGAAGACGCTTACTGTAGTAAACCCTGTGTCCAAATATCAGGGTGACGACTCCGCCTTGTTTCATAGCTTCTGCGGCAATATTCTTTACAGTGCGCCATAAACCTGCGAAAGAAAAATTAGTTTAAATAAGTTTGTATGATTATCTACTTTAAAAAAATCTTATACCTATTTATTCATGCACTTCTTCTTAGTGTGTCGGTGGCAATGTAAATGGACTCAGTCAAGTGTGTCTACTCTCTAAGGGCGAAATCCGTAGTTTCGGCCGAAGATAATTATGATTGATTCCTACTGCGCATCACTTACGTAAATAAGATGCGTTCGGGGCCTGAACTATGGAAGAATGAATGACAATACCATTTGACATTTGCCCCTACTCCCGAGGTGTCCTTGCCCGTCCGAAAAATCGAATTTGTCACTTGTTTTGACGTAGGTAACAAGCTCTTTTGGACGGGCCCATATCTTCGTTGACGGAGTTACAGAGTAGACCCGAGAATTCGGCCACGTGTTTAGCGCTAGCGTCCATCAGTTTCTGTATCGTGCAGCTGACAGGACACGCAGGACACGACATGAAGTGTCCCATCGTTTGAGGAACAGCACCAAATTTACACTCCAAGGCGGAGTCGTCTATGAACCTTCACCTGAACAGGGTTTCTTTGCTTCGACCATCCTGGGTCCGGAGTCTGTTTATTCATTCACTGACAGACAGACATACAATGCACATTTGCACGCTCACCTCACAGCCCAAACAGCTACGTGGTGTAGCTAGACAGACGCATGAAATTTTGCATATAGATAAGTTCCTCATAACGTAAGTCAGCACTAAAGAAGGCTTTTTGAAAATTCACGGGTAAAATAGGAGATGAAAGTTTGTATGGAAGTTTGTCATTTTTGCCGACGGGAAAACCCATCGATTGACTTCGACATTTTGCGAGTTATGTATAAGTTCCATTTTATAGGGGGCGAGCCTATTGCAATCATAGAATATTGCCGGGCATAAATCTATAGGGATAGGACTCCGGGTTGCTACTAAGATATCCATAATGGAAAAACTTAAAAACACTGCTTTATGCCTGACCTGGGTATCGAATCCGGAACCACATGCTCAGCAGTCCTACTAGCAACCACGAGCCCAGCGGAGCCGGGGCAGTCAATGTTCAGATTTCGAATTCTCGAAGAAAATTAGA
Organism: Lithophane semibrunnea; assembly: GCA_947363905.1. NCBI lineage: Eukaryota > Metazoa > Arthropoda > Insecta > Lepidoptera > Noctuidae > Lithophane > Lithophane semibrunnea. The sequence continues at coordinate 6,949,417 of OX376209.1, forward strand.
ATACGTAGTTCTAATTTACAATGTATTTTTTTGTTTTGTTTCTGGTTATAATAGGTCTTTACCTATGAAATTGCCGTTCTGCAGTACTGGCCATTTCAAATCAAAATAATTTTTGTAAAGACCTAATATTTTTTTGGGAAAAGTGCAGCATTATAAAGGCTATTACATACTGGGCGATTAGTCGCGCGACGCGACGCCCGCCGCATTGTTCCCCGTGAAGTTTTCTCAGAAATTGTTTTGTCAAAATTCGCGTCGCGCGGCAAATCGCGCCAGTATGTAAGAGCCTTTATGATGGCATCACATAATATTGCTGCCCTTGTCCCATGTTAGGTACTTGAGGTAGGCGCTTAACGTTTTTTCATCCATTCTCCCCTGTCGCCGCGCCGTCACGATAACATTCACTTTTTCTTTCATATCATCCAATACAATACATCCATCTTTAAAATACACTTTCGTTATCTTTATAAGATATTTTAAAAAATGGTGTTAAAATATTAAAAAAATAATAGGTACTTACTTAAACCATCACCGACTAGCAAATGAAAATGTCCCACAATGGGCAACAGTCCCGGGTACATCGGGGGTAGCTTGTATTGCCCACCCTTCACATACACCATCCATGCTCAAGTTGCGCATAGGCACGATAGAACACAGAATAATATAAGACCGATCATCCTGAAGATCTCTGGATGACTGTAACGAGTTGACTAAGAAGCGAAGTAGAGCTTTAATTATATATATGGAAACGGCATAGCCTTCGGCAAATTATATTCATTGAGTAAAAAGTAATTATCTGTACTTACCTATAAAATTTGCGGTTTATCTGTTCGGAGGACGCGCTACGTAGGTACCTATAATGATTAATGACATACCGGTATGTTATCAAAACGATTTTACAAAAAATATCTCTATTTTCGGTGTAGGCTCCGCTCGCCCCTCGGATCTTGCTCCTTTCGATTAAATGTTCCACTCGCCCCGTTTTTTATTATTATGGTGTAGTGATTCGCCCCTTAAGAAGGGGCGAGTAGAAAATTGACATTTAAATAATTATTTTGGTGTATCGATTCGCCCCTTGCGGCAAATCCTTTGAAATTTAACCAAAAAGGTACAGTCAGACAGAAAAATTCACACATTTTGAATAACGCCATGTTTGATTACTTTAATAACTCTCTCTGTAATCTCACCATCTTGTGACACTTGTGATAGTTTTTGCTACCTGGCTTACCTATAATAATAAAAGGAACCTTTTTCATAGGTCCAATAAACAAAACGTAAACGCTTATTTCAATTGTGATACCTGTGGAAGTACCTAGCCTAAAATCATTAGTATTTTAAATTGTCTGGTTAAAAAAAGTCAAGCGCTTCTTTGCTAAGATAATGACACACGTCGGATCTGAGGGCCTAGTGCGAGTTTCCTTTTACCATCTCGATCAAACGCATCGACCGCGTTTGGCGCTCCGATTGGAAGCCGGCCGGCCTTCACCGGTGAAGGGCCAATCGGAACGTCAAACGCGCTCGATGCGTTTGATCGAGATGGTAAAATGAAACTCACACTAAGCCCTCTGATGACAAAAGAAAAGTTCTCTAACTCACTCTTGCACTTCAAAACAACAGTAGAACATAAAAGACAAGAAGGCGATTTCGGCGATGATTTCTGCTTATACAGCGTGTAAGGGTAAACACTTGTCACTCAAACCATGGGTAGTTGAATTAAATATAAAATAAATGACCCAGTAACAACAAAGAAAAAACCTGATTTTAAAAAGTTTCTATCCGACCCCGTCCGCAAATTACGTCCGACGTGACCCGCCGTGTTGAGACGCAAGTTGGTTGCCCTTGCGTATAGGGTGAAATTTTCTTGTGGAAAAAGGTAGATTTTCTTTAAAGAATAAAGTTTTTTTTTCCATTGATTTTACGTTCTATAAATGAAACCAAACTACTGGTTTCAAGGATAACGGTGTTTACCTAACACCCTGTATGAATAAGTGTTTAAATAAAAATAGACTTCACTGCAGAACAAGTTTTAGCATTCAATTTCAATTATTTATTACTACATTTATTCATAAAAATAAAATCTATCAATAAATTAATATTTTAAGAGGTCGATACTTTTCATGCCGACGGTACCTACACACAATTTTTTTAGGCATTTTGTCGGGTTGAGACCCCAACATAATATCAGACATGGGCCCAGTTGTCACTGACCTGTCATTTCAGAGTGGATACCGATACCTAACCTACACATGTTTATGCTCATGACTGTACTTAAACGTTAACAATTATCGTAGGTAGGTAACCTACCTATAATTACAGTCATCATCAATCGACGCTTAAAACCAGGCCTTTAATTTGCAACAATGATTAAATCAACCAATTACTTCATTTTTTATTAGTGTTAAATCGTGACTAAAACGAAACAAAATAAGTGACAAAAAACCGGTCAAGTGCTAGTCGGACTCGCTCACGAAGGGTTCCGTACCATTATCAGCAAAAAAATCACGTTTGTAGTATGGGAGCCCCCCTTATTATTTTATTCTGTTTTTTGTTATAGCGGCAACAGAAATACATCATCTGTGAAAATTTCAACTCTCTAACTAACATGGGCTAACATGATAGCAGCGTTACCAACTCCAAATAATGAATTACGGTGTTTCCAGTTTAAAATTACGGTAGATTTCAAAAAATTACGGTAGATTTTTAAAAGTCGTGCAAAATAACAAAGTTGTTTGAAAAAAAAAAAAAAAAACTGCGGAATTTGACAAAATAAGTCAGTATTTTTGTCTCCTAAGCATGTCTTCTGACGGCAGAAAGTTGACACAATTTTTTCCACCAGCAGATTCAATATGATCACTTTCCATTTTAATTTATTTGCAAAACAGATTCCCTTTCAACGCAATAGGGAATATGCATGTGATTCAAATATGGGTCAAATATTTTTTTTTATAAACTATGTTACTTCAGAATTATGCCTCCATCAATATTTTTGAATAAAATTTCTTTTTGAGCGAGAAATTATTTTTTTTAAAGTACCAAAAAACTGTGGGTAATTCAAATACTTGAAAAGGATAAGAGCGGATGTGACGTAACAATCCGGGATAGCAATCAAAATGTCAGTGTCAAGTCAATGTCAAACGTTCATAGAAAAAGGAGTGTTTGACGTTGACTTGACAGTTGCTTGTCTGTTTTCACGGAGTGTGACGTCACCACACCAAGCGCGCCAAATGGAGGGCGTTTAAATAGCCCGGATCGGTTGGATATTTTTAAACATTTTTTTAACTACTTTAAATTGCTTTTTTGCCGTAGATTTTTTTTTTACTATTATTTGACGCTAAAAACTATCGAATAAAAAAATAAAAAAAATACATGCATATTCCCTATTACGCAAAGTACATCTGAATAAAGCCAGTTGGTAATAAGAAAGGTTACTATTGGTTCAAACTATTATCTATGGTTGAGGAATTCCCCCCAGTTCACTGCTATTTTCAACAAAAATACATGCAATATTCCATCTGCCCAATTACGGTGTTTTTTGACACCGTAATGAAATTACTACGGTAGACGGTGAATCAATGCTGATTACGGTGTTTCTACCGTAATTACGGTGCAGTTGGCAACGCTGCATGATAGTTAGACGGTTGAAATTGCCAATTGTTGAATTGTTGAAATTGCCTGGTGACAGTCGGACAGACAGACAGACCGACGGACAGGGGAGTAATGTAAAAAGTAATAATGTTTTGTAATAGATTAGCACTAATAGGTAACCGATATTCGTTGGTGACAGTCGGACAGACAGACAGACCGACGGACAGGGGAGTAATGTAAAAAGTAATAATGTTTTGTAATAGATTAGCACTAATAGGTAACCGATATTCGTTGGGTTCCGATAAATCCACTTTTTATGTTTTTCAATTTACTGAGCACTGAAGTGTGTTTGGATTATCAAGTTATACGACTACTTTGTAACCGTTGAATATTCTCAACATAGACCAACTATGAACAAATGAGATGTGTTGAGTAACTTCAACAGTGCACGACATTTACAGTACCTAGGTAAGTATTTTTAAGATGTTTTTACAAGACCAATTTTAATGATCATCATCGACATTTTAGCCTGAAGACGTCCACAGCTGGACATAGGCCTCCCCCAAGTACCACCACGGTTATTTGCTTCCCACATCCAACGGATTCCTGCGGCTTTCACAAGGTCATCGGTCCACCAACCAAATGAGAGGCCTTCCAACGCTACGTCTTCGATACACGGCCACCACTCCAGAACCTTTCGACCCCATCGGCCATCTGTTCTGCGAGCAATGTGCCCTGCCCACTTCCACTTAAGTTTGGCAATTCTTAACGGCTATGTCGGTTACCTTGGTTCTCCTGCGGATCTCTTCATGTCTGATTCGATCACGTAGGAAAACTCCAAGCATAGCCCTTTCCATTGCCCTTTGGGTGACTTTTAGCGTTCTAATAAGGCCCATTGTGAGCGACCACGTTTCAGTACCATAAGTCACTGGCAACACGCACTGGTCAAAGACACTGCAGTATGTGGGAAGAGTAGCTTCCTGAAAGCTACCTAGCCGAGTCGGGTTCGACGATTACCTCTTTCTCGAAGTTGGACCTATCTACCTCACGGTGAGATGGTTACAGAATCGACCGGTTGGACAGTTTGTCTTAGGTAATACTCGTCCTCAACTTCGAGTATAGTGTTCCCATCTTCATGTGAGTGGGTGTTACATGGGCATTTGACATGACGCTTTGTCTTGACCATGTTCATTTAAAGACTCAGTCTTTCGGAAGCTCTACTGAAGTCTTCGAGCATTGTTCTGAGGTCCTCCATAGTCTCAGCCAGCTGAGCTGCTTCAGAGCCATCCTATTCTCTTACAAGCTGACGTTCGGGGTGTCTTCGGTGTAGTGTCGGGTCAATCTAGCTCTTGTGTCGTTTGCCGGATTCATAACGGGGTTATTACACTCGCGACAATCTAAGAAGTCCGTTTTGACGTTTCGTTCTCGTACATGTAATAAAACGTTAAGCCTTGAGAATCAGTTTATAAGAAACCAATTTTTTTCATCGCTACACTACGCTTTTATAGCTGTCAAAACGGACTTCTTAGATTGTCGCGAGTCTACTTGTTGACTGTCCAAAAGTAAATTACAGAGGATTCGATTTTTGTGCACGGCAGACGTGCCACGTCAGCTATACTTGTTTTGGAGCGCAGTATTGGGAGGCCTTTTCCCTGGAGTGGGACAGCCCAGGGTTGGAAAAAATAAAAAGTCTTCGAAAAATGCTTGGGTGGACTTCCCCGACTTAAGTAGGTGACATACTATTTTCGATTACCTAAAACAAGTTAATAAACATTTTGCTGTTTTATAGATAATGGTACGGAACCCTTCGTGCGCGAGTCCGACTTGCACTTGGCCGGTTTTTAATGTATTTTTTCCTATTATGTAGCAAACCATAATCAAGGAATTTAAAAATCCTTCTGGGCTCCTTAGTCGGGTAAAAACACACGTCTTGACAGAACACATTTAATAACATTTTTTTTTATAAATAAAATACAAAGATAAATAAAAATACTTATATTATAATTTATAACGATGCCGATTCTCTAGTTCACTAACTACACGAAATATTAAATTATTTGGTGCATTACAAAATTAGCACTTGTGTTAATTTCTCTACACAACTTCCCAGAACCCTTCAAAACAACCCATTTTGACTCAACAGACAATAATATTCTTAGTTGTAATATATTTTTATCACGCAAAATGTTCTCTTAAACGTAAATGCCATAAGGTTCAAAGTTGAAACTAATAACTGTTGGTACGAAATTAGTTGGCCTTCTGGAAGTATTCCTTGCTTTCTCGAGGGTTCGGTTTGATGGTGTTCGCGTTGGTCTCAGGGTTCCAGTTGGCTGGGCACACTGTAAAAGAAACAAAGACGGATGAATAATTTATATTTGTAATTATATCTATTATAATTATATTTATATTATATTATAATATATTCTTTTTTTTGTATTGTGCGTTTAGTTTGTGCACAATAGACAATTTTCCTTTCTTTTTTTCTTCTTTCTATACAGGATGTAAGGGTAAACACTCTTGTCATTCAAACCATGGGTAGTTGACTTAAATATATAAATAAATGACCGAACACAACAAAAAAAAAACGTTATTTTCATTAAAAGATTTTAAAAAGTTTCTATCTGACATCGTGCTTGCTAGCGAAACAGCTGACTGACTAAGGGAGGGATCGCGCTGCCGGTCAGGTCACATCCCGTACCCCCCGCCCGTGTTGAGACGCAAGTTCGTTGCCCTAGCGCATAGGGCAACGAACTTGCGTCTCTTGTGGTAAAATTTTAATCTAAAAATTTTTTTTAAAAAGTTGTAATTTTCCATTGATTTTACGTTCTATAAATGAAACCAAACCACTGGTTTGAATGACAAGAGTGTTTACCCTAACACCCTGTATTGTGAGAAACGTGATAGCGAAAAGTCTATTATTATCGACTTTATTTTAAGGACAGTAATGTTGATATTTGTTGGACCAGATGATTTATGCTAGACCGTAACCCCGCGTCCTATTTAAAAGCGATCGACGTGCAAATTTACGATCGTTCGAACATTTGGTCGGTGAACCTGAGGCCCTAGACAAGTGACTATCGCTTCGCAAGCGTTTCGTATTTCTACGTCTTTCAACAGGGGGCCTAGACAAAATACCTTTTCTATAAGCGTTAACGCCAACGGAAAGATCAAATTGTATAGAGTTGACAGCAGCAGTCACGTGGCATCTCTAAAGCTAATGTCAACTCCATACAATTTGATCTTTCTTTTGGCGTTAACGCTTACAGAAAAGGGATTTTGTCTATAGCCTCAGGATTGACATTATATAAGTTTTTCGATAGTAAGCTATCAAAAAACTTATATATTAACTTATTATTGTCAGTCGTATACATTTTTGCTTTTTCCATCATCGTTATCGCTGATAGAATGTAACTTTGTCTAGGACCTCTGAACGCGTGATCGCGCCGGCAGGGGGCGCTTTCCGGTTTTCCGAAGAAAAATTTACATAGCCACGCGACCGACCGCGTATTCGCGTGACGATGCCTTTACGCGCGGCCTTACGGACGCATTCTGTTCGTGTACTGAGGTATACATAATAATATAAAAAACCCATCATATGCCGTTATGTTATACGCATTCTGTAACATGCGGCCAAAATGATTGCAGCAGGCGTAGCATGACGCTTTCTATCTCTACGAAGAATAGACATAGCTTTTTCTATACAAAGTGACAGTTCGTTTCTTCATTTTTGACATCCACCGTAGAAATCTTTCTACAATCTGTCATTTTGTCTTTCATTTCTAACGATCTTTGTATAGGTCTTTTTGTAGGTAGACTATTTCGGAAGAAAGTTTTCTATTCTTACTGTCAAAATTTATCGGTTTTCACACACTGACAACCGATAAATCCTATGACAAAACAAAGAATTCTGAGTCGAATTATGTAAAAGAGTGAATTTCGTAAAAAGTGCTGTTGACTCTTTCAATTTTGCTGCCGTCTCGTACTATCTACTGTCTACAGGAAACCTCATTTTTGTCTACTCTTCCGTCGACAAAACGGTGGTCATGCTACGCCTGCTGGTAAACAACTTTTATTTTTCACAGTGAATAATAACTTTGATATCGGAAAGTTTTTTACAAAAAAACAATAACTTAACCTTGTTCTAGAACTGTTACAATGAACATTGTTTTGGTTTTTTAGATGGTTTTAGTAAAATAAATACAATTATGATTTGTACGGTGGCTACAATGTTGTGGAACAAAGGTTGTTGATAATAAAATGGTTCCTTGTTCGTGTACACATCTTTTTGGGGCTGACTGTATAGGTACAGTCAAACCCAATAAGATGTGTACAATAATAGTGTAATTGGTGTGAGGGTAAACAACAGTGACAGAAAGTATTATACCAACATCAAGATACACAAAGTGGATTAAATATACTAATATCGAAGCTAACTCAGAAACTACCTAAGCAAAGTTAATAAAATGTATATGGGACGACCGCGCAAGCTTCCTCTACCAAATGAAAAAATAATTCAAAATCAATCAAAATCGGTCTAAAATTGTCGAAAATAAAGATGAACATAAATTAAAAAGAAAACATAGGTACATACAGACGAACATTTACCCTCCTTCTTTTTTGAAGCCGGTTAAAAACAAACAAGAGTATATGGCAAAGCTAGTTCAATACATCGCCACAGGCAGGCTGCGACGAATTAAGGTTTGTTCCAAAAGCATCTGAAGAAAATGTAAACAAATGGATTTGAAAACTCGATATTGTTATTATAAATCACACAAGACCATCGTCGATGATTTTTCAATGACAATGATTAATTTATTAAATAATTTTATTATAACAATAATTGTTGGTAAAAGGTAGAATTCCTTCGAAATACAGATGAATGTGTTACTTTGGTTGCGTACGAATTTAACCGGCATTAATTGCGCAACACACCATCAATCACAACCTGAATCATTTTGAAGGATATTATTGCTAATCCATTGCATTCGAACATATGAAATGTTCGAAAATGTGTCTGCTCAACAACGTAAATAACGCGTTGAATGTTGTTCAACTGTCAAAATTAAACAGATTGTGATAGATCGTGTGTTGCGCAATAGGGAATATGCATGTGATTCAAATATGGGTCAAATATTTTTTTTTATAAACTATGTTACTTCAGAATTATGCCTACATCAATATTTTTGAATAAAATTTCTTTTTGAGCGAGAAATTAATTTTTTTTAAGTCCAAAAAAACTGTGGGTAATTCAAATACTTGAAAAGGCTAAGAGCGGATGTGACGTAACAATCCGATATAACAATCAAACTGTCAATGTCAAGTCAATGTCAAACGCGCATAGAAAAAGGAGTGTTTGACGTTGACTTGACAGTTGCTTGTCTGTTTTTACGGACTGTGACGTTACCACACCAAGCGCGCCAAATGGAGAGCGTTTAAATAGCCCGGATCGGTTGGACATTTTTAAACATTTTTTAACTACTTTAAATTGCTTTTGTGCTGTCGAATTTTTTTAAACTATTATTTGACGATGTAAACTATCGAATAAAAATATTAAAAAAATACATGCATATTCCCTGTTAGGGTGCCGGTTAAATTCTTACAGGTGCAGGACAATTGTTTACACTTTCATCAGATAAATGAGTTAAATGATATTTATTTCTGTAAACTAATTCAAAAAACACGACAAAAATAAATTATGACTGACTATTTACTTTTGGAACAGAAATTAGCATTTGCGACTATACCTACCGACTATGTAAAATTATACATCATCTACATACCTTCACCATGCTTGTCGGAGAACTGGAAGGCTTTGACCAGCCTGAGCGTCTCGTCCACTGATCTGCCAACGGGCAGGTCATTCACTGACATGTGCCTTAGGATACCATTCCTGTCAATCACGAACAGTCCTGGAAAGGGGGGATATAGAATGTTTAATATTTTATTGGGTGATTTATTTTTATTATAAAGCACTATACTCTCTGCGAGCATTCACTTGTTGAATTTTATTTTGCAATCATTCGTTCACGAGCGCAGCTTTTAGAATGTTGTTTTTCGAGTTTGGATTTATGTACAGTCACAAGCAAAAATATGTATACACTCAGTAAAATTCAATAAAGATTTTCTCGTGGAATAACAATTGCAACTTTGAGATGATGAGCTATTTCATAATAATAATAGTTCCAAAATACTATGTTCCTTAAAACATAAAATTACAATCAATACAGTAGGAGAAAATCATGTTTAAAAGTTGCTAAGTGTATACAAGTGCACGTGACTGTACTCATCAAAATGTTCGTTTCGCGGATGAATGTTCGTTGCGTAACAAAAGCTCCTGGAACGAATATTTGCAAATCAAATTAGTGAAGCGAATGCTCGCGGTCTTTTAAGGTGGGTTTAGACCAAACGAATATAGAGCTAGAACTAGAACAAAAGCGTCGTTGTTTGTCGCTTTTTAGGGTTCTGTACCCGAAGGAAACCAAACGGAACCCTATTAATGAGCCTCCTGTGTCTGTCCGTCTGTCTGTCAGCGGGTATTTGATGACAATATAATTTACCTCTGAGCGCGAAACCGGCGTCGAGAAGAACATTATAGTCCTGTGAAATCTTCTTCTGGTAGTCAGCAAGAAGAGGGATTTCTATTTTACCAAGACCACCATCCTGAAACGCATAATAATAATAATGTGTGAAATCATTTAATCTACTGTAGAAGAGGTTTGGTTTGGTCTTATCATAACATGACATCAACATCCCCAGGTTTTCATTCCACTACAGATCAAGAAGTGTCGTAAAGCAAAAAGGAGGGTTATTTCCAATTCCGTCTGTCCATTATCAACTAAGACTAGAGATTATAAATCTATCTCATCATGTCAACATATTACACCAATTTCTCTTAGATTTCTGGGCTAATTTAAAGGAAAATTTTCTTCATGGCATCATTTTCTTTTTCATTTTGTTAAATAAGAGGCTTTTGGCTAATTTGTAGTTCTAGTAAATGTCATTCTTTATTTTGTATTGTGCGTTTAGTTTGTGCAGAATAAACAATTTTTCTTTCTTTTCTTTTCTTCTTTTTCATTTTAAAGCATAGCAAATTATGTCGTATTTCTATATAGATACGTTTTGAATGTCCATTGGTAAAAATTTAAATCCCTTGCCATCCCGTCCCGGTCTGCTTTGGCCTTTAATGAATCTTTTTCATTCAAGCAAACCGGTTGGGTTGGGCAAGGTTTGGAAAACTTCGTGAAGTCTTCTAGTGACTTATCCCGCGATGTTTGAAGACTAAGGTCTTCAGCAAGTGCGCTTACGGTGCCGAAACGTAGACGGTACGAGTCGGGCTGGTCCACAAATTCAAGGTCGATCTGCGTGTTATGAAGCGGGCTGTGCTCGGAGTTTCTTTGAAGGATAAAATCAGTTAAAATATCCGGAAAACAAGAGAAACGGAAATAGCTTGTAAGCAAACTGAAGTGGCAGTGGGCTGGCTATGTTTGTCGAAGGACCGATGGCCGGTGGAGCAGACAAGTCCTGGAGAGGAGACCGCGTATCGTGTAGCGTAGTGTGAGGAGCCCCAGCTAGATGGACCGACGACCTTAGAAGCCGGCAGGGACATACTGGATGAGGAAAGGGGACAGGGTGTTATGGCGCAACCTGGGAGAGGCCAATGTCCAGCAGTGGACTACGATAGGCTGGGTTGATTGATTGATTGACAGCAAGCCTGCTAGTTAGTCCTCATCATCATAAGCCTATAGAAGTCCACTGCTGGACTATCGCAAGCCATTTAAGTAATTCTACAACTAGCTTCAATAATTTGCATTATAAGCATAATAATGCCTAGTAAGCCAAGTTTTACATAACTTCCTACTGGGTTGTGGAGGGCAGATAGGCGGGTCGCTCCATGTAAAATACTGGTATTCAGCTGCATATGGTTAGACTGGAAGCCGACTCCAACTTAGTTGGGAAAAGGCTCGGCATATTGATTGATTTGACAAACCTTCCTAGGAGTGTTGGTCCATGCAAGATGGCTGAACTCAGAATCCGTTGAGACACCAATAATTTGACAATCAATACTGGCAAACTCCTTTGCTCGGTCACTGAACGCAATCAACTCAGTTGGGCAAACAAATGTGCTGAAAAACATAAAAAATGGGTTTACCAAGGAGATTTATTTATTTCCGCCCGCGGCTTCGCCCGCGTGGGTTGTCGATAAAAAGTAGCCTATGTCCTTTCTCAGGCTCTAGACTATCTGTGTACCAAATTTCATTTAAATCGGTTCAGTAGTATTCGCGTAAAAGCGCGACAGACAGACAGACAGAGTTACTTTCGCATTTATAATATTATATTATATAAAGTAAGGAAGTAAGGATTTATTCAAAGAAATTAAAGAAATAGGTTGCAAGAAAGATTATTAGATGGTGGACAGGGACTCCAAATATCAATGTTTAACAGCTCATATGCTTAGCAACTTGAGTATGGGTCACCTACTTGGCTCAAACAATATGAAACCAAAGTACTATCGACACAAAGGCGCCATCTCCGCGTAAGAGAGAATCCCGGCGGTAGTCATGCTGTGCCTTCAAGTTATCGCCGCGATGGTATCGCCGTGTGGAGATTGATTCATAGTTTCTATTAAATTTGATGGCACGGCGAGACTGTCGCCGCTATTTTCTCGCTCGTGGAAAATGGCGCCAAAAAAAAGAAGTATGGGTCAATGTATTTTGTTAAGAAATAAACATAATACATATATTTGTATAAGTTATCCAACTTATACAAATTTATGTATTATGTTTTGTGCCAACAATAGGTTGTATATTATATTATACTTACAAATCTAATGGGTAAAACATTAGGACAATATATTTTCCATGGAAGTCTGCAAGTTTCAGCTTATTAAATTCACCGTTTACGACAGCAGTTGCTTCAAAATTAGGGGCCGGCTGCTGCACCCGCGGTACAAATGCTGCACTGGCTGGAAAGAATTTTTTATTTCTGAGTTGTCTTTGATGATAGGAACAAAATAAGAGAATTAATATTAGGATAGAATACGAATATTTTATATTGTTTTTATTTTTTATTGTGTTATGGGACTGCTCTTGACCTCAATCTCGCCTGATGGAAAGCGATAGATGAGGTCTATGATGGAAGGAGCAAGCCCAGAAGATGCCTGTTCACTCTTGTTTTGAAGGCTGAGGCTGTTGCTCTAACTAAACTTAATTATGTACAAGTTGTATTACTTTTGTTTTAACTGTAAATTGGAAAAAAGAAATCTTGTTCATAGTTTAGTTGAGAAAGATAGGAATATAAGGCAGAAATAGGTACAATAGATGTAGTACTAGGGTGGATCAAGGGGAGGGGAGAGGGGGGAGGGCATTTCTTATCTACCTGGCCTTATGGGCCAGACAGCAAAATGATACTAGGCCGAGAGAGTTAGATGGACAAGTAGGTGTTTACACAATTTTTTCAACTAGGCACCGAGTCAGTCATTCGGTTGACAAAGATCGCGGGAAATGGTAGCGTGTTGTGAGTGCACAAGTGCTACTAAATAGAACAGAGCTCGAGTGACTGTCTCGCCCTTTAAGTCTTGAACTCGGCCGAGCACCCAGTGATGTGTTTACACGTACCGGGCACTCGGCCGAGACCCTGTCTCGCCTATCTACTCGGTACGTTTGATCAAGGTATTTGTTGGCCCTCTGATCGAGTTGTCAGTGCAATTTGCACTGCATTGTACAATTTGTACAAAAATATGAAGTGCTCATTAGACTAGTATTTTAGGTTATGTAACAAACTAAAGCTAAAAACATAGTTACTTACTGGTAGAAAAATTCAGATTTTTCACCAATGATGCTGCTGGCGCAAGGACCTTTGGAATTAGAAAATTAATGTCAATATGTCATGTACAATCTAAGAATTATTATTGGGTTTTGGATCAGATTAGAAAACTTACTCTGCGAGTTAGTTGTTTTACCAAGAAGGACATTTTGTTGGTTGTTGTACAAAATCGTAAAGAATAATTTTCTAGTATCTTCTGACCGGTCGAATAAATTTGAATATAATAATAATAATTCTGGAATATCCACCAACAAATACGACAGAATTGACACTATTGAATTGACAGTTATGAGACAACTGACAGTACTACTGACAGTGACAGTGCGTGACAGCTCAGTGCAGGGTTGCCAGGTCCGATTTTAAAATCCGTAGGGTGACCCTGAAATATCCGTAGAATTCCGTAGATTGCCTCGAAAATCAATTGTGTTGTGACTGGCCATCCAGTACCAATGGACACTGCATGTCGTTTATGTCTTCGGTCATGCGTATATTATCTATTATGAACTTGAACATATTATTATAAACAAGTCGCTTTTCTTGTTTATTTGTATGCAATGCAGATTTTGATGAGGTTTTGTTCTATGTGTCCTGTGTGTACCTGTATGTGTGTGTGTGTGTACCTGGGTCACCTGGGCGTTACTATTAGTTACATTTACTAAGAAATCTCGATGTTTTGTTAAGTAGTAAAAACCGTGTGAAGCAGGAGCGGGTCACTACAATAGTATATCTAACTAATATTATAAACGCGAAAGTTTGTAAGTATGGATGGATGTTTGTTACTCTTTCATGTAAAATCTACTGAATGGATTTGGATGAAATTTGGCAAACAGATAGTTATAACCTGGATTAACACATAGGATACTTTTTATCCCGATTTTCCCACGGGATCGAGACTTACGCGGGTGAAACCGCGGGGCGCAGCTAGTTATAAATAAATCCCTCTCAATCACTTCACGGGGTTTGGTTAGATACTCGTACTCACGTCACGAAAGCCCGTGTTATCATACGGCTGATACGGCGTCCTACGTGTCCAATTCCGTATATTTACGGATAAATCCGTAGGTCTGGCAACGCCTTCATTAACAAGAGAAAAGGTGACACTGTCTTTCGTATGCAAGTACTACAACTATGGAATTAGTAAAAGGTGGTCTGTAACTTTTTGTGTGACTCAGCAGATTCCCTGATTAATTCGGGCGATAATACTCATTATTTATTGTTTCAACATTCCGATGGATTCTCTCGGCGCTAGGCAGAGCGCCTAGCGCCGAGACAATCCACCGGAATGTTTTCATGACACGCTGGGATACAGAGTTGAAAATCCAGTGCGTGAAAAAACGCCCAGACGAACCAGGTTTTTTTTTGTTAACCGTGTGTTGTATAACCTATGGAAAACTTTTCTGAACGGAACAAACCGATCGCGATCTTATCAAAAGGTTCAAACATTAGTCTGTGGGTTCAATTCATAGTCTGTGGTTCAATTCAATTTCAAATATTCAAACTATCAAATGTCAACGTCAGACGCTAACTGTATTTTGGTGAACGGTTTAACTACATTGTATTTATATTCCAATTTGTACATTTATAATTGCTCAAAAATTCACTCCAGGTTCACCACGCTTTTAGTAATTTTTTGCTGTATGCCAACAGGCACAGGCAGTCCGCTTGTACCAATCAATCATAATTCATAATACATTACACTAGATCGATCCTAGAAAAATAAAATAATATGCCTTCAAACAAAACCAATGAATTTGACAACAGTCGGAGAAGTATGAACAAGCAAACAGCAGTCTAAATTGCCTCATAACTGGAAATTTGAAATTTTCTAAACACTTCAAAAGTAAAATTATATTACATAAAGGTCTTGATACCGGCAATCATGAGCACGAGGATAAACGCGCGCATGCTAATAGCCACGCATTTGCTGTCAAACAGTCATAGAAGCAACAGTTTGCAGAGTAAAAGAACTTTTTCAGTAACAAAAAATATAAATATGAAGTTCATACAATTTACTTACTGTTGTAATCCGAATGATATCAGAGTGGGATATTTGGAAGGGGATAATGTTGTTGATATAAATTGTACTGACTCTACAATGCCTTCTACACTGTTAGGTGTTTTGAACAGAGGATTTAGCAATAAGATTTGCGGGTAACTGTGTTTGGTTATATAGTTTCCAAAACATGTTCATGATTTCTAAAGTAAATAGCCCTCTAAGATTTATTTAGGTAAATAAAATGTATAAGAAAGTTTGAAGTGTGTGTTTTACCCGACATTCATTCTAAACAATCCCTTGACGGATGCAGGATGCAGCACCCTTTTTTTACCCGACTGCCCCAGAAGGAGGGTAATGTTTTTTTGTTGCTTTAGAAATGATCAAATAACTTCTCCCGCTTTGAGCGGAGCGGGAGGGCGTATCAGACTCTTACTGACTAAAACCCACACGTGTTCCTTCGATTGCCTGTGTGGTTGCCAGGGGCCACGGTAACCCTTTCGGACTTTCCCGCGACCCCGGCAGGCATCCGCCCTAGCGGACCCCGTCAGTTGTGCTAACATCTCTTTGAGGCGCGGGTGGAACACAACGCGCCGTCGACCCGGGCCCTGGTCCTTATCGGACGGCGAGATAGTCTAACGGTCGCCGGGAATCAGCCTGTGGCCCTGGGGGTCCCGACGTCCAGGGCGACTCCTGTGGCGACTAGTGGCGTGAGGGCGCGAAATTTTCCCCCTCACGCGTTCCGCATCCTCCTTCGCGAGCATTAGATACTCACTGTTTCGCAGAAGGAGGTGACGGTTTCCCATGCTTAAATCCCCAGCCTGTATAATCTAATTTGTTACCCTAACATAAAACTTAGCCATTATGATAAAAGAAGTTCATGCTATGTTAGAAGTTACAGGAATATCAACAAAACTAAGTTCATTAAAAAAAAAAACTTATGTTGGATATTTTGTATGGGAACAGTAGATTCAGAATGAGTTTCTGAATTTCAAAAAGTCTGAAAAGTTGCAACAAATGAAGGTGTGTTCAAAGAATCAGGGAAAAAAATTGCCCAGTATTTACACACAGTCACACAGTACGTACGTGTAGAACGCTGGGATTGCTGGGAAGTAGAGCTGATAGGCTACCTATGAAAATAAATGCATTTCCCAAAATGTACTCTTTGACTTGTTAAAGCTCCATCTCTCTCTCACTTGGAACAATGGTGGCTTTACGTCATAGCATGGCCCCAGTAGTTGCGGTTGCGACCTCTAAACCAACAACAGAATTAATATAGTAAATAATATATTTTTATCCTCTACAGATTTCCAGCCTTTTCTCCAAAAAGTGTGCCTCTTACGGATGTCACTTTAAAGGCGCCAATCCACGGTGTAGACAAGATATTATGCATTGCCTTAAACTATGCGGACCACTGCAAAGAACTAAAGTTGCGGCAGCCAAAGATACCGATCATATTCAGCAAATTCCCCAGGACTATTATTGGGCCCAATGAGGCTTTGAAATTAAGGACTGACATTGTTAAGGTATGATCTACTAAAGTGTAATGGTTTAAAGAATCCATTTACTCTTAAAGAACACAGTTCACTTAAAAATCCCGATGTCCCCACTTAAATACCTAAATAAAAATGACCGATTTCCATGATGACTTGATGAGGATACATACTCGTATTACAGAAAGTGGACTGGGAAGTAGAGCTAGCAGTGATCATCGGTAAAACCGCCTCTTCCGTGACGGCGGCTGAGGCCAACGACTATATCTTCGGGTACACTGTTGCCCAGGACATCAGTGCGAGGGACTGGCAGAAGGAGAAGAATGGAGGACAATTCTTGCTTGGAAAGGTTCGTTACGGCTGTTTGTTACAATACTAAAGTCTGAAACACAAAAGGCGTCACAATAAAAAGGTAAATAAAAAAATATACTAGAATTATTTGTTCAACATTTATTAGGGCAAGGAATGCCAGTAGTCGTATAGTTGTGTTATCCATTTTAAATAAATATATTGGCACAAAGGAGACCATTCACGTTTCATACAAAGTTGGGCCAAAAAAAATGTGACGGGGATGTTCTCCTTATCATTTTTTACTATGACGCCGAATCTCTAGGACCATTCGCTGTTTTTAAAGTTGAAAAATCTAGTTACCTTGAAGGCATCTATCGCGAATGGGAGGAACATTTTGGTGACGGAGTGTTTCGCCGTTCTTTTATCTTCGGTTTCACTCGTCGAGCGACCCCATACGGATCTGCCAGTTGACGAATGAAACTAGGCAGTGGTTATAACCCGGCTTCTCTTTCAACTTGAGTGCAGCCTCTTTCGCAAGGTGGTCTGCGCGTTAGGTGTCATTCAGCCCTGCGTGAGCTTTTAGACAACGGAACATCTTTGCTCGATAAAGCCACGCGCACGTTGGCTCTCGCCTCCAACGGCAGAGCGTGGGGGAAACCTTGGTTTGCTGGATATGGTGTTTTCGCAAACGCCACCACACGCTCAACCTCCTTGCCCGCAAGGGCTGGCTGGGGTACTCTTTGCTACTTATAGAGCGGCTGCTTCTTGTATTCGGAGATCGAGTGGGAGTATCCCAGCCAGCATCAGGGATGCGTTAAGCGAAACGGTGCTGTAGGATTTACAGAACTTTGGGCGCATAGTCATTGGACCGTGTTCAGCATGTTCTGCACTCCAATCTTCTTAGTTGCCTGCGCCCAGGCGCTTGCCCCTTGTATCACAACCAGATCCACCGCTGCCGTGTTAATGCTCCTTATGACCTTCGGATACAGACCCCAGCTCACTTTGGCCGCTCTAAATTCTGTTTGTCGCTTCCTGGTGACTACCATTGCGGTGGTTTTATGTGGTGCAAACGAGTCACGAGTCACTCCAGCCTTATGGTGTTCGGTTGTTTTTGAATTATGAGTTTATCGCGCTCGGATAGATAGACGACGGCCGGGGGAGTTTGTTTAACAATATGTAAAGATTATTTCAATTAAGTACCTACCTACCTAATTTCTATTAGATACATTAACACCAAAACGTGTAGAGACACAACAATTATTATTATTACAAACACTGATTGGTCGGTTTTATCTTTAACTTTGGATACTTCATTACTGTTTCCAGTCTCAAGACACGTTCTGTCCCATTGGTCCATGTATAGTGACCGCGGACGAAATAGGGGACGCTCAGAAACTGGACATCAAGTGTTCAGTCAACGGCGTACAGAAGCAGAGCAGCAACACCTGCAACTTGATACACACCATACCTAAACTGATTGAGAGAATCAGCGCGTGAGTAACTGCCTGATATATTTATTTATGCTGTCTCCGTGCCTTGGAAAGCACGTAAAACTGTACATCCTGCGGCTAAAGGGCTAATCACGTAGTTTTCTCGCAACACAGAAATGCTGAAACTATGTTGGGCAACTTTGTTTCCCAATGAATATTTGTACTTATTCACAATAAGCGGTTTTTTAACTAAAAGCTATTTAAAGCTATTTCATATTATCATAAATGTCTTCTTTCCAGTTTAATGACGCTATACCCGGGTGACATCATCCTGACCGGCACACCAGGCGGCGTGGGAGTGTACCGCAACCCTCCCGAGTTCCTACAGCCTGGCGACTCCCTCAGCAGTGAGATACAGAAAATTGGCAAGTTCGATGTTAAAGTGGAGAAGTTTTAGATAAATGTAATGTAGAATAAGAATAGCTAAGATGACATGTGTTGAAGACAGCCATCCGTATTTCTAACGATTTTATAAAAGGCTTGGCCTGAGTGGATTTGAAAATTAAAAGTTATTCCACAGGAACGTACTACCATGATAAAAAGTACCTATCCTAGTGCTAAGGTAGCCTAGCACTAAGATATCCTATGGTCTATTTGTATTTCAAGTTTCATCCAAATCTATTCAGCCGTTGGCGAGGTTTGTAAACAAACATCTAAATTCACAAACTACAAAGGATACGCGCTGGTTGCGAAAGAATTGATGTACTTGAGCACTATTGAAATCTGTTGAAATATTGAAAACTAGTTTGATTCGGCACATTTTTCTTTAAAAAAAACTTAGATAGCAAAAAAATACCAACATAAAGTTATTTATATGTATTAATGAAGCAAGCGTCTTTTCAAAAATCTGTAGATGCAGTTGCTTTTTTGATAATTTCCATCCACAATTTTTTTTTCTTTCCCTCCAGAGACTTTCTTCCTACCTGTGTAGGAGCCAAACGTTTATATCGATTTACTGGACCACCTTTATGTTATATACTAATCGTGATACTTTTATTATGACGTCATTATGATCTATTGTTTATATATTTTTATGTAGGGTATAATTTCTTATAAATATTTTAAATGTTTACGTTATTTTAGAAACGGTTTTTAATATGTTTAAATGAGATAATTTTATAAATGTTTGTTTAAAGGTTATTTATATACTTTTTTGAAAATAAAATTATACTTATTCATAAATTACCTTGATTATTTATGGCTTTAGCTACCTTTACACCAACACCAACATTATAAAAATGCACATAAAAATTAAAGAGGATATAAAGTAGGTACCTACAACAAATTGAACATTCCGAACTCTCTCCAACAATTAGGTTAAAGTAATTCTGCAATATTAAATCTTTTCTAGAGTCCTTGTAAAATGATTAACAACTTATTATAGGAAATAACGAAGTCTTAATTATTAAGCAGATTCTCGAGACTTCCATATTTATAGAGTTAAATGAAAGTAGACATAAGTGCCGATTCTTTTGTCACAAATTCTCTAAACTAAACTAAAAATCACTAGAATTTAGTTTATTCCTGTCAAACGACGATTTCCCATTCTGAAAATAGACTAAAGTTACACAACTTAACTATAATTTAGTTTGACAGCACTGAGATGGCAATGGTGCCGATTCTCTTGTACACCGAACTAAACTATCACTAAAATTCCTTACTTTTTACTATGAGAATCTTAGAGTTATTCTGCCAAAAACAATCTCTAAATTTAAAAATTATTTTGACACAACTAAAATCGAATTTGACAATCGCGACTCCACTTGGTACCTACTTGTTTGCCTACCACGTGATTTTTTTTGAGCCGGAGATGCGCGCAATGTGGCCGTCTCGACGTATTTTATTATGGAATTTTTCACTTTTTGAAAGAAAACAAAAAAAAAATTACCAACATGTTGAGTATTTCCGGTTTGCGGGTTGCAAAGGGTGACCCCCTTTGCAAGTTTTAATTTAGTGAAAATGCTATTCTGAATTTGACGTTTTAACCAAAATTTTTGTTCTTTATCTAAAATCCTTTAACTAACTCTGACTATTTTTAATCACGATTAAAAATGTGTGGAATAAAATTAGATGTCATGAACTAAAATTCAAACCAACACCTCGAATTCAGTTGCAAAACGGTACTGTATCTTTTTTTTATTTTCTTTTGCTTATATCTCGAAAATTGTGTGTCCTATCGCAAAAATAATGAAAATTTTGACACCCTTTGCAACCCGTAATTCTCAACATGATAGTAATTTGTTTTTTTTTGTTTTCTTCCAAAAAGTGAAAAATTCCATATAAAAATACGTCGAGACGGCCACATTGCGCGCCTTTCCGGCTCAAATTCGATTTTAGTTGTGTCAAAATAATTTTTAAATTTAGAGATTTTTATTGGCAGAATAGCTTTAAGATTCTCATAGTAAAAAGTAAGGAATTTTAGTGATAGTTTAGTTCGGTGTACAAGAGAATCGGCACCATAAAGGGATTATAACTACGTGAGTTGATATTATACTGCGCTGGGCTTAGGTGAAAAGGGGGATTAACGAAGTTAGGCTGTTGGTTCGACCGCTAGTATCACTGATTTCGTCACTGATTTTAAAGACTACTTAGTCTTTCACTCTACTTTACCTTGGAGTAGTCCAAGCCAGGAAATTCTCAGCCCTGAACTTGCCGTAGCTGAGTATATGTTCCTTGGCCCTGAATCAGTTCAAACTTTGGTGACATAAGCATTTGAAGCGACGACGCTTATTCACGTGGCGATGGCGATCGTTTTAAAATAGGATCCATGATAACAGAATGTAAGAGCGAGTGAAGCGACCTCGAATATTTTAGCACCCTACATTACAAAACAAACTGCTTTTTACTGAACATGTTTTGAGTTTTGACAGACTTGTAGGTAGGTATACTTTCAAATTTGGGAGCCCCAAGGACAAGGAACCTTTGTAGCTTTGCGCAGGATGCGCTAGGATGTTCTCCGTTGGATTCTAAAAACTGAAACATCGCGAAAAAAAAATGTCGCGTAAAAAATCTCCTGTGTGAACCTAGGCTAGCACTATAGACACTCAGACACTCAGGCTCAGCATACGCGCGTACTTTTCTGATCGAAACGAACCGAAATTGTCAAAAAGTTCAGTCAAACGTCAACGTCAATGTCGGACTGAACCGAAGTATTACATTATTTTTATTTATTCAAAAATTCACTCCAGGTTCACAACACTTCCATTTTTTTTTTGCTTTTTAGTTTAACATAATGTTAATTTATGATTATGATGTCATGAAATTATCACATGACCGTAGACCGATGCAGATGCTCGAAAAAAACATTAATGTGCCTTCAAACACAACCAATGGATTTGACAACAGTAGGAGAAGTGTGCTGCTGTGTGAACAAGCCTTAACTAAGCAGTTTAAATTACCTCACAACTCACAGCCTTGAAATTGTGTAAACACTTTAAAACTAAAATTATATAATACCTACTGGTCTATAATCTAATACCGACAATCATGAGTGCCGTGAGGATAAACGCGCGCGTGCTAAAAGCCACGCATTTGCTGTCAAACAGCCATAGAAGCAACAGTTTGCAGAGTAAAAGAACTTTTTCAGTAACAAAAAATAGAAATATGAAATTCGTACAATTTACTTATGGTAACAATCCGAATGATATCAGAGTGGGGTATTTGGAAGGGGATAATGTTGTTGACATAAATTGTGCCGACTCTACAATGCCTTCTACACTGTTAGGTGTTTTGAACAGTGGATGTAGCAATAAGATTTGCGGGTAAGTGTGTATTTTGTTGTGTTTTGAGTTGGTTTTTATTGTAAACAATGTTGTGAATGTACAGTTCTTTCAACATTCCACTCATATTGCTTACAATGTAACTACATAGGTATGTAATACATTAACAAATAGTTCCCAAAAAAATATTAATATGATTTTAAAAATTAAGTAGCCATTTAAGCCCCTAAGACGACCCACTGACCTTTATTTTAGAAGATAAAATGGATAAGAAAGTTTGAACAGTGTGTGGTCAAGAAAGATTAAATTACTTTTTCGCTCATTAGGTAAGGTACCTCCATATACAGTTGCTTGGCCATTATGATACCTATAGTAGTTTTATGAAGGCTCATAATTCGTTGTAATCTAAATATTTACTAAGTACCTCTAACAAGTCTCATGCATACTCAATATATACAGGGTGGTGGTTTAGTCTCCTGCATCTGTCAAGGAGGTGATTTTTATTTTGTTTAAGACATTTATTTCAGACGTAGTCCATATATTTGATTTTACCTGTCATTCTAAGCAATCCCTTGATGGATGCAGGTAACTAAATTGCCACCCTGTATAATCTAATTTCTTACCCTAACATAAAAACATTACAGGAATTTCTACCTTATAAAAACTAAGTTGATTTTAAAATAGGTACGAAAACTGATTAATTATGTTGATTAATTTGTATGGGAACCATGGATTAGAATGAGTTTCTGAATTTCAAAAAGTCAGAAAAGTTACATTAAAGGAAGATGTGTTCAGAGAATCTGGTAAAAAAATTGCCCAGTATTCACACACAATACATAATGTAGATAGCTGGGAAAAAGAGCTGATAGGTTAATCATAACAAATGTATTTTGCTCTTATCACTTATTGTTTATTTAAAGTTAAACATTTGACTCTTATTATCTCAGAATGTTTTTATCACAATGTGATAAGATGCATGATGTGTAAATAATACGAAAAATAAAACATAGATGTTATTTTTCGTATTATTTACAGACAGATTTTTTTTTGTAAGAATTAAATAAGCCACATATAAAATTAAATAAATTATTTCACGCTTGTATTCCCAAAATGTAGGCAGAGGTGTTACATTCATTATAGTGCACTGACATCTCCCCTGTTCATCATACCCTTATCCAGACTCCAGCCAGCCTCTGACTTGTTAAAGCCATAATTTTTTTGTTGTGAAAAAAGGATAGTGCTATTCGTCCATTTTAATCCTCCACAGATTTTCAGCAAAATCCCCAAAAAGTGTGCCACTTTCGGATGTCACTCTAAAGGCGCCAATCCACGGTGTAGACAAGATATTGTGTGTAGCCTTGAACTATGCGGACCACTGCAAAGAACAAAACTTGCAGCAGCCAAAGATACCGATAATATTCAGCAAATTCCCCAGGACTATTATTGGGCCCAATGAGGCTGTGAAATTAAGGACTGACATTGTTAAGGTATGATCTACTAAAGTGTAATTAATGGTTTAAAGAATTTATTTACTCTTGAAGAACACAGTTGACTTAAAACTCCAGATATTCCCACTTAAACAAATATCAACCTAACATTGGTTGAATAAGGTTGATTTCAAAATGATTTCTATTGAATTTTCTTTTGAAAATGTTGTAATGGAAACAAAACTTTATATGTAGCCACAAAAGTAACTGATTCGAAATTACATTAAATTGGAAATGAAATTATGTTTAATTAAGAGCACTAATTACTTATCTATTTGTGGTGCAGTTATTATTGAAAACCAGTGGTTGCATTGGCAATATCTTAGGTGTAAACAGTTGTTTACTTAAGGCCAAAAAGATTAAATTTTGTTTGAAAAAAACTGATATGTACATGTAGCAGCATAACCGTTAAATGAAAATTTTTTCGTTTATAATTTTTGGAAACCCAAATTCTGTACCTACAGTGAGTATAAAATATGGAAAAATAATTTGGGTATTAATCAAATGTTAAAATTAGTTATTAGTCAACAAATTCCACTTATTGTTCCACGGTCACCAGTCACCCACTCACATTTAAATATTATACATATTATTTCAATGAATTAAATTACCTATTGTACCAATAAATAATTTATTTGTGCAGACGTGTTGTGATTAAGGCGGAAAATCGATTGTTGTAGTGAAACTTGGGAGGGACTTTAAATTAAGTCCAGATTTGCACATTGTTCTTCTTAGCGTATCAATGGCAATCTAAATTGAGTCGGCCCAGAATTTAGCTATGGTAAATAGAAAGGAATCTATATAACCTTGGAACCACCAAAGTTGAAATAATTTCGTTTTTTAAAAAAAAAAAGGAGTTTATTACGTATTTCATTACAATCAAATCATCCACAAAAACCGAGGAAGTGTTTTTGTGATAAATGTGTTTTTTCCATACAGAACTTTTTGTTAAAATCTGATTCTTTTAAAACATCATTTATTATTTGTTGCTCATGACTCTCTTTTGCAACTGTAGGTCTCGAAGAGATTCCTACAATCATCATCATCCATCATCTGCTTATGTTTTCCTCAACTATATTGTCACCAGCTTCCAATATATTCAATCTAACCGAATGCATCAATACCAGTATTTTACATGGAGCCACTACCTATCTGACCTCCACAACCCAACTGGGTGCAAGGACTGGTTAACACAGTACCCCTTGGTAAGATTGATTAAATAATAATTTCCAAGGGTGAATAATACTTTCTAACATGCATAATATTTTACTGGGTTAAGCTTTGCTTTCCTAACAAAGCGTTTTTTTCTGACCTTAAGGTATACTAGTGAAAATAACAGTATTTTTTACGGCTGTTCAGAACCGCTCTCCTGGGAATCGGTAGCTAAACGCAATACCCGTTGGTAAGACTGGTTGGCAAGAGAAAAAAAACTTAAAAGAAAACTGTCTGTATTACAGAAAGTGGACTGGGAAGTAGAGCTAGCAGTGATCATCGGTAAAACCGCCTCTTCCGTGACGGCGGCTGAGGCCAACGACTATATCTTCGGGTACACTGTTGCCCAGGACATCAGTGCGAGGGACTGGCAGAAGGAGAAGAATGGAGGACAGTTCTTGCTTGGAAAGGTTCGTACTATAAAGTACTTACTGTTTGTTACAATACTGACAGCTGAAACACTGAAGGCGTCACAACGCATACCTACTTATATGCTATATAAAACATTTATAATTATTTGTTCAACAACTATTAAGACCCGCAAGTAATGCCAGTAGTTGTGTAGTTGTATATTGTGTTACCAATACCATTTAAATAAGTTTCACACAAAATAATTATTAAATAAATGTATTATTTCAATTACCTATTTTCTACATGTACAGTTAACAACAAAACGTGTAGAGTGACGACATTATTATTATTACAAACACCGATTGGTCGGTTTTATCTTTATTAACTTTGGATATAATTTCTGTTTCCAGTCTCAAGACACGTTCTGTCCCATTGGTCCCTGTATAGTGACCGCGGACGAAATCGGGGACGCTCAGAAACTGGACATCAAGTGTTCAGTCAACGGCGTACAGAAGCAGAGCAGCAACACCTGCAACTTGATACACACCATACCTAAAGTGATTGAGAGAATCAGCGCGTGAGTAACTCCCTGATATATTTATGCTGTCTCCGTGTCTCGGAAAGCACGTAGAGCCGTACGTCCTGCGCCTAAAGGGCAATTAAAGTACTTTTAGAACGTTCGCATTCTAATCTCAGTCTCTGACTGTCAAAAAACTTCTTATTTACCCATAGATTTATACCTCTGAATTAACAACAAAAAAAATACCTACAGATTTTGAGCCTTTTTTTTACTTACATTGATTGTTGCTGAGATGACACTGCAACTTCAATTTTAACATTTTTAAGTAGTTACAATGACCGGACCTCTGATCTCTCCCCGGTCTTATCAGAGTGCCGTCCCACTGGACTATGAGAATAAATGAGGGAAGAGAGAGTTTACTTGTGTTTGCGCACACTATTGTGCACCATAATAATCTCATGCGTTCTCATAGGTTTCCCAGATAGTATTTTACACCTCATACAAACATAAACTAATATGGGTTACGTCCGGTCCCCGTGGTCGGTCTGCCAAAGGGCTGTACCATTAGAACCGTTATAGCCAGAACATCGCGCCTGCTTTCCCCTAAGGGTTAGCCCGATATGTACCTATAGTACACCCGCATTTCGCACCAACATAGCCCTTTTATTACAAAATCAAAATCAAAAGTCATTTATTCAAACTAGGCTGAGAATCAGCACTTTTCGAACGTCAAAATTACATAAGACAGTCCCCCAAAAACGCCCACCCTTCACCACTTCCTAGTGCTTTAGCTGGGAAGAAGAAGTGGCGCAACAAACTCCCCAGCAGCACAGCTGTCTGTTCAGTTAGAAAAAAAATGATTCTATACAAAAGTATGCAAAATCATTTACATTATGCAACACAAAACATAAATCTAATTATTAGCCATATGTCAGCTAGCACACGCTAATATATCAATAAAAAAAAACGAGAACTATACAGGGTGTTAGGGTAAACACCGTTATCCTTGCAACCAGTGGTTTGGTTTCATTTATAGAACGTAAAATCAATGGAAAATTACAAATCTTTTTTTCTTTTTTTAAATTCTACATTTTACCACAAGAGACGCAAGTTCGTTGTCCTATGCGCTAGGGCAACGAACTTGTGTCTCAACACGGGCGGGGGGTACGGGATGTGAACTGACCGGCCGCGAGCGCGACCCCTCCATCAGTCAGTCAGCTGTTTCACTAGAGAGCACGTTGTCGGATAGAAACTTTTTAAAATCTTTTAATGAAAATGACGTTTTTTTTTTGTTGTGTTCGGTCATTTATTTTTATATTTAAGTCAACTACCCATGGTTTGAATGACAAGACTGTTTACCCTTACAGCCTGTATGTACTCAAGCAGAAATAAAAGTAAATGTGAACATAAATTAACTAAATAAAAGCCTCCAGGCACAAAGGGCGTGCCCGCCTACATATAGCTATTTTTAGATGTAACTGAAGTTATAAATGATAAACTAGGACCATTGAAGTAAAATAAATAATATGTATCAATTTTCGAGTTCGCTAGCTAACCACATATTGCAATACAACTCATATAGTAAACATTGTAATGAGTAGATAGTAGAAGAGAAGAAAAACATTAAAAATAAATTGATTATACAGTCAAATAAAAAAAATACCTATATGAACTCATATAACCTGTCAGTGGGTAAGCTAATGCTGGAGAAAGAACATAAACATTGTCTTGAGTTAATCACAGCGACCAACTATTCTTATCATTTAAGTAGTCGTTAATAGAGTAATACGCCTTTGAACAAAGGTCGCATTTTACTTTAGCTTTAAACGTATTATAAGGCAAATCTAGCAAAGAAGAGGGTAGCTTGTTATAAAATGTTATACCAAGCCCAACAAATGATTTATCATTGCCAATAACAAATAAAAACAACTGTAGCGCAACTTTTTTATCCTGATTACGTAACATTTGAATGTTGCCAGTAACACTGCAACGTTACAAGTTACCAGCAACATATTTCTCGCAACACAAAAACGCGAAACTGTTGGGCAACGTTGTTTCCTAATGAATCGAGCATTCATGTTCACAATGGGCGGTTTTGTAACTAACAAGCTATCCTTTCCAGTCTAATGACGCTATACCCGGGTGACATCATCCTGACCGGCACACCAGGCGGCGTGGGAGTGCACCGCAACCCTCCCGAGTTCCTACAGCCTGGCGACTCCATCAGCAGTGAGATACAGAAAATTGGCAAATTAGATGTTAAAGTGGAGAAGTTTTGATGAATGTAGAATAAGAATTAATAGCTAAGGTGTGTTGAAGACAGCCATCCGTATTTCTAACGATTTTATAAAAGGAAGGAAATTAAACATTGGTGCCGATTCTCTTGTCACAAATTCTCTAAACTAAACATCACTAATTCTCCAAACTAAACTAAAAATCACTAAAATTTAGTTTATTCCTGTCAAACGACGATTTCCCATTCTGAAAATAGACTAAAGTGACACAACTTAACTATAATTTAGTTTGACAGCACTAAGATGGTACTGAGTTTTAATTTAGTGAAAATGCTATTCTGAATTTGACGTTTTAACCAAAATTTTTGTTCTATATCTAAAATCCTCTAACTAACTCTGACTATTTTTAATCACGATTAGAAATGTGTGGAATAAAATTAGATGTCATGAACTAAAATTCAAACCAACACCTCGAATTCAGTTGCAAAACTGTACTGTATCTTTTTTTATTTTCTTTTGCTTATATCTCGAAAATGGTGAGTCCTATCGCAAAAATAATGAAAATTTTGACCCCCGTTGCAACTCGCAAACCCGTAATACTCAATATGTGGCAATTTTTTTTTTGTTTTCTTCCAAAAAGTGAAAAAATCCATATAAAAATACGTCGTCGGGCCACATTGCGCGCCTCTACGGCTCAAAAAAAATCACGTGGTAGGCAAACAAGTAGGTACCAAGTGGAGTCGCGATTGTCAAATTCGATTTTAGTTGTGTCAAAATAATTTTTAAATTTAGAGATTTTTTTTGGCAGAATAGCTCTTAAGATTGTCATAGTAAAAAGTAAGGAATTTTAGTGATAGTTTAGTTAGTTTAGTTCGGTGTACAAGAGAATCGGCACCAGTGTATCTTTTTTTATTTTATTTTGCTTATATCTCGAAAATGGTGTCCTATCGCAAAAATAATGAAAATTTTGACCCCCTTTGCAACTATCAAACCCGTAATACTCCACATGTTGGTTATTTTTGTTTTCTTCCAAAGAGTGAAAAATTCCATATAAAAATACGTCGAGACGGCCACATTACGCGCCTCTCCGGCTCAAAAAAAATTACGTGGTAGGCAAACAAGTAGGTACCAAGCGGAGTCGCGATTGTCAAATTCGATTTTAGTTGTGTCAAAATAATTTTTAAATTTAGAGATTGTTTTTGGCAGAATAGCTCTAAGATTCTCATAGTAAAAAGTAAGGAATTTTAGAGATAGTTTAGTTCGGTGTACAAGAGAATCGGCACCATTATTCCACGGGAACATCCTAGAGGTTTATTAACAAACATCTCAGTTTTTTTTTCTTTCCTTCCACTGACTTCCTTCCAACCTGCGTAGGAACTAAACGTTTATATCGATTTACTGGACCACCCTGTATATTTTAAACTAATCGTGATAAGTAATTATATGACGTCATCGTCATTATGATCTATTGTTTAAGTATATCTTTTTTATGTAAGGTAAGGTATAATTTCGTACTTTCTATAAAAATATTTTTATTTGTTTACTTACTTTATTTTAGAAACGTTTTTTGTTATGTTTTCGTATTTCATAATTTATATTTGTATAAACGTTATTTACTTAATATATTGTTTTTTTTATTAATAAAATTATTTTCTTAAATTATCTTTTTAAAGGCTTCTTTCCTTTACATCAACACCAAAATGATAAATAAATGCCACCAAAAATGCAATAGTTTATTTATTTTCCAACAAATTCTCGCACTGCGCGGGTTTTTTGTTTCGACCGTAAATATATTTTCGTCACTAATTTAAAGACTAGTGACTACTTTAGCTTGGACTAGTCCGAACCAGGAAATGCTCAGCCTTGAATCAGGAATACAAACTGGGCGGCTTCGGTGACATAAGCAGGACCCCCAGGACCAGGAGCCTTTGTAGCTTTGCGCAGAATGTTTTCTTGACGCGCTAGAATGCGCTTTGTTGAATTCTCAATGCTCGGCTTTGTACCTACTCTGTGTTCGGCTTAACGATAGCTGAAAATCAAACGCGCGAAAAAAAAACGTCGCAGAATCTCCTGTGTGAATCTGGGCTAACACCATAGAGTCTGGCCAACGAATGTCGAGACTGAAAAAACGCGCGTTATTTAAAAAAAAGCAAGGCTGGGTAACCGTACAGTGTACATGTACATAGTGCGATAATTTCGTCTTGTTAATTGATATATTTTTTTTTTTCCTAACCTACTCTGTCCCACTCCTGGGCAAAGGCCTCCCTCCACTCCTTCCATCTTTTGCCAGCCCGCGCGTCCTCTTTCCAGTTATTTTATTAAATAAAATTCAAATTGCGTACTTTTCTGAACGAAACGAACCGATCTTGTCAAAATGTTCAGTTTCAAACGTCAACGTCAGATGTTATTTGTTAACAAAATATTATTTTGGTGATAGTTTTATTTACGTTTGTACGTTCAGAGAATGCCTTAGTAATTAAAGTTATTCAAGAACTCACTCCAAGTTCACTTCACTTCTAGTAATTTGTTGCCGGTGCTGTACGCCAACAGGCAGTTTAACTCAACAGTTGTTGATAAAATATTATGTGATGAGGTGATGAGTTACACTAGACCGATGCAGATGCTCGAAAAATATAATAATAAGCCTTCAAACACAACTAATTAATAAAAAACAAGCCATAATTAACTGCAGTTCAGTTTAAATTACCTCACAACTCACAGCCTTGAAATTGTGTAAACAGTTAAAAACTAAAATTATATAATACCGACCGGTCTATAGTCTGATACCGAGGTGCCAATCATGAGTGCTACGAGGATAAACGCGCGCATGCTAAAAGCCACGCATTTGCTGTCAAACAGCCATAGAAGCAACAGTTTGCAGAGTAAAAGAACTTTTTCAGTAACAAAAAATAGAAATATGAAATTCGTACAATTTACTTATGGTAATAATCCGAATGATATCAGAGTGGGATATTTGGAAGGGGATAATGTTGTTGACATAAATTGTGCTGACTCTACAATGCCTTCTACACTGTTAGGTGTTTTGAACAGAGGATGTAGCAATAAGATTTGCGGGTAAGTGTGTATTATATTGTGGTTTAAGTTCATTTAGTCTCCTACATCTGTCAAGGAGGTGATTTTACCCGTCATACTAAACAATCCCTTGATGGATGCAGGTGACTAAATTGCCACCCTGTATATAATCTAATTTATTACCTTAACATAAAACTAAACCAATATGATAAAAGAAATTCATGCTATGTCAAAAGTTACAGGAATTTCTACTTTACCTCCATCAAAACTAAGGTGATTTTAAAATAGGTAAGTACCAGAAAGGATTCAGAATGAGATTCTGAATTTAAAAGAGTCATTAAAGTTGCATTGTAGGAAGGTGTGTTCAAAGAATTAGGGAAAAAAAATGCCCAGTATTCACACACAGTACATAATGTAGATAGCTGGAAAACAGAGCTGATAGGCTACTTAATCATAACAAATGTATTTTGTCCTTATCCTCCACAGATTTCCAGCAAAATCCCCAAAAAGTGTGCCACTTTCGGATGTCACTCTAAAGGCGCCAATACACGGTGTGGACAAGATATTGTGTGTAGCCTTGAACTATGCGGACCACTGCAAAGAACAAAACTTGCAGCAGCCAAAGATACCGATAATATTCAGCAAATTCCCCAGGACTATTATTGGGCCCAATGAGGCTGTGAAATTAAGGACTAACATTGTTAAGGTATGATCTACTAAAGTCTATGGTTAAAAAAAAAAAAACTCTTAAAGAACACAGTTCACTTAAAAATAGTTTACTTTAATAATTTATTCAAATCCTTGCCCCACTTAAACAAATATCAGCTCTACCTTTGTGTAAATAAGGTTGATTTAAAATTGATTACTATTGAATTTTCTATTGATAATGTAATGGAAACTAAACTTTGTAGGCATAAAAGTATTTTTTTCGAAATTACATTATATTGTTAGGGTTTTTTATGACTCTTGAGGAATAATTAAGCGGAATAGCTTACTAAATATTATACTTCTAATGTATTTTACATTAAATTGTAAATGAAATTACGAACGCAGTTTATATTATTCTTTTGTCAACAGCATTATCACTAACAGCACTAATTACTTATCTATTTGTGGTGCAGTTATTTTTGAAAACCAGTTGTCGGATTGGCAATATCTTAGCTGTAAGATTGGTTGGCAAGAGAAAAAAAACTTAAAATAAAAGTGTCTATATTACAGAAAGTAGACTGGGAAGTAGAGCTAGCAGTGATCATCGGTAAAACCGCCTCTTCCGTGACGGCGGCTGAGGCCAACAACTACATCTTCGGGTACACTGTTGCCCAGGACATCAGTGCGAGGGACTGGCAGAAGGATAAGAATGGAGGACAGTTCTTGCTTGGAAAGGTATGTACTATAAAGTACTTTTTGTTTGTTACAATACTGACAGCTGAAACCTCCTTTACTCCACAACATCATTATTCAACAACAGCACAGTTTCGTCAAACGGCGGTCGACAAATACTAATTTATTATTATTTTCTAGCTTTTTTGATTGTGTTGACATACGAATATGAGTGGATGCAGTGTATACGGACTTCTGTAAGGCCTATGACAAGGTAGATCATGAAATTCTACTAAACATAATAGTTTTCAACGAAATCCGTGGAAATCTTCTGAAGTGGTTAATTTCTTATATAACCAATCGCAGTCTGAGGGTTGTAATCAATAGTCACCAATCTATCATCGCACAGATGACTTCCGGCGTGCCTAAAGGCACTATAATGGGTCCTCTTTTGTTTATTTTATACATAAATGATATCAGCCAATTCTTACACAACACCAAGTTTCTGCTATATGCCGATGACCTCAAGGTATATAGATCCTTACGACAAACAAATGATTGCCTTCTGCTTCAACAAGATTTGGACCGACCATCCTGTTATTGCCAGAAAAATAAGTTGCAACTAAGTTTACTCAAATGTATTGTAATTTACTTTAATTTTACAAAAACCAAAAATAAAGTAAATTACGCATACACTTTGAGCAATGCCCCCAACGTTGCCAATGATATTCGCATGACGATCGCGATGGATCACTAATTGATGACGCGGGGTCACTAGTTTATTTTATTTCAATTATCTACTTTTTACACTTACATCATCAATAAAACGTGTAGAGAGACGACAATTATTATTATTATTACAAACACTGATTTTATCGGATTTTGTCTTTCGGGTTTTATCTTTAACTTTGGATATAATTTCTGTTTCCAGTCTCAAGACACGTTCTGTCCCATTGGTCCGTGTATAGTGACCGCGGACGAAATCGGGGACGCTCAGAAACTGGACATCAAGTGTTCAGTCAACGGCGTACAGAAGCAGAGCAGCAACACCTGCAACTTGATACACACCATACCTAAAGTGATTGAGAGAATCAGCGCGTGAGTAACTGCCTGATATATTTATGCTGTCTCCGTGTTTCGGAAAGCACGTAGAGTCGTACGTCCTGCGCCTAAAGGGCAATTCACGTACTTTTAGAACGTTCGCATTCTAATCTCAGTCTCAATCTATCTAAAAAACCTATTATTTACCCATCGATTTATATCTCTGAACTTACCAAAATGTTTGATGTTTTTGATATTGATTGTGACTGTGGTTGATTGCGACTTGAATTTGAACACTTTTATTATTATTTTAAACAGCTCTATTTGTCAAGTCAAATCGAAATTTAAATAAAAGCTACCTACTTGGTTGCCATTTTTTGAAGTAAAAATTTAATTCTAATCTAATCTAATAATATTTTAAGTAATATATTCGGCCGCTAAACACGACAGATATGGATTTTAATACTAACATTGCCGGTCGGGTGCTCGCATGTATTTGGCCAATACAGCAATTTCAATTTATCTCGAAGAAGGTTGTTAAAATAATGTTCAAATCGAAAATAATGTTCGAATCCTGATTGAGAAAAAACCACCACTTTGTACCGTGATTATTATGTTTACCCATGCCAAATTACAGCTTTCTAGTACGAAAAGTCTCTGAGCTAAACCGCGGACAGACAGACGGACATGGCGAAACTTTAGGGTTCCTTGTTGACTACAGAACCCTAAAAAGACAAACAAAACGGGCTGTATCATTAGAACCGTTAAAGCTAGTCAGTTGTCATTTTTACACGACTGCTCAAAAAGGAGTGTAATGTTTTTATTCAAATAGGTACCAGTAAATATGGGCTATCGCATAACATCACGCCTGTTTCCCTAAAGGGTTAGGCAGAGATGTACACACGGCTACACATCAAGCTATACATTTCCAGTTTATGCTGATCCCGCATTGTATAGGATTTCCGTACAATGCGAGGTCAGCTTATACTGGAAATGTGTAGCTTGATGTGTAGCCGTGTGTACCTATAATATCCCCTATATAGCCCCTTTATTACATCAACTTTCATTGCCAATAACAAATAAAAACAACTGTAGCGTAACTGTTTTTTTCCTGATTACGTAACATTTGAATGTTTCCAGTAACACTGCAGTGTTACAAGTTACCGGCAACTTATTTCTCGCAACACAAAAACGCGTTGCTGAAACAGTGTTGGGCAACTTTGTTTCCCAATGAATACTCGTGTTCACAATGGGCGGTTTAATAACTAAAGTGTTTTTAAGCAGAGATAACCTAGTGGTGTAACCGTCGCACAGACGGGTAAAACGACTCAAAACCTGGCCATTAATCAAATTTCTCGAAATGGTCTACTAGAATTCAAACTTAATCCCATAAAAGGTAGATAATCCACGCGTCACTAGGTAAAATCTCTACCTGCTTCCGAGTCCCCGTCCGCACACGGGCAGTCGGAACTTAGCGCATGTTGACTACACTCGTCTCTGTTGGCGGCAACTCTAAAAAAACATTATTTCTCCGTGCCACACTTTATGTGCAAAGTAATTCAAGATAAAAAAAGTGCTATGGATTCTATCAATCAAGGTATGTACTACATTCTGTGATCCGTTTTATTTATTATGAGAGCTTATTCATGACCTACTTTTTGCAGTATATCAACATGCCTAAAAATATTGAATTTTTCCTTAAATTTTTGATAAATTCGTGTTTTTAAATATGTGCAACTCATCGCAACTGCATCATAGTAATATTTAAATAAACTAGAGGATATGTGCAATTATACTAGGTAGCAAAAACATTCACATAAAAGATAATTTTAACTCTGAAAACTGTCTCTTTACCCGCGATTTTCTAACAATTATTTTGATTGTTTCAGACTCTCTACATTGTGTCATATCTATGACTAGGAAAGAGCTTCATGAATTAGTTAGAGCTAGTCCGCAGCGATTGCTTGACGGAAAGCTCCAAGATTTGTGCAAGAAGTTAGTGGAAGTGACAAAGTGCCCTGTTGAAAAAAATGACGAACTTGTACAGCTGGCGACCAATGAGTCCTACTGTACATAAAATATTGGTACACTCGTCAAGTATAATATCTCACGCGCTTCTGCCTATTGGTCAATTGTCAGAAGAGGCAGCGGAGGCCCGCAACAAGCACTTCCGACTAGGGCGTGCAAAACCGGAAGGTCTTCAAAACCGGTTTTGAATTTCGGTTTTCACGTCCCAAAACCGGAAACCGGTGCTAGCCCCGGTTTCGGCTACATTTTTATAGTTTTTGTATAGTAGAATTTTAACAAGAAAACAATATTCTATACCCACAAAATCTACAAATAAAACAAATTTTAGCTTATACCTTTTTTAATCAACCATTTATGCACCAATTCGCGACCCATCCAGCGCAGCCCGCCTCCGGGCACCAAACTCCTTTGGCGATGTCCGGGCTCGCCTGAGACATCGCCACCACTCATGAGGGCCTTGAAATGCGACAACGATAGACTCCCCGATCTATCGCTCGCTGGCACCTCCTAGGGCAGCATCAAATCGCCATGGCGCCTCCTCCGCCGCCCTGTTCTCCTGCGACGAATCGCGTCAGCGAGGGAGTCTTCCTCCCTGACGCGCTGCGCCGCCTCCCATGCCCGTCTATCTAGGCTATCGGTTAGGCCTTGGTCACGGCCGGCAAGGAGAGGTCTGCCCCGATTGCTGCTGCGAGAGCACGGCGCTGCACCAACCGGCAGGACTATGCTCGAGGGTGAGAAGCGCCGTGTCCTCGCTGCAGCCGCACTGGTGACACACGAGAGTCGCCTCCCGTTTAGCCACCTTGTGCAGGTATTTGCCAAAGCAGCCATGCCCTGACAACACCTGCACCAGACGGAAGGACAAGGTCCCGTGTCGCCTCCGTGTCCACTCTTCCAGAATCGGCTGGGTGGCCCCCACAGTCCAGTTACCAGCACTGGGTGTCTCCAGCCTCACCTTCCATTCGTTCAGCGTATGGGTTTAAGCTTCCCCATGCCATGTCTTAACCACTTCCGCCTGCAGGTCTGCCCCACGTCGGTAGACTACGGCGAGCACCTGCGCCAGGTCCCACGGGAGTGTACCCGCGAGGGCGCACGCCACTTCCGCTGATATTGTGCAGTATCCGTGTATGACCCTGACTGCTATGACTCTCTGTGGCCTCCGCAGTAGAGCCTTGTTCTGGGCAGCCAGGGACTCCGCCCACACCGGGGCCCCGTAGAGCGCCATCGAGAGAACCAGAAGCCCTGTGTTTAGCCGTTGGCAAACCACGTTCGGTCCGCTCAGGTTCGGCCACAGCCAGCTGGATGTGGACGTCGTGCCGATCACCTTCGGCGCAAGCTGTGCAAAGTGCTCGCCGAAGTGGTACTTCGGCGGAAGGCGAGAGACTCCGGTCCAAAACCAGGCCCAAGTATTTCATGCTTGCTGCGTGGTGCAACAATAGAGGTGCCTCTATTGTTGCACCACCAATGGTGAGGTGCATTTTAGCCGGGGACGCACCCTCGCCGGCTGAGCGTGCCGCTTCTTCGTACGAGCTCCCTCCCCGGGCCGTGACTAGAGTGTCATCAGCGTAGCAAATGACGCCCTGCCCGGGGGAGAACAAACAGCGCAAGGCCCAGTAGTCGTAGCTTATGTGCGGGGGTCGCGGAGGGAGGAGTGTAAGTGGGTTTAGGTTGCGTTCGATTATATTTGATGACTCTAAATTGAATATTTCTTGAGTGCGTTCGAAAATAGTTGATTTAAATAAAATCTAAGTCAATAAGTTAAGTTTTGTCTCTCAACCCCGGTTTTAAAAAATCGGTATATTTTGTCCGGTTTCCGGTTTGTACCAAAACCGGAAAACCGGGTTTGCACGCCCTACTTCCGACTATATAGGGAAAGCTTCTCTAGGAAGTCTTCTAGAAAAGCCTGCAATGAAGATGTGCTGAACCGGCTTCTTCTGACATCTGACGCTTTCATAAGTAGCTGAGAAAAAAAGGAATAAAAATAAACAGGCTTTCATTAAAGAAGCAGCAGCTTTCTTTATACCTGTAGATGAGACAATAAGTGATGATGAATTATGTTTTTTTGTAGCTACAATTTTAGTTTTATTTAATTTTTAAAGTTTTTTTTGGTTATTTTTGTAAATCTAGAATTGAAGAAGTCATAGTTTCACTGTATTTCAACGTATATTTTATTCTTTGTTACTACAGTAAAAATTTTCCCTATTTAATTATATTTTTTATTTTTCTCCTTCTCCAAGTATCTTCAAAATTATATTTTTTTAATGAAAAATATCATTTCTCGTCATGGGCCACCTATCTGATAAAGAAAAAGAAACAAAATATTTTTGGCCAAGGTTTTGGTCGTTTTACCAGTCTATGCGTGCTGCCAAGTCAAGTCTCGAGTTCGAACCCAAGCCACTCGTCTGACTTTTCGGATTCATGTGCGGAAACCGGCATGCCAGAGAGATTTATTTATTTATTTTATTTATTTATTTATTTATTGCATTCATGTCGTTTCCAAGGTCTTGCTATTTTAAAAGTTTCGTACATGAACCCTGCTAGGGCACCGCAACAATTAGTATGTATTTATAATTACATGCATTCTTATATAAAGTTATTTAAAAGTATAATATTACATTTCCAATTTCTAATGTCTATTGTTATCATTTCATTATTCATTAATTTATTATTGGATGTCTTTATTACATTGCGTCAATTTTCAAAAAATCTACCTCATTAATTTATCAGAATGTCAATTTGTCAAATAATATTTTATAATTATTAGTGAAATGTTAAATAAAGAACTCATTTAGGCTATAATAACACTTCTGCATTAGGTGCATTTTTAGTGCGTTTACAAATTTATTGTCAAATTCTATGTCTTTAATTTCATTTGGTAATTTATTGTAAATTTTTATGCACATTGCAAGAGGTCCTGAGTGATACATAGCCAGTTTTGAACTTGGCAATGCTAATTCATTTTTTACTCTTAAGGAGCGTTGCAGCGGCCTCTGACTTTTAGCTAAAGGGAATAACGACGCATGGTTTCTCACAAACTTGCTTACTTCCAAAATGTAAATGCTTGTTAGGGTGAGCATTTTGTATTTAATAAAATAAGGTTTACAGCTCTGCATTTGGTCTATGTTCGCAAGAATTCTCATACATTTTTTTTGTAAAATGAAGAGTTTTTCTACGTCTACGCTATTTCCCCACACTATAATGCCGTATGTAATCCATGAGTAGGCGTAGGCGTAGTATGCTGTCATCGCCGTTTTGAAGTCGGTTGATCTTTTTAGCTCATTTAAAGCATAAGTGAAACTTGCAAGTTTGTTTGACACAACATTAATATGTGCCTTCCAATTTATATTAGTGTCAACTGTCAGACCCAAGAGTCTAAATTCATCGGCACATTGGAGTGGTATGTCATTGAATGAATAACTAATATTTAATGAACGTTTTTGATAAGGTCTGTATTGCATAAGTTTTGTTTTGGTGAAATTGATTTCCAAATTATGGTCCTTTAGCCAATTTACTATTTTTGTAAGTATATCGTCCAGTATTGGATTTAATTTGCTACCGTCGTCACACGGAAACACTATCGAAATATCGTCAGCAAACAGGACACTCTGAACATTTATTTCTCTCGGCAAATCGTTGATGTAGATTAGGAATAAAATGCACCCCAAAACACTGCCTTGTGGTATAGACATAGTTACATGCTCCATTTGTGATCTAACGTGGGTCACTATGCCAGTGTCCGGGTGAAAATATTCCACTTCAACATATTGTGTGCGATCTTTTAGGTACGAGCAAAACCACTCATACGCGATACCTCTCACACCTATTTGGTACAGTTTATTTTCTAGTACTTTATATGATACTCGATCGTAGGCTTTACTCATATCCAACAGTAGCCCAACTGCATATTTCTTATTATTTATTATTTTTAATGCTTCTTGGACGTAATTAAATACTGCCAATGTTGTAGACTTATTTTTCCTAAATCCATTTTGACTGTTGTTAAAGATTTTATACTTCTCGCAAAAATTATTTAGTCGTTTAGACATTGCAGTTTCAAATACTTTTGAAAATGTAGATAATAATGCAATTGGGCGATAATTTCCTGCGTCATGTTTTTTGCCCTTTTTATATATAGGTTTTACTTTAGATATTTTTAATAGATCTGGGACAACACCTTCCATGAATGATTGATTGATAAGAAGAGTCAAAGGAATTGTTAATTCGTCTATGCATGATTGAACAAGTATTGGTGGTATTTCGTCATGACCAAAACTTTGCTTGTTTTTTAAGTTTTTAATGATAAATTTTACTTCCCTTGGATCAACTGTTTGCAAATATATGGAATTTTCGCAAGGGGTAACGACATGTCGACCTGGTGGGTTCTCGTCAGATCTCGTAGCGTTCGTTTTTCCTACCGATACAAAATAGTCATTAAAGGCGTTTGCGACCGATGCCGGATCTTCAACAAGAATATTGTTTATGTCAAGTTTTATGTTTTCACTAGTTTTTTTAATCTGTTTGTTAGTACGACTTTTTATTATGTGCCACATGGATTTTGTTTTATTACTCGATTTTTTCATAAGGTTTATATAATTTAGTTTTTTAGATGTAATTAATTATCTTGAGGATTTTCTCGTAATGTTTATAGTATCTACGAAGTATATGGTTATTAGTAGTATTGATTAATATTTTTAGTTCACGCTTATGTTTACAAGCTGTTTTTAGGCCCGTAGTTAGCCATGATTTTGTTTTCATGTTTTTGACCTTTATCCACTTTTTTGGTATACATAAATTTAATAGGTTTTGTATGGTTTTATGGAAGGATGCGTAATTTTCATTTATATTTTGGTTGTTTTTGATGATTTGGTTCCAATCTACTTTGCCGAGTTCTGATTTGAATGATGATATATTATGGGAATTATACAGTCTCTTTTTCGTATAACGTATTTTTGTTCGTTCTGTTTGTATGTTGTTATTTGGTAGAGTAATTAGGACTCCCTTGTGGTCTGATAGTCCCAGTTCTTTAACATCAATTTTAATCTGATTATCAAAGTTGGTGAATACAAGATCTATACACGTTGAACTGGTAGCAGTTACTCTTGTAGGTTCTGTTACTCGTTGGCGGAAGTTGTACCTATTCATTGTATTCAGTAAG
Source organism: Lithophane semibrunnea (assembly GCA_947363905.1). Taxonomy (NCBI): domain Eukaryota; kingdom Metazoa; phylum Arthropoda; class Insecta; order Lepidoptera; family Noctuidae; genus Lithophane; species Lithophane semibrunnea. The sequence continues at coordinate 6,990,185 of OX376209.1, forward strand.
GTAAGTGAGATTGGTTTCTTTCCAAAAATGTTTGTGTTTAAATCTCCACCGATTATAATTTGTTTCTTACTGTCTCTTAAATTAATTTTTTGTAAGAGTTTCTCTAGACAACCAAAGAATATTTCGGTTTCCCTATTACATTGTGGCCAATATACTACTATTAATAAAGTGTTTAAATGGGGTATTTCAACTGCACAAGTTTCAAATATGAATTCAACTGCCAAGTCCTTAATATCTTGCCTTTCATTGAAATTTAAATTTTCTTTAAGGAATATACATACGCCTCCGCCCGCATATTGGTTGCGGCAGAAGGCGGTTGCTAGGTTATATTCCTCTAGTCGTAGCAAATCTTTTTTTGTTTCTGATATCCATGTTTCTGACAAACAAAAAGCTTCTATGTTATTACTATCGTATTTTAATGATTCTATTAAATGTCGTTTGGTTTTTATACTTTGTATATTTTGATAAAGAATATTTATTGTATTAACGAAATGTCATATTATTGCGATAGTCGATAACTTCACCCGCGTCATTAAAATTTGTCTGTAGTATAGGGTCATTTTGGGTCATTTGATGGTTAGGGTCAACAGGTGTATAGGTCAAAGTATCTTCAATGTAACTATTTATTGAGGATTGTATGGAGATCATCATGTCTTTTATATTCTTAAATATTATTCGTAAACCAGCGTTTTTTAAGATACCGGTGCGTCTATCGAACATAGTGTCATCGTAATTCAAATTGAGATTACTATCTAGGAAGTAAGCATGTTCGTGTGTAAGTACATCTAGATACAGCAAATTATTAAATGTCTCTACCCTAGAATTATAAAGATAATTATTATTGAAAAATTTATACGTTGGCGTACAAATAATTATGTTTGTATGGTTAAGTTCTTGCAATGTGTTTCTTATATGAAGGATAGTGTCGAGGTAATTGTTTGTAGTTCTGAAATCCTCTTCTCCCAGTAGTATAATGCAATAGTCTTGAGTAGAAAATAATTTAAGCTTGTCTTTAATTCCTTTTAGCAAAAGCTGTGTATTTCCTAAAGATATGATATAGTGGCAGAGTTCAAACCCATCCAAAGTATTTTCCGCAATCTCGAGTAGTTTGTTTTTATTGTCTGTGCTTATGATACATACTTTAGGGTGTGTCGAATATTTCGCTTGCAGGGTGTGTTGAATATTTCGCTCTTGGTCATCACCTAAAACAATGGGCTTTTTCTGTTGCACAGCTATAGTTTTGCGAGTTGACGTTGTGTCTGTACTCGTAGCAGGTATACATTCTTGTGTAAAAGCATTGACATTGTCATTGCTATGTGTTGATAGTTTATCATTGCTACAGCCTCCTTCAGACAGGATTTGAGGTACTTGCTGTTTTGTGTTATTTTGTTTTTCGCTAGATTGACTTTGATTTTCTTTGACTAATAATAATTCCGAACTTTTTACACACTTCTTTTTTACTGATTTTGGTGTGCGAGTAATATTGTCAGCAGTTCCAACTTTTTTATAAATATCAATTACTTCTTTGCATTTATGCAATTCCTGCCTTAATGTAGTATTTTCAAGATGTAGGTTTTCAATTTCGTTATTCGCACTCAACAATTTATTTTCTAAAAGACAAATTTTTTCCTGTAATTCCTTGTTCTCCTGAGATTCAACGATTGAAGAATTTGGTAAGCTTAGCATAGTAGTATCAAAGAGTGCCTGTTCTGTACCAGTAATATTGCTAAGCGAGCTTGAGCGCTGTGGTTTTCTGTATGTAATATTATCGAAATGATCGTTCTCCATCTTGCAATTAATTTGTATAATTATTGAATATATCAATAGTAACTCAACAAACCAATCTCTTTCTTTAGTGTTTAAAAACAAAAAATAAATAAAAATTATATAATTTATTTTCTGCTAAATAGTAAAATATTTTTCAAGTGGTATCCCTAGCCGTTTGTTTTGCTCCCACTGGCGTTAAGTAGCGGTACTATAGTGGTTCGTCTATTCAGCGCGCGGTGCCGCGCTGGCGCTAGTTGTCGAACATTCATTAGAGTCCAAAGGTCAATTTTAAAAATATTTTTACGTAACGGTGTTTTTATTGTTGTCTTTTGTAATTATTGCACTATTTTTTATATAAAACGATAGAGATATTTTCTCGACGGCATTTGAAGCCAATTCAGAGGCCCTTGGGCGGCTTTAAAACTCTGATACCAGGTTACTCCTTAACCACACGAAAATAAGAAGTGTTTTTGATATTAAAAGTTGTCTCATATTATCCTATACGACTTCTTTCCAGTCTAATGACACTGTACCCGGGTGACATCATCCTGACCGGCACACCAGGTGGCGTGGGACTATACCGCAAGCCTCCCGAGTTCCTACAGCCTGGCGACTCCATCAGCAGTGAGATACAGAAAATTGGCAAGTTCGATGTTAAAGTGGAGAAGTTTTAGATGAATGTAATGTAGAATAAGAATAGCTAAGATGTGTTGAAGGAAGCCAGATATCCGTGTTAAAAAATATCCCTATGTGCTAATCCAGGACATGGTCTATTTGTATGCCAAGTTTCAGCCGTTAAGGCGAGGGTTCTCCAAATATACAGACTTTCAGGTTGTGATAATATTAGGTCAAATACGCGATGGATTTTTTTTTTGATTATTATAATTCTATAGGTATTAAATTGCAAAAAACGCTTTCGCCATGAGCTGGCGCACATCTGGCGAGGCGCAGCGCAGCGCGGTTGTCACTGCCATACTAATATCAACAAGCAAGCCTTAAAATAAAGTTGAAAATAAATAACCTGAGACCTTTTTCCGCTTAGACAGACGCGCACCTTTTTCCGCTTAGACACACTCTCGAGCTAATGGAAGTTTATTTATTCTCAACTTTATTTCAACTATTGCAAGGTCGATATTTTGTTGGCAGTGACAACCGCGCTGCGCTGCACCTCGCCCAGTGAGCGGGCGCCCTTAAGGTACTTTCCCTCCACTGAATTTCTTTCTTCCAATCTTTGTATGAACAAAACTATGCCGGTTTACTGGACCACCCTGTATATACTCATCATGATACTTATATATTACGTCTTTATGATCTGTTGTTAATATATTTTAGGTATAATTTCGTATTTTTTAAATATTTTTATATGTTTACGTTATTTTAGAAACGTTTTTTGTTATTAAAGGTGAGATACTGTTATAAATGTTTTTTATAAGTAGAGATCGGATATTCGGATTCATATTTACCTAAAGTTGCGGTGTTGGCTATTATGGAATGCACTTTTGTATCGAAAAAATCCCGGGATTCCGGGATCGACACGTATCCTATTAGTTGTACATTCCGGGATTTATATTAAGAAAGAAAAAATAAGTAGCCGCTTCCATAATTTCTTAGCCACAAATTTACTTTAGGTAAATATGCATCATATTATCCGATCACTGGTTATAAGTGTTAAACGTTCTTTTTTTTTAATAAAATTATATTCTTGCATTCTTAAAATGTCTTTTTATGGGTTTTAAGCTATTTTTACACTAACACCAAAATTATAAAAATGCATACAGGAAAGCTTTACTCGCATTGCGCTGGGTTCTGGTGAAAAGGGGGTTTAACGAAGTGAGGCTTTTTTGTTTCAAGCAGTGTACCAGGATTTTAGTTTTTGTTTTTTTCAAACTCAAAACGCGAAGCATTTATTTGAATTGAACCATTTACAGGCACTTTCGAATTGTAAAAGAGTCGGTCAGTTTTGTTTTGAGTCAGAAAGTTGAAGCTAGTTGCCCATTTCAAACCGTAGAGATCAACATCTCAATGGAGAAGTAGGGGCAAGAAACTCCAAAAACACTTCTTTAATTTCGGCCGCTACAGAGTACATTTTTATATCCGCTAAACGACAGATATGGATCATACAAACTTTGCCGGAAACACGACAGATATGGATCATACAAACATTGCCGGCCGGGCGTTCGCATGTATTGGATCAGTACAGCATTTTCGTTTATCTCGAAGAAGGATGTCAAAATAATGCTCGAATATCCAAGCATGTTTCAGAAAAAATAATTCTAACCCAGTGAGGTACTATGTGGGTACTAGTGCGTTAGTCCATAGTACCTCAATGTTCTGACCTCTGTGATTTTGACATCTTTTCTGTCAAACTGAAATCAACAAAACTAATTAGTCAGTGACAGAAATGTTGGAGCTCCTGTTGGAGATAGACAGCCCAAAAATTCAAAAGTTTTGTGCTCTAAATCAAGCTCAATGAAATACTCTAGCATCTTCGGAGTTTTTGTTGCTCTATCTGCGACCGAAGATACTTACGACAATTTGCCTTCGAAGTAGCTGTCTGCTATAAAACAAGCATCTAACATTCAAATTATTCAGTGCAGTTTAAAACTGGATAACTTGAAACAGTAAGTATAATTTCTTCACTGATTCAGCCAGTAAATTCTCTGCCCCTGAGTCAGGAATTCAGACCACGGGCCGCTATTAATGTAACTGGTGATATGGGTGTACCTAACTAATTCCTCGCCTAGTTTTTCTGGTTGAATTGTGGCGGTATCTACATCGCCACATGCGAACTACGCATCAAATACCTGACGTCACACAAAAATCCTAAATCCTGCATCGCGCAATTAAAGTTTACCGTGCAATGGACATTATGTACAAGAACCCGACCGCCAGACACAACACCCGTCTGGTCGGAGGATCCTCCCTTTTCTATGGTGGATGAGTGAACTTTACACCCTGTTCCTCATACCCCTAAAGAATGGTCGCAACTCGCAAGCATTACAGCTGATGATGAGGTCCAGGGTTCTATTCCGAAGTCGGGCAGAGTTTGTAGGGGTTTTCCATTAGGAATTTCTCAGTAGCAGCTCGGAGTCTGGATTCCTGCCCAGTTGATGGCAAAAGGCTCGCCCCCTGTTACCTAGGAGAAACATAACTGGGGAGTTGTGGGTGTACTTTTATAGGTACACCTCTGGGTAACTTCGGAATACACGCGTTGGTGATGTTATCGCACCTTCGGTGCAATAAAGTCATAACAACAGCATTTTCTAATTTTACAGGAGAGGACTTAAAATTTTTTTTTCGCGTTTATTTCCTCATTTCCGGAATACTATTTATAGTAGGTTTGAAATCTTTATAAAATTAATAGTTTATTTTGTTTGCTATAGTTTTACTTTAAAAATCTTATATTGAGTTATCAAAAAATCCTAATAAAAGACATAACAAAAAAAAGTGTCCTGAATTGTGACTTTGTTGCACCAGGAATGGATCAAAAGCCTTTGTAGCTCCAAAATTTTCGTAATTTATAAACAAACACTCGCGGGCTCGGGGGCACAACTGTGCAATGAAACTTTGTCGGCCCAAAACGCATGGAAAAACCGCCAATAACCACAAAGGCACCTGCGCCATCTAGTAGAATTTTGAGATATTTTCGCGGATGTCTTTGTTGCCCTAAGTATAGGCATGGTTCAGAGAAAATTTGGCATACTTACCTCAATTTTGTAGTTTTAGCTATTTATGACTTTGTTGCACCGAAGGTGCGTTATGTTAGATTCACTACTTACTAAAAACCCATTGTCGAATACAAGCTTGATTCTATAGGTATTTATGTAATGTTTTTCAGTTGTAAACAAATACTTAATAGAAATATGAAATTCGTCCAATTCACTCCTAAAGACAATTTGAATGAGATTCGTCTCGGATATCTGTCTGGGGACGATGTGGTAGACATCTGTTGTCAAAAAGAGTGCGGTATGCCGACAAGGATGCTTCAAGTACTAAAGGCTGGAATTGCTGACAAATTGGCATTGTAAGTTTGGTTTTGTGATAATAAGGGTCAGTTTAGACCGCGACGTAAAGCTACGCGACTCTGCGCGTACTTTTTTACAATTATCGAATTTATTTTCTTTACGAAAAGGTATAAGTAATTTCAGTGTGAGTGTTGACACGTGTCAAACTACGCTGAGAAGCGCGGTGCTGCGCAGCGCGTGTACCTACCTAAAAAAGTGCGCGCCGCGTCGCGTCTCGGTGTGAACTGACCCTAAGACTGGAAATTCCTTCGATCAAATTGATTGAAGGGAAATTCAAAAGTCTACGCCGACGTCAGTCGCTTAGACTTTTCATTGTCATGCATTGTCGATTTTACATTTCATTCATTGTCGAATTTTACCATTGATATGCCATTGACTTTACCTATGGACGTGCATGCAAAGTTAGTATCTGTATGAAACTAGCCGAGCATTTAGCGAAATGGCGTGTGATTGAAAAGGCCTTTATCCTGCAGTGGACTATTAGAGGCTAATGATGACGTTTTGGGACGACAGCACCGATGGCATAGCTGTTTGGAAAATTTGGTATGTTGATTAGGAACATTTTGTACATTGTTTAAAAATATTCAGTCTAAGGCTCTTTTAAATGGTAATACATTTTTTTGCATGTACAGACGCTATACTAATGCAGGATAACGGGAACGCCCTTCGTTAGATAACATACTGTAACAAACAGTGTGTTACAAAAGTGATTCAGTACTTATTACCGCTTAATAACCGTTTAATTCATTCTACATCCAGCATCGCCAACCCTAAAACGATTCCACTATCTTCGGTAAGATTGGTTGCGCCCATTTTCGGCATAGACAAGATCTTAGGGGTCGCCCTAAACTTTAAAGACCATTGCAAGGAGATACACGCACTACCTCCAGCTTCACCGATGATTTTTAGCAAGTATTCCAGCACTATCATTGGCCCGAACCAGCCATTGAGGATAAGGACTGAAGTATGCCAGGTTAGTTAGATCTTTTCGTATGTTTAGAATTATTCTGGGTTCATTAAAATAGCCTTTAGGTACGTGTTGCGATACTTGTAACCAGGGGTTGAAAGCGGTAAAGGTATAAGGGTATGGTACCGGTATAGAATTACGATACAGCTTCGTTTTAAAGGTAGAACCAAAACGGTTGAGAATACCGGTTGTGGTACCGTTAAATTAAGGTTTATACCTATATTTTTTTACGGTATCGTTATACCTATATATTACTAATACCTTTACCGAAATAATTTCGGTACCGAAAAAAATGATGCGACGAAGAGCGAGTTGGTCGGTAACACACGTGAAGCTTTCTCAAAATTTGACGCGATGACAGACGGGCGAATAAGCAAGTACCTACGCGTCCTTGCTCGCACGTCTATCGTCTATAGTTCATGTAAGTGCATTGCATGAAAATTTCATTAAATCGTCATTCAATGCACTTACATGAATTTGTTTATTTTCGCTACCTATGTATTTTCTGGTGTACAATAAAGTATATATAAATAAATATAAATAAATAAATGAACTTAGAGAGTTAGTATTGCTGATTTTAATGTTTATAATTCTATAAATCCATATTTGTTACGACCGCAAATAATATTTAGATCAACATACAACCTGACACTGACCTGCAAGTTGCAAAAAACGTAAGAAATTATTAATTTCGCGGGCCGCCCTAGCGCATCCCCCTTAAGAGGACTGCAAAGGATGCTCGAAACTACACATCGAGATGCGTGCAATCTTCGTTCAGAACTTCGAAATATTCCGAATCGGAATATTGCTATCTCTGTTTGAAAAATGAACGCGGTCGGGGGAAGCATAAGCGGTGCGCAGCCGTGTGTGTGTGAGAGTGGATAGATAGATATTATATGCTGTACTTGCCTGCCATTCATTTCTAACGAGTCCACGGCATTTATACAGCGTGCCTCTTTAATGTTTTCATTAATTTAACATACGTATACGATTTCGCGTATTCGTTCTATGAAAATTATAGAATTTCATTAAACGTTATTGTTTATTGATTTATTTATAATTTTCTAAATTACCATCTTGGAGCAACCTGTACTTAAAGAAACTTAGCTAAGAGTTCATTTGCCGGGGTTACGGATCATAAGTAGGCGAATATAAGGAATGCCACGCAATTTCTTAGAAATTATGCCCTCAAAGGATCGGACCGATAGAACGTAAGCCAGCTGGCACGTAGCTTCATGAATGAATCTTTTACACAGAGTGATCTCAATGTTGGTTATATTTTTATTATTTAGTTTTTTTTGGGAAATTTAAATTTTTATGATTACTGGCCACTAGTCCTACCCGTGTGTTAAATTAACGGGAAATAATAAAGCTTCCGAAAAACAAATTAACTTCCAGCGATCTGTGGTTGACTATAATACTATCTAAGGTGTGTTAAAATGAATTACCTAAAAAAAAAAAAAACTTCCAAAAACATATGTTCTGCAACAATAATCATTTTCTCAAGCTCTATAGAAACCAGCTTAATTTCTACTATTGGATCAAAAATAACTTTTTAAAATTTTTCTTTTTAATGGAAATAACTACCTACCGGTAGTTGCATTCGGGTGCAGTGGTAAAAAACTGGGTGAAATAGGTTAGGTTAGAACTGTGACCAACCGCGCGCGAGCCAAGCGAGCGGTGCTGCGGCAGCGGCCCGCGAGTGCTACTTCCAAGTTGCTCGCAGAAATTTTTTCACCATTTTCTAATCCGGGTTTTGGCATGAAAATGGCTAACTGTAGTTTTCGTTAAAACGCAATTTTAAGCGGGTAGAAAAATATTATGTTAGCAAATGTTGGATTTTTGTAATTTTCAGGATTTTATTCGGTCGTTTCTTTATTTTTATTCGCTAAGCTGTCGGAAAATTTGTATTTAAAGCATAAAATTTTATATTTTGCCCAACTCATGTGTTAAATTTTTTTTGAAGCTTTTATTACTACCCTAAATTAATGCCGTACCCTGGTCATAAAGCCCCACTGGGCCAGACAAATCCGGACGTATGGTCACCTACCCGGGTACGGTGCTCGCTGGACGAACATCACAGTCAAGAAGCGAATGTTCTCAGCGGTGTCTATCAGATAATTACGTCCTCTCTGTTGCATGAGTAAAGAAATGTAACAGTGAGATAAAAACACTTCATACAACCGTGCTATTATTATTATTATTATTTATTAAACTTACACACACTATCTTTACAGGACGATCCCAATACAATAGTGGTTTGCAAACACACACCAAATAGGTATATATTATAAAATCTACTTACGGCTAACTTAAAATTTTAATAAATACTTACTTTAAAAAATACAAAACGACAGACTATAAGACTAATTAGTATACATGTATTACGTACTAATTATCAAACTTTTTTTTTTTTTTTGTTATAAAATCTTAACCTAAAATATAAAATCAGATTAACACAGAATACCTACTAATATTTAAATATAACTAACAAAATTCAACAAAACCCTTGCGAATTCACTCAGATTGCACGAAAACTATGATAGGTACACTAGGTACTACAAGCTTGAGGTGACTGCTTCGTCGCGTTCGGCGAGAAATTGGCTTATACAGGTTCGGCCAGTCCAGTACCCACGTTAAGGCTCAATTTACATTGCCGCGGAACGGAATAGAAGCAAGTTTTTGCTATGCTCAGCTGGGCCCACATTGTCGCGATCAGGCGAACTAAACCTCGCGCGCTCTTTCTCGCACACCACTCGACGTCAGTCTCGCTGAGCAACAGAAAGCGCGCGAAGTATAGTTCGCGTTATCGCGACAATGTAGCCCCAGCATCAGGAAATTGGGTCAAAGTATAATGAACTTTATGTCAATTGTGTAACGTACAAACTACAAAACATTCGCGGAGGCTACTCCTGTGGCTCTTTGGACACATAATTAGGTACCTACCTACCGATTTCGACTGCTCAAACAGATAGATAGGTAAATACTAATTTATACAAAAGATACTTAGGTACCTACTAGTATAAAAGTCAGACAAAGAAAAAAAAAGCGCAAGAAGAAATGCTGTTTTAAAAATAAAAATAAATACTACTTTTTTAATAAATCTGAAAGTAACCTACTCTTCATTCACCCTCTCTGAGTTTTGAAATACTTTATTTATCCTAAAATAAAGTCTGCAATCCTGATTCCAAGTTTGTGAACAAAAAAAATGTGGTAAGAATGTAGATTACTCGATACCAACTCATATGGCCAATCAACATCCAAGATAGATAGATAGATAGAATACTCTTTATTATGTACACCATAAAAAATACAGATACAAATGTAGAAATTTAACATAGGGTGACACAATGGGCGGTCTTATCGCTAAGAGCGATCTTTTACAGACAACCTTTATAACTAAGCATAGATCAATTCAATAGTTTCAGAAATATTACAATGCAATTTAGCAAAGAAATAAGTTCGCACGCACACGTCTAACACTGACAACAAACAGCCCGAACGACCGTGTCGCGGGTTCGATCCCCGCACGGAACAAATATTTGTATGATCTGCAAGTAGTTGTTCCGGGTCTGGGTGTTAGTGTATGTGAGTTTCTATGTTTGTAAACGCACCCACGATACAGGAAGAAATTCTTAGTGTGGGGCAACGTTTAAAAAAAAAAAAAAAAAAAAAAAACCCCACTCAACCCCCGGCGCGTGTACAAGCACGTTGCGCTAGTGTGCCTGTTGGAGCGATACACTCAGTTACCGTGAGCTGTACGACCACGCACACAATGACATTTGCTTGACGCGATAGCACCACAGACTAGCTATTGAAAATTTGGATGTGTTCCGTAATACCTAAAATGATGAATGAAAACTTAATGTTTTTCCAATTTTTTTCCGATAATTTGTAACTTGATTATGCTATGTTTCTGCTGGTAAAATGGTTCCAAAGCAGACGTTTTGACGCGTTTCGAAAATTCAATGTTTCTCTCGAAAAAACGTATTTGCGTATTTTTTTTTATGATTACGAAAATTGAAAATTGTCTTTAGTGAAGTATGAGGCCCGAAACACGATTGACAAAACTTTCCTCGATACAAAAAACCGCAGTTTCCTTAAAAGCTGCTTTAAAAAAAAAAAAAACCTATTCCATTCGATTGTTATCAAAGCAATTATTTTATAAAATTAAATTTAAGGTATAGTAATTTAAATTATATTTATTATAAATAAAATTTTGTCTACTTGTTCACTATTAAATACTTTAAGGGATTATGGACTTACTTTTCTATACAAACACAAATAAAATTTTAAAATTAAATATTTTTAAATATAGTGCAATGCAATTGCGCGCGGGCGGGGTCATACCACCCTCCTCGGCTCCCGTCAGTCCCACTTCGCCTTATACTTCATTTTAGTTGGAATAAAAAACATGTAGGAACCTAGATAAATACTGTCTAAATCAGAATATCAACTGGTAGAAATATGCTCAAATTGCAAATGATTTAGGTATTACGTTTGTATGGAAAATTCATTGATCGCCGCGTCCTTAAGTTGACCAGCAAAGTAGACGCGGAAACATGAATGGCGATATGGCGGCAAAATGGCAAAATAGCCTGCTGCCGCTGTCAGACTGCGGCACAAATAGGCACAAATATCAGTAAATTTTCGGTCAAGTACCTACCGGCGCGCGCTACCTAAGCATAAGTGCGCGGGCGGCAGGGCACAAAGAAAACCTTTATTTTATAATTTAGGTACTTGAAAAAAGTAATGATACTGCAATATTACAATATCAAATTATACAGGTACAGTTACTTTAAGGTATAGTAATTTAAAGGTACCTTTATTTTAAGGTATCGAAATTTAAAGGTATGACGTCATACCGCTTACCGTTTTAACCTTAATTTTTTCGGTTATTCAATCCCTGCTTGTAACACACATAGCCTATATAGTGGTGTGGCCGTCGGACTGCCAAGTCATAGGACTCGAGTTCGAACCCAAGACACGCACCTCTGACATTTCAGATTCATATGCGTATTGTATAGTTATCACTTGCTTCAAAAACGGTGAAGGAAAACATCGTGAGGAAACCAGCATGCCGGAGAGCCGTTTCTCGACGGCATGTGAAATTAAGTCAGAGGCCCGTGGGCGGCATAAAAACTTTGACACCTGTAGTTATCGACAAGAAAAAGAAAGAGGTGCGAGCAAGTATGTATGTATGTACCTGTCAAAATACCTTTCAGTGTAGTTAGGAATCCGATTGTTGATTAGGTAGGTACCTACTTACTGCTACCAGGGGGCTTAAAACGGCCACTTTGGCAGAATCTTATTAGGAAAATATTGAATCATATTAAAATGTTACAAACTGACAATTCATAATAAATGATCGGCATGCAATTCATATTACGAAATAATTTCATCTGTTTGACAGTTTTCTATGGAGATTCGTAAAATGGTCCACAAATTATGAATTGCTTTTATGTCAAATTAGAGGAATTGATAATTAGGTACAGCTGTAAATTCAGGAAATGAATTGCTTTAAGAGGAATTGCTAATGTGGCCATTTTAACCCCCCTTTATACCGAATTCTTCTAATTCGTGACGATTGTTTTGAATGTGTAATGTAGGAATTAAATTTTTTATCCGATTTTGTCGAATGTTTCAAAGGTGTAGTGGTGCTTTAAACATGAAAAATATTAATACTTAAAATAATAGTTTCGAAAATTCCAGGTCTATGACCTATCCTATCTGCCTACGTATAGTAGACGAGGTCAACAATTCTTAGTGAATCACAGAAGTTTGCTCTGACCTCAGCGCAACGTAAATTGGGGTCAATTATTGAAGTAAATTGACGCTGTAATTCATAGTGTGTAGGTGTACCTTGCGTGATGAAATAATGTCACTCGTGTTTAGTGCGTCTTCCGTTTATTAAACGGTTACGGTTCTGTTAATTTCATGCGCGTTTGTATTCTACCGGAGGCTCATGTTCGACAGTACCTAGGTACTGTCGAACCTTACCTAGGTAAGGTACATATATAATAGAGGATACAAAGGTAAATGTGGCTACTGGCAGTCGCGTAGGTACGAGTATATCGATAAGAGCTTAGGTACCTACTGAAATTTCCCATCTCTATCGATACTTAGAGTGGTACCTACCTACTACGCTGTCTGCATTGACAACCTAGACAGCTATAAACGACAGACATCGAACGGTAAAAAATCTACACGACTTGGTAAGGCTGCCTTTTCACCATAGCTAAACCAAACTACGCGATGATCGCGTCGTAGGATTCTATTGGTTTATATCATATGCATCCATCGCTGCCAAAAAGTATTAAGTATTATATACAGGGTGTTAGGGTAAACACCGTTATCCTTGCAACCAGTGGTGGAAATGGCAATGGAAAATTACAACTTCTTTTTTATTTTTTTTAGATCTAAATTTTACCACAAGAGCCGCAAGTTCGTTGCCCTATGCGCTAGGGCAACGAACTTGCGTCTCAACACGGGCGGGGTGTACGGGATGTGACCTGACCGGCAGCGAGCGCGATCCCTCCCTTAGTCAGTCAGCTGTTTCGCTAGCAAGCACGGATCAGGGCGCTTACTCTTGATTTTAATTCCGATCTATCGACATTGGAATTTTCACGTTTCGTACTCTTGAGTTCGACGCTAGCGCCAAATTGTATTTGAATTGCGTGTCCATTTTTGGAAACTAAGTGGAATCGGGATCGGGCTTAGGGTGCTACTCTTGACTTACTTTGACAGCCGTCTATTGCGCCAGTATTGCGTTGGGATTGTTTGTTGATTGGGATTTTTCCAATAACAAAAGTGTAACTTTTTAGAAATTGTTTTGCGTTTTATGTGGTTTTCAGCAAGTAATAAGTATATAACATGAGATAAGTATATGCAGGGTTGGCATTAATATACAGTGTTTTACGTAATTCCCATAAAAAAATATTAAAACAAAGACGAGATGAGCGTCGGATGATGCGTTTTAAGGACGAAGCGTTTTCTATGAATGAAGACGAATTTAAAGCTAATTATAGAGTGAGCAAGGATTTTTTTGAGAAAATTTATGAAACCATTAAGAGAAGAAGTGATATATCACCATAAGGTACTTACGTATGTTGTCATTAATATTAGTTTTATCCTGTGGTTTTATCAATGATATTATTATCATGACTTTTGTTTGGAAGATCTTATAACTTAATTAATACTTGTATAATTCTTGCAGGTTTTAGTGGCACTGTCTTTTTATGCGAGTGCGAGTTACCAAAATCTAATTGGAGGAACATATGGTTGCTATGTTAACATATTGTTTATTTACTTAGGTACCACTTGTATAAAACTTTAATATTAGTAACTTAACGGAAAATAAATAATTGTTACTAAAAAAGAACCACACGCGATCGGTATCTTTACGTTAATGAACTAGCTAAACAAACTTGCATTTCGAATTCACATTTTCTAAAACCACTTGACTTTGATTTTGAAATTGCAGAACTCGCACGCCGCCTATTTTTTTTTGTAGTAGTTATAGGCAACGACCCTTCCGCATGCAGCCAAACTCATGGTAAATTTCATGATTTTAATTATATTCTTACGCCCAAATGAATTTAATATGTTACAATCAATCAATTAAACAACTGTTTATATCATATTTATTTATTAGCATTCTTATTTAAAGGATAAAGCATTTTAAAGCCCTATTAGCGGTTTATCGTAATGAGTTGAACACAACTATTGCGGGCCGTAATATAGCTAACTTCACGTGTAACAAAATAATCGCGGGGCAATCCCAATTTCAATCCAATGTTGACAATATTGTTTTCAAGAGTACCGAATCACGTGACTGCAAAATTAACATTGGAATCGTATTGGCTTTACATTGGAATTAAAATTAGTTTGAAGAGTAAGCCCCCAGATAGAAACTTTTTAAAATCTTGTAATGAAAATAACGTTTTTTTTTTGTTGAGTTCGATCATTTATTTTTATATTTAAGTCAACTACCCATGGTTTGAATGACAAGAGTGTTTACACTTACATCCTGTACAGTCATTGATCGCTGCGCAGCTTAGTACCTACATCTCTGACAAAAAGGCAGCCTCTGTTATGTAGTGTTTTCTGAGTTTTGTCTCATTTACGATTATTTCAAGATGTTTTACTACAGAAAGTGGACTGGGAAGTAGAGCTGGCGGTTGTAATAGGAAAGACTGCGAGTGCTGTGAAGGCTGCTGACGCTGATGAATATATCTTCGGGTATACGGTCGCTCAGGACATCAGCGACAGAGAATGGCAAAGGAAAACAAACGGAGCGCAGTTCTTACTTGGCAAGGTTTGTTGATCATCATCATCTCATCTGCGTAGCCTTTTTCCAATTATTATGTTGGGGTCGGCTTCCAGTTTAACCGGATGCAGCTGAATACCAGTGTTTTACATGGAGGGACTGCCTATCTGACCTCCACAACCCAGTAACTGGGCTATACGATACCTCTTGGTAAGACTGGTTGTCAGAGTTTCGGGCTTCTGACGACCCGTAACGATGTCAAAGATCCACGAATGACAGCCGGGACCAACGGCTTAACGTGCTTTCCGAGGCACGGAGGAGTCTCGGTATGTAAATATGGTCACCCATCCACGGACCAACCCCGGTAAGCGTAGCTTAACCTGATGGATCGACCCGTACGGCTGTTATTACTTAGCCACGAGCATCGATCATCATCATCATATTTTTTTTTTTTTTTTTTTTTTTTTAATTTCAGCCAAAACACTTATCTAGACTGCTGGACCCCCCTAGGCCTCCCCCTAGCGCCGCCACATCGACCGGTTTGTTGTTATTTGCATACTATTGCAAATTGCTGATCAAATTCCTTTCTATATACGGTCTTTGTTTCTTTCTTAAGCCTGATTTCGGACTCAGTATATCACTCGACCGCACGTCGCTGTCGGTGGCAACACTTTGACAAGGGGGCCAAGTCTACTAATTTACAAACGTGTCAGTGGTCTCACAGTTTTTGACAGATATGCCATACAAAATCTGTCAAAAACTCATCATTGTGAGACCACTGACACGTTTGTAAATTAGTAGACTTGGCCCCCTGGAGCTGGGCTAGCGGAGCACGCTATTTCAAAAGAATAAGAAGCCATCTTAAGGTGTGTCCAAACATTGAGCGGCAATCGAGTGCGGCTGCCGCGCCGTGATCGGATGACTGCCGCGCGCGAACGCTTTTGCCTGCCTGCCGCGTACAAAAATTTCTAGCAAACATTCGTCAGTAATTGTGTTTGGACGAATTACCTATAAGCAGAGCTAAAACTCATGCAACCGCTTTCATTTTAGTTCTGAAGTCAACCTGAAGTGCGCGGCGTGTCTCGGGTATGCCGCGCAGTACGGCCGCGCAAACATTCGCTGGTTTAGTCCTAACTAGAGCGCGGCAGAAATGTGTCCTGCAAAACGCTCTTGCCGCTTAATGTTTGGACACACCTTTATGAGTACATACTTACTTACTTGCTCTTAAAAACATGATATTTCCCTTTTGTATCATCCTTAAGAGGAAATAGGGTCGGTCTTTTTCTCCATACAAAAAGTCATAATTCGAGGTTCGGCTCTCGTCTATTTCCTCCTCCAATATTGGACCAATTTGAAAGATATTTTATAAATTGATTATGAATGATATTTACTGTACCCCTATGTTTTTCTTTTTTCATTTATAGTTGTCAAATTTGTTCAATAGGCCTCTGATGACAGCGGTCTAAACAGGCAATTTTGAGCAATTTCTGAGGGTTCTAGTGCTTCTATAAATAATGTATCATCAAAATGGAAAACATAGTGGCACAGTAAATATTATCCCTCTTATTCAATTTATAAAATATCTTTAAAATTGTTCCAAGAGGTATTGGAGGAGAAAATAGACGAGAGCCGAACCTAGAATTATGACTTTTTGTATGGAGAAAGAGACTGACCCTATTTCTTTTTACCAGTCGCAAGACACATTCTGTCCCATCGGTCCCTGTATAGTGACTGCGGATGAGATCGAAGATGTTTATTCACTGGACATGAGCTGCAGTGTGAATGGAGTGCAGAAACAAAAGAGCTGTACCAAAAACATGATACATAGAATACCCACCATTATTGAGAAGATTTCTACGTAAGTTTTGTCTTTTTGTTGTAATTATGAACCGCTTTTATTATACAGGGTGTAAGGGACAGCCCTCCGCAGACTGATGGGATAAATTCAGCATATCAAATGACGATCGCTACATGAATTGTTTTATGGGAATCCAATAAACCTGATTTGTATTATTACCTCACGCAAAATGTATCGTTACCGTGGCAAAACCCGCGTAGCCGCACTCCCCGTGTCGGGGGAGCGTTCTCGAGTATTTTATCATCCATTACTTTTTTTTATTTTAGCTGTTTTATTTACATAAATGGAGTGCTGCGTACAGAGAATCTAATTTTACATTGAAATAAAGGAATAGTAACTGGAAAAACGATAAAAGAATTAATACTTTCCTGAGAAAATTTCCGGTGGAATATGATTCAAAACAAGGAGCTGAATGCCCCGTGTTAATTTGCGGAGGTCTGTCCCTTTCACCCTGTATTTGTGTTTTGGATATCCTCATAGATACTCTTTGTCTGGGGAGAACCGAGGGTTATGTCAGACTCCTCCCGACTGAAACCGCACGGTTCCTTCCACTACCATGAGTCGAGGGCCCGGGAGGTACTCCGACTGGTATCCACACATACCTAGCGGTCCCCACCAAAGCGTTACCTACGTTGAGGTCGGTTTCCAGTCTAACCAGACGCCAATATTTTATATACATGGAGCGACTGGATATCTAATGTTCACAACCCAGTTACTGGGTGACATGATACCCTTGGAGAGACGGTTCCATTTCAGTTCAGTGTTCATTGGAAGCAGTTTCATTCTTTTGTTTCAGACACATATAATATCGTTCATATCCTAATGCCGGGAAACCTTATAAAAAAGATATATACAAATCATAACTAATATTATAAATGCGAAAATGAGTTTGTTTGTTTATTTGTTTGTTACGCTTTCACGCTAAAACCGCTGTATGGATTTAGATAAAATTTGGCACATGGGTAGACCATGACCTGGAGTAGGACATAGGATACTTTTTATCCCGATATTCCCACGGGATCGAGACTTACGCGGGTGAAACCGCGGGGCGCAGCTAGTGTTAATTAAAGCTAAGACATAGAAAGATAGATTATAGTTGCCCCGTTGATCTCCTGGTGGCAAGGGCGACTGCTAAGCAAGGGGTTCTTGTTCGATTCCCAGATCCCCACGATCATTATGAGAATAGACCTAATTTTCGAAAAGACTTCCTAAAGCCTGACATAAGAAAACGGACTGCTATATGAAAGACTAGCTCCCGCCCGCGGCTTCGCCCGCGTGGTATGTCGATAAAAAGTAGCCTATGTCCTTCCCCGGCCATCTATCTCCTTGGCAAAGGAGAATGCCATATTGTCGTACCAACAAAGGAGCTAGAGTGTCACAACCAAATGTAGTTCATAAAATTACTCCTATTTTTTAAATCAGATATACGATTTTGTTATGAAAACGATTCCCGGCTTTCGGACACTAAAAATAAAAGTCTTTTTTTACTTTTGTGGTACGTATTTTCCGCTTATGTCACTGACATTGCACTTCATTTCCGAATGTTGCTACTATGTTAAAAATATAGGTACCTACCTGTCAACGAACATTAAAAAATGAAGAAGATAATTGTAGCAATTTGCCATTTTATATTAGGATACAATATATTTTTATGTGTGTCAAAAAACATCTTTAAGTAACGCGTTACATCGTAATAATTTATTATTATTTTTTTGGAATACATTGCAAATACATGCATTTAATTAAAAGAGGACCTATTCCAAAAAGTAAAATGTCATTTGTACTGTGACGTATTGCAATAATTATTCTGTGGCGCCGTCATGGATGACGTTACTTTCAATATTGGTTTCATCTGAACTATTTTGAATAATAATTTGTAATACTTATTAACAAAAACGGGGGCTCAGGTGCGTTTTCATAACGTAGTCTTTGTGTGATAATCCTTAGCGATGCCCTCAACTAGAGTAAGACATCGGCCAGCAAGTCAGCGTCGCCGACGTATCCTAAACCGTTCACTAGTATTGTTAGAACAATAATTTTCTATGTAATATATTCTAAATTATTTAGAATATATTACATAGAAAATATATCCGTGGATATGATCGTGTTTTAACATCATAGATTGTACCGACGCGACGCCTGTAAGTATTACCTCACCTATTAGAAGCATGTATATTATAGTTAGCTTCTAAAGTACCTACCTACTTCCGGGACTATTTATTCAATTTAAGGATTAAAAAACAGTTTTTATGCTTTCAGATCAATCCTACCAGGATTGATCTGAAAGCATAAAACCTATCATAATGTTACAAATGTTTCGCAATGATACAAGAAAAACTCCCTGAGATTCCGAACTGATACCTGAACTAACACTTGGTCACAATGTGGAGTGATGTGGACAGTCCATGCTACGTGTTGCAACAGTTGCAACGCGTTCCCGAGTGCCACCCAATTGTCCTACCTATTGTTTTATTTGTATATTTCTTTTCTCTGTCCTGGTAGCGGTCGAGGTCATATACGTTATGTAAATATGAATATATCTTAACTGCGTTTTTCATTTTTGATATAAGTGCCTTATTAAGTACTAACAACATTATCACCTTATTATTATTTACTAACATGTGAAGTTCGAGAAGTGGGTGTACTATATAGTAAATACAACTCTGCCTAACTCTTCTGGGAAAACAGGCCTGCTGTTATATTAAGATTTCAAGATATTAGGAATCAGTAAACACAGTACTAAATTGATTACTTATTCAGACTACCAGCTGCACATACTATGAGTACCTACCTACATGATTATTGATATCCATTATCATTATATATAAAACCTGACACCAAGAATTATTATTGACTATCAGTGATGTATTGTATAATCATCCATCAGGAAACAAGCGCCAAATCAAGAATAAAAAGCAACCGATATTAGGTACCGCTTCATTTGTCATCAACTTCACCATTTCGAGCCTGTCACTTTCTCGAACTTAACCTCAAAATATGAAGTAGATAAATGGTTAATAAATACGAATTGCGGGAATCCATGTAAAAAAAAGTTAACAATATAAGAAGAGCATTTAATTCTCCTCTAAATACACTAGGTTTGGTTGTGACAGGCGGACTTTTCGCTTGGTACAGGGTGCCCTACATTTCTGGTCATTCTCCTTTTATCGAAATCCGTTCAGTGGTTTAGGCGTGAAAAGGTAACATACAGACAGACAGACAGAGTTACTTTCGAATTTATAATAAGTATTAAGTATGGATTTTTCCTTCCAGTGTAATCACGCTGTTACCCGGTGACCTCATCCTGACTGGTACTCCAGGAGGTGTGGGGGAGAATGCAAATCCTCCTGAGTTCCTCAAACCTGGTGACATCATACGCAGCGAAATACAGAATATTGGTGTGTTTGAGACGCCGGTTGTAGAGTTTTAATTTGATTATAAAGGTGCCACAGATTTCATTGTTTTTTTTATACTAATCTGCACCCTAATTGCTTAATACACGATTAATGACAATCTGAATCATTTTGAAGGAGATTGATCATCCATTTTATCAATCTCCAACTAAATATCTGTTTTATCCTTGAAACAAGAGCAAAAAATATTATTTACGATACTATTTATCTATCACTCCCATGTTCTTATGTTTTGTTTCTTTTTTAGGGTTCCGTACCCAAAGCGCTAAACGGGACCCTATTACTAAGACTCCGCTGTCCGTCCGTCTATCTATCCGTCTGTCACCAGGCTGTATCTCTTGAACCGTGATAGGTACACAGTTGAAATTTTCACAGATGATGTATTTCTGTTGCCGCTATATAAAAAAAACAGAATAAAATAAATATTTAAGGGGGCTCCCATACAACAAACGTGATTTTTTTGCCGTTTTTATAGATAATGGTACGGAACCCTTCGTGCGCGAGTCTGACTCGCACTTGGCCGGTTTTTTCATAAATTAGTTATTATAAGAATTAGGTACTTACCCTACTTGCATGCTTGTATGAAGAGTGAGGTGACAGATCAAAAATTAAGAAAGGTGGTGCCAAAAAAAAAATTCTATCTCTATTATTTCTTTGTATTCTATCTCATGTTAGTGAGTATTCGTTCCTCAAATACCATAGTGAATTTTAATTAAAGTAATTAATGAACGTCGTAAAGCTAATTAACTGTTCCATGCTTCTGAACGGTTATAATATAAAGTTTACGATATTCCATGGGTCCCTAAATTTAAAAACATGACTTCTAAGTTTTCTCTCTTTTGGACCCGGATTTGGTTTCAAGAAGACAACAGCAATATATCAAAATGTAAAGTCCACGTTCAACCCCTCGGGGGTTGAATGTGGAGAACTTTTAGGGGTTGAACGTGGACAACTTTTAGGGTTTGAACGTGGTCGGGGGTTGAGATTGTAGGGGTTGAATGTGGACTAAACCATACAATTCTTGATTCACAATTATTTTTACTAATTATCTATAGCATTGCAAAGGGTAGCTGTTCTGTTCTAGTTAATCGGGTTCTATCGGGTGTGAATAGGTACATGGAAATTGTGTTCACTGGACCACTAGTTATTTTAACTAAAGATATCAAGGTGATCGAAACCAGCCGAACTATTCTGTAAGTATCTCACCGTGAACAATTAGGTGAAGTGAGAAAGAAAGAAAAATAAGTTTATTTGTCACAGAAACACGTGCATAGAAAAAGATAATTAACTGGAGTACCAGAACAATTAAATAAAACACAATAGATCTAATATCATGAGTGCAAAACAGAAATAGTCGGCAGCTGCTGGCACGTCATGACTGTGACGGCTTTGACTCAGCATGATGCTGTGCTATGGGGACCCACAGCCTCGCCGTAGGTGAGTATATGTTCCTTGCCCACAGCACAGCACTTATTTTCAGTGGTCACCCGAAAAAGACCAAGTGCGTTTGTCATTTGTATCAATTCCTAGCATCAGCATTGCTATTCTGTAATCACCTCACCGTGAAAACTAAGGTGAAGTGAGCGTGGAGTGAGCTGTCATTGTCATCGATACCTACTGATGCTAAGGCAGTGACAGTTCACTCCAGGCTCACTTCACCTAAGTTTTCACGGTGAGATTTTTACAGAATAGCACAACAGGAGGACAGCTCACTTCAAGCTCACTTCATAAAAGTTTATACGCTGAGAATAATACAGAATAGACCAGCCGGTGAGTTGCTCTATAGATGTCTCTTATTCTACTTGCAATTCGTGCTGTCTTTGAAAAATCACTTACTAAAACAATATCTCAACTGTCAGTGTTTGACCCAAAAGCAAACAAACTACATAACCAGGATTTGCGACCACAAAGTACCAATTTGAAATTGGACAGGTTGACCTGCAAGCATATCAGGACGCTGATTGGTGAATGGGCCGCGCAATTGAGCCAATCGCCGTCTTCCGTTCGCTCACAGGAAGGACCATTTGCGCTCGCGCCGTTCCTTTTCATAGACTATTAAATTTAATGTCAGCCAAGGGGAGTTTTATTGAGTTAAGTGGTCTATACGGGTTGTTATGCCAGTATAAGCTGAGCCGCCGACATCTGATGATTATTACTGAATAATAGATCAAGCTTAAGTGGCTTTATATGTTTTGACGCCCGCAGATTCTAAGCGCGTCTATTCGCGACGGATATTCATCGTTATGGATATTATTTCGAGCAATTTTGTTGTTGAGGGCTATTTCATCGTTATTGGTTCCAGTGTATGCAATTTGTTGATCGTTATGCAATTTGTATTTATTTGTGCAGTGATACATCCATGAGTGAAAGATGGCTGCCTATCATATGGGTGCGTTGTGATGTAATTTGCTTCTACTGTGTCACTCGGTATTTCCTTGCCATTTTAAATTCTGATTCTGTCCCTATTAAAAGGATTGGATCCTCGCGTATTATGTTGTTAACACGTTGTTGAATTGATTCTAACGTTTGCAATTGACGATTATCCAATTATTCAATCTGGCCCGTTGGTGCAGTGATTGGCACTTAGCTCTCCAATAAGTGGAAAATGGTCGTGTAACATTTATTATTTAGGTTCCCACAGTTATAGACTGTTATATATTCTAGTGTTGCAAATTGCACTTGGCCAAGCATTTGGCTACTGTCACCGTTTATTATGTCTAGGGTGCCTCGTAAGATATATCAGTTCTCACTTCGTCGCTTGTCTATTTTGTCACCAACTTGATGGATTGCAAATTGCCCAGAGTTGTTCAATTTGGATTTGTTATTTTATGGCACCTACCGAGACCAAGTAGAAGATCGGAAGATTCCTATCTCATCCATGTCACAGTAGTCAAGTGCAATTTTCCTGTTACATGGGGTTTTCAATTTGTCGGTAGGTAGTTATTCAATTTAGCATCTCTATGAAGGTTACATATTTGTCATAGATTGGGAGTTCTATTTCCTTATTACTAGGCCTTGGCCTAGATTTCAATTTAGCTTCGACATGGATAGCTATTCCGTCGTTTATTTTATGAATAACTGGTCTACATTTTTCATTGATTTGAATCTACGAAGGCCTTTTTAGAAGATGGGATGATTCCTATCTCATGCCCATCTCAGTCGTCAAGTGCGATGACCTTGATACATGGGGTTTGCAAAACGTCGGTGTTTATCAGGGTTGATAAAAACAAATCAATATGCCTAGCCTTTTCCTACGAGCCAAATGTTGTGTAGGTTTTCTAAATTCAGACAGATCGTTTGAATAATAAATTGGGCCGTTACCTCATCATCTGCCTAGCCTTTTTCCAACTATGTCGGGGTCGGCTTCCAGTCTAACCGGATGCAGCTGTATACCAGTATTTTACATGAAGCGACTGCCTATCTGACCTCCACAACCCAGCAACTGTGCAATACGATACTTCTTGGTAAGACTGGTTGTCAGACTTTTGGGCTTCTGACGGCCCGTAACGACTGTCAAAGATCCACAAATGACAGCCGAGACCAACGGCTTAACGTGCTTTAAAAACCATGGTAAAAAAAATAGGATTTATGTGATTTATATCAGATTTTTTATTTATTTAGTTTTAATCCAATATTTTTTCATTTGGAAGTCGGTTATTATTTAAAAAAACATCATTCTTTGTTTAATCAAATCAAGTCTTTGTTTAATTGGGAAATGGGACACTGTAATGGTAGCGTATGTAAGTAAGCAATAAATAAATAAATAATTATTATAAAATAAAAAGAATCAACATTGCAGTTCTTCTAAAACTATCAATATTATTCGCATAACATTCAAACAAAAAATCAACAATGAAAAATGAAGAAAATCAACGACATTAACCGTTTGGGTATTGCTGCAGTCGCAGTAATATATTTTGATCTATAAGTTCTAAAACTTTTTCACACCGTTTTGTTAAACTTTCCGCAATCAGACGTTTCTGATTATAATAAACCCATACAGCATCTCTTTTTCATCCTGACATTCGTAGTTGATTTTGTTGCATTAGATAAGGTAGGTATTGATTGATTTAAATCAACGATTTTTTAATAAAGCACTTGATTTTATTATCGATAACTTTGATTTTTTAAACTGTGACGCCCTTGGGAAGTTTTTTTGCGACGCTTTGGCCTTCTTGCCATTTACCTACTAGTTGTAGTTCTAGCCTAATAACAATTTTGTCAGAAAAACTCCAAATAGCAGCTAATTTTTTATTAGAAAATAAAGAACAAAACATTTAAAAAAATTACACCCTTTTTATCTCTTTTCGTTAAGTATTAATGAGAAGGATGTGCTTGCTTTTCTGACCATAGTTTCTCAAAACGAGGCTCAAGTTTCGAAATTGCCAGTCTCGTCTCTGTCTCTAAATTTATTTTCGATCTGTACTTGTTCTTAATTATAATACTATATACGATACGATAATACCGCGGCGCCCCAGGGCGTCGCGACGCACAGTTTGGGAAGCCTTGTGGTTAGAATCATGTTTGTGATTTAAATCATCTCAACTCTGCACCTTGATTGCGTAATGCATGATCGGTCAGAGTTGGAATCGGTTTGAAACAATTGTCTAATCCATTGTTTCATAAGTTCTAAAAAAAATCTGCTCAACAACGTAACTTACGAACGAAAAACATTTTCAGTGTTACAAAGTTTGAAAATGAACTTGCCCACGCCCCTATTCGATTTGATTCAACTTCCGGAATACCCTATATAAGACTTATAAGTGTCCTGACTAATGACCGGAACTCTCAATAATCTACACTAATATTATAAAGAGGAAAGATTTGTATTTTTGTGTGTATGTTTGTAATTAATAAACTCAAAAACTACTGCGCCGATTTCAAAAATTCTTTCACCCTGAGTAACATAAGCTATAATTTATAAAGATTACACGTGGGCGAAGCCGCTGGTGGCAGCTAGTATCTTATAAAGGTATGATTTGAGACATTTTGTGCTAAAAGAGCATTCGCACTTATATTAAACTCTTAAAAAGTTTGTAAGTCCTCAGTAGAGCTTCCGAAAGAGTGGGTCTTAAAATGAACATGGACAAAAAGAAGGTCATGTCGAATGCCCACGTCACACCCACATTCATGAAGATTGGAGACTCTACACTAGAAGTTGTAGACGATTACGTTTACCTAGGACAATCTGTCCGGTTAGGTAGGTCCAACTTCGAGAAAGAAGTCAATCGTCGAATATGACTCGGCTGGGCGGCGTTCGGGAAGCGGCGTGCTATCTTCTCGTCTCATACCTATACCACAGTGTCTCAAGACAAAAGTTTTTAACCAGTGTGTGTTGCCAGTGATGACCTATGGCACTGAAACGTGGTCGTGTCACAATGGGCATCATTAGAAGGTTGAAAGTCACTCAAAGGGCAATGGAGAGAGCTATGCTCGGAGTTTCCCTACGCAATCGGATCAGAAATGAAGAGATCCGTAGGAGAACCAAGGTAACCAACATATCCCGAAGCATTGCCAAACTTAAGTGGCAGTGGGCAGGGCACATTGCACGCAGAACAGATGTTCGATGGGGCCGAAAGGTTCTGGAGTGGCGACGGCGTACCGGAAGACGTAGCGTTGGAAGGCCCCCCACAAGGTGGACCGATGACCTGGTGAAGGCCGCGGGAATGCGCTGGATGCAAGAAGCACAGAACCGGTCGAAATGGCGGTGCTTGTGGGAGGCCTATATTCAGCAGTGGACGTCTTTCGGCTGAAATTATGATGATGATGAAAGTTTGTAAGAAGAACAAACGTTGTAGATACTAGCGCATTTTGTAAGAGTTATTGACTATAATGTGTCATAAGAATTATTTTACACTTTTGACTGTTTTACATTGTATCGTGGATTTAACAGTTTAACATTTTGTCAAATCATTTCTGAAACCATGAATTGGAAGTGGAGTAGGTTATTGAAGACAGTGGCGTTACTTCAGAGGACCTGGTGCAAAGACGGTACTGTCACCCATCTCCTGTGGCGATTTTTTTGTTCATATTTGAATATGAAAATATATACAGGGTGTAAGGGTAAACACCGTTGTCACTCAAACCATGGGTAGTTGACTTGATATATTAAATAAACTAGCTGCGCCCCGCGGTTTTACCCGCGTAAGTCTTGATCCCGTGGGAATATCGGGATAAAAAGTATCTTATGTCCTATTCCAGGTCATGGTCTATCTATGTGCTAAATTTCATCCAAATCTGTTCAGCCGTTTTAGCGTGAAACCGTAACAAAAAAACTCACTTGCGCATTTATATTATTAGTTAGGATTTGCTTTGAGAACAGGAATTTAGTTACCTAGTACCTAATCCTAGTATGTTGCTTGTGATTTCTGCAAATCTGAGAAAAAAAGGACCTCAAATAATTTAGAACGTTTAAACTTTTATTTATGGTTAATTTTTTTTGACTTTTGTACCGGTCAGTCTGTAGAGCGTACTTAGCTGTGATAGTTTTCCTTACTGGCACTTCAAAGCTTAAGGCTGCGTTTCCACCAGAGATGTGCGATGGAAATGTGTCGTGGGAGGATGTCTAGCTGTGTTATGAAAATGTGTGGGGGTTTCCACCAAAGCTGTGCGATGAAAATGTGCCTACGAGGATGTGCAGCGGAGCTGTGAAAATGCGCATTAATTAATGTGTGGTGCGAGGATGGATGGACTGGCTGGTACAGTATGCGCAAACCTTGCAACACATCCTTCTCAACATACATTCCTCGCAACACATCCCTCGCATACATCCCTCGTACACATCCCTCGCACACATCCCTCGCTTGTTTTGTATGCGCAAAAATCTAGCTCCGCTGAGCCGTTTCCACCAGAGCTGTGCTGACCGAGGTGAGGTAAATGAAGCGATTCTATTGGTTCTTTACAAACACATCCCTCGCTACGCATCCTAGCACATTTCTGGTGGAAACGCAGCCTAATATTTAAGGAATGTGTTGGTTGCTGATCTTGCTAGATTTTTCTTATGCATTTGACGCAATAGATATCCCGTTATTACTATCGAAGCTAAATTATTACTGATTTGACCCCAGCGCTACGCAATGGTTCCGCTTGGTAATAGAAAACTAATTGTGAATGTACGTTTGCGTGACGGCACTGCTCTTACTGCTCGACTCTTACTTCCATTGAGAGAGGAGTTCCGCAGGGATCTATATAAGGCCCAATTATATTTATTTTATACAGTGCAGATATATGCTTTCAGAGGTGCAAGTATCACTTAAACGCCGATGACGTCCGACTTTACATATCCTTTAGTCCAGATACCCGCAACGTGTCACCTGGAGTTAATGGGCGAACCAATTAACAGAATATATGAAGCTCATTATCTTGGTCTTATAATGGATCAAGACCTTTGTTCCAAAAAACATGTAGCCAACTCGGTAAGAAACTGCTTTTACCTCTTAAAAGTTCTGTACAAGATTAGGCCTTACTTGTCCGAAACACTACAGGAACAGCTTGTGGAAACCCTGGTTCTGTCTAGGTTGAACTACACTGAAGCAGTGTACGGCTCGCGCCTATTAGCTCGTACAGACCGCCTGATCCAAAGGGTACAACACGCTTGTGCTCAGTTTTGTTACAATATTCCTCGCAGAAGTCATGTACCTCCTTTCATAAACAAGCATTTTACTCTAAAAATGAAGTCCACACGCAAACTACATCTGACATTTATAATAGGTACCTACGTTGTGTTGTGTGCCTTTTAGTCTGTGCTAAATAAATGTATTTTCTCCCTATAAAGTCAGTTGTAGTCTCATTTCCCACGGAATGTATGGGAAAAGTTTTTTTGCGATTTCTGACTCTTGTTAATTCTTAAAACCTCAGTTGGTTTTTGACCCGGAAAAAGGATAGAAAAAAAAAAGTAAAAGTATCCCATTTTCTTGCTGACATTGTTTTCAAAATGCCTCACAACAACTAAGGACAGTCTCCTATGACCGATTTCGTATAGTCATAACTGTTGAAGTGCCTAACCTTCTGCCCCATCTCAAAAATCCATCCTGTATAAGTGATAATTGACTGCTTTACTGCTTAGCTCCATAAAGATATAGCGTGATAATAACCATTTAAAATGATCAGTAACTATCTGTAATGTTCTGACCGTTTGGCAAATCTTTTTTCAATTTGCTGTAAACTTTAACAAATAGCGTGGTAATTATATACCCTACCGACTGACCAGACTTATAAGAAATGTCTATGCAAGAACAAAATCTATCTTGTAGAATTTGCGTGATGCATACATACATACATTCAGACAAAAATTCAAAAAAATATTTTTTCGTCATCAGAATCAATCCAATTATTTTTTCAAAAATATTCAGTGTACAGTTTTGACTTCGCTTCGATTTTATTAATATATAGATCTTTTAGTTTGACCTAAAATACGTTTTTAGATCTTGAAGAAGAATGAATATACACCCCTTTGCAAAAAAAACGGGCGGTTTTGATTTTTGTACATTATTGGTAATCATTTAGTTGTAAAGAGGTTTTAATAGCCAAACTATGTTACTGGCACTTAATAAAGAGTCTGGGTAAGAGAAAAAGTTAATTCCAAATTCAAAACTTTTGTTTAAAAACAATAATAATCCCGTTTTCCGTTTGTGACTTTTACTAACATTTTGCAGGTTTGCGGTTAGAAGGTTATCCTGGCAACTAAAACTAACTTCTCGTTATTTTTAGTAGAATAATTTATGTTTGTCGCATAATCCAGCCTTATTGTGACTTAAAAGTGATATCTTTGTGTTGATTGTAATGATGAAAAAAGCAATAAGAGCTAGTAAAATTGTAGCGCTGCTGGAAGAGGGGTGTAGCCAAAAAACTATATTCTTATTGATTATAACAAATTATTAGTCATTTATGCTAATGACATAGTAAAAATATTAATATTATTCATACAAAAGCCAATGACTGTTAAGGTGCCCGTTTTTTTTGCAAAGGGGTGTATTTTTTTACTTAATTTAGCTAACACTAAAATAGGTCTATAACAACGGTATTATTTTACTGTTTTTCATAAGATCAGGATACTCACCACACCATTATTTAAAACTAGCTGACCCGACAGACTAAATTCGATAAAAAAGGACGTTCAGGCACAATATAAATATGTACAGGTTTTCCCCAATTTGAAATTATTCCGGGAACTTTTCCAATTTTTCTTTCCATAAAAACCAAACTCAGACTAATACGAACATTTAAAAGTAAAAAATAGCCTGATTTATATAGATTAAATAGATAGCAGCTAAAGTAGGTGCTACAGTGTTTTTATTGGACTTAGCAACGTCCACAGAATTACCCCATAGATCTGCGGTCTTTTTAACATGTAACGTGTGAAAGGTTTTAATTATATTTTTACAGGTGACGTATTGAAAATGAAACTCAGTTTTTTTTTAATGATAACATGCATGCACTATTTTACTTTTGTATGTGTACACATGTTTGAGCAAATAAATATATCTTATCTTATCTAGAATCACACCTGGAGTGGTTTCTTTAAGAAAAGGCAATGCAGCAGTGGGTGACGAGTTTAGAGATTTTGTAGTTGATACGGGAATCTCTGCAAATAAATTTTTAAAGGCCACGTCGACTTGAGCATCTGTTTTAATTATATTGTCATCAATGGCTTTCAACTACTAGGGTTTCAACTACTTTTTTGTTTCAGGAGGTCGTAGATCACACTGACCACATCAATAATAAAAGCCAGTTTGGATATTTTCTAAACTATAGGTCCTAGACAAAAACGCCGAAGGAAACATCGGTAAAAATTTTATGAAAATTAAAATGACGTCAAAATCTAAAAAAAAAAAAAAATACTATATGGGAATCTCGATGACAGAAAAAAAAAGTGAGATAGCAAGGGGATCAACCGAATACGCCGATTTTCAAGATTCACCCTTTATCCCGTGGCCACGAGCTACATGCTCAAGCAACAGCGACTGCGGAGAAAACAAATGAGAGAAGTTGTTAAGAGTTGTCATATTTGGGTTGATACTACGAAAAAACAAAAATTCGTAAACAAACACTAAAATAACAATCGCACGATAAATAAACGAACACGTAGAGAAGTTCGTAGCACTTTGCTACGATAGCTACGAAGTTATCACTTTGGCGTAGAGCCTAAATTACTAAACGGCCGGACGGGGCTAGATTATGTTTCAATGAATCCAGAAAATAGATATTAATTTTATTATTTTTATATTATATTAATTATATCTACATCATACATATAAGACTCGCCTGTATCAGAGATTTACAATGACACTAAAACTTAAGCAGTACTTCAAGAATTAAACGAAAAATATTGTAAAATTTAGTACGGCGTAGCACCAGCATTGTGAACATTTTAATTAATATTATTGTTTATAATTTTATGTGATTTAATTTAATTATGATTAATAATCAATTAAATAAAGTATATCTGAGAAAATTGTATTTATGATACTCGGTACCTACTTTATTTGCATTCCAGGATGTGTAACTTAGGTGGTACTTAACTAAAAATTATATGTGATCATGGAACCTGTCGGGCACAGCAGAATAGTAGGAGAGAGGAAGAATCAAAATAGTTATTAGAAAAAGAAAATTCCTGCTCTATACGTTTATGTTCGCACAACTCGAGAAATTGGGAACAGCCAATTTTTTTTTTCGGGTTTGATCTTATGGTAAAAGTTGTTCATAATAATAAGTACAATGACCTTGTTTCAAGATTTTAGGTATTTCAATTACATCTTGTACCTGTCTTAAGAAAGTATGGCATGTTGCAATGGATAATTGATTATATCCCATTAATACAAGTAGTGCAGTGTTTTTCAATATTTTTGAATACACGACCCCTTTAGAAGTTAACAAATTCTAGCGACCCCCTAGGCCCTAGGGTCATCCTTCTGACTAAAATTGTATTTTTAGTGTGAAGTGCAGGACCTAGAAATACTTGTCTTTTCTTTTGTCCACGACCCCCTGAGTAAGGCTTCGTGACCCCCCAAGGGGTGGCGACCCACAGGTTGAAAAACATTGGAGTAGTGGATAGTGTGATAAAATATTATTTTTAAAAGTAATCAGATACGGAATATACCTACTGTAATACTTTTTTACATAAGTAAGGATGTAATTGAAATACTTGAAATCCTGAAATAGTAGAGGTTATAGAATTTACTATAGGTAAGTACTGTTTCTGAATACTTAAAAATTTTTTTTTTTTTATAAATACAATTTTATTATTTCAGAAAAATAATTTTCACACCTTCCACTACTCCGGCCGACCGAACGACTTCAAAAAGAAAACATTGGTTGCAGACAAGTTACAGCAGTAGCAGGTAATAATGATTTTCTAGTCATTCACGTTGGTACATACCTACCAGTCCTACCACATTCATTATGATCGAACTGTTTTGTGGTAAAAACATACATACCTACAGACTACATAATAAAATACAATAGATAAAATAACACAGAAGTTTAACATTTTTTGTATACACATACATACAAATTATATTATTATGGGGAATGCAATTAGCCGAGGGTTTCAAACTTCTCTTTGTTTCGAAATTAAGCTTAAAACTACTTCATAAAAACCTGAGGTTTCGTCAGCAAATACAATTTAGAGAAGCATGTTGCATATCAAGAAATCATTCTTGATTATTAATAAGTAAATACTTACTATGTTATTCATACAACAGATTTATTTTTGAGTACGAGGCACGCACGACCTTACACAGAGCTGCATAAAATTAAGGAGGCTATCTAAGCGCATCCCTTTAAAAACACAATAAAGGCCTGTTCCGACATATTATGCAAGCGATATCGCAGTCGCGCTCGGTAAAAGCGATTCCGAATCGGTACTGAGGCCCTAGAAAAAGTGACATTCTATCAGCGATAACGATGATGGAAATAGCAAAAATGGTAGGTAATGGTGGTATTGTAGGACTGACATAAACTATCGAAAAGCTTATGTCAATCCTGTTGAAAGTCATTGTAGAAATACGAAACGCTTTCGTAGCGATTGTCTCTTGTTTAGGCCCTCTGGTCCGCCTTCTGGTTAGTCACTTTGGACTAGTACCTATCGCTACCGAGCGCGACAGCGATATTATCGCTTATAACTGAAAAGGCCTTTAGAACGCAAAACAAAAGAAAAGCATTCAATCCTTAAGGATGATGATCTCGAGTTCTTCCAAGTAGTTTCTTCTCAATCTTCTGAAGAGTGTCACTAAATACTCATTGATAAGCACTGAAGCAGCAGGAGTAATCACAAACACTCCTGCGGCACTAGTACTTAGGAACAAGACTTAGTTTTCTTCTGTCTTCTGGGGCTTCCTCTTCTTAATTACAGAAAAACATATAGGTACCCGAATAAATTTAAAATCTTCTGGAAATTGGGTACCTAAGTATAAAATTAAAGAAAACAACTTTTAATAATACATTTACAATGTTGGTCCTAAGAGGTGTAAAAAATAAAGTCACACTATAAAATATATCACATCATGTCAATATAAAATAGAATACAGTCCATTCTTAGATTAACAAACTATTGTTGATCGAAGAGTCAATTAAATCATTTTAACCATAAACGAAAAAGAAGTCGGTATAAATGAGACTCATTTCGACTCTGCGTTCCCTAATTTCAACTGGCATTATAAAGGTTAAAAAGACAGTCCGATGACAGATGTACAGACAGACAGCACGCTTGTAATATAGTACGATACCCTAAAAATTACTAAAAAATTACACACTACGTTTCTATCAACGGAAAGAGAGTTACAATTACAACAGACAAAATGCTCTCGAGTTTAAACAGTAATAATGACAATTAAGACTGCTAAACACCATGGTAGGTTAAATACCTACTCGTCTGCTCGCCATGATTCATTCACTGACCGCAATGTACAGCCAACCACACCATGTGCTCCACACTTGAACTGCGAAAACTGCCCGTATTGCTACGAAATGAAGTCGCTGTCAACGTCAATTTGTAACATGGACGTATGGTTGACTTTACCACATAATACAGGCAACACACATTACTCATATAGGCAGCAGCAATTTAAAATAAGAACTTGTAACTTGACGCTTCATTAGCTGAGAACTAATTAGGTTTTATTGGTATATTACATTTCTACGTCATTCAACTGTTATCATATGACGTCATATTACTATGCTGCTGCTAAGTACCATCTTGTGCCTTATGTCCCAAAACTTGCAACCTGCCGCCCTCTGCAATGCCACTGACAACACCATTTATGTGTCAGTGCTATATCAATGGGCCAATAATTAAAAAAAAAAATCGTACCTTCGACTCGATGACGAAGCTGTTCAAAATTCAAAATAATCTTTTTAATTTCTACGAACCTTAACATCATTTTTGAACAAGTTCATTAATTTAAAAGTTCTAATAAAGCACATTGTAACGTGCGTACACTCAGCGCGCTGCGACAAACATCTGTACCCTACTAAATTGTGAATCCAGACGAAGTTAATTGGTCCCTGTGTCCATGCCAAAAATGTTTGTATATTTTTACACGAATGTCGTGAAAAAGGTTTATTAAAATGCTAAATGCACTTTTCTAATTTGGTTTATAAGGTGTTACTAATAGTTCTAAAGATTGGAATATCGCTACCAAATTTTTTTTTTTATTTCGGCCGCAATGTCGATGGATACATTCTCATCATAATATAGTGTCTCGTAATCAAAAGTTACACCAAGTATGGTACATTATTTAAAGTAATACCTATCAAAATCAATAGTAAACGCAAATATCTTCTAGCTTATTCTTGTAAAAACGATTCATCAAAACTCTTGAACTTCCAACAAGCTGGAATATGCCACAACTCACCACAAAATAAAAACAAGCAAAACTCGCAGAGCACATGCAACCCAACTCCAGCACACCGAGTAGCAGATCTTCAATTTTATTGCTCAATTGGTCGCATCCGCGCTTCAGTGACCAACGAATCTAGTAGAGCTGACTTAACCCGCCCACAACCTACGCGCTCACTTGAACATTTAACTAGTGTTAATTCGTCTAATCCGATCAATTGTTCGACGAGAGATTTAAACGGTGACACCTACCCTTGTATGTTGTCGATGTATTTTCTCTATCTGTGCCTGTTAAATCAGAATTAATTATTTGGAGAGTTCGTTTTGAACTGTTTAATAAGAAAGATGTAATTAGGTATGTATTATGTATAAGACTACGTTTAGAATGTCTTTTCAGAATTTGTTGTTTCGTTTTTTTTTTAAATATGGTTAATGTTTTTATTTAATTAAATACAAGGCATTAAGACAATGCTTTGTATTTAATTAGACTAAAATAAGTAACAATGACTCGTAAGAAGAGCAGTGTAATTATGTTAAAAATTAGTTTTAAACATTATTTTTTTCTTCAGCGTTGATATCTCTATAATTTTAAGTTTAGAAGGAATGGAATAAGTGATAAGACGTAGAATGTACTTATGGACATTCCACCATAGCTACACTGTTAGTTATACCTTACAATATGCAAAACAGTCAAATTTTCAGCAGTCATTATGCTTACATAACATGATGACTAAAGAGTTTTTTCGAAATTGGTCCTTAACATTGTTTTAATTTCTGTATCTTCCAAATGACAGTTTTTAATAAAATTCAACCAACGTCCGTCAGCACCAGCAAAAAAATTACCAGCAGCGTTAATTAGTGGTATAGTATTCGTAGACACATTTTTATTTAACAAAAAGATATGCAAATAATGCACGTGGCCACTCTAAGACGTTATGTAGGCAAGCCGGCAACGTGCGCGCCCATATGG
Source organism: Lithophane semibrunnea (assembly GCA_947363905.1). Taxonomy (NCBI): domain Eukaryota; kingdom Metazoa; phylum Arthropoda; class Insecta; order Lepidoptera; family Noctuidae; genus Lithophane; species Lithophane semibrunnea. The sequence continues at coordinate 7,025,291 of OX376209.1, forward strand.
CCGCGGGATGAATGACCAGCGTTTTCGGTAGCGCGCCAACTGATCGCAATTTAAAAAGTTTAATTGCTCGGCTGCGGAACGCGGTAATGCGTTGAAATAAGAACGCCTTGGATGGTAGATAGCTAATTTGTTATTATATTCTTTACTAGCTGCGCCCCACGGTTTCACCCGCGTAAGTCTCGATCCCGTAGGAATATTGGGATAAAAAGTATCCTATGTGTTAATCCAGGTTATAAACTATCTGTTCGCCAAATTTCATCCAAATCCATTCAGCAGTTTTTGCGTGATTGAGTAACTAACATCCAAACACACAAACTTTCACATTTTAATATTAGTAGGAAATGTTTTTTTTTAATTAAATGTCAAACGAATACTTACCCTTTGGTAGGTATATTATCATTTTAAGCTTCATTATTAAATGTTTTAATTTTTATTATTTCATCTTGCGAGAAAAACTGACCTAAATAATTAACAGACTTTTTTCTGCTATCTTGTTTTCGATAACCTTGTATTTTCAGCCGAGTTGATTAATTTGCGTGAATGATAGTAAGTTAGTTACTATACTTCAAGGAAACAACATACCTACCAAAGCTCCTAGCGTGGTAGGAGAACTACAAAATAGACCAAAAAATTCAAACCGATAACACTTTTCAAAAAATTTGGACATTCATATTTTTGTCAATTGAGAAAACTATCACAAACGAAATGAAACGGATAATCGTTTCTCATAAGAGGCTGACAATCACAAAATAGAAACTAAAGAGAAGTGCGATGACACCTCTCTGGTAATTTATTGCAAAATATGAAAAAAATATCTATTTATAAAAAACCTATTGATTGAACTAAAAAAATAAAACACTATTACGTTAATATGTTGCTTGTAGAATAATCTGTCAAAAAAGCAGAATTATTGCATTGTGTTTTAATCGTTAAAATATTTTTTTATAGGTATCTTCGTGATTTTTTCTGTCGCATCTAATTTGTTGTATTATGTTTTCAACACACTATTTATCTAGCATCATATATCCTGAAGATTAACATCTATTTTTCTGATTTTGTTTACTGCAGTGGATCATATACTTTTAGGCATTATAAAACTTGTGTTTAGCTTCTATAGTCCCCTCGAAGTTTAAACAATGCTAGTCGTGAACTATAAATAACTAATAAAGCGCTGTTTACTTTGGCCGCAAGTTCATCACACTGTCGCGTTAGCGTTATCTGCATAATGCTCATCTTTGACATTTGCCCCTACTATCTGTCGGTCGAGTTACCACCCCGCTTTATCAAATAACGCCCTATAAACAGTCTTCATCTCATTTGTTCATTGACAGTTCACAATGGGCCAATTTATTTTGGAAAATAGAACACGGTTCATTCATACTTTTTTTAAATGCAACTATAGTGGTCTATTGAACGCAAAGATGCGACAATATTGTGCCAATAATGGGACCTCTGTGTGAAGAGTCAAGTTTCTCGCGTCGTTAACATTCATAATAATGCTCCTGCATAATGCATTTATTGTGACTTTGTAGATTGCAATGGAGATCGGAAAAATATCTCGAATAATGTACCATTAATTACTTAAGCATATTCAAAAGAAAATATGTAAGATTATAATACATTCATCATCATCATTTGCCTAGCCTTTACCCAAGTATGTTGGGGTCGGCTTCCAGTCTATTATTATCAGAGTATTTTACATGGAGCGACTGCCTATCTGTGTACTGGACCTCCACAACCCAGTTACTGGGTAACACGATACCCCTTGGTGAGACTGGTTGTCAGACTTTCGGGCTTCCGATGACCCGTAATGACTGTCAAAGATCTACAAATGACAGCCGGGACCTTTAAGTGCTTTCCAAGGCACGAAGGGGTCTTGGTATGTAAAGATGGTCACCGATCCACGGACCAGCCGCTGCAAGCATAGCTTAACCTGATCGATCAACACGTATGGCTGTTGTTATTACTTAGCCCCTCAATAAAATATACATTCTACCTAAAAATACAAAAGCTAAGGTGGTGTACTGTACCAACACCACATTGGTCCTTTTAAACTCGACTATAAAGACCAAAAATCTACAAATCAATTAAGATGCGGTTGATGCATAAACTAATGAAGTTTTATAACATATCACCGATCAAGATAAACATTTTTACGAATTGTGATTTAATTTATTCGAACTGATAACTTTGTTATTGGAATCGTTTGAAAAATAACGAACAAATTAGTGTGTGTTTTTTTCATGCTAGTTTTTCCCGCCCTATCGTCATGCCGGAACACTTAAATTAGTAATGGGCTAATTAAAAAATGAACAGTTAGCAAGAAGCTCATGAAAAACAAAACGGTCCTCCTAGTTTTACAAAATATTGTTGCTACAATAATGACAATAAGCAAAAACAGATACTTAATTTAGAATTTAAGTTTGCCTTTTATGTAGTTGTATTGTCTTTTCAAAAGTTTACCCCTTTTCAAAGTTTGCCCAAAGATATAAATATTTCTAGAATTCTAGATGGACAGTCAAAGCTATGAACTCGTAGAAAAAAATAGCGTCCAACAGTTAGCCGCTAAATGAACGCACACTCAAAACACAATGACAGCATAATGACGTGCCACGAGTGTAAAACGTAGCTGTCACGCATGTAGGAATGTAGGTACTTGCAGACGAACTTTTTTAAATCTATCTACACGAATTTAAACTTCTAAACAATCTAAACTAACATTGTAAATAGAAAAGATTTGTATTTTTGTGTGTATTTTTTTTGTAATGTATCAACACAAAAAGTCTTGGACCGATTTTAAAAAAAAATCACCAATTGTAGAATGCTATGTTATCACTGAGTCACTGAGCATTATAGGCTATAATTTATGAAGATGTCACGCGGGCGAAGCCGATAGACTCATCAATAGGTAACATTTTTGAGTTTGGGGTTTTTTAATTTGTTAGTTGGTGGTAATTTTTGAAACTACTGATCCGATTCCAAAAAGTCTTTCACGAATGGGAAGATACAGTATTACCTAGTGCCATAGGATATATTTTATGTTACAGCAAGAAACTCCACGCGACCGAAGCCACGGACAGAAGCTAGTAACCAATATTTTGCTGCAAATTAGAACAACACACAAGACACCTAAAGTTGACTGATGAATGATTCATAGTCGTGTTATAACGCTCTAAATAGTACGATCACGTCATACAATAATGTACAGCATCGTGGATCAAGTTGAATAAATGAATGGACACAGCCATGCCATTAATTTATCCTCAAAATATTTTTCCTTGTTTGCTGATGTTTTTGGCGAGTGCAAGGTGTGATGTCAGAGTTCGATCATTGGAAATGCAATAGCATAATATCCTACGAAACGTATTATTATGTTTATTTTCTTGACATCTCCTCCTTTTTCCTCATCTCTATCTAACTTTAATGACAAATAGATACCTACTTACGGTTACGGTTTATGGAATGAAAAACAAAAAATAAATTAAAAAAATAAATTCAAACTTATGTCAACTGCTATCGTTCACTAAATTATGAATAGCCAATCAGATCACTTGAGATAAGTCGTATATGTGAATGTGGGCAGGGTTTTATACGAATATGTACATTAATGTTATATAAATAAAGTTTACATTCGTATTAGATGCTTACGGTAGGCCGGGGTTGAAAGTGCCGCGGGTAAATTGTTCCAGCATAGCTTCGTTATAAAAAGAGATAGCAGTAAATGCGAATATGTGTGTGCGTCAAAACGAAAAAGAGAAAATGAGATGCCAGAAAATGCTGGATTATTTTTTTTTTCTAGTAAAAAACTTAGTAAATTGAAAGCTTAGTCTTTTTAGTAGAGTTAAAAGTTAGTAAAAGCTTAGGTATACGCTTAGTCTACGTATTGTATCTTCAACTACCTTTGTATATCAATCCATTACCGTTTGATGACTCCTGGAAGTCACGAAGATGTTTAAATGTTTCCCGATCCAACATTCATGAACTGATCTGTTAGGTTTCATGTGTGTTTGATAAGTACGTCAGTTTCTCCTAGGGCAAGATTCTTAGAGCGTTCTTTGACATTACTTTGCTAAGTAAGCGTTTCATACGAAAATTACCTTTATTCTTATGTGTTTAATGCTCATATTCGTATAAGTGAATGCGAGCAAGCGTTTTATACTAATTTGTACATTAATTTCATAAAAATAAAGTTCACATTCGTAATCATGCTATTATGGAGACTAAAGTAACGTAAAGAAGTGCCTTTATAGTAAGTTTTGACGCTAAGTTATTTTCTTGTGTTGTTTTCTCTTACTATGACACATTGACCTCTTCATGACTACACTTATCGCTAAGAATAAATATAGTACTCACTTGTGGTAAAGTTCTTTATCAGTGTAATAATAAAGTCTGTCTGTAATTGTCCTAATACTTAAAGAGCAAACGCTTCTTCTTGAACAGAGAAGGAACATCTACCATCGCGATTTCTCTCGCCTATAGGACTCTAGGTTTTTTCGTAGTATTTTCCTTTAAACACTTGTAAGTTACTGGCTCAGACTAAATAAAAAACCAAGACATAGCGCTGTCAACAGTGACGTGAAGCCGGTTTCGTAAACATGTGTGCTCACATTTTGGTGTAGTTTGATTGTAAATGGTTATAAATGTGTGCGTTTGAGCGTGTACGCACAGAGCGTTGGTGTAGTTTTGCCATGCTTCACTGTATTGTTCGCAGCGCTCTGTCTTGGTTTTTTATTTGGTCTGAGGTTACTGGCATTTAAATTAACTAAGTTTGGAACATTGGACTTATCGAACCAAAGATCTTAAACCTGGACGGTTCAAAAGGGTTCATCACGACATTCTTCCAAGACACGTTAATAATATCTGAAATGACCCTTTGTTTACCGTCTTGTCAACAACTAGAGATTACGTTTAATAAACACGCGCATTTGGAGCCCAGTCATGTAAACATGAAGGAAAATTCCTGCAGTGTACTTATTATAATCATAAATATGTAAGTACACTTGTAATTATGATAATAAATTAAAATTAAGTGTCAAGAGTTCATTCTCTTTTCTCAGTAATATTAATGAGAATCAATGACTAATAAAGAGGGATCAACTTTAACCAATTCTGAAAACATTAATTAGTGCATTGGTCTTATACAGAATTCCAACTCACCACTTAATAAAAAAAAAGAAAGACGATGCATAAAGTATATCCATTTCCAACTGTCACTGCTTAACGTCAAACTGAACACTTGAATTTAGAACGACCGCCACGTTCGGTATTTGAAATAAAACTGCATGAATAAGCCAATATGGCGGCGCACGACGCGCGTCGCCTGCGCACAGATGCTGACTACTCCTTAACTAAGTTTGATTAGCTTTAAATAGTGATGCCCACATTATCTACTTATTCCATTGAGCTGTCGCTGGGAGGTGTGGGTCTCCCCTTTATTTCGAGGAGTGTTACTGCAGCCGTATAAGTCGGCTACTTGAATGTGATCCCTCTTCATTGTTTCAGGCAAAACTTAGCAGGAAAGTGCCGTTCCATTAAGGAAAATAAATCGGTTTTAAAATTACGGATTATTTCTTGCTTGATTATAAAACTTTACAATTACATATGTATATTTTTACTCAATAGTTTCCTGATGATTCGCGCTGGTTAGTTTACTGGTTTTCAATTTCGAATGGTGTAGGTACTATGTGTGCCTAAAATATAAACACAGGCGTTATTTTTTGTATGAATCTGACCACATGCTGTGGCAATTCGCTAAGGCGCTTTGGACAATCCAGTACGATCGCTATATAAAGCGTTCAACACACATTAAAATACAGACAACGACATTTTGTCGATTTTCACTCATATTTTATATTTCACTGCTTGATTCATGTCTCTGTTGTGCTGAGATCAAATCCCTCCTCAGAACAAAAAGCAAAATTGACCTTCGACGTGCAAAACCAATAAAATAGGTAATTTAATAATAATTGCTAGGCGCTTACCGTGAAGTGATAAGGCTATAGCATTCAAAGCACCAACGGATGATATTAATATATCTGTCAGAGCCGTGTCAAAGTTTGAGATATAGTGGCACCTAATATATTGGGTTTTAAGATCCATGCAAAATTTAGACATTTTTGGTCCCTTGATTGATAAATATTTACCTGCTATCCATACCGATGCTAGAGATAGAGATGATAATTATGAAATGTAAAGGAAATCAAGAAAAAATGCGTATTCAAAAAGATCTGATAAATAAAAAAACGGTAATTAAAACAATGCAAAACATTTTCGGTGTAAAAACAAATTAAATAAGAGTCCAATAAAATTGACTTTGTACATCACATAATCGATTTTCCTATTTAGGTCAGGCCATATTAACATGGGCATTTTGCAATTGAGAATGACAAGCTACTATCTATGAATTGAAAGATTGCTGTGCATAAAAACCAGGGATGGAATGGGATCACTGACAAATCTGATAATCCACAATGTATATCTATAACCTTATCTAATTAACATAACACCATGCCTGAAATTCCTGAAAGGATAGGTAGACTTGAACCTATAGTACACACACACATTTCGCCGATAATGTTTAAATTCCACATAATAGGTGGAAAGGCTATTCTCATCAACCGAGCACAAATCCAGAATACACAATGTACATAATTAAAACAGTACAGAAATTATGATTCTGTACTCGATAAAGCTTTCGCATTTGTAAACAATAATAAACTTTTAATACTTCTTATTGTTTTGTATACTAAATGAGAATTTAGGGATTGACTCTTACCACCGTTGCGTCTGCCAGCCAGAATTTAGTAGGGAGAACTGTGTTAAATCAACAAAAACTATAGAGTATTGTTCGGCGTACCCCAGGGCAGTGCCTTGGGTCCAACAATAATTAAATTCGGCAACCAACGTCAATTAATGTGAATGTAGCTACTTGTAGGCACTCAATGATCAAAAGGCTAGCTTTAGTTGTTTTTATCATTTTTTTTTATATTACGTAAAAAAGTGGTCCTTCAATACTTTTAATTTTTGTTTTATTTGGTTGTCAGGAAAAATTTATGGTTAAACCAATGTAACTTTATTCCGCGTTTATTAATAAGTGAAAACGTGTGGTGATCAATGTTTAAAACAAAATACGTTCTGACTATTTTGAACAACAAATAGATTTTGAATTTTATTTAATCGGAGCATCCTCCTTTATTGTCACTTCCGGCGGAAGCGTCTCGCTTATTCTTACATAAGTGAATTTAACTCAATTAACTTACACACTCTACACTTGTTAAATGATTTAGTCTTATTAGTGTGATATGTAGTTTCTTTATTTATTTTAAAGCAAAAAGAAAGGATATATTGTTCAATGACATTCCTATGTTCCATGAAATGGGAAGTAAAACGGCGGCCAAGTGCGAGTCGGACTAGCACACGAAGGGTTCCGTACCACCGTACAATATTTTCTATTATTGAGATCGAGAAAAAAACGCTGAAAAAAATTTAATTCGACACTTGTTTTGACAGATCAATTATTTTCGGACGGACCCGTATCTTCGTTGATGATAAACAGAAGACCCCCAGAATTTGTGCCCGGTTGATGGCAATCGGCTCGCCCCTTTTTGCATGGGACTTAAACATAACTGGCAAAATGCAAATGTACTATAGGTAGACTTCTGCCCCCTTCGGGGATTACAGACGTGATGTTATGTTGACAAAGTTATTTGACTAGTGTCATACCTACCACCACTGCTCTCAAAACGGCAAAGGAATACATCGTGAGGAAACCGGCATGTCCTAGAACAAAAAATTCGAAGACATTTGTGACATCTACCGACGCGCGGCCCGCGTGGTGGATTATGGCTCACACCCTCTCCCAGAGAGGAGGCCTGTGTCCCAGCAGTGGGAACATAGTCTGATTATGATGATGGTGGTACACACGGCCACACATCAAGCTATACATTTCCAGTATAAGCTGACCTCGCATTGTACGAAAATCCTGTACAATGCGAGATCAGCATAAATTGGAAATGTATAGCTTGATGTGTAGCCGTGTGTACCTACCATCCTAACACACTAAACTGTCTATTCTATACCTATACATATAATAAATTCTATATCTATACATTATAATAAATTCTATATCTATACATATTATAAATTCTATATCTATACATATTTTAAATTCTATATCTATACATATTATAAATTAAAGTCACTTTTCGTGTTTGTCTGTATGTCCGCGTTGTTCTTCTTAACCACGCAACGGATTTTGATGAGGTTTCACCATCGTTAAGAGAATTTGTTCCGGAAGGTTTATGTGTATAATACGTTGATATTAAAGTTACATATAACTAAGAAATCTCAATGTTTTGTCAAGTTGTAACTACCGTGCGGAGCAGGAGCGGGTCGCTAGTTGTATAATAAAATGAAAGTATTTCTCTTAATTTGGCTCAGGATCAGTTCAAATTGACATCGGGACCCCTGACCTGTCTCATTTAAAAACGCTTTTGTGGTATTAGGACATAATTGCCTGGAGTAGGTATTGGATTTAAACTTTGATTATTTAGATTATCTAAAGTACACACACCTTTTATGGAGTACTAGCGAACCGCTCCTGGTTCGCACGGTTTTTACGACATGACAAAACATCCGATTTCTTAGTTATATGTAACTTTAATATCAACGTATTATACACATAAACCTGCCGGAATAAATTCTCTAAACGTTGGTGAAAACCTCATCAAAATCTGCGTGGTTTAGAAGTACAACGCGGAAATACAGACAAACACGAAAAGCGACTTTAATTTATACCTAATTATATTGTTCAATGTGAACCCTGTGACACTTCCATACTAATATTATAAATTCGAAAGTAACTCTGTCTGTCTGTCTGTTACCTTTTCACGCCTAAACCACTGAACGAATATCGATAAAATTTGGCAAGGAGGTCATCTATCTCCTTGCCAAATTTTATCGATATCCGTTCAGTGGTTTATAAAAAGTAAGTATGCCTATGTCCTTCCCTAGGATGCCATCGCATCCTCGGAAGGATATTATACTTACTTTTTATCGACATACCACGTGGGCGAAGCCTCGGGCGGAAGCTACCTAGTTAAAAATAAATGAAAGAAAAGTTAAAACTTATAATTATTAAAAATACACTTTGTAAACAAGCAAACCTATTACAAATTAGAGGATTATATTCAGGATAATAAAGCTGGGTACATGCTGCTCTATAGGGTAATGTTGAGTTTCTAAAACAAAGTCAAACTGGTTGCTAATTTAAAAACATAGTTACTTTATTATTTTTTTGACCTTAATTCTACATTCTGTGAGAACCTTAACTCACACACTGATTAATTTATCTGTCATTGCTTAATTAAGGTTCCGTATTTCCGAATAAATAAACAGACCCTTATAGGAAAGATACGAAAGGGCTTACAGTGGATCTCAAGTATACTTTTTTATAATTTTAAAATAAATATTTTTAAAGTTATTTAAGTCTACCTGTACCCGTGATTTCATCCACATAAGTCTCGATCCCGTGGGAATATCGGGATAATACGTATCCTATGTCCTAACCCTAGGCACCCAAGTCCACACATTTGCCAAACACCCAAATCCGTTCAGCCGTTTTAGCGTGAAAGCATAACAAACAAACATACAAAAAAAAAAACTCATCGTAATATTACTAGCTGCGCCCCGCGGTTTCACCCGCGTAAGTCTCGATCCCGTGGGAATGTCGGGATAAAATTTATCCTATGTGTTAATCCATGTTATAAACTATTTGTTTGCCAAATTTCATCCAAATCCATTCAGCCGTTTTGCTAAAAAAACAGCTGTTCCGTACATTTATGTTCGCATAACTCGTCAAAATGTACGGAACAGCTGTTTTTTTTTCGCGATTTCACATTTGTTCCCATAGTAAAAGTTGTTCAAATGATGAGTACAATGACTCCTTAAGAGGTTGTTGGTGTTTTACCAATAACCCTGTATACTTTATAAAGGTTACAGGAAAATCTAAAAAAAGTATCTCAATATTGTGCATACAAACACAAACTAACATTTGCAGTTGGAATGTATGGGAGAAAGTGTTTTTCAAATTTGTTCTTAGGATAAATTAATTTGGGATAAAAAAACTATGGAAACCTTCATTGTGCGTGTCCGACACGCACTTGGCCGGTATTTTTTAATAATGCGTACGTACCTATTGTAATATAGTAATTTTATTCAAGGCTTCACTTAATTTTATGTAATTATAAATCTTATAAAACATTCTAAAATAAAACTTTTACGGAGGGAACAGCTGATTGTTTTTTCGCGATTTCAGGTTTGGTCCCATAAGTAGTAAAAGTTGTTCATAATGATGAGTACAATGACCTCTTGAAATATTTCGTGTATGAATAGATACACCTTTTATAAGATTTTTTTGTGAACAGCTCACGTACACACGGCTACACATCAAGCTATACATTTCCAGGTTTATGCTGATCTCGCATTGTATGAGATAACGAGGTCAACTTATAATTATACAACTTATATATTAAGTAGGTACTCTTACACCGCGTTTTTTTCAAAAGCGATCGTCGCGGGAATACGCCATCGTCGCGTCCATATGTCACGCCTTGTGCGGAAAACCAGAAAACGTCCTGAACAGGCAGGTAGTAAAGCAACCTACTCATGAATAAGTATGGACAAATTTTGTATAGGATCATTAAAAAAAAAAATTATACCATTCCCCCTCTAAAAAGCTTATTTTATTCACTGAAAACAGTGAATACTATAATTACTGTTTTGGTGTTTGAATTTAGAACACACCAATATATTCGAACTCCATCTCAATGCTATACAAACTCCTATTTGATTTCCGAACAGGAGTTTAGTATTAGAATAAAAACTATTTTGTGTTCTTTGCTGTCATAAGTAAATTGGCGCTATTTTAAATATTGTAAGTTGTACGAACAAAAAGTTTAGTTTTACTTAATAAATCGATTGAAAATGTATTCAAGTGATGAAGATGTGTTAACACCTGAGTTTATGAAAGAGAGGGCGGCCGATATAGTAGAAAGCTTGCTACCCAACAAATCACGGCTGGTTTACGTCAAAGCCTACGATGAGTTTGAGTATGAGTTGGTTTGTTTGAGTAAATGGAAAAATGAAAATCAAGCTGACCACATTTTCAGAGTCTGTTTTCCAAACTTATTTTAATGAGTTGTCGAAGAAAAAGAAGTCATCGACCTTATGGAGTATGTATTCTATGCTACGGTGTAGGTACTATAAAAACAAGGCATAAAATTGACATAACAACAGTGGTTAGAATCCTTCACTTGCTCGTGATTCACCTATGGCCCTCGCTTTAAATCCGTCTTTTATTCACTAATTGCATAATATACTATTTAATGGTCTTTATATAATTTTCGTTTTTAACCACCGACTTCCGAAATTAAAGTTATTTTTCACTTTGTAGTGTTTTTTTGGAATTTGTTTTTCGTTTAAAATTAAAAAATTACATGTAGGTAGTGCCGTCCGTTGGGAACTGTGTCTGTTAGTCGTCATGATTCACGTCGTCACACACTATGGATTAGTCTTATATCTTCTTCTATAAGTTTTCTTTCATCCTTCGGATGAGCCCTATTGATTTTCGTTATCAAACTCAATAACCTATAGATATTAACAAAAATCTAAGAATTTTCTTCAAAAAAAATCCTTAAAAATCGTCAACATGTCTTTGAGGCGTGCAGTTTTGGATTTTCCAAAATTTTTCATATTTAGCATGACTTTTTCCTTGATAAAATAAATAACAATTCTAAATCCACCACTATAGAAGAAAAAATGTACCTATAGCATAACACCCACCGCCCGATTCACACCGAGCGTCGATTTAAGTCCATTAGGGTTGGTGCACACTAAGTGATAACTTCCTTATTGGGGACCGTCGCGGTCTTTGTGATTTGATGCAGTCGCACAATGTACCTACGTGGAATATTCTCGACGAAGCTATATTGCAATCTATGTACTTATATTTTTCCATTCAGGCTTACAATACTCGAAGGCCTTTGATACACGATAGACGAAGCAAAGTTTTAAAACTTTATTGGAAGGATAGCGAGGATTGGAACTGCATTTATTTAAATTATATATATAGACTAGCTGATGCCCGCGGCTCAAAAATTACTGCACCGATTTTCATGCTGTTTTCACCAATGGATAGAGTGGTTCTCGAGGAAGGTTTTAGTATACAGGGTTATTGGTAAAACACCAGCAACCTCTTAAGGAGTCATCATTTGAAAACAGCATGAAAATCGGTGTAGTAATTTTTGAGTTAATCGCGAACAGACAGACAGACAGACAGACGCGGCGAGTGACTTTGTTTTATGTTATGTAAGGAAGAGGTATTTAAATTATAAAGAACAAAATATCTCGTAAAGTTGAGGAGAATATCTTGGTCCTACGAACAGCATTTCGGTTCTCTCAGGGCATTGAGCAACGCATTTTTAGTGACAATGCCATCCATAATGACCATTCAACAATATTCAGTAGGTACGCAATGTTTGTTTGTTGAGTTGTTATTATTTTCGTTAACGTTGTTATTATTTACGTTGTCGAGCAAACGAATATGGTTTAAATGGAGGAATGGTTTAGTTAGGATTTTTTCCCAAATCCTTCGGATTGTTATTGAAAGTGTGTTACAAAATTGGGGTCCAGATTCAACTTGTCTTAGATTCAGTAGCCCAACAAAATATAGAGAGGGACAGAAATAGGGAAAAATGTGAACATTTTTAATGTTTAGAACTTAGAAACAAAGAATTCAAAAATCTCAAAAATAAAATTTTGTCTATAAAAACAAATCGGTTGTCATGTTATGGGCACAATATATGGGCATGTGACGCGGAGGAATGAGGAAAATGCCGTGAGCAAAGTTTTGAGTATGAATTTTGATGCCTATAAGAGTAAGTAGGGGAAGACCAATGAAATGATGGATGGACTGAAAGTGAAAGATGATATGGCTAGCAAGGTGACTACCGAGATGACGACTAATAGAAGAAAAGGACATGTTGCGCCAACCACAAATAAATTGGGATAAATCTGTAAAAACATACGTACGTAACAGTTCTTCAAAAAACTTCGGCCATCAATTAAAGTAAGTAACGAAGGGCTATATTTAGGAAACAGCCAATCGAAACGTACTTAAAATGATAACTTACTAATTACATATTCCCATTAAATAAATAAAGAAAAACAAAATCTTCAATTGAGTGCTGATGATATTGAACGTAAGAATAGGTAGATTATGTTGGGCTTTCAATAGAAAAAGCCAGACAATATCTACTTATGATCGCGATCAATTTTGATCCGTAGTTCTCTTCAATTGTTTCTCTTTTAACATCTCTCCTTTTTGTTATCTCCTTAAAATAAACCGGGAGAGTAGTAGCCTATAAACGTCAGTCTAACAATTCATTTTTTTCAGGTTTAAGTTTGACAGAACAACACTCCGAGTTGATTAGGTAATAAGGGTGAGTGGGTGGGGGGGGGGGGGGGGTGTAAACAATATCTAATAGACAGAGTTTAGTATAAATAGAATCTTTCTTTAAAAAATACACAAACATCAGAAGAAGTAGAATGAAAACACCACCCAAGGGGACGGGGGTGTAAAAAATATCTAAACAAAAGACGTTAGTTTAGTATAAATAGAATTGGCAAATAAACAGGGAAATCCGTTGTTTCTTAAAAAAAACACAAATATCAGAACAAGTAAAATGAAAACAATTAACATAAGGAAAAAACAAAAACAAAAAAAAAAAAAAAACAATCATCCGAACGTAGTACCTCCTCCTTTTTTGAAGTCGGTAAAAATACTTGCACAGGCGGGTTTCATGCAGTTTCGCAGCTCCATTCACTCGTAGCGAGATGTAACATATATTGTCGTAAATGTAAGCAGATTTTGACGAGCTTGAATGAAAAAAAAAGCTGGACATAATCTACTTATACTCACTGCAATATTTTCAAGCTGCATTCGCTCCATTTTTCACAACATGTTCTAGCAAAGTTTGAAACCAATGTTTGCTTGTAATTGGTATTAAGTAGAAAGTGTTCGGGTTTATTTAGTTAAAAATCCGGACAAAATCTACTTATACCCATTACAAAATATCAGCCTGCTGGGACACAGGCCTCCTCTGTGAGAGGGAGACAAGATATTGATGCTAAAGTTTAGTATAGAAAAATGTAAGTAATATAAGGTATAAATCGATAACAAAACGTCAGATGGTCAATATTCTAAATGAAAAATTGCAAAGATGTACCGATCAGGATTTTCGAAGAGATTTTTTGTCGTAATTATAAGCAGGAAGATTTCGGCTTGAATTAAAACAAGCCGGAAAAAACCTACTTAAAATCATAACAGAACTTGTAGAAGAGGGAGAGAGCAGCAGAGGAAGAGAGGGAGAGAGTAGTGAGTTAGTATAATGACATAATTATTATGGATATGTTGAAGCACTGTTGTAATTTTGAAAATCAAATACAAGTAGGCTATGTAGAGCTTTAAAATACGAACAAAGCCAAACAGAACCTACTTAAATTCAATTTCAAACCATTTGAAGAAGACAACATATTTGGTGACAAACGGTGATTGCATTTGATGCAAATATAAGTAAACATTGTGCAACTATAAAAAAAAGAAATAGTTAGACGACATCTACTTAAATTCACGTCAGATTAATAGAATTGTTGCTGAAAAAAAACATAATTAAGTAAAGTAATTAATTGTAACTGAAGCCTTCAACAAAATTCGAATTAAAAGTTTTGCAGAACTCTGGGAAATATTGTTAAATGTGTGCAATACACAATCAATCATGAGTCAAACCGCATCTAGACTATTAAATCCAAATATGGGGAAAGGCCGCTATTACACAATTCTTCATGACCTACAAATAACACAAAGAAAGCAATAGAAGTTCTATTTAATTACAATTATTTTAACACCTGCGAAAGTAAACTTTCAAAAATTATACATATACTTACCACAAATGCAAACTAATAAAGGAAATTTTAACAAACAAAATACACTCACAACAAGTCACTTTCAAACACAATACACATCACTAGGAATAGGGATAGGTATTATAGAACTGGCTTCATTTAGAACTTTGTACGGAATTACGGAAGAAGAACTATTCAGTTTGACTCTAAGTTACATTTGTTCTCAAATGTCATGATTTCATGAAAAAATCTAACCTATAGAGATGATTGATGATTCTAATGATTATAAAAATTCTGTAAATACATATTTGATATGGTCGCGAATCATATTAAGTTCAAGATACAAGCTGACACTGACCTGCAGATTGCAAAAAACGTAAGAAAATTTAAATTTCGCGGGCAGCCACAAAAAAAAATGCCGACAACAACAGGTCATAGGCAGAGTGACATTCTATCAGCGATAACGATGATGGAAATGTCAAAAATCCTACTGACATCTAATAGGCTACCGAAAAGCCTATGTCAGTTCTGTTTAACCTATTCTGTCTTATTCAAACAAAATTGTCAAATTCCTAGTTGTATTTGCACCACTACTTTTTAAGTTAACTCGATAAGAGTGTACAGTGAACTGATACATATTTCGAGTAAACAGATCTATATATATTAGAACAAATATAATTAGGGGCAGCAGTTATTAGTAATGTTTTGCTCCTAGTATAATAAACACGATCCCTAATTTCCTAATTGATTTGTTTGGATTGTCATTAGTGACAAGGTAGAGAAAAAATACCAATCTATTTGCACATGATAAGTTTAGCTTATAAGCTTAACTAAGTTAATTAGGATAAACAAGGGTTTGTTTATCCTAATTAAGGCCTTCCTAATTGCTATTTTTACAATCATTCGTGGTATTTGTATCTAAAGACTGAACTCAAAAGAATTTGGTCCTTGTGCGTTGATACTTAATCATTTTCTTGATACTTAATGTTTGCTTATACTAAACATGCGTGTCGATGATTATTCTCATAATGTATTATATTCTTACATGTATGTATGTGATTATTCTCATATGTATTACCTATTTTCATTAGTTTTATTTATTTAGGCATCCTCAGGATGACGATTGACCAGTTGCAAACCAGAACACGACGTGTTGCCACACCGAGCGCTGGAAGCAGAGACCCAGCTCTCTCAGTTTCTCTCAATCTCAATCGTCATCCTGAGGATGCCTCGTTGAGAGGTGAAACACGTGTCGGTTTCTTTCAGAATTTTTAATAATATAATATAATATACCATTTATTTCAGGCGACACAGGCCCATAGAAAAATACCTTAACCTAGACATACATACTTTTATAAAACTTGTGTTAATAAATAAGGCTTAATGACTCTTAAAGAATAGTTAAGCGGAATAGGTTACTAAATATATCTACGTCTATTGTATTTCTCCAACCCGTCTTGAGCAAGCGTCGTGATCAATGCTCGTGCCTTCTGCAGTGGGATAATAATAAACTGCATTGGTATTATTATTACAGTATCTAGGATCATTTTATAAAGTTGCATGCTTCTTTTTTAAATTATTTTTTCTATTGTGGTACAGTAATCTTATTCTAGGTGCATCGTCTTCACATATAATATGTAATTGATGTATACAAAATACTGTAAAACATATTAAAAGAGTAACGGTGGAGTTTCTTGACCATTCTTCACCATATGAAAACTACCTTTTGGAAGAGGCAACTAGAATCAGTTCTATTTCTTTGTTTTTTTTTTTGACGTTCAAAAGTGCCTATTTGAAATAAATTATTTGACTTTGACTTCAGCCGGGAATCGAACCCGCAAATACAACACAAACCTAATAGTTTAGATTTCCATCCATCAATAAAATCCATTTCATGTAAGGATTATATCATTAACTAGCTGACGCCCGCGGCTTCGTCCACTACGATGTTGGTTATTATATACTAAAACCTTCCTCGAGAACCACTCTATCCATTCGTGAAACCAGCATGAAAATCGGTGCAGTAGTTTTTGAGTTTATCGCGAACAGACAGATGCGGCGGAGGACTTTGTTTTATAATATGTAGTGATACATTTATAGCAGTAGACCTTGTGTCGTAGCAAGATTTGCTTTTTAATTAATCTGTGCCACTAAAGAAGTGAAAGATTAGTCAGTTTGAAGATGCCTTTTAGTACTTCTAAGCGTAGGACATGTTTTGATCGATGTTGCGAACTAAAAGTTACTTGAGTATTGAACCCAATACCTCATGCTCTGTAGAGGCAAACCACAAAAATAAACGCGGAGTAAAGTTACAACCGCCATTAACTTCAGATTGACCATAATACTAGGTATAACGGTTCAGAGGTTTAAGTTTGGCATAACTTTCATGATCATCCACAGTCTTCACCCACTGCTGATCAAAAATATCACACAATGCATTGAATGAGACAACCTAGTACCTTACTAGTACCGGTAGTACCTTAGTAGTACCATTTACATTGATCGACCCTATTACCAGAGACGTGTCTGCTATTGATAACGACGAGACAATTTATAAGCTAGTACTTGATATCTAATAATGAGTTGTCATCAATTAAAAGATAGGCCTCTCTTTTCTTGTACCAGGCTCATCCGGGTTTAGCTCGCGATGGCATAACTTTACTCCGGGTTTATACGGGTTGGCGGGTAATGGGGCAAGCTTTTAACATTTTTGTAAAATAATAGACATGTCACAGATTATGTTGTATTTTTTATTTATTTATTAGAAAATTAACACACACAACACGCCAACACAACACTCAATATACACACACAATACAATACAATACAATACAACACAATACTTAACGTAATTTTAGTTTGCAGTTGCTGTTTATAATACCTTCCTAATTTGACGGCAATATGAAATAAAATGATAATTAAATAAATAGTTAACTTTTATTAACCATGCAGTTTTAGCAATACCCTTCAAAGTGATTCAGATGATCGTATGTTATGCAATTAGGGTAGATAAAGATGGCCTATATAAAACCACTAGCGACCTGCCCCTGCTTCGCACGGGTTTTACGACTTGACAAAACATAGAGATTTCTTTATTTATTGTAAGTATTATTTAATGTATTATACACCTCCCGAAATAAATTCTCTAAATTATGGTGAAAGCCGCATCAAAATCCGTTGCATAGCAAACAGACGGACAAGAAAAGCGACTTTAATTTATATTATGGAGAGAACCTTAACGCAAGCGTAAAAAAAAGCGTGGTTTAAATAAATCAAAAAGGTATCCAACAAATAAATATTACTTTCTCAAACAAAGCATAGACTTAAATGAAGATGACGAATTTTTCAAAAATGGAAAGTGATTTAAATGAACCGAAAATAATATTATGTAAGTTGTTTGAACTTCATTATCTCAAAATTCAGGCTAAGATACTATTAAAATCCTGAAGGTACATATTTTTACACATTTAACTGTTTATAAGCTACATTTTCACATTCACGAGAGCTATAGATAGACTCAAGATTGACTTTTAATCGACTGGAGATAATTAGAAATCGTGGCCCTCCGGGACGTGTACCTGCGGGATCGGGGCCCTCAGGGACGAACCCACCCCTTACTTAGCTTTCAATGCCATGCAGAAATACTTCACTATAGGCTACTTATATAATTCGCACTATAACATCATTGCTTTTGATAATTAATCAAAAATAACTAACATACAATACATATTAGCACTTATAATAAATATACAATTTTCTGGTCATTCCGCCCCACTGTTGAAAGTTTCAGCAACCTTCTGTAACCTCGTCGACCGTAGAATATAGTCAAGCGAGTTCATTTTGCGATCGTCAAAACGAGCAAATATTTACATCACTGCCCGTTAGTGACGGTCACAAACCAACTTCGCTTAACAAATTAGTGGTTTCATCAGCTTTGGCATCAGTATTCCCTGATGAAGCATCTTATTTGTAAAAATCTTCATGGACATTTTCATGGTTATCCTCTAAAAAATACAAGAATTTCTTGGATCTTGTCTTTGGAGTCTTCTCCTCTCCTATCATCCTATTAGGTACAGTCAAACAAACTATTTGGTATACAGGCAGCTAATTTGCAACTAGTTTTAAACAAAGTTGTGAGTGTGCTGAGTGGTAAACTCTTTTAGATTACCTACTCTATAAAAAAAATATACCATAAGCTTTGGCAGTTACTACGCAGTTTCGCAACCAATAAAATAAACATTGGCAATGTCGTGGAAAGATGAATACTTTTTCCTGGCATACCAAATAACTTCTTAGCTATGGCTGATATACCCGAATTACGTTAGCGGGGCATTAGCGGTCAATGACTTATGTACATATTCTAGCATTAATTATTTCAAAAACGGTCAATGACTGGTATTGCCACGCTAAAGTGATTCGGGTATAGAACAAACACATTGGATAAATTCATTATCGAAACAAAAATCTTTCTATATGTTACTTATGGACATTTTTTTCACATACTCCTAACCTAACCTGGAATCACACTGATGCTTTAGGTTCTGCACAGCATTAGTAGACCATAGTAGAGCTTTTAAATACTGGTTTTGTACTGGCTTTAGTTACATCCGGTTAGACTGGAAGCCAACCTCGTCATAGTCGGGAATAGGCTGACAGATTATGTGTAGAGCTGAAATATTATTAAATTAAGTAATTTCTTCACATTTTTAATTTTATCCTTTGATGCCTTGGTCCATCGAGTACCTGAAAATGTAAATGCAGTTAAATTAATACAATATGCCATTTCACTATTCTCCGTTTAAACTTATACCTCGAAATGAAAATATATGTTAAAACTCAGATCTGAGGAGACAATCAATGTTAATCCTGGTGTAACTTTACACTGCATTAATAAATAAGGGGGCCAAAGGTTCGAGCATATTTAGCGGATTTTAAAAACCTATAAATCACTAATCATATTTGCACTCTTTTTGCATTAAGTAATGAGTTATTTTTTCAACATTCAAAATAATAAAAGTTATTACCATCTAAGTACATACCTACCTACCTAGATACCTACTAATTTATAATTTTATTTAAAAAAATTATAAACTGCCTAAGCTTGGTCCTTGTTTACGAACGTTCAAGGTAGAGCAAATTAGAACATTATGTTTTGAACAATTTATTTGGGTTCGCCGCATGCGCAGCCCACAGAAACGACTATTGCGTAGTGCACTCTTTTTCAATTTAGTCAAGAAGAATGCGTTAATGTTCACCTGCACCTTCAGTACTTATTTTCATTGTTAACATTTCGAATAAAAAGTAACAGTTCGAAATGGTGCATTAGGCGCCTGCTATGTATAGTTTAACATGATCGTTCCTTTACAGTACATCTATTCGTAGCAGATCTTCATAAATCCATAATTAATTCAAAAATTCCATAAATGATTAAGTATTTAGCAAGTGTGACATTTAAAGTAAACCATCTCCGACTACGTACACAGTGAGTAGACGAGGTTACAAAACAATAGGTACAAGTAAGAAACACTTGAACAAATAGTAGATAGGTATCAGTCTTTATGTTCCACTCATTTGGTCGATTTCAAATAATTTCACTGTAGAGTCTGTAGATTGTATAAAATTAAAACAAAACTGTTATTTATCAAAGGGCTGATTTTACCAAAGTCAGTCATCCAAGATCTTTTATCCGTGGAATAAAAATGTCGTCTGACAGTTTTTGTATAGAAAAACTGTCAAAAATTCAAAATTTATTCGCTGTATAAGACTTATACTCGGTATAAAAGTTTGGTGAAATTCGGCCAAAGTCAGTTAATTTTCATCCTTGGAATAAAATTGTCGTCTGACAGTTTTTATATGGAAAAACTGTCAAAAATTCAAAATTTATTCGCAGGATAAGACTTATACTCGGTATAACAGTTGGAATTAATTTAGGGAAACAGAATAATAATTCGTAGAGCTTTGAAGCTCGCCCAGACAGGCGCAAAGCGACGACGGCGACTGCGCAACGCGACACCGGTAGAACTATTTCTGTGAAGGTTAATTTATTTAATTTGTTTAATTTATTATGATGCATTAATGTGATTGGCTCCAAATTTTCAAATTTATATGTTATCTGATATGGGTCTTACCTGAAATAAATTTTATTTTATTTTTTATTTATTTATTTATTTTTATTAAAATTGTTCCGCCAGAGGCGCGTCGCACTTTTCTGCATACGAATAAAGTTAGCAGCAAATTAATTACTAACTACAGTGCAACCACGATTGTTGATTCCTAATCACGTGCTTGATGCTTCACCACACCTTGGCAATGCCAATAATAATTAGCCACTTTGCCGACTTGTTTAATTAATCCTTTCATCTCTACACAAAAGATGAAGACAATAAGACCAATATGTTCCTATATAAGTTACTGACACTCTCATGAAGAAAAATTGTTTGTATATTTTTCATAACTTGAATCATGTAAGTCATTTTGAAGTTAAGGTAGCTAGGAAAACCAAGTGGATTGCATATTGTGTGTTCATTATAACTTGTCCTTTGACGCGATTGGTAGCACTGTTCTGTCAGTCGCCATTTTGAACTCTATCTGTATTGAAACTAAGTTTGACATGCAGTGGTGCGAACATGACGGCAAGGGACAAGTTATAGTGAACGGTCTGCACCCTAACACACGATCAATCAGAATTAGAATCAGTTTGCAACATAGGTTGGTTCGTAAGTTACGTTGTTGAGCAGATTTTATTTTCGAACTTATGAAGCAATGGATTAGACATTTGTTTCAAACAGATTCCAATTCTGACCGATCGGGCATTACACAATTAGGGTGCTGACTATGAAGTAATAATGCCATCATTATTCCACTGCGAAAACAGGATGGTGCTAGCGGCCTTGTATAGCTCCGTCTCTCACTAACATTGGAAAAATGATGGCATTAACACGTCGTAGAACGTCGTTACTCATTAGAACAAGACTGACCTACAGAAAACGCTAAAATTATTTTATTCTTTTAATCCTGAAAACAATCAAGAACACATCTACGTACTGCTTCATCTACGGGATACGTTGCAAGTGAAGGAGAAAGCTTAGACTGATAGAGAATTTTATCCTCATTTGGCTATACTTACAGTCTGAAGGCTCAAGCAAATCGCCCACACTTTGGCTTCAGTGCGCAGTGTAATTAATTAAATTCTCTTCGGTGAAGAACTGTTTGCCACCACGCGCCTTCATCATTGTTCTACAGCCCAATTTATGAGACGCCAATGTGTAGTCCCTGCAGGTGTTAGCAATGCTTAAGGCTTGTGACTTCCAGCATAATCTTCAATTGGAGATACGTGCTTTACTCGCTCCTTTTTATCCAATAACGTCAGGAAATGGTTCTTATAATGAACTACAGCAGCAGTACAGCAGTACAATTCGACACAATTTAGATGTAGCACAAATTTGAAAATGTGCATTGATTCATTTCAATTTTTCGAAGCCATATTTTAGATATTAGTTGTTTATTTGTACAGTTAGTTATAATTAATATTAGTTAGGATTCCATTAGTTAAGTAATAGTTAGTTAAGTTAGTGTTAAATTAAAATGATCATGTACAAAGTTGGATAATAAAATTATATAATACTTAAAAAAAAAAAAAGTTACGAATATTTGGTTATATGACTTTACAAGTTATTGCGTTTGCGTAAACATAATTTTCACCTAAAGCAGAAATAAAGATTGGAGATTTTGAAGGCGCACTCAGTTCGGATGGTGATCGGTTTTACGAATTTTGCCGATGCTACATCTAAGTTGTGTCGTACTGTACCACATTTGATGAAGTAGATATGTCAGCAGCAGTTTCAAAAACCACGTGTCCTAATAATATGGCACAAATCCACTGAATAATGGCGGAAAATTATGGTCAGGTTGAAAATACAAAATTCATAAAATCTTACCTCAAGTTCTGGTTTCCATTATCTATTCAAAGGTCTTGTTTAATTATATTGAAAACAATAAGAGATCCGTTTGAGAAGGTGATCGAGTGAGGACTGAGTCGGATGTCGTTTGTGGTTCGACAATGTAGGTCTTGCGAGCTATACCATAAAGCCTGCTACGCGCAGGGCTGGATTCAAATATTTCTGAACGATTTTACGGAAATAGAAATACTTAGTCTAGACTTGTTTTATGACCATGTCCGAAAACGTTTTCGGCAAAATCCCCATCACGTATAAAGGTTGCCTAAAGACAAGCTTTGAACGACAAAAAATATATGGTAACATTGAAGTTAATCACTAAGCAACGTCCGTGCCTCGGAAAGCACGTTAAGCCTTTGGTCCCGGCTGTCATTCGTAGATCTTTGACAGTCGTTACGGGTCGTCAGAAGCTCGAAAGACTAACAACCAGTCTTACCAACGGGTATCGTATTACCCAGTATCTGGGTTGTGGAGGTCAGATAGGCAGTCGCTCCATGTAAAACACTGGGATCCAGCTACGTCTGGTTAGAATAAAGTCGACCCCAACATAGTTAGGGAAACGCTAGGCAGATTGAAAAGGGTAGGTACTAACATTTTCCATGTTAGCAACTAGGGAAATTAAAGTATCTATGTTTGATACTTTTCCACTTTTGTAGGAATAGTAGATGAATAAGATATTTCACTTGATAAGCTAGAATGTTAGACCAATCATATAGGAAGAAAACGAGTGTTCATCTGTACCTAGCTATTATCTTAGGTTGAAAAGTGAATGCTAGAAAAGGACTGCAAAATGATAATCCTAATATTATAAATGCAAAAGTGAATTTGTTTGTTTGTTACATTTTCACGCTAAAACGGCTGAACGGATTTGCATGAAGTTTGGCATATGGGTAGACCATGACCCGCAGAACGGCATAGGCTACTTTTCATCCTGGATCGCAGACGAAGTCCCGGGCAACAGGCTAGTATGTAAATAAAAATCATACGGTAAGACACTGACTGAGTAGAAATAATGGTACAAAACAAGTCAAGAAGATCAAGATATTTGACCACTAATTAAGTTGCTAATGATGGCTTAGGTACTCTTGTTTCCCAGCAAGCCAGAGCAGTCTCTCTGATCCTTCTTTCCTATCAAATACAAAACTGCATAACTATTCGTCAGTAGGTAGTGCAAGATGAAAGTTCGTCGAAAAGACTAAAGAAACTTGTCATTACTATGGATGAACAAGGAAACATAATCATGAAACGATTTTCTAGGAGTTATTTTTTTATTTCAATTATAAATTCATATTTATTCTATAATTTTTATTGAATAAAAAAAAATATAATAATTTTAACTTCAAGTACAGCCCTGTGCTCATGTGGTTTCATGTGTGTTCAAGTGTCTCCTATATTTGTTCTAATTCCTGCGTAAGAGTAACTCGGACAACGTAACATAATTTCTGTCTTCAACAATGATATAACCTCTTCGAGTGCTTAAGCTTTAAACCACGCTGACTCATCAGCATGGTGGGTTACCATGAAAGGAGTGGGCTGTAATCCATCACGCGGGCCCAGTGCGGGTTGGTGGATGATGTCACATGTCTTAGAATTTTCAGTATCAGAGGACATGCCGGTTTCCTCACGCTGATTTCCTTCACCGTTTTGAGAGCAGTGGTGATGAAATAAATTACACAATGTAAAGCTGACCTTTAGTTCATAAGTTGGGGTCGATACCACTGGGCCATGCTCTCACTTCTACTTAAACACTCATATATAGGTATCGGTTCAGAGGTCAAGTAAGATTAGGTAAAACATTATTACTCCCTTAACCTAAAGTAAAGTTTTGGCAAACTTAAACGTGGAGAAATGTATGGTTAAACTGATACGAGTTACACTGGTTGTAACTTTACTCCGTCTTTATTAACATAAGGGTAAAAGTTTTAAAAGCGGCAGAGGTACACACGGCTACACATCAAGCTATACATTTCCAGTATAAGCTGACCTCGCATTGTAAGAAAAAACTATACAATGCGAGATCAGCATAAACTGGAAATGTATAGCTTGATGTGTAGCCGTGTGTACCACCGTACAATATTTTCCATTATTAAGGTCGAGCAAAAAACCCCGAATAAAACGTTTCTTGTATGTTTCTCCCTTTAATTTTATTTTTATAATTTTTTGTTATAGTAGAACACACTTTGTGAAAATTTCAAGTGTCTACCCGTTACGGTTTAAAAGATACAGCCCTGTGACAGACGGACGGACTGACGGATAGAGGAGGCTTAGTAATAGGGTTCCGTCTAGCCGTTTGGCACTCTTTCGGTGCGAAACCCTGAAAACCAAAATATCAAAAGTACCTCTGTTTTTAGGTAGGAACCATAGCGGTAACATGCAATATTGACGAAATAATAATAAAACGTGTTTCAAGACCGCATCGTACATTTGGGTCAGTCATTATTATTTTAGAAATTTCTAACGGGCGACCGTGTCACCGGGGACATTTGTACAAATATTTCAATATCTTCGGTTAGACCTGCCCTGCTTCTCCTTCCAAGGTTCGCTTTTGTATTAATTAATTACAAATGTAACTACGAACAATGGTTTGTAATTTTTTATTGTGTTACTGTGTACCTAAGGAGGAGGAGGAGCTCGTGGCTAAGTAATAACAGCCGCACGGGTCGATCCATCAGGTTAAGCTACGCTTGCCGGGGTTGGTCCGTGGATGGGTGACCATCTTTACATACCGAGACTCCTCCGTGCCTCGGAAAGCACGTTAAGCCGTTGGTCCCGGCTGTCATTTGTGGATCTTTGACAGTCGTGACGGGTCGTCAGAAGCCCGAAAGTCTGACAACCAGTCTTACCAAGGGGTATCGTATTACCCAGTTAATGGGTTGTGGAGGTCAGATGGGCAGTTGCTCCATGTAAAATACTGGTATTCAGCTGTATCCGGTTAGACTGGAAGCCGACCCCAACATAGTTGGGAAAAGGCTAGGCAGATGATGTTACTGTGTACCTTATCTGGTATCTACGACGACCTATTCCACTGCAAAACAAAGGTGTATTCTCATGCGGATGCCACGCTTTGCCAAGGGCAAAGACCTCTAAACAAATGAGGGGAAGGCTTCCCTTCGCCATGAAAATTATTTATTTCAGACCATTAGACCCCAGACGCCAGACGGGATGAGCTGGACTCCTACAACAAGCACTGGTCAGCAAAAGAAGTTGAGAGAGATAGGGAGGACAGCACAGGATTGTAATACTTAATAATACAGGCTGTTAGGGTAAACACCGTTATCCTTGAAACCAGTAGTTATGGAAATAGTCTTTTTTTTTTAAATTACTTTTTACCACTAGTGTATTTCACCCTTTTTCTTATGCGCTAGGGCAACGAACTTGCATCTCAACACGGGTGGGGGGCGTGGGACGTGACCTGACCGGCCGCGTGCGCGACCCTACTCAGTCAAAACTTTTTAAAATCTTTTAATGAAAATTACGTTTTTTTTTTGTTGTTACTCGGTCATTTATTTTTATATTTAAGTCAACTACCTACCTACTCTTTTTTGTGACATGTAATTTAATTATTATTTTGTATAATTAAAATCAATTTTGCATGCCGAATTTAGTAGGCGGAATATGAAGAACTATTTGTGTATGTGCTATAAAATCTGTAAAATACCGTATTTCAGGCAAATAAATGAATCTATCTATCGATCTCTCTATTTGAATGACAAGAGTTTATACCCTTACACCCTGTATTAGAAGTCGACGATTTCTTACGATGTGTTTCTTTACCATATGACACTGACTAAGACTTCAGGGGGCCAAGTCTACTAATTTACAAACGTGTCAGTGGTCTCGCAATAATTGCGAGACCACTGACACGTTTGTAAATAATTATTATGAGTTTCTGACAGATTTGTATGGCATATCTGTCAAAAACTGATCATTGTGAGACCACTGACACGTTTGTAAACGACATTTTAAAAGACAAATCCACACTTGAACAGTTTCAAATCTCTAAGCGATTTCGTGCTCTTGTTTACCTACTTATTATGTAGTAATCAGGTAGTAATGATGATATCTATAGGTTCAAGTTGCAAGCGATTTTACTAGTAAATGATAGTACGCAGTAATACTTTTTTATATACCTACAGTATGGCAGGTATTACCTAAAATATGTACTTTTTTCGGGGTTCGTAACCTAAGAGTCACAGGAAGACCTATGACTATGAGCCTAATGCCGTATGTCTGTCTGTGAACTTGATACTAAATTGATCTTTAGAACTTTTTCACGAAAAGCATAATTACTCCTCTTACTCAATTTTTGATCAACTCCACACTAACCGTAGTACTAACCAACTGTAGCGACTTAAAAAAAAACACTATTAAAAATGCAATGGATTAGACATTTGTTTCAAAGCGATTCCAATTGTGACCGATCGTGCATTACGCAATTAGGGTTACAAGTAACCTCCGAAATGGATACCGGGACCTTGGCAATTGCGGGTTATTCCGAAAGGGATACCGGGACCTTGGCAACAGGCAACTGAAGGAACACGGGTGGGTTTTAGTCAGTAAAAGTCTGACACGCCCTTCCGCTACACCCAGAGCGGGAGAAGTTACTTGATGATTTCCCAACTACAAAAAAAAAAATGGGGTACAAGTAACAGAAAAATGGCGTTTGGGGTTGGTTGACTACTTTTTCCGGGCAGGTTGACTTTTCCTGATACCCATACATGCTATGCACCATATCCTCCTGCACCCTAATTGCGTCACACACTTTCAATCACAATCTGAATGATTTTGAAGGATATAGCTGATCCATTGCTTCATGATCGAAAAATTTCTCTGCTCATCAACGTAAATAACGCTGTGACTTTAGTTGAACTGTCAAAATGAAAGCCTACTGTAAGTGTGTTACAATTACCCCCCTGTATATTAGCATTCTTCTGATTATAATCTTCCTATCATTGTAAATTGTAGTGCAATAAATTAGCACATGGCTACTTCTAGCGTTACGCGGTTTCACCGAGTGACCGCAACAAGATATGGATTACTTACTTTGTACTATACTTACATACTTATCCTATAAGTACCTAAATGAAATAAAACCCTATATACTTACCATTGAGTGTTTTTCATAACTTTTCGTTTGCGCTATCCATTTTTCCTCCGAAACTAGCGATTGTGGGGTTACTCCTGTCTGGCAACGCTCCCGTTTGACAACTCTACATATACATTGGTTACGTTTTGACTTGTCAGTCACTAGGTAGTCCTACATATTATAAAAAATCAAAAAACTTACAGACCAATGGAGAACCTCCTCCTTTTTGAAGAAGTCGGTTAACAAAGTCCTCCTCCGCCGCGTCTGTCTGTCTTTCTGTTCGCGATAAACTCAAAAACTACTGCACCGATTTTCATGCCGGTTTCACCAATAGATAGAGTGGTTCTTCAGGAATGTTTTAGTATATAATAACCAACATCCACGCGGGCAAAGCCGCGGGCATCAGCGAGTTGTGAATCAATTTTGTGATTCATTAATTGATTAAGTATATCAGTGACCACTCTGAATGTGCTAAGACTTTGACTGCCCCGATTGGTCAGACTAGTATAGCTAGGTGGTTCGACCCTCGAGTCGGGTGAAGTATTATTGGGTTTTTCCATGAAGAATTTCTCAGTAGCATCCCAGTGTCTGGATTTGTACCCGGTTAAGTACCTACTAGAAATAGCCTCGCCCTACATGAATGAAAATGGCGACTGAAATGTCTTGATTTTGTCAACTTTGTACTGGTCTGTCTCTTTTTGTTGTTTGCATGATCATCATTGATTAAATGAACCTGTAATTTGTATTTTTGCTAGAAAGTCACAAAAAAAACTTAAAAAAAAGCTCTGCTAAGTGAAAATTAACTCTATTATTTCGGAAGACGGTGTCTTTGGATATGTTTTTTATTTGTTCACCACCGACTTCCGGAATTAAAGCCATTTTTCACGATGTAGTGTCTTTTTTTGTAGTCGGTAGTTTCTTAAAAAAGTTAAAAATAAAAAGCTTTTTAACGAATTTAAATTCGTATAGGTACTCACCACTACTTGTTATGTAAAACAGTGACAGGAAGTACTAAAACATCATCGCACGCGTAACATGACCACCGTAGCAACGGGTTTTGTCGACGGAAGAATAGACAAAATGACAGATAAACAATCGCAATCTGTCATTTTGTCATATGCGCGCAAGATACTAACTTAAAGTCTGTTTTTAATCCCGTAGACTAATTTGACCCTTCAAATGATTGTTGTTTGTTTTTTCATTATGGAGTTTGACTTTTGCACCTGTCAAATTAGTCAACGAGATTAAAAATCAGACTTTATGTGGATTAAATGCGTAACGAAGCTAACTAAAAATATACCCAAGCAAAGTTAATAAAATTGCTGAAAGTATCGATGAACAAACAAAAAAAATATGTACATACCTATACAACGTGCCGCTACCATGACGACATTAATTTAACACACGTATCCGATTTCGCGTAGGTATTCGTTTTAGGAAAATATTTTAATTTCATTAAATGTTATTATTTATTGATTTATATTCAATTTTCTAAATTACCATCCTGGAGTAACCTGTACTTAAAAAACTGTAGCGAAGAGTTCATTTGCCGGGGTCACGGATCATATGTAGGCGAATAAAAGGAAAGCCGCCCAATTTCCTAGAAATTATGCCGACAAAGGATCTTGACCGATGGAACGTAAGCCAGCTGGTAGGTACCTACATGAATGAATCTTTTACAAAGAGTGATCTCAATTTTGGTTATGTTTTTATTATCTAGTTTGTTTTAAAATTATTTTTTTTTCAATTTACGAATTATTTTATTTTATTATAATTTTTATGGTTACTGGCCACTAGCCCTACCCGTGTGTTAAATTAATGTCGCCATTGTAGCGGCACGTTGTATATACATACAGACGAGCACATAACTTCCTCCTTTTTTGAAGTCGGTTCAAAAGACAGCAGTACTTATTGTCATTTTGCTTTGTAGATAGTCATACGAGTTGGTATTTTATTTGTTGGTGTGCTTACTGTAATTAATAAATAAACATCACATAAGTACATTTCAGGAATGCGCGTTCGCTGCATGCTGGTGGTCAGGATACCCGTTGACGCCTCGGGTGTTGGCTTGACTGTGTGACTCGCCTCACTGAAAGCTTGCGGGAGTGATGATGATGACGTCACGCTGGAGTAGTTGCACGAAGGCTGCGTTGACGTTCATATTCGGGGTCACCAATTTAGGGGTATGAGGAACAGGGTGTAAAGTTCACTCATCCCCCATAGAAAAGGGAGGATCCTCCGACCAGACGGGTGTTGTGTCTGGCGGGCAACTGCCCAATGATTGATATTGGGTTTTTGTATATATGTTCACTGCACGGTAAACTCTAATTGCGCGATGCAGGATTTATGTGACGTCAGGTCTTCGATGCGTAGTTCGCATGTGGCGATGTAGATACCGCCACAACATCATCATCACGCCTGTACTCCCGGAAGGGTTAGGCAGAGGGGTACCTATAGGTAGTACACCCAAATTCCGCCAGAATTTTTAAGTCCCATGTAGGTAATAGGGGCGAATAAATAAATAAACAAAATATTTCATCTATCTTTCTATCAATTTACCGGCATGTAAGTACCGTCAATTTTATGACGGGTTTTGTTGACGGGTTTTAAATCCTGGGTGATACTGATAACATTTTCGTTTTTGTTTATCTATACAAATTGAAGTATCTTTTTGTAATGTCAAACAACAGCTTCTTACTAAATGCATTATTATGTAAAGTATTTTTTTACTGTCTGCCTGACAGACAAAAAAAATATATTTACTAAAAACTGTTATTTTGCGGTTTATCTCCGAAACGGCTGGGCAAATTTTGACGAAACTTACACTGGCAGATAGCTGATGTTATAAGTGATGGAGTAACTTAGGCTAATTTTATTAACCAACTTCAAAAAAAGGAGGAGGTTATCAATTCGTCAGATTTTTTTAAATGCTCAGAACTTTCGACTGGGTGAACTGATTTTGATGATTATTTTTTTATTTGAAAGCTGTTTCCCGTGTGGTCCCTTATAACCTTTTAAATTTATTATCTTTGCTTGCGTAGTTTTTGAGTTAGCTTTAATAATTACGTATTTATCCCACTTACTCTATATAGATGATATTTTATTTGACTCCGTTAATGTTATTTACATAGCAGGTACTGGTATTCGATCCGATCGGTCCGATTAGGACCAGGCCCGGGTCGATGGCGTGTCGTGTTCCACGCGCGCCTCAAAGAGATGTCAGCACAATTGGCGGGGTTCGCTAGGACCGATGCCTGCCAGGGTTGCGGGTTAGTCCGAAAGGGATACCGGGACCTTGGCAACAGGCAACTGAAGGAACACGGGTGGATTTTAGTCAGTAAAAGTCTGACACGCCCTTCCGCTCCGCCCAGAGCGGGAGAAGTCATTGGATGATTTCCCACCCACAAAAAAAAAAAAAAGTTACTGGTATTCGAATTTGTGTGGTTTTAGTTGTAAAAAAACAACCGAGTTCCAAAAAATACACTAAATAACTTTAATTTCGGAAGTCTTTCGCAAAAAAAGAAAATTGAAAAGCAAAATTATTTTTCACTTTTTTTGTGTTTTTTTTTTAAGTCGGTTGGTTTTTTTCGTACCTACAAAGTTTTTAGTTTAGAACAAGAATTAGGGTCCGCGCGAGCGAAGCCGTGGGGCAGCAGCTTGTTTTACAATATTATGACATGCACAAGTGTTTTCATTAAATTGACTTCAAGTACTTAGATACCTAAGTACTCACTTTTAAGATGATAAAATATATCTTTGGTTCGTGTCGCAGACAAAGTCAGAAATCGAGTTTGAATTTAATAGGACATAAGCTTGTCGATAATAAGAAGGTACCTAGTAGGTAAGTGTGTGGAGGCGGATTAAATTGAATAGGTCCTCATTACGTGATAAGAACTTTCAGTAACTGGCTTTAATTCTTGATACACAATAGGGAATATGCATGTATTTTTTATTATTTTTTATTCGATAGTTTTTAGCATCAAATAATAGTTAAAAAAAATTCGACGGCAAAAAAGCAATTTAAAGTAGTTAAAAAAATGTTTAAAAACCGATCCGGGCTATTTAAACGGCCTCCATTTGGCGCGCTTGGTGTGGTGACGTCACACTCCGTGAAAACAGACAAGCAACTGTCAAGTCAACGTCAAACACTCCTTTTTCTATGAACGTTTGACATTGACTTGACACTGACATTTTGATTGCTATCCCGGATTGTTACGTCACATCCGCTCTTAGCCTTTTCAAGTATTTGAATTACCCATAGTTTTTTGGTACTTTAAAAAAATTAATTTCTCGCTCAAAAAGAAATTTTATTCAAAAATATTGATGGAGGCATAATTCTGAAGTAACATAGTTTATAAAAAAAAATATTTGACCCATATTTGAATCACATGCATATTCCCTATTATCTAACTTTTACTTTTACATCACAATAGTCTTAATTTTACAGCACAATAGTCTTACATAGCACATGAGATAGATATTAATTCACAAGTGTGTGCGCAAACACAGTTGCACTATCCTCATCACTCATATTGTCCCAATTTTAATGCGTCTTTACCTGATTGTAGCATTAAGAGTGTAATAACTAATAAGCAGGTAACCCGAACATTCAAATTCTCTCTGTAGGCACAAGGTAAGATTACATGTTGATGAAAATGCGCATATACTTCAATTTTTTCACTACATCTTTTAAACCGTTTAAGAATATATAATTTAATTAAACCTTAGTCAAAGTGATAAGGTAGACCTAGACTGGTTAGGTACACAAGAGGGGCAATTCCCGTAATTTTTAAACACGTTCGCCGTCGCTATCTGTCAAAAATACAATCAATTTACCAAAATTTTAACAAGTTTGACAGATTGCGACTTGAATGTGAACGTTTTTTATGTACGAGAATTGGCCTTCAGCTAGTTAATTGTCACTCTACCGAATGTTCGACATTAGCAGCAACGTAACTTTTCTAGTCCGCATATAAACCTAAATGTGGGAACGTCAGTAATTTTAAACGGTATATTATTTTCGTCTCGCTCGGTTATCCAAGTGGTTATTGTGTACAAAAAACAATAATTTTATAGAGTTGTAAGAATTAAAGTTACGTCGCTGATAAAATACGAAATCACTATGAGGTAAGTTTTCAATTTACTATAGTTCGTTTACAATATTGTATATTAATAATATTATTTATATAAAAATTGTGTAATAGTTATGTATATTTTACTCGGTGCTCTGACAGTAAAAAATAAAATAAAAATGTGTGTTTATGCAAAAAATTTTTTTTTACAAGATAAATCCTCTGCCAAACTGCAAAGCAATTTGTTGGCAGACGTAGCTCCTTTTATTTACATAATAATATAAACATAATTTATAATTTAAAATTAACTAAATAATTTACACTTTCATAATTGGGGATAGGTTGTTATTAGTAGGTATACTTAACAGGAAACAAAAACATAAAGTGCTTTAACATTTAGGCTGCCATCAGACGGACTGCATTTCAACTGTTTCAACTGCACTCCAACTGCTGCAGTTTGAATGCAGTTACCAGTACATTACGAGTATTGCAGTCGTACTAAACTGCATTCAAACTGCAAGAATGCATTCCATCGGATGGCAGCCTTTATTTAATAATTTGAGTTTGTTAACTCCGGTTGTTGACGGTGACGGTGATTTTATTTATTTTATTATACTTATGGTGTTTGGAGACTTGAACCAGTAATTTACAAAAATATGGCCAAGTACGAGTCGGACTCGGACACGAAGGGAACCGTATTTAGATCGAGCAAAAAACGCCGCAAAATAACCCTATTAAGGACTCCTTTAATTATTAACTTTATTAAATTTTTATTATTTATTGGGAGAGGGGCAATAGAAATATTTATGCAATCTGTGAAAAATTCAACGGTCTATCTATTACGATGTATGAGATACAGCCAGCTGACAAACAGAAGGACGGACGGACAACCATATACAGGGTTAAATTTCAGATTATACTCATCATTATGACACCTAGTCAGTAACATCAGTATAAAACAGATAGTGCACCAGGATGTGATAATATTAGCAGTGGATTCCTAAAACAACATAAAAATACTCTTGTACTTCCCCTGGAAAAGATTTTCAACGATTGTTTAAAAACTGGAGTGTTTCCCTGTTCCCAAAACGATCAGAAGTGTGCCCAATCTATAAGAACGGAGACAGAAGTCGTATAAACAACTACCCGCAATTTCCAGAATCCTGGAAAAAATTATAAATACCCGTCTTGAAACATCTTGAAAAAAATAATCTGCTTTCAGCAAACCAATACGGGTTTAGGCACGGAAAATCCACAGAACTGGTAGTGAATAAACTTATTGATTTATTAGCTCTAACTTGGACAAAGGGAAAAAGTGTCTTTCGATTTTTCTTGACTTGGCAAAGGCATTTGATACGATTTCTGTCTCTCTCTTACTCAACAAATTAGAGGCGCTAGGTATCAGGGGCACCCAGCTTGAATTATTCAAATGCTACCTCTCTGGGCGGACTCAGTGTGTCCGAGTGGATAAATACAAAAGTTCACACCTTCCTGTTACACACGGCGTGCCTCACGGAAGTATACTGGGGCCCACCCTCTTCCTCGTGTACATAAATGAGCTTACTCGTCTTAAGTTCACCAAAGGTGAAATTGTCTCTTTCGCGGATGACACCGCATTGGTTTTTTGCGGGGGATAGTTAGGAGGAGGTTTTCACCAACGCACAAAATGGCTTTGATATGACTAGGGGATGGCTTCACAAAAACATACTTACTCTAAACGTAGATAAAACTTAGTATATTTGTTTCAGCATTAGACAGACGGTGGGTGTCCGCGGCGACCTACGAATTGTTTCACATGAGTGCAATTCTGCGAATAGTTGCGCATGTTCACCTCTGGAACGCGTTTATATCCTAAAGAACCTTGGTATCACTTTGGACAATAACTTCAACTTTAAGAACATGTCAAAATTCTTTGTAATAGAGTACGAAAATTAATATATGTATTTAAAAACCTACGACATGTCGCGGACCCTGCACTGCTGAAGCGAATATATCAGGCCCTGTGTCAGTCGCTTCTTGCCTACTGCCTTTCATCCTGGGGAGGTAGCTGCAAAATCACGCTAAAGGCAGTAGAGGTCGCCCAGAGAGCTATACTGAAGGTTAGCACGTTTAAACCGATGCGCTTTCCTACTACTACATTGTTCGAGTTGTGCGAGGTTTTGACAATAAGACAGTTATTTATACTTAAAATTATCCTGCAAGAACATAAGAAACAGCCCTATAACCCAATGTTACTACAGAGCCGTCGTAAACATCATGTATGTGACTATCTAACCACATTTAAAACAACCTTTGGTAAAAGATTTGCAAGTTTTCTGGGCCCTTACCTTCATAATAAGCTAAACAAATCAATAAATACATACACATTGACTAGTAAACAATGTAAACAAAAAGTAAGCCAATATTTGCAAAAATTGAGCTACGAGGAGACGAAACAACTAATATATTTCCACTCTAAAAATTACCGATATTGAGCACAGACAATAAAGTTACACTCGCAACATAGCTCACCTACACACACATACACTCATGCATAGTCATACCCACACTTTCACTACATTATTATTCTGACACACGCACACACCTACAAACATATACACCACACACATCACACATACACTCAATCCATTTATTTTATTTTATTGGATAAAATTATGTACTTACCTTTTTACAAATCACTTAGTTATATTACTTAACAACTATTATTCTGTATTTCTGTAGTACTGATATAATTATTATGCCTCTATTGCCTGGCAACTATTCTTGTATTATAATACTCGAGGGGAATGGTGCTGACAGCCGAAATACAGGCTAATCTATTTACCTAAACTGAAATTGTTGCCACATTACCATTATAAAGTAGTTACCATTGCCACATTACCATTGTAAAGTATTAGTATAGATTTCGTTTTTGTTCCCTTAGTGAAAGTTGTTCATAATGATGAGTACAATGAACCCTTAAGAGGATTTAAACGACTAAAATTTAACCCTGTACTCTGTGCGGACAACCGCACAGAGTACAGGATTAAATTTTAGTCGTTGGGTGCCAAAAGGATCCCTATTACTACGCCTCAGTTGTCTGAGGCATAGTAATAGGGTTCCTTTTGGCACCCTTTGGTTACGGAAGTTTCAAAATACTGATAACTAGAAGAGATATCTAACTACGTACATAGGCATAGGTTAATTACGTAGTATAATAGTTTTATGTTAATTAGGTATTATAATTATAATTAACTGCCGTCGTTATGTAAAAAGGCACATCTAACATTTTTAAACATAAGTAAAAAATAATTTGCTGGTTTTCGGCAAAAAATAATAAAAAATGTGTTTATGAATTCCTACAAAAAGATTTAATAATTATAATTTATTTCTTTTGATATTATTAAATAATCAACATTTTCTCTTTCGACTTTAGTTACTCGCTTCGGAACCATCGAACTTCACCTCTTTTCAAAAATACCTACTAGTTTAAGGCACATCACATCTGACTTTATTAAGTATGTCTTTTCTTTTAAACTCATTGTTAAGCCGTGTTATTGATGTTAAAGTCAAATAATTTATTTCAATTAGGCACATACAAGGCACTTTGAACGTCAAAATTTACAAAAAAGTAGAATTGATTCTAAAAGATAGAATTGATTCTGAATCTTTGAAATAGAATTGATCTAAATTGATCAAAATTAAAAAGAATAGGCATATTTGGCTCATAAACCTTTTTTAATATGGACCTGATGGGCCTTTTATTTAACAAAATAAAAGCCACATTACAACATTTGTGATCTTTCAACGTAGGTCATCAAAGTCATTTGAGTTCTTTTTCCGTATATGAAATAATATGAAAAGGGATGAGGCGGTGAGCTGGTTATAAAAAAAATCTTGCTCATAAAAATTGGTGTATAAAAAAAAACTGGCAGGTGCGCCTTTTTTCTGATTCCGAATAGTATATAACACAATTATAAAAAAATAAAAAACTAATTGTGCCCTTTTTCGTTATGATGACTAAGTAGGTACATCCATCAATATGATTTAGTTACTATATCTTATTTTTCGTTTTTAAATAGACATAAATACACATAGCATAGCAATAATAAAAACAGAGGAGTTTGTGAACAGAACAATAACATTAAGTTATCTAATCTTAATCTCACATTTAAGTATCTGAACCGGCAATCATTGCAATTCAAACCTTATGTCCATGACATAAAAGTGACATGCCACGCATAATTTTTAACTGTTTAAACAGCACATTATTTAGAAATAAATACTAATTACCTTGCAGACAAAACAGTAAATAAGTACAATAGTACAATAGGTGACATGAAGTTGTCAATGATATTTACTAGATTCCAGAAGGCCAAATTCTCGTACTTAAAAAACGTTCGCATTCAAGTCGCAATCGGTTAAACTTCAAAAATGTTAGTAAATTGATTGTATTTTTGAAAGATTGCGAATGAGATTAGAATGCGAACGTTCAGGTCAACGGCCTACATTTATTAACTGTTTTTGTTCTTCTACAGACCGCTGTACCAACTTTTAACTGCGATATTTGCAGTATTACGGGTCACGGCGGGTACGGATTGCCAAGAACATAGAGGAGAAATAGAAACGAGAAAATTACCGGAAGGACTGAAATTGGGTGCAGCAACCGCTGCATTTCAAGTTGAAGGCGGTTGGAATGCAGCAGGTAGGTACCCACCTATCTAAGTGATTAGGCACATAACGAGTGTAAAATGTCTGATAATCTCGTCCAAAAAGTTTTATATTATATTTTTATATTAATGTTTTCATATTTTCCAGACAAATCACCAAGCATTTGGGACACATTCTGCCAAATGCCAGGAACTATAGAAGACGGTACAGATGGAAACGACACTTGCAAATCCTACGACTATTATCAGCGAGACATACAAATGCTCAAGTTCCTAGGGGTCGATTTCTACAGATTTTCCATTTCATGGCCAAGAGTTCTGCCAAGTGGATTCGCAAATAAAATTAGCCAAGATGGTATTGGGTATTACAGTAGGCTGGTTGATGAATTATTGGCCAATGGAATCGAGCCAGTCGTGACTATCTATCATTGGGATTTGCCGCAAAGTTTGCAAGATTTGGGAGGTTGGGCCAACCCTCTCATTGTGAATTGGTTTGAAGACTACGCTCGGGTGTTGTTCGACGCGTTGGGTGATCGAGTTAAGCTTTGGATCACGATAAACGAACCGAAACAGTTTGCTATTTATGGTTATGGAATGGCAATGTGTGCACCCTATATAATTTCACCTGGGATCGGTGACTACATGGCTGTGAAGAACGTGCTGTTGGCACATGCGAGGGTCTGGCATCTGTACGATAAAGAATACAGACAAAAGCAAAATGGCAAGTGTTTTTTTTCAATCTGAACAAGATAATTAGAAGTAGGCAGGTTCGATGATTCCTGAAGAGCAGAGTTTTTCAACGTGTGGATCGTGAAACCGAGGAGGTTAGGTCGCCGTTACTTTAAAAAGCTCTTACAAATCATAAATACACCACACTAGTTCAAAATGTTATATTTAGATACGAGTATCACAAATCAATAAATCTTACCTACAAATCACATTAGTGATAGTAGCGCCTTGTCTCGTTAATCAGCTTTTTCCATCGCGCATCCGTTTTTGCTACACATAGAATTAAATAGTTTTCTTGCAATTTCTCTATTTGCCTTTTGTTTGAGCCATCGACGATAATGTTAATCTCGTAAAAGTTTACAAATGGAATCAAACACTTCAAAGCTTCTGTGGTTAATTGTGGGTGTTCTGTATAACCAAAAGGTACCTAAAGTGACAGACTTGGATTTCAAATTAGAAACAGTCATTACAATTTCAAGGTAGGGGGCATGAAAAAGTTGGCAAAAGGAATGCTGTAGAATAACAAATATGGTATTTCCGTTTTCAGGGACTTGTGGTATAACAATAGCGACAGATTTTCGTGAAGGCGCCAGTGATTCGCCCGCGGACATTGAAGCTGGCAACTTGGCGTTGGACTTCGAAGTCGGTTTTTACAGTCACCCGATATTCTCGTGCACTGGTGGATTCCCTGAGAGGATAATCAAACGAGTCGCAGAAAAGAGTGCTGAACAAGGTTTTCCTAGAAGTAGACTACCAGAACTATCGCAGGATGAAATAGAGTTTATAAAAGGTATTTTTGATGATGTGTTAAAATATATTAGTGTCTAAACAGATGACTGCGTTCGAACTGCATGCCAGCTGCAAACAGCATTGAAACTGCCAATCGAAGGCGCAGTCCAACTTACAGTCGGCGAGCAGTTCCAATGCAGTCGGCAGTTTCGATGCAGTTTAGGGTGGCCATAAACGTCAACTACTACAGCGGTTGAAAAAGTCTGCTTGAGCAGTTGAAAGTGTCTGCTCAAGCAGTTGACAATGACTGCTCCAGCAATCCGAGTATGGCCGCCCTGCGGCAGTTTAAATGCAGTCCGTTTGTTTACACACTGAACTTTTTTTTTTAGGTACGAGTGACTTCTTCGGCTTCAACCACTATTCCACCCAGTTTTACACGGCAGAGACTTACAAGTCGGGTATGTACACGGTGCCTTCGTACGATGACGACATTGGTGCTGTGGGTGACTACGGGGACTATAGTGTGGCGTCCGTTCCTCACACTACTGTAAGTTTTCTAAGGCCGAGATTAATACTACAGCCGCCTTGGCTTATCATTATTCCGGTCAATGTTTTGTGCAAATATAATTGTGTTTTTTTTCTTTCTGTAACTGTCGCACAATTACTGTCAAACTAAAACTGCAAGATAAAGACTGGATCTTATCTAAGCCAAAGCACGTGCTAAGTATCGTTTATCAATCTCGAGTTTAGATTGCTAGTCGGTACCTTAGTAGGTACCGACTAGCAATCTAAACACATACACACTTAGACAACAGAGGTTAGTACCTATCTCTTGTCTTATTTATGAAAAGATATTGTAGTGTAGGTACCTGTATATCTACCTAAGTTTTTGCATTTTCAATCCCAAGATGAGGCAGAATCTTCAGTGTCGATGACATTGATACAATGACATTTTAGGCAAGCTCCAATTTAATATCTATACCCAACAAAATATAGCATAGTTTTATATTCGCCTTTTGCCGAAGATCTCTCTTTCCGATTGCCGAAGATGCTGATTAATTGGGCTAATCCATCCAATTCCATAGCATGTCCTTGAGCTCTATCATAGATTTAATAAAGAAGGGCTCTACCATGATCAGCAGGGCAGATCAAGTGACGAGACGAGGATATATTCGGATGCATTATAAAAATAGGTACATACCTACTTTAATTTACGCGCTATTGGGTAAATGTGGTCTCATTCACTAAAGCCATTAACAAAGAGATGAAGTCAAAGGATTATGATTCTTAGGTGGGATAAATAAAAAGCAGGCAAAGGCGTGTATCCTTACGGACGGACGTCTGGCCAAAGGTCGTTCTGTACTTTTAAAACGACCTTCCTCTCTTACAGAAAATACCCTCCGGCATCAGAAAAGCTCTAAACTGGGTGAAAGATAGTTACAGTAATCCTGAGATAATGATCTTTGAGAATGGATACGGCACATTTGGTGGGGTTGATGACTCCGACAGAGTTGATTACTTCAAAGCGTATATGGACGCCATATTGGATGCCATTGAAGTGGACGGCTGTCATATCTCTAGGTACACCGCGTGGAGTCTTATGGATAACTTTGAGTGGAATTTTGGCTTAAGGTAATAGTAACTCTTTAGTCTTTTGTAGAAAACTTCGGTTACAATTTAGTTTTAATGTTAGTAAGTAAGAGATAAAATACAATAGAATTCAACCACAAATGACCATTGCATAAGCCCGAAAGTTAACAAGTTTACAGCCCTTTCAGCTATTTTACCCCTGACAACAACGACGAAAGCGATAACGAAAATAAAGATTATGGTGACTGAAAGATTATGTGATTATGAAACTTTACTAATGATTTTTAATTAAGTATTAATACCATCTACTCATACTGAAAAATTGATTTCAGTGTCAAGTTCGGTCTTTTCGAAGTCGACTACGAAGATGATAAAAGGGCCCGAAAAGCAAGATTGTCGGCTTTATGGTACAGAAATCTGATAGCCAACAGAACTTTAGACCCTGCCGACGAACCAAATTTTGAAGAAATTGTGTTTTAGTGTAACTATGTAATAAAGTACTTATAATAATGAAAAATAGGTTTTATTTAGAGAAAATATTAAATTAGTATTACCGTACCTTTATTTAACTTGACAGTTGTCAAAAGGCCCTTTTTAGATTTGAAAAACTAAAACTAATATATGAGTATAATGAGTAATAATGAGTACATAATGACAGACTTGATGTTATGTTATATGAACATAACATCAAGCCTGTATTCCCGGAAGTGTTAGGCAGAGGTGTACATGAAGTAGGTATAGGTAGTGCCTACGCCCAAATTCCGCCAGTTATGTTTACTTCTCAAGTAATAAGGGGGAATAAATAAATAAACAAAATATTCTACCATCTTCCTATCAACCGTAGGTAGCGTCCATTTTTAATTGATTTCACAAAAGGAGGAGGTTATAAAATTATGTTCGTCGGTATGTATTTTTTTTAATGTAGGTAAGTACCTATTTTCATCGATGTTTTCGTCAATTTGAACCAATTTTGTTTTTTTTTTTTCATTTGGCAGAGGAAGCGTGTGCGGTGGTCCTTTATAAATTTTTGCTGTCAATACACGCCATATTGACAGCAAAAAATCATATTTCACCCGCGCAACCCTTACCTACCCGTCTCATTAAACACGACGAAAACAAAACCAAATGCCTTCCCGCCAGCAGAAACTTTTCGCCTGGCGTTTATAGAATTCGAATTTCCATCTTCTGTAGTTTATTTTGCTTATACGATACGCTAAGCTTGAATTCAGAACTATAGATCATGTTCAAGTTTTGGAACTAGAAACTCAATGTTGACGTGAAAAAGTTCAAATTTAAATGTTACCAAATTTTATTTAGGACCTTGTACAATTTTTACCTCATGACGTCTTTGTGGAAAACTATGTTACCAAGTAATAAATTTAATGCTATATCGTGGATTTCGCTTTGGAGGATCGTGCAAAGTGATACCCAAGTAAAAAATAATATTCGTATAATAAATTTTGCACTGTATTGTGCAACTACAAATGGCATGTGTCATGAAAACCTTTCCTGCGCCAAACGCAAACAATCCCCTTCGAAAACATTTGAAACATGTGAAAAAGAGGCTGAGTTCTGTACAAAAGAAAGAAATGTAGGATTGTTGGCTTCACCACTAAAAGAATTGACGTCTATTCATCTATGTAAATGGGTGCCAAAGTACCAAAGGGACTAATTATAACAAGGGCCCGAGGTGCGCGCTCAGTGCCTGCGCTGCGTTTTGGGCGCGCACCCGGCGGTTTTTGACGCTCGTCAAACGCAACAAGAATTCCACATTTTGTTGTAACTTTTGAACCGTGTTTCTTTTAAGTTTATTACTAATGCGGAGAAAATGACAAGGAAAAATAGTGAAAAAGGAACTCGCGTCCAAGCGTCAAGGGCACGCTCATTTGCTTCATTTACGGAGACGCGAGGAGTCGCGCGTGGCTTTTGGCGGCGCGGCCCGCACTGAATTCAAACATATGGCGTTGTATGAGTGCGTTTACGGAGACGCGATTTTACACGCGTTTGCTTGAAATGGAGCGTTTTTGCGGCGGTGCCCTCGGATACCATAGCCGCGTCACACGCGGCGTTTTATCACGGCGGCGCACGCAGCAGAATTCTCGATGAAGCGATGCCTGCCGCAAACCTTCTCCCAGTCCTATTTGTAAATCGCACAACGGAGATGCAAGTTGAGAGTTGCAAGTTGCGATATGTGCGCTCCCATCTCTCGTTAATCTAAAACTAGTCGGTTTGATTGAGTACCCCGCGTGCACCGCAGCTTTGCCCGCCGCGTGCTTCGCTCCACGCTTGACATTACGCGGCGGGCGCACCGGCGGGCACCGCTTCTCTACCCGTCTCGCATCTCTATGAACAACATCGTATATTGCCATATGTTTGTGTATACGCGTGCCTCATTTACGGAGACGCGGGGCGTAGCGCATCGCATGCAGGGTGGCATCTCGCGGCGCGTCTGACGTTTTTTCTGTTTACGGTGCGGCGGCGCGTGAAACGGCACTTATCATCCCACGCGTTAACATAAACATATGGCAATATACGTCTTGATTGTCCGCTGCTTTTTTTCTGGGGTTATAACATACATTTTTGAAATGTGCTAATTAAAACCTTTCATTTGATACCCAACATGGTATGATTAAAAAATATATTTTGTTGTTCATGATATGTCACCTAGAGGGCGCCATTTTCAATTGAATGTGTCGTCATATAGCCTATGACCAGCGGACGATCAAGAAGCTTCTAACGCTACATCATTTGTCAAATTGTGATGAGTCGTTTAGAAGATATGAGGGAACAGACAGAGATAAATACATACAAACCGGTCAAAATCATAACCCTCCTTTTGGCTTCGCCTTAGTCGGGTGAAAAATAAAACCCAACTACGACAAAAAAGTCAACTAAAGAGATATAAACAAGACATCACGGACAGACAAATTAAAAATCC
Organism: Lithophane semibrunnea; assembly: GCA_947363905.1. Taxonomy (NCBI): domain Eukaryota; kingdom Metazoa; phylum Arthropoda; class Insecta; order Lepidoptera; family Noctuidae; genus Lithophane; species Lithophane semibrunnea. Next base: position 7,069,000 of record OX376209.1, read on the forward strand.
GGAGTCATACGTAATCTGTTCGAGTTATGGCGTGTGACTCCAGATTTTTAATTTGCAACGTTACCGTAAAAGTTTTATAACTTATATTATTTCAGCGATGCCGGACATTCCCATACAGTCATTGTGAATTTTAAATCCGTCACAACCGTTACTCATCCCCATCATAGAAAGGGGGCTAGTCACGAGAACAATTTCCCCAACAATTTTCAACAAGAGTCCCTATGAAAAATTTCAAGTGCCGTGCACAAACGGTGTGCGTACGTACACACGGCTACACATCAAGCTATACATTTCCAGTTTATGCTGGTCCGCATTGTATTCGATTTCCGTACAATGCGAGGTCAGCTTACACTGGAAATGTATAGCTTGATGTGTAGCCGTGTGTACATTTATCCACATAAATCCATTACGATTTATTTATTTTACTCCATTAATAATAATATACCAATAACCTACCTTTATTATAAACAATTTTTATTTAGGGGATGGTCAAGTCGCTCGAAATGTTCGTCTAAGGGTCACCTTACAAGAAATTTGTCAAAAAAGTGGGACTAAACGTATTTGGATCCTGAGTAAATCGCAATAAGATTTAATCTCCAGTGCGAACTTTCAAATGAACGTGGAATGGGCTTTTAGCGTAGGGCTAAATGGAATATTGACAATTTAGAATTAAAAGTCGTGAAAATTATGTGACAGCTGAACCGAATGTTTAATAGCTATATTTTGACATCCATCCAGAGTAAAAAGTTTTCTAAAAGCAAGACATATTAAAATCAAAAAGAGTATTTACAAAGGAGAAATTATGTGGATCGCCACATCACCCCCTCCGGGAGTGCAAAACTCCTGGGGCATAGTAAACTTCACATGACGACCCGCGCGAGTAATGTAAGGAGGATTGCCAGTGGTTGTCGGGTTGGCTATGGGATCTTCTTCAGCCAAAAAGAATGCTGGTTTGACCCGATCTATAGAAACTGTCAGGGGTCCTTTGGGCAACTCCAAGGTGACAGTTTTATCGGAGAATTTTGCAACTTTAACTGGACCAGTATAAGGCGCTACCAGGGCTCCACGTAAAGAATCCTTTCTGAGGAATACGTATTTACATTTCTTTAGGTCTTTGTGGACAAAAATTGTTTTTGAATAAATAATGATATAAATAATCTAATCTAATTTTGCATGCCGATTGGTAAAATGTGGCTGAGCTATAATTATGTACTTAATCTTAAGACCTGTATGTATTACCCATATTTGCGAAATAAAAATTATATTCTATTCTATTCTTGAATGTCGTGAAGCTGGGACCGGTTCCAACTGTTTCATAAAATCTCTGAGTTGGGAAACAAAATCCACAAATTCAATTTTATACCTAAGTCTTATCAATTTCATGAAAAATCAAATTGAAGACAGGCAATTTTGCTTCCTACCCGGCCTTAACTTTGCTAGGATAGTTTTTGAGTTAGATTCGGTAATACGTACATATTTAATCCACTTTATGTACTTTGATGATGATATAATAGATACTTCCTGTCACTTTTATTTACAATTACCTATCTTTAGTTCGTGTCGCAGACAAAGTCAGAAATCGAATTTGAATTTCCCGATTAGCAAAAAATAATATACCTAGGTAGTTCTCCAGACCGTATCTTGGCCATGGCGGCCAATTTCAACGGAGACTAACCCTCAGCGCGGGAGATATATTGTACCCAGTCCAAAAGTGTGTGCGCAGACACAGGTACACTCTCTCTTCCCTCACTCTCATAGTCCGATGGGACGAATGCGACACGACCGGAGAGAGATCAGGCGCAGGACCATTCCGAGGCACGGAGGTATCAGGCCACCAAATTCTCAACTCCTCGGTGTTTCTAAGAAATGACTAATGGAAAAACCCAATAACACTTTGTTCGACCAGGGAATCGAACCCAGGACCCCACGCTCAGCAGTCGCACTTGCGACCACGAGACCAACGGGGCAGTCAAAAAACAATAAGTACGTAGGTCAATGTGTAGAGGTGAATTAGAATGAATTGATAAGTCCTCGATAAGAACTTTCAGTAGTTTCAGTAACTGTATTTAATAAGTCATTTATTTATTTCTATAACATAGGTACAATAATAATGGTATAGGTAATATAAAAGATAATAAAGAGTGCGCTATATTATGCCAGAGGGTGTACAACTGTTTGTAATTAAGGAATCAAGCCAGCCACGTCTCTATAATAAAATAGGTAAGCCTGGACAATAACAAGACAAGTTTAAAGAATACATCATTCAAAACAAATAATAAAAATAATATTATAATAAAATATCTCGACTTACGCACACGAGGTTGTTGACATGTGCGTGAGGTTGTCATTGTTCCGATTGTCGTAACGGCCAATGGCGTCACATCTCTCCAGGGTCGCATCGTGAGATTCCTGTCTCTGGAGCCCTAACCAACGGTAGCTTGGACCCTGCTCCCGACACCGGCGGAAAATTATTTTTTATATTTTTTAAGATATACTTATTTCAAAATGTATTTACAATATGTAAAACAAAACCCTGTCCGATCCGAAAGGGCCTATGTGAGATTTTTTGTTACTTTTAGGTAATGTTATTGCAGAATAACATTACGGACAGGGTTCGGACGTCGGATCGGACGTCTTTGATTCTGGAATTTTAATGAATTTACAAGCCAAGGAATTTTAATTAATTTAAGCCTTGGCCATAACCAGGCGTTGATGGACTCACGTACCTATGTATCTCGGCTCACATTTTCACGTTCGTCCATCAATGCCCTTTTTGCAGGCCGCGGCAGTAATGTGCTATTTCTTTCTTCTTTCTTTCTTTCTGTCACTGTCGCACAATTACTGTCAAACTACAACTGCAAGATAAAGACTGGATCGTATCTAAGTCAAAGCACGTGCTTAGTATCGTTTATCTATCTCGAGTTTAGATTTCTAGTCGGTATCTACTTATCTCTTGTCTGATAGGTATCTACCAAATTTTTTCGTTTTCATTTCCAAGGTGGGGCAGAATTTTCAGTGTCAATGAAGTGTCATTGACACTGAAAAATCTATCAGGAGATAAAATAATGATATTGTAAGTAACGTATAAATATCTAAACGCAACAAATACAGGAAAGTTTTATACCTATTGACAAACTCATCCTCTTTTCGATTGACGAAAACCATTTCCTGATTAATATCTTCAAAAATTCCCAGTTAATTGAAACTTCACTAAGGTTGAATGAAACGTATCTAAAACTGTCACATAGACTTTTTCGTATTATAAAGTGCAAGTGCCATTCAACCTTAGGGTGATAAAGCAATTATGAGGTCGACTATACGGATCAAGTGACGAGGGCATGTCTATAATAAGGAAAAGCATTTTTCTAGATCATTCTAAGGTCAGATAAGAACTAGGCCGCTAACCGCGACGTCTCGTCTGGCCATTATGCGTTCGACGGGTTTTACTGTATTTTAATACTACCTATCTTTCAGAAAATACCCTCCGGCATCAGAAAAGCTCTAAACTGGGTGAAAGATAGCTACAGCAATCCTGAGATAATGATCTTTGAGAATGGATACGGCACATTTGGTGGGGTCGATGACCCCAACAGAGTTGATTACTTCAAAGCGTATATGGACGCCATATTGGATGCCATTGAAGTGGACGCCTGTCATATCTCTAGGTACACCGCATGGAGTCTTATGGATAACTTTGAGTGGAATTCTGGATTGATGTAAAAGTTATTCTTCAGTCTTTTGTAGAAAACTTCGTTCACAATTTAGTTTAGTTTCCAATTGTATGGGATTTCAGAAAAGCTTTATAGCTTACTCATTAAAGTATAGTTTCCGATGCAGTTGTACTATTAGGAAGTAAAAGATAAATACAATAGAATTTATTCACAAATTACCGTTGCATAAAACCCCGTTCACTTAACAGTTAACACCCCAAATAACCGACATAAAAAAATAGCTGATAGATCGACAAACGCATGTCTCGTGATTTTATTGGCACTTGTTATTTCAGTTAACATAAATTCGACAATCTATTGATTGGAAACGAGTATTAGACTAATTTATAAGTTTACAGCCCTTCCAGCTATTTTACCTCTCACAGCAACCAAACACCAACCTTAGGGCCTTATCACACTGGCGATTTGGCCAACTCAAAGAACTGAAGGAACACGGGTGGGGTCAGTAAAAGTCTGACACGCCCTTCCGCTCCGCCCAGCCCATAGTGTGAGAAGTCATTTGATGATTTCCCACACTAAAAAAAAAGGGCCTTACTGGCGATTTGCGAGCGAGTATCAGCGAGGCGATTGTTAAACGCGCTCGCTGCGTGTGAGCAGCGTAACGTGTTCACCGCGTTTGCATAACGAGAGCCGCGATTGACATATGTATGTACAAGAAAGAGTGAGACAAGCGAGTGTATAATATTGTGAAAACGCGGTGTCTACGTCGCGAAGTCGCGGTTAGCTGGATGCCAGTAGACTACCTAAAGCTGTTTTCTACTCGGAGCTCGCCCAGGGAAAACGTTCACAGGGTGGGCAACTTGCACTACAAAGACGTACTGAAACGTCACCTTACGACCTGAGGTATACCCGTTGATCGGTCGCCGGAGCTTGCTCGAAACCGAGAAAGGTGGCGCACATCAATCAAGTCGTCTAGAAGACCTAGACGGGAAGCACCAATTAGGCAAAGTCGCCCAAAGCCTTCCTATAACTAGGTACACATACAACGATGCTGATCAGCTTTTATGCACATGGGTGTGACTGGGTTTTCAAGACCAAGTTCGGTTTTGCTAGTCATCAAAGAGCTCACGAAATGAAAGAAAATTAGTCTGGGTCGCTGTCACCGGAATACCGGATATGGTGAAGAGGACTAAGAGTATATACCCGTGAATAGCACGTTCACAAATCGCCTCTCTGGAAACACGCTGGCAAATCGTACGTGTGATAACGCTCTTAACGAGATTATAGATCACTGTGATGTAAAATAACTGTGAAAGTAAAACATCTACTCATATTGAAAAATTGATTTCAGTGTCAAGTTCGGTCTTTTCGAAGTCGACTACGAAGATGATAGAAGGGCCCGAAAAGCAAGATTGTCGGCTCTATGGTATAGAAATCTGATAGCCAACAGAACTTTAGACCCTGCCGAAGAACCAAAATTTGAAGAAATTGTGTTTTAGTGTAATCCTAATCCTAACTAATAGGTATTATAAATGCGAAAGTGAGTTTTTTTGTTTCTTTGCTTTTTACGCTTTCACGCTAAAACGGCTGAACGGATTTGGATGAAATTTGGCACACGAGTAGACCATAACCTGGAGAAGGACATAGGCTTTTCAAGTCGCGGGTAACAGCTAGTTAAGTATTAAAAGGACTTTTAACATCAAAAATAGGTTTTATTTATAAAAAATATTAAATACATGTGTTTGGTTAATTGAAATGCTAAATTGTAGATTTCATTGTAGTTCAAGCATTATATTATTATCTCCTTTATTTCATATAAATAAATACTCGTCTAATTATACAAACATTTAAAAATAGTAGCCCAACAGTATCAGGAACAGGGTCCAAGCTATCGTCGGGCGGTCAGGGCTCCAGAGAGTAGAACCTTCTAACAATGCGAGCCGTGTCCAGAAGTACCGCTTTCCAACTGCTTGAGCCTCCTCAGGTGTTGGTCGAGGCTCTTAGCTATTAAGCAATTGGCTGACACGACTATCGGTACCTATTATTATTATTTTTTGTGTTTACATATCTCGGGACCATGGGGTCCCGGTCTTTTTGGAAGGCGTACGAGGGGCCGAAGCCAACTCGCAGAGGCCCCTTTGACAGTTTCAAAAGGAATGAGGCACCAACCGACGATTATCCCTGTATACACTATACAAGTGCACCCAAGGACAACCCCCGGTTGGTGTAGGACTATTGCAGAACATGGAAACAAAACATATTGGGCTATGGGTTTGGGTGTCTATAGTGGATTGGTTATCTAGAACTATGGAAAAGCTATGTCCCCTGCCTGATCAATGTTATGGTATACATGGATAATAAAATGGCAGGGGGTGACTTGCACACTCAATAATGGGCCCCCAGAAACAGTTGCTAGCACATAGTGACGTAGCGACAAGGGGGCAACACTTCCTGAGGTGCTTGAGGAGTGGAGAGGTATCCCACGGCTTTCAGAACAATCCCAGAGCCCGGAAGATGGTCAAGATCCCTACGAGCACTTACTGGAATACTTCCTTCCTCCGAGCACGTTTGCTCTTGCAAGTCTCCACTCAAGCCAGCCAATAAAGGCAAGAAAGAGGTGGGAGCTCTGTTCCTCGTCAGTGTTCACTCCAGCCGGCCAATAAAGGCAAGCCAGAGATGAGGAACAAGACTTCTCCCGGGAGGTAGGGTCCGTGGGGTCGCTACTGCCCAACAACTCGCCACAAGCTGCCCTGCGGGTTTTTGTATCTCTCTTGGTCTGGCTCCTCACCCTAGCCCCGTTCCGGTAAAGTAAACTCTGCCGGCACAGACCTAAAGTTCGGAGCGCACAAGCCCCACCACGACGTCAACGTAGAGATACGGCGGTGGGGTTATTATTATTATTATTGTGTTACAGTGGGGATTTCACTTATACGAAATCTTCAATCAATAGTGTCAAATATGTGCGCTTAATGATATTTCAGTCATATTCATTCGATTTATATATATTAAGTCTTAAAACTACACATTTAATATAAATATAAAAATATAATAAGTTATTATATAAGTAGGAAGGTACTATTACTTTAAACAATGCTCAACAATTCATTACTTAGTAATATTTTTATAAATGCCACACCATCCAAGAAACGATTCAAAAATATTTTCTTAATATATTTGGTGCCCGAAACGCCGTTGCGCAGTTTTTGGCAGTCAAAATTCAGATTATTTAAACTTACAGTTACAATAAATCTCAAAAAAATACCTTTTGACTTTCTTTTATGTAGTCACAGTAACTTCTAGAAAGGCGCGTTCAACATGCATCCGCGTTGGCGGTCAGTCGTGTATCATGAACTTGTATGATTAGACGTATGAGGAACAGGGTGTAAAGTTCACTCATCTTCTATAGAAAAGGGAGGCTCCTTCGACCGGACGGGTGTCGTGTCTGGTGGGCAACTGCCCAACAATTCATGTTGGGATCTTGTATCTATGTTGATCGCGCGGTAAACTCTAATTGCGCGATGCAGGATTTTCGTGTGACGTCAGGTCTTTGATGCGCAGTTCGCATGTAGACCACATCACTCCCCTCCAGAGACCGGAGGTCGATAGTGGGCTGACCGACTGAGTCTCGTCTTGTAATGCTTCACAGTGCCAGTTGAGGTTCCAGTGAGTCGGAACCGGGTGTCACATAGTTCGCGGTGAGTCTGGAATCCTGTATATATGTTAATCGCGCGGTAACTCTACTCAGGTCTTTGATGCGTAGTTCGCATGTGGCGATGTAGATGCCGCCACATATGCTCTGGTTCATGGCAGCGCGTCCTGTAATCTCTGGGATCACAACGAAATTCAATCACCGCATGTTTTTCACGCCATCGCGGACGCAAGTTGAACGCGCTGGAGTCGCCGTACCTTTAAAAAAAACTTGACAGCTGACAGCTATTACAAGGCACTTTTTAGATTTGAAAAACTAAAAATAAATAGGTACTCAACGGGCCCGTCTGTTCCGGCCGTAAGTTCGTTGCCGTCAGGTAAAGTTGATGGCAGGTACATCCATATCATTGAGCTTTTTATACACTTCCAACATTGAGGGCCGCTGGTGCCTTATAAACTTGGTACAATGCAGGCCTATTGTGACGAATGCACGACACATTGCCGGGTTCGAGTGGACTGTCCCACGCAGTATCGGATCTTCCAATGTTGCTGTAACACATAAATGTTACGTTAAAATAGCGGTTCAAGTCTGAGCACACACGTAGCATGACCATCGTAGAAAAGGGTTTTGTCGGCGGAAGAATAGACAAAATCGCAGATTGGGATTGTTTATCTATCATTTTGTCTATTCTTCCGTCGACAAAACCCGTATCTACGATGGTTATGATACGCGTGCTGGCGTGACAGTAAAGAAAGACCACATGCTCATGAAAAAAATAGCGACTACCAATAATAGTGATTGACTGAATGATGCCATTTTTTTTTAATAGGTGTCCCCATAAATGTGACCCCATTTAGCCATCACTTATGACCAGGGACGGAAACCGGTAGGATATGTGTATTTTTTTAGTTACAACACATATTATTATTTACAGGTATTTTTTAAGGATACCTTGAATTGAATACAACCACTATTAATACCAGTTACCGAAATAAAAATGACCTTTATCTTACACGTCGGCATTAGTCAAAGGGCGCACATCGCCTGTATGTGTGTGACCGGTATTAAAACGTTACCTAAAAGAGGTAACATGTTTCTTCTTCTTGAGTTACCCAGATAGCGGTTAACTTAGTCGAAGAAGTCATCAAAATTCTTTCGATACCAGCAGGCGTAGCATGACGCTTTCTATCTCTACGAAGAATAGACGTAGCTTTTTCTATACAAAGTGACAGTTCGTTTCTTCATTTTTGACATCGCACCGTAGAAATCTTTCTACAATCTGTCATTTTGTCTTTCATTTCTAAAGATCTTTGTCTAGGTCTTTTTATATGTAGACTATTTCGGAAGAAAGTTTTCTATCTTTACTGTCAAAATCACACTGACAACCGATAAATCCTATGATAAAACAAAGAATTCTGAGTCGAATTATGTAAAAGAGTGAATTTCGTAAAAAGTGCAGTTGACTCTTTCTACTTTGCTGCCGTCTCGTTCTGTCTACTGTCTACAGGAAACGTCCTTTTTGTCTACTCTTCCGTCGACAAAACGGTGCTCATGCTACGCCTGCAGGGGGCTGACTATGAAGTATTAATGCCATTATTATTCCACTGCGAAAAAAGGATAGTGCTAGCGGCCTTGTATAGCTCCGTCTCTCACTAACACTGGAAAAATGATGACATTAATACTAATATTAATACATTTATACTAATAGGTGCTGTATCGTAATTTATAAAGATTTTCAGTCCCTGCTTATGACTATGAGGAAACGCCAACGAAACGCAATAAATCATTTTGACGAATCACTTCAAATCACTATTCGTTTTATAAGTAAGCATCCAATCGTTACTGACGAATTGTTAATTAATATTATTGTCATAACGTTTGTAAGTAAGTGTTTACCGACCGCAAGCCGACCTCAACAAAATTAAATAAACCTTACGCAGAGATCTTTAAAGCACACTTTGACTTTGCTATTAAAGTAAGCGTTTCATACGAATATGAACATTATTTGTTTTCGAATAATGTTGTTATTCGCTTATTTAGTAAGACAACTCACCCATGTCGATTCCCTGGTTAAACAACTGATGTATATACATGCTGAGCAGTTGTTCCGGCCTGGACTTGTCACTAGCCGGCAACGCTGTAGCCACCTCCACCATTACCACGCCGTAGCTGAACACGTCAACCGCAGGAGATAGCGAGCGCGCGCGCAGGTATTCGTCTGGTAAGTATGGCTTTGTGCCGAACACCCTGTGGACACACGGTTTTTTTTTTTAAGACACTTTATACATGTGCATATATATAAGTGCTTTCTAAGCTTGATGTTGATGAATTTTGAGGGGGAAAAAATAATGATTCTAAGGGCTGATTTCATCAAAGTCAGATATCTTTTATCCGTGGAATAAAATTATCGTCTGATAGTTTTTGTATGGAAAAACTGTCAAAAATTCAAAATTTATTCGCAGGATAAGACTTATACTCGGTATAAGAGTTTGGTGAAATTCGCCGTTAGAGTTTTAAAAAGAGTGATATTAGGGATACATTCCGTACACAATTTGGTTTCCAAATACCATTAACGCCATTTTAAATAAATAAATATAATGGCTACGTACTTTGAAACCTTGACATGCGTCCGGTCGTCACCGTAGGGTCCTTTGCGAGCCAGTCCGAAGTCCCCGATCTTAGGCATGAGGCACGTGTCCAGTAGAATGTTGGCAGGCTTTATGTCACCGTGGATGAGGGGCGTGCCCTCCATAGTGTGGAGGAATTGGAGACCTCTGGAAAGTGGTTGGTAATAGATTAACACTTTGTGATTTTGAGGCAAGAGTTTTACAGACAGCCAAAGGGTTCACAGGCAAAAATATTTATTTTAGATAGAATACAATAGACATAGAAATATTTAGTAACCTATTCCGCTTAACCATTCTTCAAGAGTCATAAAAACCCTGTAAGAAATCGACACGTGTTTCACCGCTCAACGAGGCATCCTCAGGATGACGATTGACAAAATAAATAATTCGGATACCAATTTTTATTAGGGTAAGTATACATAAAAAAAAGCCTTTCTCTTGATTTTTACACACGGTGTCTACATCTCTTATCTACGAGTACTTTCTTATCGCAGGTGTGCTGGAAGAGATTTCTTTAGAAATAAGCATCACCTTTGTACGTTTTTTTCTGTTCTTTTCTTATTGTCTATTTATTATGTGTGTACATAAATATTTAAATAAATAAATAATAAAAAAACAAATTATAACAAAACCAGAAACTTCATTACTATCGGGATTTGTTTTAAAACATTATAGTAACGGTTGTGTGAGTAAACCAATAAAGAATATGTAATCGCGAAATAATAAAAAAATGCTATCCGAATTATCCGGATATTTGGGTAATATGTCTTAGCTTATGCTTATCATGTATGATGAACGTGTATTTACTGTAGTAAATACACGTTCATAATAACAATTTGATATTGACAACGCCTTTATTTCGTAGTAATAAGGGCGCATTCATCAGGTGAGTCCGTCAGCTCGTTTATCGTACAATAAAAATAAATTAAAATGTACCTAGCAATTCCATGCACTATGTTGTATCGCTGCGACCACGACAACGGCGGGTGATGAGTCTTCCCTCGTAGCCGCTGCTCTAAGGATCCTCCGGCCATTAGTTGATACACTAGACATGCTTCAGGACCTAGAAAAACCAAAATTATGTTCGAAAATCAAACTCAAACGCAGTTGCAGCGTTTACACATGTAACGCATCCACATTTTTAATGGATCGCGCGATCGTGAATATATTGCGGTTGTAATTTCTAAAGGTACTAACCAACGCGTCAATATGCGTCCATCGAATGTTTGTTATGATCGCACCGATCTTAGGACGCGCCGATGTGAACCAGTACTTATAAGTTCTTAATATAGTATGAATACGGTGTACAGTGGCGGTCAGTCGACTGAGCGCCACCGTGCACGCCATTGCCTATAGATATGAATAAATATTGCTTTGATTATAAATTAAGAATAATCAAAATATAATGTACCTACTTTTAACCAATTAATCGAATAAGAGCCTCAATCTATAAAGAACTTTTAATTTAAGTACCTACTGAGAGTTGTTTTCAAAAGGTTCCTATTCTGCGTTCGCAATTTATTTGCCAAACATGTAAACAAACATGTGTTTTAGGAAAAACAACTGTAATGCCTACATATAAGGTTCGATTTGCGCTACAACTTCATATTTTTTTATTACATTTTCAACGGCACTAGTCAGTCTAAAATCAACTTTATTTATACTAACATAACGTTTATTTTTGTTTAAGTGGAAATAACACCAATAATGAAAACAAGGATTTAAATACCTTACAATTCCGTAGCCGACCGCAGGCGACGTGTCGCCGCGACACGACTGGTTTCTATGCATTTCTATGAAACCGACGTGTCGCTAGCGACGGCAGGTTTTCATAGAAACCAGTCGTGTTGCGACGACACGTCGCCTGCATTTGCTGCCTGCGGTTATCTACGGAATGTTACCTTAAGACATGACACACATAGTTATCCTAAGTTGCAACTGATATCACGGTAAATGCGTATTATATTTAAAACAAGCTGCGCCCCGCGGTTTCGCCCGCGTAAGTCTCAATCCCGTGGGAATATCGGGATAAAAAGTATCCTATGTGTTAATCCAGTTATTCCGTATAGTAGGTCTTTACCTATGAAATTGCCGTTCTGCAGTAGTGGCCATTTCAAATCAAAATAATTTTTGTTTGGCTAAGAATTCTAATTTCAAATTAATTTTATTTTAAAAACATTGAATTCTTTTTTCAAAAGAAGTCATTTGTTTAATGATTACTGTTACATTTTCATCGCATTTCAATCTTTTTCGTCTTCATGGATACGTTAAAAATTCGAGTAATTATGGAATATGAGTACCGTCGTGGCAGCAACGCGGCACAAGCGGCACGCAACATCAACGACGTTTACGGAGCTAACACTACAAACCAACGCACCACCTGTTATTGGTTTGCTCGCTTCCGTTCTGGAAATTTCGACCTGAAAAATGAACCTCGCGGTCGTCCGAAGACTTTGGTCGACAATGACGAATTAAAGGCGATTGTGGAAGCTGATGATACACAATCTACGGCTGAATTAGCAGCAGCTTTCGACGTTAGCGTCAAAACAATATTGGTCCATTTGCGTCAAATTGGCAAGGTAAAAAAGCTTGACAAATGGGTGCCCCACGAACTCAATGATCGCATGCGCGAAGTACGCGTCGAGGCGCGCCTTGCACTGCTCAACAGACACACAAATGAAGAAATTTTGAACGGCATTGTTACTTGCGATGAAAAATGAATTCTGTTTGATAATCGCAAGCGTTCAGCAAGTTGTTTGGATCCTGGTCCAGTACCTAAGCAATGCTCTAAACGAAAACTTACCCCTAGAAAAGTGATGGTCACTGTTTGGTGGTCTAGCGCCGGTGTGATTCATCACAGCTTCTTACCAAACGGGGTGAGCATTACTGCAGATGTGTACTGTGAAGAACTGAACACAATGATGGAGAAGCTGGCACATCTCCAACCAGCTTTGGTCAATCGCTCGTCTCCGCTGCTCCTGCACGACAACGCGCGACCTCATACTGCACAGCAGACAGTCTCCAAGTTGCAAGAACTGGGGTTGGAAGTTCTCCGTCATCTGCCCTACTCACCAGACCTTGCGCCTACAGACTACTACTTTTTCCAGAATTTGGATAACTTCTTGGCGGGAAAAAAATTCAATACCCGAGAGGCAGTACAAAATGCCTTTGAAGAATTTGTTGCCTCCCGTTCAGCTGATTTCTTTAAGAAGGGCATCAATAAACTGCCACTGCGTTGGCAAAGATGCATTGATTGCATGGATGATTACTTCGATTAATACAAATAAAAAATACATGAAAAAAATTCGTTTAAATTTTTTCATACAAAACGGCAATTTAAACGGCATAGGTAAAGACCTAATATATCCAGCTTATTTTTACAACTTTTTAATATGACGTGTAAAAGTGATTCCAATATCCTACTTACAAAAAAAATAAAAAAAGCTTATAAACTATCTGTGTGCCACATCCAAATCGGTTCAGTAGTTTTTGCGTGAAAGAGTAACAAACATCCATCCATCCATCCATACTTACAAACTTTCGCGTTTATAATATTAGTTAGAAGTTAGATAACGTTACCTCCCAAAGAGTAGCCATACAGCGGTAGTATGTTGTCATGCCGGTACTGATTTAAACACATCTCTCTGATAAGTTCCTTGTTCCTATCGTTGTTGTCTCTGAGACGCTTCACAGCGACCGGCAGGTGTTTCCATTCACCTGTAGAATAAATATAATATAACGTCACGTTGTTCAATTTTACAGTAATTGTTGCACCGCACATAGTACCAAATCGCATATCTTTCTATTCCGAAGTCTCGAACCAATAGGTTAGAATTTCTGACACTCTCTCACCAAATATCCCCAAGTCTCAACAACTCTCACCATCTCTCACAATTTGAAAAAATACACCGTACCTTTGAAAACTTGTCCAAATCCTCCTCGCCCCAACAGATTGCTGTCAGCCCAGTTGCCGGTCGCTTCTCTCAGTTCCTCATAACTCATTCTTGGAATAGCCGACACATTTCTCATAATCTCATCGTCTTCATGCCCTTTCTCTCCTTGGGTTGACGACGACTGTGGATACGGGAAACAAAAAATATTATCCAACTGTATTTGAATTGATAATCTGAGAAATACATACAGACGAATTGAGAACCTCCTCCTTTTTGAAGAAGTCGGTTAATAATTATCAAATGGAAGAACAATGTCGATGTCATACATGACATACTTAGATTTATTGTAGTTCCTATTCCACAGAGACTAAAAAAATTGGATTTTTTATTACAAATAGTTACTCCAAAATCAACTTAGAATGCATAACCCTAAAGTAGACAGTTCAGTGAGCGGCGATGGAATGTAAATTATCTGATATAATGTTGTGTTTTACAAATAGTCGCTCCAAAATCAACATAAAATAACAACCCCAAAGTAGATAGTTCAGTTACTGGCCATTGAATGTAATTTTTATCTGAGATTATGTATTCAAGTATACTTATTAATGGCAGCTGATTAACTCATTTTGCACCATTTTCATGATGTTAACAATCGTTATAAGTTAATTATACCTACTTCCGAATTGTACCTGCGTAGGTGTAAATTTACGCTATTATGAACGGACGATTTTCCTTGTATTACAAACCCGCGGTTTCACCCGGATACATGTCCGAAATTATCCCACTGGGTCGTATCATACACGAAATCTTCATTGAAGTAAAGTATGAAGAGCGACTTCTTAAAAAATCTGTCAATTACCATCAACAACCACCAATATTTACTGCTATTACTCATGAGTAATAATAGCAGTAAATATTGGTCACTTGACTATAGTTATGGCCAAAAATGTTTTTACGTAAACGTAACGGCTCATCGAGCCAAACATATCCAGTATAAACCTATACACTGGCTTTCCCTACTATAAGGCCGAGATCTATAAACGTTTCTTAGCACGTACTTAAGCCCTAGCCTAGAAATAACGCCTACGTTATTTCTATCACACAGCAAATAAATATATTCTATTCTATTCACTGTCGCACAACTGTCAAACTACAGGGCCAAGATAGAGACGGGAACGTCTTAGTCAAGTACGAGAGACGTTTATAGATCTTGGCTTAAGAGGTCAGCTTATACTGTAAATATATAGCTTGACTAGCTGCTGCCCTGGCTTCACCCACGTGGACCCTAATTATTTTTCTAAAATAAAATAATCCTAATTTTCCCTTATAACATCAGCCATCCCATATAGCATCCCAGTGAAAGTCCCGTCAAAATTGGTCTAGCCGTTTCGAAGATTAGCCAGAACAGACAGACCGACAGACAGATAAAAAGTTAAAAATTGTTTTTTGTTAGATCATCATCTGCCTAGCCTTTTCCCAACTATGACAACTTTTACTTTTACTACTATATACTTTCATATGCATTTAATAAAAAGCTGTTATTTTGACAATACAAACAGAGTAGCTATTTGTTTGTATGTATAGGAGATGTATCGTTGTGTGTAAGTGAAGATCGTCACTAGTGAATCATAATAATTGTATGCAAAATAATTCATTGAAGAACAATGATATCACAGATCTGTGACCACAAGTGTTGGCTCACCTTACTTATATCCGTGCTCGTTTCATAGTTCGGCGAAGGAGAATTACCATTCTGTATCCTACTAGTCGTTGGCACCCCGCCACCCTGAAAAAGAAAGAAATTATTTAAGTTTTTTTTTATCACCACTGACATTTATCAGGAAGGTCTGCAGCTAACTTCAGAGACGGAATGATCCCAGGCGCGTGCTATAGGTACCCTGGGCAGTCGATCCCACTATCTCCTTACTTACTGGTGTAAACAATGACTTTTGCTTTTATTTGTATTATTTTTATTAGTTAATTGACATTATGTTTATTTTATTATTTTTTACTTGTATTGAAAGTAATGTTTTTTTGATTTGAAGTGTATCCGTCACCGTATAATTAGGAACTTGGTTAGTTTATAATCTATAGGTATTATTTCCGTTAGATTATGAAATGTCGAAAAATTGTGAATGGGAAGCAAACCATTTACAATTTAACGCATTATTTTACGATAGTTTATAATCTATCCATGGGAAACCGACACGACACATTGTGAACTTGTATCAAACTTGCTTGCGAAGTAACGCACCTTGCGCTAATACTAAATAGGCTCCCTACCAGCGAGCAACTTGGAAGTAGTGCTCGCCGGCCGCTGCCACGGCACCGCTCGCTTCGCTCTCTCGGCTCGCGCGCTTTTGGTCACAGTTCCAACCTAACCTATTTCACCCAGTTCACAAGTTTTCGACAGTTTATAATCTAACGGATATAATACCGATAGCTATTATAAACTGACAGTTCTCACAATCTTACGGTGAGATAACTAAATGTTATGTTGTGACTTGTAAGAATCCCTTACGGTAAGATTTTTTTTTTTCATTATGTTTCTTGCTGGTGCGAGAGAAGAAACGTCTTTCCCTAAGTACTTACCCTTTATATAAAACACTGTACCCAATAATAGTCTCTCTAAGTTAAGATCATCGTAACGTGTAACCAATAACAGTATATTTACCTAATTGGCGCTAAGCCAGTGCAAAACTTAGCTATAAGAATAGTTTTCCTTAAACAACTCAACAGGAAAAAATTAAGATAAATAATTCCAGAGTTCAAACGTAATCAAAATAAGATTAAAGTCATTCATAAATCTTTTAATAACTATTACATATAATTTGATAACACTGTTGCGTAAACGGTATCGACCATTTTATATGTGGACATAATGTGTTTACTGCCTAAAATGGGTTTCCCAGTACCTACCTAAGTAAATGTTAACTGAACGAATACATTATCAATATGACCGATGAGTCATAGTTTATTGGGAACGAGCTGTTACTATTTTACATGCAGTTGTTTTTACCCGACTGCCAAAGATGTTTTCTGCGCGTATCTTGTTAGAAAATATTCTAACTCCTCCTAAACGGCTGGACCGACTTGGATGGTGTAAGTATATTTGAAAATACAAATGAACCTGGTAGGTGGCGCTGTTCGGGTAGGAAAACGTTTGCCAGGTCCGCCAGTATACCTACCTATATTTTTCTTTTATTACTTACTGGGGGGCTACCACCATTTCTTGAAACAGTATTGTTTTAATCTTACTTTGATCTTATTACATTCTAGAAACAGTATCTATAATTATTTTCTTAGCAGTTTTGGAGAATTCACCTCTAAAAGTTCACGTCAATTCTTTCTTATCCTGTTACCATGGATTCAATGCAACATGATTCTGCGGCAATAATGCGTAAGCGTAACACACATAAAATGACAGTTGATTGCATTTTCTTTCATTTTGACTGTTTAGCCTTGCTCATTGCGTTATTAACGTTGTTGAGCAGCCGAATTTATTAAACATAAGAAGCAATAGATTAGAAATATCCTTCAAAACTCTCGGATTGTAATTGAAACTGTGTTACCTACGCAATGAGGGTGCTGATATTTTACGATGGTTATTTAAAAAAAAAACTGCTGTTTCCTACAAAAAAAAAATGCTGTTCCATACATTTTTTTTAAGTGAAAACTTCTTTAGGCGCGTTGAGCACTTTTTGGGTGAACAAAAATCATGGAACTCGCGTCACCGTCACCGTCACGCTTGAAGAAATGTTTTTAGCGCCATCTACCGTCTACCGTTTGAATTAAGTTGAGGTTACGCATTGTTGCTTAGTTTTCACTTTTATCGGCAGTCCCCAAAGACTGCCCTTATTATTTTTCCCCCCGAATTTCAACTCTGAGGCGTTCTGAATCCAAGGTTGCATGTCGATGTCCCTTATAGGTTATGTGTCTTATAGGTTATTATTTTAACCGTCCCACAAAAGAAGATATTATTATCTTCTTTTGTGGGAAATTTTAACGGTTAAAATTTCACAATAAGAATAGCTCATGTCATGGTAACAACATGGCAACATTCATTGCGTTATTTAAGTGTACTGCGTACGCAATTTATTTGCCAAACATGTAAACAAACACGAGTTTTAGGAAAACCAACTGTAATGCCTACACATAAGGTTCAGTTTGCGCTACAAATTCATATTTTTATTACTTTTTCAACAGTACTAGTCAGTCTAAAATCACCTTTATGTACACTGTCAAAAAGTTGATGTTTGTTTAAGTGATAATAACATCAATTGGAAACAAGGATTAAAACAGACCTTAGATATACAGATTTTTTTTTTGAAAATTTGTGATAATATGAAGCAATGGATCAGCAATATCCTTTAACATCATTCAGATTGATAATGAAAGTGTTTGACAAAATTAGGGTGCTGGTCACTAAGATGGTAGATGGGCTGATTGCCCAGGGTTTCAGTATTGCTACTCATGGTGGTTATTTTAAAATGTTAAAACTGTGTTACATGGTGAGGATTAATGTGCTGGTGCCTATAATTAGCAATTATCACTATTGAAATGCTAGTTGACTAGGAATTCTAACGGGAAGCCTACTTCCCCATAGAATTCTGCATAAATGTGTGACACACACCCAATAGTTGCCACTGACGCGCGAGCGCTGCGTAAGCGTTTAGGAAAAGTGTTAAGGAAAAGTGCATCAATGAATACATTCGATGTTAAACAGGACGTAGTTACCTGTTTCGCGGTATTTTTTCATGTTTACGTTGTAGCTTGTATTTTACAAAAACAACATCAAGCCTGTATTCCTTGAAGGATTAGGCAGAGCTGAACAGTGGTGCCGATTCTCTTGTCACAAATTCTCTAAGTAAACTAAACTAAAAATCACTAAAAGGAGAATGCCAACTTTGTCGTACCAACAAAGGAGCTAGAGTGTCACAACCAAATGTAGTTCATAAAATTAGTCCTATTTTTTAAATCAGATATACGATTTTGTTATGAAAACGATTCCCGGCTTTCGGACACCAAAAATAAAAGTCTTTTTTTACTTTTGTGGTACGTATTTTCCGCTTATGTCACTGACATTGCACTTCATTTCCGAATGTTGCTACTATGTTAAAAATATAGGTACCTACCTGTCAACGAACATAAAAAAATGAAGAAGATAATTGTACCAATTTGCCATTTTATATTAGAATACAATATATTTTTATGTGTGTCAAAAAACATCTTTAGGTCACGCGTTACATCGTAATAATTTATTATTATTTTTTGGAATACATTGCAAATACATGCATTTAATGAAAAGAGGACCTATTCAAAAAAGTAAAATGTCATTTGTACTGTGACGTATTGCAATAATTATTCTGTGGCGCCGTCATGGATGACGTTACTTTCAATATTGGTTTCATCTGAACTATTTGAATAATAATTTGTAATACTTATTAACAAAAAACGGGGGCTCAGGTGCGTTTTCATAACGTAGTCTTTGTGAGATAATCCTTAGTGTTTATTACCGAACTGGTAATAGTTGAACTATGAACTAAGTGAACAGTAATAGGGTTGAAAATAAAACCACAATTATGTCCTGATCTAAGCTGATTTATTTAATTAAATTGCGAGGCCGTTACCAAATCGTGGTAACGAAACCATAGCGAGATCTAATTTGACGCCAACGCCATCTATCGAGCTTGACATCAAACTTTTCAATTTTTTGCAAGAAATATGGTATCTTCATGAACATACCGCCCACCAAGGACATTTAGTGACGGAATGTCCTTCTCATATTATCTTTAAGCCTAAAATTTCCACTTCGTATTTATTATACGCTAAAATAGTTCGTAAATCTAAGAACTACAATAAAAATAAACAATTTTCAACAGTTTAAACTAGTCATATCTAAAACAGTTATTGAAAAAACTTAAGCAAATATATCGTTAAAATATGCGATAAAGAGGTAAACAACGTGAAAATTTAACTATAAAATGTATACAATAAAACATGGTAAAACTTTGAATACACATTTGATCCTAATAATAAGTTGATGATTTGATCTACAAAAGTTTTACATAAACTTGATTTAAAAAAAATTAACAATTCATTTCGCTATTGGTAAAACACATAATTTGGAAGTTGGTCTCTTAATGATAGAGGATTTTGTGCGCAATGTGACCACACGGGTGATGTTATCATCTCCCGGGTGTTTCTCCACAACCCGTCCTAACAACCAACGACTTGGCGGTAAATCGTCCTCCTTAATCAAAACAATGTCCCCGATATTGGGCTCCGGAACTTGGGACGACCATTTGTATCTGTTCATTAAGTTTGACAAATACTCTTGGGACCATCTTTTCCAAAAAGACTGCATCATTCTTTGAACTAATTGCCACCGAGTCAAATAGTTTACATTTGAACTTCCGTAATTTCTGTCTGGCACATTAACTATCGGTGCGCCGATCAGAAAATGTCCAGGGGTTAACGGCAGGGGTTCACCAGGATCAGCAAAGTTAATAACGCTTATCGGTCGTGAATTTAAACATGCTTCCACTTGGCTGAGGAGTGTAGACATCTCCTCATATGTAAGTGTAGAATCGCCGATTACCCTTTTAAGGTGAAACTTGGTGGACTTTACACCTGCTTCCCAAAGACCACCGAAATTGGGCGCATGAGGCGGTATAAAATGCCACTCGGTATTGTTTGCTTCCAGGTGTTCTGCTATTGCTGGTTGTATAGACGCTAATTGTTTTAACTCTCTGGAGGCACCGACGAAATTGGTGCCGTTGTCGCTCCACAATTTAGCACAGTGACCTCGTCTCGACACAAATCGTCGAAAGGCAGCTAAAAATGCCTGTGTACTCATATCACTGGCGACCTCTAAGTGAAGAGCACGGGTGGACATACAAACGAAAAGGCAAACATAGCCTTTATATGAACGGTGGCCACGGCCCTTTGTCGTCCTTATGCTTATGGGTCCAGCATAATCCACTCCACTATGCAAAAATGGTCTTGCTGGTGTACATCGAACCGATGGGAGATCACCCATCAGTTGATTCCTGACGCTAGCCCTCTGTTTTGCACAAGTAATACATTTGCGAACATATTGTTGGATTAGAGATCTAGCACCTATTATCCAATAGGCTGATCTTAAAAAGTTTGACAGCAACTGAGGACCACCATGCAGTGTTTTCTCATGAGCATCTGCAACTATAAGATGAGTCATATGACTTGAATGCGGTAGGACTATCGGATGTTTCGAGTCTTCGTCCAGATCCGACCTTGCAAGTCGTCCTCGAACTCTCATGATGCCTTTCTTGTCGAGAAAAGGGCAAAGTGACTTCAGTCTGCTGGATTTAATATTTAAATACCCCTTTTCCTTTAACTGTGTATATTCTGTTGTAAATATCTCTGTTTGTGTCTTCCTTATACAGGTTTCTAATGCTGCTTCTATTTCATGATTCTTTAAATATTTACTATTGTATTTGTCCTTCTTTAGAAATCGCCGGCAATACGCAACGACTCTAACTAATCTTCGTAGACTAGAATAATTTTCTAGAACTACGTGGTCTGGTATTACAGCTGCGTGAGCCTTTATAGTTTGTTCTAAATCTATCTTTAAATCCTTTGGCTTTTTGTACTCAATTGTTTTGTTTTTCAGGAATGACGGTCCAGAAAACCATAAATCATTACTAATCAATGCACTCGGTAGTATTCCCCTTGAAGCGCAATCTGCTGGATTCTCTTTGGTCGACACGTGATACCATTGAGATGAACTCATTGCACCCAATATTTCAGCGGTCCGATTCGCAACAAACGTTTTCCACCTACTAGGGTGGCTGTTAAGCCACGATAGTACTACTGTCGAATCAGTCCACGCTAAAATCTTATCCTTTGGTATATTTAAGACCTCTGCAGACTCTGTCAATAGCTTTGATAGGAGGACTGCGCCGCATAACTCCAATCGAGGAATGCTGACTTGCTTGATTGGAGCTACTTTTGTTTTTGCGACCACCAATGAAAGATGAACCTTATCTGTGGTATCAAATATCCTCAAGTAAACGACTGCCGAGTATGCAGTTTTTGAGGCGTCACTGAAACCGTGCAATTCAAGACCATCAGTTGAACTTGTCCCAAGCCAACGAGGTATCCGAACCTTGGCGAGTAATTTTAACTCTTCACGGTAAGTACTCCACTCTGTTATTAATTCCGTAGTTAATTCCTCATCCCAACCAACACCTGCAAGCCACAACTTCTGGATGAACACCTTCGCTACGACCACACTAGGAGCTAACCATCCTAATGGGTCGAACAAACGAGCTATGTCTGATATTATAGATCTTTTTGTTACAGGTGCCGTCGTCAGCGGTGGGAGATTTACAGCGTACTGAAAGGAATCTTCATGGCGACTCCAGGTGAGTCCCAGTATTTTTGTAGTACTATCTAGTTTAATTTCTCTGTCCTTATCATTTATTTCCCCTTCCCTTACTATCATGTCCTGTTTGTCCTTATTCTTAATGTACTCAGTTTTTATGTTGTGTTGACCTGTTTGCTGAATTCCTTCACTTCTATCCATGGAACCAATTTTATCTAATAATTGCTGATTGTTGCTATTCCATTTCTGTAATGTAAATCCACCTTTTCCTAATAATTCTACCATTTGTTTACAGATTTCTACACCGTCTTCGATGTTGTTACATCCAGTCATTAAATCGTCCATATAAAAACAATTTAAAACTTTGTCTGCTGCAAGTGGGAATTTGTCTCCTTCATCATATGAGACCTGATGGAGCGATCTGACTGCTTGATATGGAGCAGAGGCTGTTCCAAAGGTTACCGTTACTAACTCATAATCTCTGATCGGCTTTTCAGGATCATCTCGCCAGAGTATACGCTGGAAAATAGCATCTTCATCGGCTATTCTAACTTGACGATACATTTTAACTATGTCCGCCACTATACCTATAGCATGCATTCTCCATCTCAAAACAGTGTGTCTTAAATCTGCTTGCAGGGTTGGTCCTACCATTAGGGTTTCGTTTAGGGAAACTCCTTTTTTATTCTTTTCCGATGCGTTAAAAACAACACGAACCTTAGTCGTGATCTTATCATTTCTTATCACTGCGTGGTGTGGTAGGTAAACAGCTGCATCTCTATAACTATCCTCAATTATTACAGGTCTCATGTGTCCTAATTGTAAGTATTCATTAATTACCTCTATATATTTTTCTTTTAAATCTGTATCCTTGCTTAGCCTTTTCTCTAATGATTTAAATCTTGTTTCAGCTATATCACGCGAACGTCCGGCTTTGCAAGCAGGATTTTCATCTCGGAATGGTAATCGTACAATGTATCTGCCTGTATCATCTCTCTTAGTCGTTTTAATATAGAATTCTTCACACCTTTGTTCTTCTGGATTAAGTAATTTCCTTGTACTAATTTGATCTTCGATCTCCCAAAATTTCTTTAAATTGTCATCTTCATTGAACTGTGCACAATGTACCTTTATATTTTTTGTGTGATGCTTTGAACTCTCACCACATGGACTGACTACACCTGAAAGGACCCACCCTAAAGTGGTGCTCTGTGCGATGAGAGTACCAGATGGACTCTTGACCATACCCTCCTTCACAATATAGCAGTAAGCATCTGCACCCAAAAGAATGTCTATTCTATTGGGTTTGTTAAAATTGGGATCTGCTAGACACAGATTGTTGATGGCAATCCAATCCAATGAACTTGTGTTTACACTTCTCTCCGGCAAGTATGAGGTGATCTTACTCAAAACATAGGCATTTATTTTAAGTTGAAAATCGAGATCAATTGCTGACTCAATTGTCAGATTCACCATGTGCTTAGCAATGGTTGATCTATCGTCACCTAAGCCTGAAACGAGACCTCGGACAGGTAGTTTCTTTAGTCTAAGAAGTTGGACTGTGGCCTCTGTAATAAAACAAGCCTGTGACCCTTGGTCTAGTAATGCTCGAACCGTTTGAAATTCACCCGTCTTGGACTCGGCTTTTATTAACGCTGTGGCTAATAAAACCTGTCTGGGTTTGAAGACCTTGCCCGTAGACAAGCATGCGACTATCGGATTATCACCAGTTGAAGAACTAGTATTATCTGTAGTCGTCTTTACCGTAGCATCTCGGCCTTCATTCTCTTCGTTAAGTTCTCCATTAGGGTGCAGCAATGAATGGTGGCGCTTGTTGCAAACCTTACAGACTGTTTGCTTTTTACAGTCGTGTACTCTATGATTGCTGCCTAGACAATTAAAACAGATCTTATTTTTTGCTACAAATTCGCGTCTAGTTTCTAAGGGTTGTTTTGCAAATTGCTTGCAGAAACAGAGCTTGTGGACTTCCGTGCAGAATTCGCAACGCATATTAGATGACTTTGTGGCTAACATTGCTTTCGAACTATGAACCTGTGAACTATTACTGGCCTGGTGAGCCGCGGCCTTCCTCGGCTCTATACATTCTAATGCGCGGAAACGACTTTCAATAAATATCTTAAGATCCTCAAAGGTGGGCAACTCGTTGCTAGAATCGCTAGAACTACTTAACTCCCATTGTTTTCGCGTTTCATTATCTAATTTGAACGTTACTATATGGATGATGATAACGTCCCATGTACTCACATTGATTTTCAGATTTTTCAGTGCATTAAGGCAGTCACTTGTGGTATCTAATAGCTCCTTTAATGCGGTAGCTGATTCTACATTCAGTCGTTTCTGGCTAAACAACCTTTTTAAAATACAATTGACTAGATACTTTTTATTAGCATAGCGTTTTTCTAAGTGAGACCAACATTCGCTGTAGTTAGCATCTGTGATTGGTGTATACCTAATCAACTGTTCGGCTTCACCACTGAGGTGGCTTTTAAGATAGTGCAGTTTTTGCACATTATCTAAAGATGTGTTATTGTGTACTAGCGACTTAAAAAGATCGTGAAAGGCTGTCCATTCACTGTATTTGCCAGAAAAATTGGGAATTGTGATCTTGGGTAACTTTACGAATGAACTGGATGGCTTAGAAGAATTATTGTTGCTAGATCCACTATTTTGTGGTAGCGGTTCTCTAGGATTAATCTTGTTTAACGTTGATTTCATCAGACATTTACATGATATATATGTATCTTCGGTGGAATCGTATATATCGATCACCCTTTGACCTAGGTCTTCTATCTTAAAACGCCCATAAAGTTGAGATTTGGTTTCCTTAAATGAAGACCAATCACTTTCCAATAGTTCAAGCCTTGTTTCTATATATTCAACTGTCAGTCTATCTTTTGGACTCTTTTTAAAATTAGTGAAAGCCTTTTGTATAACATTTTGAAGGTCTTTCAATATATTAATTTGACCTTCCATCATGAACAACAACAATATTAAAACTAAGAATAAAAATTGATTGAACTACAACAAACTATTATGTAAACAACTCCAATCTAAAACAAAACCTATGTTGAGACGACTAAACTAAACTAAATGTACTGATTTTTGTTTTTTCTAAGTCTCAATAATTGCGAAAAATTCTACAAGTGTTTTTTAAAAAACAAATACTGGTAGAAATCGGGCATAGGTTCCCCGTTCCACCGTTTTTTATGAAATTATTCTAAGTCCTAACTAGCATGCACAATTTTAAAGCTAAGCCAAAATATTTATCAAAATCTTAAAGTAAAAATCTTCTTTAAAATAAAGTTCAAAATTGCTTGGCAAAATCTTCTCACTGCTACTATTATTTATTAAATTGTACTCACGTTTGCACTTCACTCACACTTGCACGTAGTTTTGATTTTCGTACTGCACTAGTGGCGCCCTCTGTGGCGACACTTTTGAACTTCAACTGCCGGTTGTGATGTCGCTCTCGTTCACCTTGCTGAACGAAGCTGCCGTCGGAACCCGAACACTTGTCTTCTGATGAACTACTAGTGGCGCCCTCTATGGCGTCACGTTGAACTAATAATTCCACAGCTGCTGAGCTCGTCCAACTTGCTGGACGAAGCTGTTGCTGCTACTGCGGGATGCCCGGTACCTTTGTCGTAGCGATCCACTACGAGTACACTGGGGTACGGTCCAAACTTGGAACCGCTAACGTCAAAAACTTCAGACTTTCTGGGTCTGATCCAGGGTCGATGGACCAATGTTTATTACCGAACTGGTAATAGTTGAACTATGAACTAAGTGAACAGTAATAGGGTTGAAAATAAAACCACAATTATGTCCTGATCTAAGCTGATTTATTTAATTAAATTGCGAGGCCGTTACCAAATCGTGGTAACGAAACCATAGCGAGATCTAATTTGACGCCAACGCCATCTATCGAGCTTGACATCAAACTTTTCAATTTTTTGCAAGAAATATGGTATCTTCATGAACACTTAGCGATGCCCTCAACTAGAGTAAGATATCGGCCAGCAAGTCAGCGTCGCCGACGTATCCTAAACCGTTCACTAGTATTGTTAGAACAATTTAGAATATATTACATAGAAAATATATCCGTGGATATGATCGTGTTTTAACATCATAGATTGTACCGACGCGACGCCTGTAAGTATTACCTCACCTAGTAGAAGCATGTATATTATAGTTAGCTTCTAAAGTACCTACTTCCGGGACTATTTATTCAATTTAAGGATTAAAAAACAGTTTTTATGCTTTCAGATCAATCCTGGTAGTTCCTATTCATAATGTTACAAATGTTTCGCATTGATACAAGAAAAACTCCTTAGATTCCGAACTGATACCTGAACTAACACTTGGTCACAATGTGGAGTGATGTGTGCTTTGGATGTGGACAGTCCATGCTACGTGTTGCAACAGTTGCAAGGCGTTCCCGAGTGCCACCCAATTGTCCTACCTATTGTATAATTTGTATATTTCTTTTCTCTGTCCTGGTAGCGGTCGAGGTCATATACGTTATGTAAATATGAATATATCTTAACTGCGTTTTTCATTTTTGATATAAGTGCCTTATTAGGTACTAACAACATTATCACCTTATTATTATTTACTAACATGTGAAGTTCGAGAAGTGGGTGTACTATACAGGCTGTAAGGGTAAACACTCTTGTCATTCAAACCATGGGTAGTTGACTTAAATATAAAAATAAATGACCGAACACAACAAAAAAAAAACGTTATTTTCATTAAAAGATTTTAAAAAGTTTCTTTCCGACACCGTGCTCTCTAGCGAAACAGCTGACTGACTGAGAGAGGGGTCGCGCTTGCGGCCGGTCAGGTCACATCCCGCACCTCCCGCCCGTGTTGAGACGCAATTTTTTTGCCCTAGCGCATAGGGCAACGAATTTGCGTCTCTTGTGGTAAAATATAGATTAAAAAAAAAGAAAAAAAGAGTTGTAATTTTGCATTGATTTTACGTTCTATAAATGAAACCAAATTGCAAGGATAACGGTGTTTACCCTAACACCCTGTATAGTAAATACAACTCTGCCTAACTCTTCTGGGAAAACAGGCCTGCTGTTATGTTAAGATTTCAAGATATTAGGAATCAGTAAACAAAGTACTAAATTGATTACTTATTCAGACTACCAGCTGCACATACTATGAGTACCTACCTACATAATTATTGATATCCATTATCATTATATATAAAAACTGACACCAAAAATTATTATTGACTATCAGTGATGTATTGTATAATCATCCATCAGGAAACAAGCGCCAAATCAAGAATAAAAAGCAACCGATATTAGGTACCGCTTCATTTGTCATCAACTTCACCATTTCGAGCCTGTCACTTTCTCGAACTTAGCCTCAAAATATGAAGTAGATAAATGGTTAATAAATACGAATTGCGGGAATCCATGTAAAAAAAAGTTAACAATATAAGACGAGCATTTAATTCTCCTCTAAATACACTAGGTTTGGTTGTGACAGGCGGACTTTTCGCTTGGTACAGGGTGCCCTACATTCCTGGTCATTCTCCTTTAGTTTATACCTGTCAAACGACGATTTCCCATTCTGAAAATAGACTAAAGTGACACAACTTAACTATAATTTAGTTTGACAGCGCTAAGATGGCACTGAGTTTTAATTTAGTGAAAATGCTATTCTGAATTTGACGTTTTAACCAAAATTTTTGTTCTATATCTAAAATCCTCTAACTAACTCTGACTATTTTTAATCGCGATTAAAAATGTATGGAATAAAATTCGATGCCATGAACAAAAATTCAACAAACCAACACCTCGAATTCAGTTGCAAAACGGTACTGTATCATTTTTTTATTTTCTTTTGCTTATATGAAAATGGTGTGACCTATCGCAAAAATAATGAAAATTTTGACCCCCTATGCAATTCGCAAACCCGTAATACTCAACATGTTGGTAATAAATTTTTTTGTTTTCTTCCAAAAAGTGAAAAATTCCATATAAAAATACGTCGAGACGGCCACATTGCGCGCATCTCCGGCTCAAAAAAAATCACGTGGTAGGCAACCAAGTGGAGTCGCGATTGTCAAATTCGATTTTAGTTGTGTCAAAATAATTTTTAAATTTAGAGATTTTTTTTGGCAGAATAGCTCTAAGATTCTCATTGTAAAAAGTAAGGAATTTTAGTTAGTTTAGTTCGGTGTACAAGAGAATCGGCACTAGTAGTTCTTCTGTACTGTCTGTATGTTTAAGTCACATTTAAATGGGTCGAGCCTATTGCCATCAACCGCGTACGATCCCAAACTCCGGGTATAGTAAGATATTCCAAATTAATGATTGTAGCTTGTACTTAATTAATTGGCAGTGTCTCAGGGGGTGAAAGTGAGACTTTTACTTTACCATGGGAACCAACTTTGAAATAATATGAAAATAATACTGCTGTTAACAGGTTGTTTACCCACCTAATCGAAAAGATGATAAGTGTTTATTTATCGTTATTTTTGAGTTAGTTCCGTCGTTGGAGTTGTTAATTTATGATAAATTTTTGTACTCTCTCTCTCTTGCGCCCCCGTTGGTTGGGGAACAAAAGATGTATGTACCCCTTCAAAAAAAAAAGAGTATTTTAAAGTTTTCATTCAATACACCTAACAATGCTATACAATGTTTATCAGATGTCATCTGGTACCTATATAAGACTAAACCACCACCCACCCATGCCAGCTGTAACTATGACTAAGTAGCAACAACAATATGTAAATTTAGAGGATCTACATTTACATATCTTTCTCATCTCTCATTAAAAATAATCTAGAAAAACACCTTAGTGACACACAGATGTTGCATTCTACAACCAAGGGTCAATCATTCCAATCCATACCTTATTACAATGAAATAAGAGTGACATGACGCGCGATTTGACATAGTCGTATGGTCAAACTAACCTTGAACTTCACTTTTAGAGGAAAATTTGTAAGCCTAATACCAAATAGATGGATAGATAGCACGAAGATATGATAAAATGTGATGTTTAACCATGTGGGATTGGCAGTCGAGATTTAAAAAAGAGACAGGAGAGAGCGAGTGAGTGAGAGATCACAAATAATACATACATACCTTTTCTATTAACATGACAGGCAAAGGAATAGAGCCGAAGTTTCCATCAGTCTTTAGTGAGCTCTTCTTATAAGAATTATCTGAAATAATAGAATTATTTATAGCAGTTGTATCTCTGATTGCTATATGTATCAATGAAATTCACTTTTAGAGAAAAGTTGGTATTACATGTAGAAATAAATACCTAATTTAAAACATTTGAATAAAGACAATTGAGAGAAATTTTGATTGAAGATTTGAACTTTTATTATTATGTGTCAATAGATCCCACCTCATTGCATCTTCCAATCCCCACTACTGAACATTGGCTTTAAGATTAAGGGGTTTATTCATAAACGATGATTAAAGTTAAGTGACGTTCAAACATCAAAAATGTATGGTTAAACAGTCGCTAATCATTACTTAACTTTAATCATTGTTTATGAATAAACCCCCAATGCACAGTAATTTTTATTCACCAAATTTATCTTACTGATAAATAATTTTCTTCTTTATATATTGAACTGTTGATGTGGAATTAAAATTTTAAAAGTAAAATTTTTTGTTTGGCCCAGTTTTCAACAAGCAATGATTAAAGAGGAAAAGAAAAAAAAGAAATCAAGTTACAAGATACCTACCATATACAACTGCAGTTTTCCTTTCCTTTGTACTGCAAGAGTTTATACTTTTACTTAATAACTTATGGAAGTCAGAGTTAACGACAGGCTTAAGGCATTTGAGTGCTGGCATGTGCTTCATTTTGTACAATAAAATAAAAAGTTCTTCTACTCTATGGTTTAGCTGTCCCCATCTGATGAACAAATGGTTAGTGGGGGACATAGCCATGCGGCGTGCTGTTTGTTCCATGTCCTAAAAAAGGTATTGTGTTTATGGTAACATCATAAGACAAATAAAATATAAATTCAATAATTGGTGTCATGCTTCAGCATAGTGGTAGAGTAGCTGCTGTACATCTGATGGCGATGAAATCATATTATACGATACTAAAAACATAGCCGAAAACCGGATTTACAGTACTTCCCAGAGAATAATAAGAGGGTATAATCTTCACTGCCACGTTTATGTTTCATCTCCATTATCAACGCGTGACGTAGTAACATAAAAATAATCGGGAATTCCAAGAAAGCATATTAAAAAGATGTTTCGCGGCGAGGAAATACCCAATCTTCGCAGTTTGAATGATATACACTTACGTTTACGTCAAAAGCCGAATATTTCATCCAGTTGCCTGCCAACTCCTTCCAATAGTCTTCTATATCAAGAAGCCTACATAATTCTTTGTTTATATCAAACGGTAACTCGTAAATGTACATTTTTTTATTTTAAAACTACGTAATTACGTACGAAAAGGTCAATAACACAACTACTACACAAAACTACTTGCTGAACACTGAAATTCTGATCTGACAAATGACAAATTGACACTGACAACTGACTGACAATGACATCATGGAAAAAGTCTTCTGTCAAATTGACGTGAGCATTTTCGTTCAACAACTGCTCTACATCTTTAGCAAGTCGACATCGGCTTTGCTTGCATTTATAAAATAGAATAGAATAGAACATTTTAGCAAGAGGTGTAATAGGGATCTTATCGCTACCATTAGACCCAGCCCCCGCTTTGGAAAGTTTATGCAGAAACTTTGAGAGTGCGCGCAAGCGAGGGAGCAAGCTCGAAATTTTTTGCACACAATATTTTTATATTTTGCTGTCATTCGTGGATCTTTGACAGCCGTTACGGGTCGTCAGAAACCATTGACTTATAAATCATATGGACTTGAAATGTTTGACTATAGAAAAAACAGTTATACAAATATGAGGCATATCGACGCCAAAATCATAAAAATATTGCCATCTCTTTTTAACTTTCATAATTTTGCGTAAGTGAAAAAGGACAGTAGTGTTTTTGACAGTTACTTTATTGGCAACCCTACATTTCTAGAGTCATTGATTGAATACCTATTTGCGGCCGAGTCGCACATTTTATCCTCTTGCTGTTTGGTACCTACCAAACTTGAGTACGTCAACTGTCAAATGCTCTTGAGCTGAGGTTATAATTGTAAATTTTGGAGTAATTTGCAGTGATAATGCGTTTAAACTCGGTCCTCTAGTAGAAATCGTCAATAGCAAGATGCCCAATTGCAATATAATTGGATGTGGCATCAAAAGAAGCGGAAATCTCCCGAACATAACTTTGCACCAGTACGTACACACGGCTACACATCAAGCTATACGTTTCCAGTATAAGCTGACCTCGCATTGTACGGGAATCCTATACAATGCGAGATCAGCATAAACTGGAAATGTATAGCTTGATGTGTAGCCGTGTGTACATAATTTCAGCTGAAATATCTTAAGATTTATAATATGATAAACAAAAGATTCTGCATTTGTTGAAGAGCTGTAACAGTAAAGCATTCTTATTTTCCCTTTTGCCTTTATTTTTAATAGTTTTTCAACATGAAATGATTTTCTTGTTATTGAAGAGATAGAGTAGTGCATTTAGACATTTTTATATTTATCGATAATGCTATTTTATGATTCTTTATTGGTTATATGTTTTATTTTTAAGGCTGCCTGATGAACGAAAAAGAAAATTTGGCTGGAAACAATCAGTGTTGAAAATTGAAAGATGTCAACAAAAACAATTCACATATTTTGTTCTCTTCACTTTGAAGAATCATGTTTTGGACTCTGAATAAAGTAACATTACGTGACGATGCTTTACTATCACGAACCTTATTGGTAAGTAACATTGCATGTTATAAATTTTTCCAACATGATTGTGTAGTGGCTGATAAATGATGGTGATGTCCTCAATTGCAACAGTTGTCTAATGTACACAACAAGTGATGTAAAGAATGTGTTGGAAGAATTAATATTAATTAAAATCCTATTAATAAAATCAAGAAACATCAAGAATACTCATCATTTTATTGCTTGTTTACAGCCTAAGATTCGAAAAAATATGTCTGACATTTTAATTGAGAATGATCAAAATCAGACAAACTCACAATCAATATCTTGATGTGGTGCTCCTAATACTGTAATTGATTTTTGTAATTATAAACAGTAGGATCATTACTGTTTTGAAAAGTCATAACATTTTTAAGTATTTATTATTCAATTTTTATTAATATTTATGTTAATGATAAAGAGTGTTTTTCAGGTCCAAGCTGTTTGTGTGCCTACCACTCAAAATCAACTTGGAGAAATTTCAAAGAGGAGTGGCATAGATTTAGCCCCTAGCACATCCGCTACACTAGATTTAGTCTCCGTTGCGCTACATTTAGTTGCTAGCACCTACGTTGCGCCAAATTTAGCTGCTAGCTACCTCAGATTTACCGGTATGACCAGTTCCGTTTTTTTTAATCTAATTGATAACATCTCATTGATTGAATTGAGACTGGCTGGGAGATATCTCTCGCTTCTTGTCTTCAATATCTATTAAAGCTTAATTTTATTTGATTTCAGGTACACACATTTAAAATGATAAAGAAATTAAAGGACAAATGTCAAAAACAGCCCAAGAAGATAAAGAGACGGAGAAAGTTAGAAGACAGACGAAAGAAATTGCTCATTTTAGTAATATTATCAAAGATTTTAAAGGATATAATAATATTTATTAATTAAAAGTGTAATAGAGGTATACATGAATTTGAGATACAAATATTATGGGAAGAAATCTACTGAGAGAATATCCCATAGAAATTACCCAAACTAAATTGTATTGTTCAGAAATGAATAAAATTGATTTCTTTAATATAACTTTATTATAATTATTGTTGATTTTTAATTAAATAATTAACCCTCGATCATTTTCCTTTTAGAAACTTGGCATCAAAAATATGAATTATGGTGAATAAAACCATTAAAAAAAAAGTTTTTCACTGGTTATCCGGGAAATTCAAATTTTCATACATTTTTTGCAAATTGCAGCTCTGTATTAGGTCGATTGTACTATTAGTAATCCGTTATAGAATACTACGTCGATATAAAGTAGCGTATATCTGTCTTCCAGTTCTACGGTTTAGCCTTGAAAGAAGGACGATCCAACAAACAACTTAACGGCGCGGTACTCTATCGGTTAAATGAAAGACTCATGCATGTTAAAGAACTTGGGGTATTTTTACCCGTACATATTGTACCGTGATATTATGAAAACATTTCACAATCTTTTATCGATGTTATTTTAAAGAAGTATCGATAAGGGCTACTCTAGTAACCGCCATTTTATCCTCTCAGTAGAGCGTAGGTATACACGTTTTTCTTGTAGGTATGCCAAGTCCATAGGATTTATTAGTCATTGTCAGAAACCCAAAAGTCAGACAATCAGTCGTACCAAGGGGTATCGTATTACCCAGTTACTGGGTTGTTGTGGAGGTCAGTTATGCAGTTGCTCCATGTAAAATACTGATATTCAGTTGCATCCGGTTAGACTGGAAGCCAACCCTAACATATTATTATTTGGAAAAAGGCTAGGCAGATGATGACATTTTTATATTTTGCATACTTAAGGGGCCTTCAAAAAACTTCTTCTGGGCATCTGTGTTCTGGGTGAAAGACGTGCGTACGTAAAGTTGGTTTTTAAGTTCCCGACCTTACTCGGTTCGTCGTCGTCGGTGAGACACGTGAAGATTGCTCAAAATTTCACTGTTGGATCGCCGACGAAATTACTCAGCGGTTTTAAAGTCCGCATATTTAGCATGACACACGGGCGAGTAAGCTCGCCGAGCCTTAAGTACGCGTACTTGCTCGCACGTTTATCACCCCTTTTACTGAACGTGTTTTGGCTTTGGGGGACTAAGGTAGCCCACGTGGATGCGCTAGGGTAGCCCGCGAAATTCAAATTTTCTTACGTTTTTTGCAATTTGCAGGTCAGTATCAGGTTGTACGTTGATCTAAATATTATTTACGGTCTGGAATGAAAATTTCATGAAATCGTCATTCAATGCACTTACATGAACTTACAGAGTTGTATTGCTGATTCTAATGTTTATAATTCTTTAAATCCATATTTGTTACAACCGTTTTTGCAAATCATATTTTAATCAACATACAACCTGATACTGACCTGCAAATTGCAAAACGTAAGAAAATTTTAATTTTGCAGCCTACCTTGATGCTTTCGCCTCAAACAATTTTGGGAGTCATGACCCCCTAGGTCCACCCACTCATGGGGGCAGGCGTAAGTACCTAGACCCCATGTCACTAGTTAGCCACAGTTATTACTACCTTGTCTATTGCAACTGAGTTGAGTCTGGATGTGTGAATAGCGCCCCCTCACTAAAAAGAAGTTACACATAAACAATAATTTATAAATAATTCTAAATTATATTTATTCTAGTTTGGTAAAAGTATTAGTAACAACTAATGTTAAACTAAGGGTTTCTTCCTAGTAATATGGAACTCTTCTCTAGTATGGTATGGTGCGTAAGGATCTTCAACATAATATTTGGGCTTCTTCCAAAATTTTGTAACCATTTTGTCCAGCATTGTGTTCTGTGTAGCATTACATGTAACATGTTGTTTCAGACGCCTTTTTTGCGGTGGAGATTTTTTCCACATTTTCTTTTGCCTGCCAACCTTTGTTCTTATCCAACCTCCCCAGTGTAACCGGAGGAATCTTCGTACTGCTGCCTTCACAGTCTTCCTTTTACCTCTTTTCAAACTGAATTTTGTTAGAGTTCTAACAGGGACAACACTTAAATTGGTTGATATATCCAAGATCTGTTTATTATTCAACAATGAATTCTGTTTCACGTATGTAGAAAATCTTGTATTGTTGAGAGTCGCATAATTCTTTGTGCTGTTACATATAATCTTGGCAGCATTGAAATATGGAACTGAAAGAGGTCGTATATGGCGAACAGCTGAAAAAGAAAAAAATAACCTCAAAACAAGCCGTCACAAACAACTTGGTAAATTGTTACACAACAAAATATGAGTTAAAAAAATTTCTATTGTAATATAATTGTGCTGTTGTGTGTCAATATAAAAATTGTATTTACCAGAAATCGCGAAACGGAACATTTTTAGTAAAACCAACCCAACCCATCAATAAACAAATTAAAGAAGTTGAAGTAAGTAAAAGTGTCAGTGACAGTGAGTGACTCGCTCGCTCCCTCGAGTCGAGTCTTGAAATCAATATTGACAGATACTCATAGTACTAAATTATGATTCCGATTCCAAATTGTATATTTTTAATCCAAGAGCTTTAATGGGTATTGATTTCATACTTATGTAATAAATTTGCTTGAAAATAGTAAAATTGTTTTTCAGGTTTGAAGCTACTAATGTGGCAAGATTAGTAGAAAGAAATGAGTATGATTACGAAACCAACTTACGAACAACAGTCTATTCTCCGTGGTCCAAGTTCTGTAGTCTCTGAATTTTGACAGCCCAAGTGGAAAGAGATTCCTGCCGAAAAATGTATAGATTTTCGAACCATTTAGCTAATGCTAAATTAGTTTTGGTACGTACATATTCGGGTTTAATTGCGCTATCGGAACTATGTTAATTTGTACTCATTTAATTATTTATTCAGTATTTCATCAGAGTTTCTGACTGAGCAGTCACCACTACTCCAATGTTTTGATTGTGTTATTCTGTGTTTATTACCACTATGATCGTTTATTTTCAGTAATTTGTCAATATTTTAACAAGTTTACTTCTTATAACAAAAACATAAACACACATCTTGCTATTATTGACCCTTACATAACAATCTTTCTACGTCATTTTCATACTATATAACCTAGAAATGGTTGCTAACACTGTTCAGTTCAGACTTGAGATGGGGAATATAATAAGCAAGACGTACTGTTAGACCGTTTCCTCATTGATCGGTAAACAGCAGTGCGGTATAATAAGCTGTTTATACCGAAACGATACTGCACTGTTTTCATTTACAGACCTGACGTTATGTTTTCGGCATAATTTGTGCAGTAAGAATCGCTTAGGGAAATCCTCGCGAGGAAATGTCTTCGAGTGATGAAGATGTTGCGACGTGTTATATTTATTTCCATTTACGAAAACAAACGAAAGCGCTATTGGCATTACTATGGGCGAAATCCGTAAATTGAAAATAAATATAAGTATGTACTTATATATTTTCAATTAAAAATCGTGACGTGTCTCTATAAACAGAGGGCGAGAAGGCATTGGTTGTTTCAGTTGTTTGAAACAACCAGTGCCGACACGCAGTGCCGTCACGCTGTAAACAGGTAAACCGAAATAATTAAATATAGGCGCTCGGTGAGCTTTCGGTACCAGGTGTACCAAGCACGCTGATCCCGCACGATCCGCAGTGCTGAGGCATCAACCAATGAGGAAAGGGCCCTAGTATAATATGTACAATGAGTTGTACCTCTCTGTTATCAATGTAATTATATGTTGGTCTCGTGGTCGCAAGCGCGACTGCAGAGCGTGGGGTCCTGGGTTCGATTCCCGGGTCGGGCAGTGTTATTGGATTTTTCCATTAGGAATTTCGTAGTTTGGAAGTTTTTTAACAGTCCGGAGTTTGGAAGTTGGCGGTGTGATACCCCCGTGCCTCGGAAAGCACGTTAAGCCGTTGGTCCTACGCCTGATCTCTCTCCGGTCGTGTCGGATTACCGTCCCATCGGACTATGAGAGTGAGGGAAGAGAGAGTGCACTTGAGTCTGCGCAAACACTTGTGCACTATAATATCTCCCGCGCCAAAGGCTAGTCTCCGTTGAGATTGGCCGCCGTGGCCGAAAATACGGTCTGGAGGACTATTATTATTATAATTAAAATGTGGCTGAAAAGAGGTTGTCAAATGAACAACATTTATTTATCCAATTGACTGTTATCAAAACACACATTCTTGTCTGTAGTACAAATTAGATTAATCACCTTATTTTCTAATGTGTTCAAGAGCACATTACTATGACCTCTGTGCTAGCACTACAAAGATTAGGCATGATTTCAAAGGTACTATGAAATCATACCTAATGATTGGCCTCGTATATAGATAGGCTCTTGTGTAAGGCAGGGAATCTAGGGTAACCCCAACTTAAATGTTTTTACTTATCTAATTAACTCCAATTGAAAAACAGAAGTGTAAACAACATTTATAATGAAATAATTCCTCATTTAAATCTGACATCATTCAATTTTTAAATAATACTATATAATTTTTATGATTTATTCTGTAATTTTAATTATGCAAAATTGTCAAACATCTGGTTTTTAAAATTTAAATTCATTTTATTTAGATAGATGCACACCATATTTGTATGTCTCCTGGCATAACATAGCGTTCTGTTCACCAAACTCAAGATCTTTATTCTTTACCTGTGTTAACAAATAAAAGTGATTTGATTTGATTTGATTTCAACAAAACTGTTTTCTAAAAATTGTTACACAATTATTTACTAAAGGGACAAAGTAACACATTCATCAAGTATCAACAGTTTCAATTTGATATCTTTGATTCCTTGCTGGAGAACTATAGACCCATCTCACTTCTGAGCCACGTATACAAACTGTTCTCAAGGGTCGTCAAGGTCTCTACAGGAGACTTGGTTAGTTCCAGCCGCCACAACAAGCCCCTTTTCGTAAGGGCTTTAGTACCGAAAACCACCATGCACAATGGTCCACCTTAAGGACTAAGTGCGGAAACCAAACCCCATAATATAGAACATAGAACCGTAAACCACATTATTGTTCGGCAAAATGTACTCAAGACCGAGGAGTAGAATTTTTTAGTACAGAAATGCCATACACAGCAGCTTTGCATCCTGCCCGTCATGAGATACAGTTTCGAAACATGGACACTGACAGTTGGGCTGGTCTTAAAATTCAAGGTCGCTGAGCGCGCTATGGAGCGGTTTATGCTCGGATTCTTTTTGAAGCATAATATCAGGACTTAATTTATCCGGAATTTATACCGGAATTACTGACATAGCTTGCAAAGTAAGCAAACTGAAGTGGCAGTGGGCTGGCCATGTTTGTCGAAGGACCGATGGCCGGTGGAGCAGATGAGTCCTGGAGTGGAATCGTGTATCGGCAAGCGTAGTGTGAGACGCACCCCAGCTAGACGCACTGATGACCTTAAGAAAGCGGCTGGGACAGACTGGATGCAGAAAGCGGAGGACAGGGCGTTGTGGCGGACGACAGGGTGTTGTGGCGCAGGCTGTGAGGGAAGAAAGTCTTAACAGTTTTTCCTACATTGTTACACACTGCAACAAATCATCTTTCATGATCTTGTTCTCAATAATCTCAATACAATTTGATTTGTGTATTTTGCTGTTTCTTAACAACCCATTTAATGTTTTAAACTAGAGACAACATAAAGTATTTCCTATTTTGCGTATGGTACTAGTATTATTATTTAAACTCACTTTTTTATTTCCCTCAGGTAAGGCGGCATATTAGCGATGGCTCCTGCGCCGCCTTAGTAGTAATGCGTAGTCCAAATCGACACTATGCAACACAGCCATTCCCAGAAGAATGCAAAACTAAAGCTCCCCCTAAAAGTCATAAGGTGTTCTGGGGAGCTGTTGGGGCTACAGTACTTACGGGCGCTGCTGTTGTTTATTCTAAGTAAGTAATAAGGGATAATACAACATCTTCATTCTCTTGCCCTTATTCCAATTTATTAGATGTCGGCGCAACGTCTTTCTTCCATACTTCTCTATTAGTCGTCATCTCCGTAATCACCCCCTTTTCCAACCATTTTTCTTTGGCCTTCCCCTAAATTTATATCCATCCACATTCATACTCAAAACATAAGAGATTGTACAAAATAGTACATAAAATATAGGGCTACATATTTTTTTAAAGCAATGTTACGGCCTTCTATATTATCTGCAGATTGAACATTATAACAAACAGTGAGTGCCACTAGGTGAACAATAACAAGAATAAGTAAATTAGTTGCTATAGTGCTAGCTATAAGCATAATAATTCTGATTTGAATCTGATTTATTGTTCACCTTTATGTACACTTTTTGTAATCGTTTTATTCAATAAAATTATTAAATTATTATTATATTTATATATCTATATATCTCGGGACCTTGGGGTCCCGGACGTTTGGAAGGCGTACGAGGGGCCGAAGCCAACTCGCAGAGGCCCCTTAGACAATTTAAATTGGAATGAGGCACCAACCGACGATTATCCCTGTATGCACTATGCTAGTGCACCCAAGGACAATCCCCGGTTGGTGTAGGACTATTGCAGTACATGGAAACAAAACATTGGGCTATGGGTTTGGCTGGCTATAGTGGAATGGTTACCAGGAACTATGGAAGGACTATGACCCCTGCCTGACCAATGATATATAATATATATTATGGATAAGATGGCAGGGTGTGACTTGCACACTCAATAAGTTTCTGGGGGCCCCAGAAACTGTCGCTAGCACATAGTGACGTAGCGACAAGGGGGCAACATATCCTGAGGTGCTTGAGGAGTGGAGAGGTATTCCACGGCTTTCAGAACAATCCCAGAGCCCGGAAGATGGTCAAGATCCCTACGAGCACTTACTGGAATACTTCCTTCCTCCGAGCACGTTTGCTCTTGCGAATCTCCACTCAAGCCGGCCAATCAAGGCAAGAATGAGGTGGGAGCTCTGTTCCTCGTCAGTGTTCACTCCAGCCAGCCAATAAAGGCAAGCCAGAGATGAGGAACAAGACTTCTCCCGGGAGGTAGGGTCCGTGGGGTCGCTACTGCCCAACAGCTCGCCACAAGCTGCCCTGCGGGTTTTTGTATCTCTCTTGGTCTGGCTCCTCATCCTAGACCCGTTCCGGCAAAGTAAACTCTACCGGCACAGACCTAGAGTTCGGAGCGCGCAAGCCCCACCACGACGTCAACGTAGAGATACGGCGGTGGGGTTATTATTATTATTATTATTTGTTATATATTTTGCATATCTCGGGACCATCGGGGTCCCGGTATTTTGAAAGGCGTACAAGGGGCCGAAGCCAACTCGCAGAGGCCCCTTAGACAATTTTAAATGGAATGAGGCACCAACCGACGATTATCCCTGTACGCACTATGCTAGTGCACCCAAGGACAATCCCCGGTTGGTGAAGGACTATTGCAGAATATGGAAACAAAACATTGGGCTATGGGTTTGGCTGGCTATAGTGGAATGGTTACCAGGAACTATGGAAGGACTATGACCCCTGCC
Source organism: Lithophane semibrunnea (assembly GCA_947363905.1). Classification (NCBI taxonomy): domain Eukaryota; kingdom Metazoa; phylum Arthropoda; class Insecta; order Lepidoptera; family Noctuidae; genus Lithophane; species Lithophane semibrunnea. The sequence continues at coordinate 7,109,496 of OX376209.1, forward strand.
TGACCAATGATATATAATATATATTATGGATAAGATGGCAGGGGGTGACTTGCACACTCAATAATGGGCCCCCAGAAACAGTTGCTAGCACATAGTGACGTAGCGACAAGGGGGCAACACTTCCTGAGGTGCTTGAGGAGTGGAGAGGTATCCCACGGCTTTCAGAACAATCCCAGAGCCCGGAAGATGGTCAAGATCCCTACGAGCACTTACTGGAATACTTCCTTCCTCTGAGCACGTTTGCTCTTGCGAATCTCCACTCAAGCCGGCCAATCAAGGCAAGAATGAGGTGGGAGCTCTGTTCCTCGTCAGTGTTCACTCCAGCCAGCCAATAAAGGCAAGCCAGAGATGAGGAACAAGACTTCTCCCGGGAGGTAGGGTCCGTGGGGTCGCTACTGCCCAACAGCTCGCCACAAGCTGCCCTGCGGGTTTTTGTATCTCTCTTGGTCTGGCTCCTCATCCTAGACCCGTTCCGGCAAAGTAAACTCTACCGGCACAGACCTAGAGTTCGGAGCGCGCAAGCCCCACCACGACGTCAACGTAGAGATACGGCGGTGGGGTTATTATTATTATTATTATTTGTTATATATTTTGCATATCTCGGGACCATCGGGGTCCCGGTATTTTGAAAGGCGTACAAGGGGCCGAAGCCAACTCGCAGAGGCCCCTTAGACAATTTTAAATGGAATGAGGCACCAACCGACGATTATCCCTGTACGCACTATGCTAGTGCACCCAAGGACAATCCCCGGTTGGTGAAGGACTATTGCAGAATATGGAAACAAAACATTGGGCTATGGGTTTGGCTGGCTATAGTGGAATGGTTACCAGGAACTATGGAAGGACTATGACCCCTGCCTGACCAATGATATATAATATATATTATGGATAAGATGGCAGGGGGTGACTTGCACACTCAATAATGGGCCCCCAGAAACAGTTGCTAGCACATAGTGACGTAGCGACAAGGGGGCAACACTTCCTGAGGTGCTTGAGGAGTGGAGAGGTATCCCACGGCTTTCAGAACAATCCCAGAGCCCGGAAGATGGTCAAGATCCCTACGAGCACTTACTGGAATACTTCCTTCCTCCGAGCACGTTTGCTCTTGCGAGTCTCCACTCAAGCCAGCCAATAAAGGCAAGAATGAGGTGGGAACTCTGTTCCTCGTCAGTGTTCACTCCAGCCGGCCAATAAAGGCAAGCCAGAGATGAGGAACAAGACTTCTCCCGGGAGGTAGGGTCCTTGGGGTCGCTACTGCCCAACAGCTCGCCACAAGCTGCCCTGCGGGTTTTTGTATCTCTCTTGGTCTGGCTCCTCACCCTAGCCCCGTTCCGGCAAAGTAAACTCTGCCGGCACAGACCTAGAGTTCGGAGCGCACAAGCCCCACCACGACGTCAACGTAGAGATACGGCGGTGGGGTATTATTATTATTATTATTGGAAGATAGTTTGAGACTTTTCATTTGTCAAATTATCTACTTCAGCTTTATGAATTCAGTTGATTTTTACGTCTACGTAGCGCTGATAGTTTACCGTTTAAATTCGATATATACTACTGCCGTGAATTTTTTCACATATCCAAAACCAACCATTTAGCTGGTACCAAATTACAGCTTTCTAGTACCAACAGTCTTACTGAACTAAGCCACGGACAGACGGACATAGCCCTAGTAATAGGGTCCCGTTTTACCCTTTGGGTACGGAACCCTAAAAATGACCCCTTAAAATATTTCGTGTATGAAAGGATACACCTTATATACTAATGGATGTACTTTTTCTTGCATTTGTTGTTCCAAAACCTGATAATTATCTCAGATTCTGAATTCAAATTTAGAGTAAGTTTGTAATGCAGTGTCTTTTTCTCTCAGGAACAGTCCAGATGCCCGCAACTGGCTAGAGTCTAACGCCCCTTGGGCTAACGACTTCGTGGCTCTAGTGTACCAGGAAAACACCACCTATTGGAAGGCAGCCGTAAATCAATTCAACAGGACCAGTACCTATCTCAGCCATTTCATGTTTGGAAGGGTTCGTTGATTTTACTTTATTTGTTACAAGTTAGAATACCCGTGAAATTTCGCGGATTTATGTATATTTAAAGCTAAATCGCGCGGAATCTAACATCGTAGACAATACGAGTCAAATTGGACCTGATTGGCGTAGTAAATAGTTGCCACGCCGTGTCAACACGTCACTTTAGGATAGGAATAGGTTACTATTGTATTTATTTTTTTTTATAACTAGCTGCTCGCCCCGGCTTCGCACGGGTAGCAAGTACATATCTACGGCGCACCTACCCTACCTACCTACCTACCCTACCTACCTACCTACCCTACCTACCTACCCTACCTACTTACCCTACCTACCATACCTACCTACCCTACCTACCTACCCTACCCTACCTACCTACCCTACCCTACCCTACCCTACCCTACCTACCTACCTACCTACCTACCCTACCTACTTACCCTACCTACCATACCTACCTACCCTACCTACCTACCCTACCCTACCTACCTACCCTACCCTACCTACCTACCTACCTACCTACCTACCCTACCCTACCCATCTACCTACCTACCTACCCTACCCTACCTACCTATCTACCTACCCTACCTACCTACCCTACGCTACCTACCTACCTACCCTACCTACCTACCTACCTACCTACCCTACCCTACCTACCTACCCTACCTACACCTACCTACCTATCTACCGAGATATTATCAAAAAACCCATTTTATACAGAATGTATGAGAAAACGATTTTTCTTCATATTTTTTTTTTTTTTTCGTGATAAAAAGTATCCTATGTCCTTCTCCTGGCTCTAAACTACCTCCCTGCCAATTTTCAGCTAAATCGGTTCAGCCGTTCTTGAGTTATAAGTGGAGTAACTAACACGACTTTCTTTTATATATATAGATTATATTATTTTATAATTATATCTACGTCTATTGTATTTTGTAATGGGTTTCCGGAAAGTCACGCTTGAATCAATTAAGTAGAAAAAAAAAAACGAGACATTATGTAAACTTATTGAAATAAATGTATTCTGTTATAGGAAGGAATCACCCCAATAGAACTAACTCCTAGATCCGAGCAAGACATTGAAAAAGATGCTGCAATAGTCTTTGCAAAAAAGGACTATCAATGTAAGAATTATTGTATATAAGTCGTCTTTTATAGTATTGTCCTATAATATGTTGAGCACTTCATCCCTTTTGAGGTTGGTTAGAAAATATCGAATGTCGTCGCCTGCAGTACCATAAAGGTGTGATTTGTGATTAAACCAGTGCCATTTTTTATTTTGGTACATGGAAAAAGGATTCACAAAAATAACGATAAAATGCACCATTGTGTTAATAACTATTCATGGCTGATTTTTTAATCTTCAGATAACTTTTAATATGACAGTTTGAAAGCTTTTCTGTATAAAGTATCATCATCATCATCATTTCAGCCGAAAGAGGTCCACTGCTGGACATAGGCCTCCCCCAAGCACCGCCATAATGTATAAAGTATGTCACATAAATTTTGCAGATCAAAATATATCTGACGATTGAAAAATCGGCCTCTAAGAATGTATTAGTTTTGTTCACTTTCAGTATCATAAAACTAAATGGGTTTAAGCACAGAATAAATAAGTAGCAGTATTATAACTCGGCTGTGACCTTGATTACATATGGCCGCTCGGTAGATAAAGCTTCCGCGTCGGTGCGTAACTCCCCCGCACTCGGTACTGTTGCATACTGATATATACTGAGATTTCGAAACACGTTGTTTCGGCCGTTTTCTATGAAGATAGAATATTGTACTTATTTATACTGTGGTTGAAGTGATTGTTATTAATTTTTACTTCGAAGATCTCGTTGTGTTTCATTGCGTGCATAACTGCATTACCTATACATACTCACACAAACAATGCAGATTTTTGGAATTTGACCAATTAATTGAATCACATCATTACACCAAGCACACAATAAGGTGACCAAGATAACTAGACAACTGAGTGGCATACATCCTCTCCTCTTGTTTACCGCCTCAGTGACTGCACTACGACCTCTTATAACAGTATTATTTTAATATTACTTCAGTGTAAGAAAGCGATGGAGCTATACGTCCTGTATAGCTCCATCTCTCTCTCTCTCTCTCTCTCTCTTTCTCAAACTGGTGGTGGTAGGCTCCTAAGGACGTTCGCTTTAGGATCGGCGCGAACCTGGCGAATCGCAGTAAAGCGTAGTTTCCCCTGCCAAACAAATATTAGCATTGCGTCTTTAACAATATAGTCGAAAATAAATAACCTGAGACGCTAGGAGTCGGGCTAATTAATTTTCACTAATGCAAGGTCGATATTTGTTTGCCATTGAAAACCGCGCAGCGCTGCACCTTGCCCTTGCGGCGCCCCCGGCGCCGGCCCTTATTCAGCCTCCGTATCCGAATTATATATGTGGATGACGTCACTACCGACACTAATCTAATTATCTTGGTCGTCTAAGAACTAATTAATTGACCACTTAATATTTGGATGTGTGTTTACATAACAGTACCGCCGGCTATATTAGAACCTCTTTACATTGAAGAAAAAGTTTTACAAAAGCCGGAAATTGAAACCACAGGTTAGTATTGCATGTTATTTTTAAAAGTTTAATTAATAGGGCCTAAAGACTCAATACCAAGCCGAAATCTCATGTTAAGCATCATATTTTCATATTTATTTACACTTTTTTACTATTCCGATTACGTATTGCCATTTTTGGCAACATTTTGAATAAAAATTACCTACTCGTAAAAGTGACGTCCGCTGTTAACTTTAGCGCGCAATAACAATTTTAATATGAGAAGAGATCTCCGGCTTTATGAGGGGTCTTTATCACCGTTGTATTAACAATGTAAATGTCTCCGTCATTTTTGTATCTCATATTAGGTTTGTAATAATTACAGTAGAGTGCGCGTCTTGCACAAATCGCTTTGTGCGCATCGTAGGCAAGTGAGCTATCTATACTTACTAGCTTCCGCTCGCAGCTTCGCCAGAGTGGTATGTCGATAAAAAGTAGTCTATGTCCTTTCTCAGGCTCTAGACTATCTGTGTACCAAATTTCATTTAAATCGTTTCAGTAGTTTTGGCGTGAAAGCGCGACAGAGTTACTTTCACATTTATAATATTAGTAAGGATATTGATAACTGCATGACAGATAAGGATGTGCAATTACGAGCCAATCGGTAACGAGCTATCGATAAGCTGTGATTGAGTGTGATCGTTATATTGTAGGGTATTTTTAGTCATAATTATATTTCTAGATATTATTTTATTTATGAAACTCACTCAGTTTTTTTAGTTTTACACGAGTATTCTTGTTGTTTATTCTGTTTTTTTACTAAATTTACATAATACAAACAAACTAAGAAAATATAGACATATAAATATAGACTCAATTAAATGAATCATTCAATTCAGTTCAAACCCCTGCCTACTGTTCATAGTTTGTTGCGCGCACTTTATACTATAATTATATCTCTCCCATAGATATACATTTGTACATAAAACTAATAAATAAAAGAAAGCGGAAATGAGCAGATCATTATCAGGTGTCATGATATATAAGCTAATACTTATTTGTTAAGCATGGGATTCTTAAGAGGAAATAGGGTGACGTCTTTTCTCCATACAAAAAGTCATAATTCGAGGTTTGGCTTTCGTCTATTTCCTCCTCCAAAATTGGACCAATTTGAAAGATATTTTATAAATTGAATAAGAAGGATATTTTCTGTGTATGTTTTTTTTTTTTCATGAATGGTTGTCAAATTTGTACAATAGGCCTCTAATGACAGCGGTCTAAACAGGCAATTTTGAGCATTTTCTGAGGGATCTAGTGCTTCTATAGATAATGTATCATCAAAACGGAAAACACAGGGGCTTAGAACTAGTTGATATTTATTTTACTGTAAAAAAACATTGCTTTAAGGTCATAAACCAGAGAGACAACAGGCTAGGCGAGAGCGTTTGTATGGAAAGGGGACCGACCCTATTTCCTCTTAAACACGTCATGTTTAATTATTATTATTATTTTATGTCGTAAATTGCAGCGACTCTGGTCCAAACTGACAAGTGTGAGCCTCAGAGCGCCCCGGTTGTGAATGTCACCAAACAAATAGTGGAGTTAGAACACGACATGCACGAATACACGAAGATTGCCATAGACAACTTCAAACAGGCGGCAAAGTTCTGTGTAGAATACAATAAGTCTTTATACAAGGTGAGCGATGTTTATGGGCAACTATGGTGTGTATGGCCAAAGGTATCTGATGAAAATGTAATCAAATGGATCGGAAAACGTACCTGCGGATGCCAATTTTGTTGTCCCACTTACAAATTGAGTGCTTTTATTTGGTTATTTGAATACATAAACCCGAAGTTCTAATTTTTAACAGAAAGAGGTTTTCATTGGACACTTGCGATTCATTTTATATGACCTCAATTTTCGTCGATGATTTTTAAGTAGGTAGTGGTGCCGATTCTGTTGTACACCGAACTAAACTAACTAAACTATCACTAAAATTCCTTACTTTTTACTATGAGAATCTTAGAGCTATTCTGCCAAAAAAAATCTCTAAATTTAAAAATTATTTTGACAAAACTAAAATCGAATTTGACAATCGCGACTCCACTTGGTACCTACTTGTTTGCCTACCACGTGATTTTTTTTGAGCCGGAGAGGCGCGCAATGTGGCCGTCTCGACGTATTTTTATATGGAATTTTTCACTTTTTGGAAGAAAACAAAAAAAATAAATCTGCAACATGTAGAGTATTACGGGTTTGAGTGTTGCAAAGGGGGTCAAAATTTTCATTATTTTTGCGATAGGACACACCGTTTTCGAGATATAAGCAAAAGAAAATAAAAAAAGATACAGTACCGTTTTGCAACTGAATTCGAGGTGTTGGTTTGAATTTTAGTTCATGACATCTAATTTTATTCCACACATTTTTAATCGTGATTAAAAATAGTCAGAGTTAGAGGATTTTAGATATAGAACAAAAATTTTGGTTAAAACGTCAAATTCAGAATAGCATTTTCACTAAATTAAAACTCAGTGCCATCTTAGTGCTGTCAAACTAAAATATAGTTAAGTTGTGTCACTTTAGTCTATTTTCAGAATAGGAAATCGTCGTTTGACAGGAATAAACTAAATTTTAGTGATTTTTAGTTTAGTTTAGAGAATTTGTGACAAGAGAATCGGCACCAATGTTATATAAAAAAGAATTTTTTGGACAAAATGGTGAGGTTTAAAGTGGAAACCTTCTAAATACAGATGAATGTGATACAAATTCCCTTTAGTGAGTGAATGCGTAAGAATTTTACCTGAAAAGAGTTTGTTTACACTTTCATCAGATACTTTTGCTGTATCTTTTTAAATGGTATAGTTACTCAGGTGAAATTACATAATGTGTGTAACTATGGCCTCTGTTATAGCAAATCCTAAAAAGAAAATAAACTAATAATAAAGCATTCCTCTAGAGCAGAGGTTCCTAATTTTTTTTTCTTGTAGACCACTTTCAAAATTTTCCTGGTTTCAGTGGACCCCCGTTCTGCTACATTTCTACCATATTCCCAAAATTCGTGGAAAAAAATTTTTTCAAGTCCGTGCACGAAAAGTAAAATAGCAAAATATTTGCAATAAATATTATTTTTTCGCGCTATCTGGTAGTATTGTAAAAGAACCGTAGCTCCTAAAAAAAATTAGCAAAAAATCTGAAAATTAGAATCTCAATTCATCAATAAAAACGAAAAAGAAAAGAAAATACTGAACGACAATGGACATCTTTTATAATAACTACAGTCCATTTGAAATAAGATTAGACATTTAAATAAGCCTTTTTCACAGTCCGTTTAATCGATTTTGACTTCTATTGCGTTGGTAGTATGAGAAATGGCAGCTGCAGCAGACAGTTGGTATTGTGTAACCTTTTTTGCTTATGCCTACGGTATAGAAGTCAAAATCGGTTGAACGGACTGTAAAAATGTTTATTTAAATGTCTAATTTTATTTCAAATGGAGTATAGGTTCCCTTTTTTTGATACTCAAAGATATATTTTACATTTTCGTTTAATATTAATTAAATTTTTAATGCACGCTATAATTTCAGATTGTAGAGGCATCTTATGACGACTTAGACAAGAAATTGTTTTCGTCGCTCCAAGGGACACTCCAACAGAGAGAACTATATTACAAAAAAGGAAAAGACGCCTCTACTAAAGCTAAATTTGCTATTGGTAAGTAAAGTCGAATCCTTCTTTTCAAATAACGTTATTTCACTTATTTAAGTTGCATGGTTTTTTTTTTTAATTATATAAGTATTCGGCCTTTTTGTTTAAATTTGGAAACTAAATTTCGAATTCAGTATATATATATACTTTATTGTACACCACAAAAATATATAACAAAAAGATAAATAAACACTACAAAATATACAATGGGCGGCCTTATCGCTATGTATAGTAACAGGGTCATCCAGAAGGTTACTGGAACGTTTTGCCCCCCACTTTCAGTACATTTGTGACAACAACCACAGTAAAAATCTACTCGCTTTCTTCAATGTCCCACTCACCGCACAGACTTTATTCACTCTTCCTTCTTCGTTCAGTCTATCTCTCTGTGCAATATCCCCTGGAAATCAAGATGGCTACCAACCGATTATCCTTAAAAGTTAAACAATTCACAACGATAATGTTACCCATTGTTTTTCTTTGAATAGAACGTAGAAAATGCCTATGGCATTAAGTCCGCCTCTGTACATTTCTGTGCTTGAAGTATTAGGTCCCCACCTATTGGTAGGGGAGCCCAAGCGGGGATTTCGGGAGTTACTCGAGCGCGGCAGAATAAAATACGGGGGGCAACCTTGTACCTTGTGAAGTACTCCCACCATACCTGAGCCCTGCACATAGGGGCAAACGTGTAGCGCAGCCTATCAGATTAGTAAAAAAAAATCGATTGTTCGAAAAACTCGAGCGCGTCAGATTAAGGTAGGGTAAGTTAGTTACATGCAGAAAAGTGTGCATTTCAATAATCTGACAATTTAAGCGTGACATAAGGAAATGGGAGAGTCACAAAGTTGCAAAAAAAAACGTCACCTGGACATTCTCGAGCGCGGTTAATTTTTTTTTTATTTTGAAGAAAATTAGTCACGAATCACGGAAATAATATAATCTGCCGATTTGCACAAGCCGAAGTAGCTAAAATAATTAAAACGGCAGTTTCAAATTGAAACCTAAATTATTACCTAAATGTAAAAAAATACAACATGGTAACCATTAAACCCCATGTATATTTTGTAAAACAAACTATATAAAAACATCAAAGTTAAATTATTACATTTAAAACCTTAACAGATTTGCAATTCTAAGTGTATCCAAACATTTTATTAGATTAGAAAAATAATAATTTAAAATTTACTTTGTGTGACGCTCGCATTAAAACCAAATTTTGCCCTGCCTGACAGCAAAACCTGCTTGTTTGAGGTGCTGTAATATCCAATAAGCACATTCGTATCACAATGTACTATTTTCTCATTATACTATTTTTTTCTAAATACTGGATATAATTTTACCTGTAGCCATATATATTTTCTATTGTATTTATTAAATTCAATTTAAAAAAATGATCTTCGAAATATGAAGCTGATTCCACAGACGATAAAGATTGAAAATATTCATTAATAAAAAAAACTTCTCATGATACTATTTTTTTTCTAAATACAGGTTATAATTTTACCTGTACACATATATATATTGTATTGTATTTATTACATTAAATAAAAATATGATTCAGATTATGGGTCAGTACGATAAGGACATCAAGATGAAGCTTCTGTATAATAATCTGACGCGCTCGAGTATTTCAAGGTCACGATTTTTTTTTGCGTTTTTAAACATCGCTCATGTCTTTTGGTCGCGTCCAAATCGTCAGTCTTTTGAATAGGAGCTACTGGAGGGTTCACTTAACATCCCCGAGCAATGTCTGATGCGCTCGTAAATTTTTTTTTCCCTAATTCCTTCCCCTTCGTACGGCTACCCCCACCATGCAAACAGGCAGATTAATATTTTTCCTCTATCAGAAAGACGTGGGGCGTATACGCTTTTAATATCTGACGCGCTCGAGTATGTCTGTGTGACTGTTTTTTTTTTACATATTTGAGAATCTGTACACGCTCCCCCCACCAGTGAAAGGGTTATGCTTCACATAAACTTTTTTTCTTTTTAGCATCTAATCTTCACAATCCAATAGGTCCTCACGACGCTCGAGTAAATCCCCATTTAGCATCATGGCCTCCCCTACTATATGAAATCAGCGTTTTGTATGGGGAATTTTGGAAAGAAGTTGCATTTTTCATACTAACATTTTCTTAATTTATATAACAACCATGAACACTAATGTTTTAAAACTTTTATGCACTAATGTTTAAAAACTAAGATATAGTATGCCACTTAGATTAAGCGACAAAAACAAGTTTTGGCTAAGTTAAAAAAAAAATAGTGGTCTTTTCTGCTAACAAAGTGAGGAATCATTTTTAAGGTATTTTTATGTTTAGAAAACTATAAGTAATAAGGTTTTTTAAATAGTGGTAGTTGTCTATGATGGTCATTATTCGATATAATACCAAGCAATTGATGAATATTTTCAATCATTGAAGTGACGAGGTTCACTATTTGTGAGAAAAAAACAACAATTTCATAGATGGGGACCCAATATTAAATTAATATGATGTTCTCACAGAGACACTGGACCGTATGATCAAGTCGGGCGGTCAGATTCAGGCGCCGCCCGAGAGCATTATCCCCACCACGCGATACATCAAGCAGCTCCGCGCAGACCTCATCAGCGCTGAAAAATTGTACAGTGAGGAGTTAGAAAAATCTGTGATCAGCGAGGTGTATTGGAATAAGGTAAGAACGCATTTCTCTGTTATAGCATTCCGCAATAGGCTCGCCTCTTATTACTGTGTACTAATAGGTCACCTCTGCCTAACCCTTCAGGGGAAACAGGCGTCATATTATATAGAAACACATGTATACGAGGGGTGTTCAATAAATAGTGAGAATGAGTATGACGCAATTATCTGTTATTAAATGTTATTTTATTTTTCGACGTAGTCACCTTTCAGGGTTATACACTTTGTATTACTTCTTTTTTAAACTAAAATTCCCTTTCTAAAAAAATCTTCTTTCCGATCCCGTAACGGTGGTGACAACTGCGTCATCATCGTCAAATTTCTGGCCCCTGAGATGTTCGAAGCCAGCTTCTTGAATGGCAGCCATCGCAACTCTGGATTTGTACGTGGGAGCGTTATCTTGGCGAAAAAAATTAACAAAAGACCACGTTCCGAAACGACGCAAACAAATGACTTCTGTTTTTTTTAAACAAAAGAGAGTTGATTGTTTTTTTTATTATCATCATAGCTTATGTCTGAGCTATCCCTGCCCGTATTTATTTTTTTTCTTTCGAAGGAGAATGTATCGCATTCTCACTATTTATTGAACACCCCTCGTATGTTACCGGCCAAACCCGATTTTAGGATGAACGAGTTTGGCCTAGGCCAGCGGTTCTCAAACTTTTTTGGCGACGGAACCCTTTTGGAAAACGAAATTTTTGACGGAACCTTAGAATAATCAAAACCGTTCGTCGTTTTTTCAGATGTTGCGAAACTGGTGGATAGGATAAACCAGTTTAGCCTAGGTCGAGTCGGTTTATCTTAGTTAGAATTTACATGCTTTAGGATAAACTGGTACGTCCTAGTCTGAAGGAATGTTGCCTTTGGACAAAAAAATATTTTTAGTTATCATCCCTATTTTTGCCGATGGGAAATCCCATCGGGCACACAGCTGTGTTATAATAATCTCTTTCATTTCCAGGTGGAGGCAGCCCGTAACATGTTCAAGGATGAGCTTCGAGCAATGTACCCCGGCATCGACCTCAGTGCGCGCAAGCTAGACATCAAATCAGATTTAGACTTGTTGTTTATCTACGCACTCAAACGGGTGAGTCATGACCCAAGGCGCCATTATTATTTACAGGGCCGTTCAGAGCGTTTATTCTGAAAGTGGGCAAAGTCGCAAATAGATGTCAAATATTTCGCTGTTTTGATTAATTTGGCAATATTAATACACGCTATGAAGAAAGAAAAACGGCAATACTTTTTTAACAAATTCTCTAAATGTAAATCAAATCCAAAGAGGATGTGGTCCCTAATCAACTATCTATCCAATAACAAACCGGTCCCCGCCTGCAACATACCTAAGCTAAACGTAAACAACAAAACCATTAGCGACCCTATCGAGGTATGTGAATCGTTCAACAGCTATTTTGCGTCTGTAGGGAAGCAGCTAGCCACTCAAATACCACACAAATTCCACAATAACTTAACATACACGACAATTAACAATAACCCCAACACAATTCAATTAGATACTCTCACGCCTTGCACTAGTACTGAAATCATAAAAATAATTGATAACTTGGACCCGAGTTGTAGCTCAGGAATTGATGGCATCACCACTAAAACTATTAAATGTATAAAAAACCTAATAGCGGCCAACCTAACAAATTGTGTCAATAACTGTTTTAAAAGTAGTAAATTCCCAAATACCCTCAAAATTGCGAAAGTCAACCCTATATACAAGTCCGGCACAAAGACAGATCCCGGGAATTATCGACCCATATCGGTTTTACCGGTACTATCAAAAATTTTCGAACGAGTAATCTACACTAGACTAGAAAAATACCTAAATGACATTAACTATATTTATGAACGGCAGTTCGGTTTCCGACCCAAATCAAACACCTTGTGCGCCACAATCGACTTAGTCACCACCATAAAAACAAACATTGACAAAAAAAACATTGCACTTGGTATTTTTATTGACCTAAAAAAGGCTTTTGATACAGTGTCCCATAAAATTCTATTATTAAAGCTGAAAAGCATTGGCATCACCGGAGAAATGTACAATATCCTCTCCTCATACCTTGACAATAGGAAACAAATAGTCAAAATAGGAAACGCTATGAGTAGTGCATCTCCTATAGAATTCGGTGTTCCCCAGGGATCGCTGCTATCCCCCCTCTTATTTGCCATTTACATAAACAATATCAAAGACCTAGGCTTAACTGGACAATTAACTTTGTACGCCGATGATACCTGCCTTTTCTATTTCGGTAATAACATAAACACCATTGTAGCTGACGCTCAAAAAGACCTAGATATATTATACAACTGGTTTAGCTCTAATTTACTTACCATTAACGCATCTAAAACATCGTACATGATATTCTCAGCAAAAAATAAAAAAATTCTTGACCATCCGTCCTTACACATAAACAACACTAAAATCGTTAAAAGTAATTGTGAAAAATACCTCGGACTTAGATTATACAATAAACTGACTTGGCAAGCACATATTGATTACCTAAAAACTAAAATAACATCGCTAATGGGAGCAATGCGCGGGTATATTAATAACATTCCAAAAAAAATCCGATTCAATATTTACAACTCATTAGTTCGCTCACACATAAATTACCTAATCGAAATCTGGGGATGCGCGACCAAGTCTACGATTAAAGATCTACAAATAGCGCAAAATAAAATAATTAAACTTTTGTTCAACTACGATTATCACACACCTACATCCGAATTATACAAACACACCAAGCTAATGAGCACTCATCAACTTTACACATTCAATTCCTGCATTCTCATTAGAAAAATTCTTACCAAAGCCATACACACACAATTATGCTTCAACATAAAAACATCCAAATACAGCCAAAGAAACCCCAACCAAATACAGACGCACCCCCCGCGGACGCAATATGGCAGGAAAAATATAAAATACGAAGGCGTACAACTCTATAATAATCTACCGGCAGATATCAGGAGCACTTCCTCATTTAACATATTTAAAGCTAAACTTAAGCAGTACGTCAATAACAACACAAAACTAATAAGGTCTTGCACATAAAATGAGACACCATACCTACCTACTTATATTAAAAAAAAAAAAAAAAAAAAAAAAAAACAACAAAACTATCAGCTACTGGACTACACTTACCCTAGTTATATTTATTCGCTAAGTGAACAATGTAAAATGTTCTTTTGGATAAATAAAGAATCTTTAAACCTAATATTACTGTATGGAAATATGAAATATGGCTAGACAACTGTCTAAAATATTGATTATGAAAGGCAATAAATAATATCGTAACACCGAATATTTCGTTTTAGTTATTCGTTTACAACTTACATTATTTATGTGTTATAATTGCAAAGTAAAAAAAGTATCACTTTCGAACGTCAAAAAAGAAATAGAACTGATTCCACTCGCCCCTGCCAAAAGGTAGTTTTTTATGGAAAAAAATGGGAAAGAAACTCCACCGTTACTCTTTTAAAAATGTTTTACAATATTTGTATACATGAATTATATAATTATATGTGAATACGATGCACCTACAATAAGATTACTGTACCACAAAAGGTAAAAAAAATTATAAATGGTGCAACCATTTATAATATGTATTTACATTTTTTTTTACTAATAAATTAAATAAGTGATAGATACATGGTGCTCACCTAATTACAAACATTGTAAAAGTATACGATATTACAATATTCCTAACATTGTTACAAGTATACGTTAGTGCGTGAGTATATGTAATCACAGAGTGTAACACTCTATGACATACAAATAATAAAATATACATTAAATAAATGTACAGTTGTTTGCAATTTTGTCAATTATGTTTCAGATACAATACCTGCAGAATCAAATAATAGAGTTGCAGACTGTGCGAGATCTTAAAATCAACAGGGCAATCGAGTGTGAGTATTCCATCTATACATATTATAAGTTCAATGTGTTTTTGAAATAACTCAAAACCCGAAGAGGGTTCATTAAACTCATCATAATAAAAAAAAATTACCAAGAGACAGTCCCTGAAATCGCAAAAAAAAGCGCAGCTGTTCAGAGGCTCTAGACAAAGTGACATTCTATCAGCGATAAAGATAATAGAAAAGGCAACAATGTATAGGACTGATATAAGCTATCGAAAAGCATAGGTTAAAGTCGTTGCAGAAACACGAAACGCTTTCGAAGCGATTGTCACTTGTCTAGGCCCTCTGTTCCATGTATCTATGTTCACATAAATCGGCAAAAATGGCAGAGTTGTTGCTTTTTTTTTGGCAAAGTTTTAATTGACCTGCTATTTTTGTATGGCAAAATTTGAATTGACCTGCTATTTTTGTATTTCAGGCCGCGATGAAAAATTAATTATTGAAGCTAAAGCGGAAGATATAGTCAGGACTGAGAGAATGGCGACCGAAGTGGAATTCATGAAGAAGGTAGGGGAAAGTTGTCTGTATTGTACCGCCACTTTTTTCGCACCACTTCTAGATTTCTCACAAAATGCTCTTGTTTTCTACACTGGCAACGGTAAATTATGTGAAAAACGGTAAATTGTGTGAATTTCACCAATGACACTCATGAACGCGATTAACACATCTAAACCGAGTTCAAGAGCTGTCACTGTCAATATTCCAAATAAAATAATGACACTTTCAGCTCTTAAACGCGGTTTTGATGTGTTGATCGCGTTCAGTTTCATGGGTTAAATTGGCACTTACACATAGTTCAAGTACAGCAGCGTTAACTGTCCAACCATTTGCAGCGGTTTCTGTTAAAATGTATACGATTGAGTGATAAAAATGTTTTTAGTGGGCGTCGATCTTAATTTTTGAGTTGTTCCTAGACTTTACTAATCCAAACGGAAGCGAACAGGAACACGAGGGATCAACTAAAGAAGCAGTGTGAGATCCAAGCAGAAGTTCTACGGGACACCCTCCTCAAAAGAGAGAAGGCGGTACGTATACAACTGGGCATCTTACTACTTATGCTAAATCTATATCTACAATTCTACACAAATATGTGTCGAATATCTGTCGACGTCATCATCATCATTATCATCAGCCTATAGCAGTCCACTGCTGGACATAGGCCTCTCCAATTGCAGGCCATTCAGCTCGAATCTCGGCAGCTCTCATTCAGCGTCCCGCGACTTCGTTCGCGTGGAAATCGTAAGACATCACAATATCTGTACTAATACAATAAAGTGTCTGAGCCGCGCGAGATGGTAGCTCGTTAATATTTTTATAGGCATGCACAGTTCGGCTCTCCTCGGTAATACTCGGTTATCGTCGGGGGCCCACGCTATTACTTCGTTTCCTCATAAATTAGGCTATCAAATGCAATCATGTTTTTTCAAATCCGACTTGTAGTTCTAGACATTAGCGCGTTCAAACAAAAAAACAAACAAACTCTTCAGCTTTAGACCGAGCTCTGCTTGGGTGAAAATAGATAAATATATCGTCCAGTTATACCAACGTTGTATCACATTCCTGAGGCTGTGAAAATAGACAAAACTAATTTCCCCAGATATGAGACCTAGCTGGATCGATTTTTCGCCCCCGTTACCGCTATATTTCAACTTTCATCGAAATCGTTAGAACCGTTTTCGAAAACGTGATTACAAATATAATAATAGTATAGGATAGGATATAAATTCTATGAGTCAAATTGGGTAACAATTTAATAAACTTGTGGCGGTATCTACATCGCCACATGCGAACTACGCATCGAAGACCTGACGTCACATAAATCCTGCATCGCGCAATTAGAGTTTACCGTGCAGTGAACATATATACAAAAAACCCAATATCTATAATATAATAATTGGGCAGTTGCCCGCCAGACACAACACCCGTCTGGTAGGAGGATCCTCCCTTTTCTATGGTGGATGAGTGAACTTTACACCCTGTTCCTCATACCCCTAAAAACTGTTTAAAAAAAGGTTACATTAAATTTTACAAAAATACATTATTTTTGCCATTAATTTAAATAAAACAAACTTTATATTTACTACTAATACTATGCATGAAAATTTCACAAAAGGCGAACTCCAGTTTCGGTATCAGAGCGAGCGATTATACTTTTCTTAATTTTTATATTTTTAGTTATTTCCCACTGGTACATGACACATACCCCTAGAGATACTCAATATAAGACCCACTGAAAATTGTACTTTACTACGTTTTAAAGAGTTTTTTTATCACGGTTTCAAATGCCAAGAACCCTTCTCAATGGTTCACTTTAGCGCAAACTGAATGCTGGTGTCCCTCTTGGAGGGTCCAATAGCAATATGAATGGTGGCATGGCATATGAACTCAATGAAAAGAGGGTGGACTCGATTGTGTTCATTTAAATTAAGTTAATTTTGTATTAACTATTAATTGTATTTATTTAACAGATAATGGCGAACTTCAACCGCACGGTCTCCGAGAAAGTGGAGGCGGAGCGGGTGGGGTTCAAAAAGGAGCTGGCAGCCATGGCTGGCAAGTTGCAGGCCATCGAGCAGACCCTGAAAAGTAAGTCATAAGGCCGTCTTTTACTCGAGCGAATTTCTTCGCTCCTAAGCAACAGCTTAGTAACTAGTCTCACACCGAGATGTGCCGTGACGCGACGATGTTTGATGAGGCCAGTGGTTTCGCGCTGTGAAGCGCGGCGCAGCGAGACGCCGCGCGGTGCAGCGGAGCGTGTCTGCCAGTGTTTCCACTTTTAGGGATTTCCCCTTTTTTTAAGATAAACTCGTAATTAATGTAATACGTCTAATTTTAGTTTACCATGTTAATATTGTGCTATTACCGTGGCTAAAGACGACATTGGAACTAAGTCGGATATAATTCCTATTTGGTTGAAAAAAAAAAACCAACCAAGAAAAACGGGTACTTTTTGCTCCGTTGAGTTGAGACGGGTCGGGCGGGGCCAATCGAATCAATGCAGTGATAAACTGTTACCTAGAACAGTTTCTCGTTTCTAAAAATGGTTTCGTTTTGTTTTACCATAAACCTGGACCGACCCAAAAATATTCGAAACAGACCTTACCCTAAAATACCCTAAAAAAATGAGTACCCCAAAACTTATCCTGCTGTAAAAGTTTTACTCTAAATCTAGAGTAAATTAGGTACCCTAAGTTGGCATCACTGAGTAGAGACAAGTCGCCACAGCGGCTTCAGGCTGCGCCTCGCGGCGCAGCGCGGCCCTGCGCGACTTAGCGCGACGCAGCGAGGCATTTTCGAATTTATTCAATTAAATGTGTATCTTTTTGTGTAGTAAATAGTTATATTTTGTATAACTATCTTAAAAAGTGCGTGCGTCTCGGTGTGAAGTGACCGTAATTGTGAACAATGTTTTGACAGGTCTACATTGAGTGACGCGCCTATTTTTAGAACTACTCAAATTATCTAGCCATTGAACAAATGTTTACCACCGGCGCCCTCCTGTCAACGTCATTCCAGTGCCAAAAGATCCCTGTAACAGTGCGTGTGCGTTGTTGCAGTGCGCGCGGCGGCGGAGGCGGAGGCGCGGCGCTCGCAGTCGCTGTGGGCCGCGGCCGAGGCTCTGCTGGCCGCCACGCGCCGCGCCGCGCCCGCCGCCAAGCTCGACAACGAGCTGCGCGCGCTCGAGAAGGCTGGTGAGTGCACCTCGCTGTTAGTTATGTTCGTAATAGTCCGAATCAGGTTCATACAGGTAGAAAAATGTCAAAAGTTGCCGGGAAAATTGGTGCATTTTCTATGGGAATATTGAAATTTAGCCAAGAATGTCTATCGAGTCGGCTAGTTTAAAAAAAGAAATAACAAGTATCCCTATTTCCAGGTACGGGCGACAAGCTGGTTGAGACGGTACTGAAGGGCATTCCTGATGAAGTCCGAGAAAAGGGCATCGCCACTGAGAAGTCACTGCGAGACAGGTTCGAAAAGGTATCCCCGTTATTTCCTTACTAATTTTAACCACTGCGTTATTATACTGCCTCGCAAGAGGATAATAACGCAGTGTTCCATTTCCATGGGGAACGCAGTGTTCCATTATTGGGATTTTCCATCGGCAAAAATGAAAAATTTCCATACAAACTTTCGTCCCCTATCGTCCTCGTCGTTTTATATTAAGAACTTAACCGTAGTAAAAAACATTTGGAAAACAAATACTGGCTCGACGATTTAATTTTGGGCTACAGGTAGATTCCGTTTTTAACCGACTTTCAAAAAAGAGGAGGTTCTATATTCGACTTTATGTATGTTTATCGATATTTTCATCAATTGTGAACCGATTTTGAAAATCTTTTTTTTAAATCAATAATACCTAGTATCCTACTTGGTCTCTAAGGATGATATTTTTAAGTTCCTGTCACTGTTATTAGTTATCAAGTAGTAGTATCCGAATTTGTGTGGGGGTAGGTACCACATACATAGACCAAGACCATAGACCAAGTAGGATAAATACGTATTATCGAAGCTGCAGATAACACGGTACGTTTTGTAATTTACCGTAGGATATAGTATCCTGATCTCTATAGTACTGAGTTGTGGAATCGTTTCAGATGGAACAGACCGCGGTGAGGGTGGCGCTGGTCGGGCGCGAGGGAGCCACGCTGCCCGTCTACTTCATGTCATGGCTGCAGTCATTGCTGCTTTTCAAGAAAGTGAGTCCACATGCCATTCAATTTGATAACCATAAAACAAAAACATGCATGCATATTCTTGGCCTGTTTAAGTATGTAATTGTAAAACATTTTTAAAAAGAGTAACGGTGGAGTTTCTTGCCCATTCTTCTCGATATGAAAACTACCTTTGGAAGGGGCAACTAGAATCAGTTCTATTTCATTGTTTTTGACGTTCAAAAGTGTCTAATTGAAATAAATTATTTGACTTTGACTTTAATGAAAATTAAACTATCTGTAAACGTAAACCATTATTTCGCAGACATTGGTGGGTTACATATTTAACTAGTTTTTAATTTATTCTATCACACTTAAATTGTAACGTGTAACTGTTTTATTGTTGTTAAATAAAGTAAAATGTAAACATATATCTATATCAGAATACCTACCTAAGGATACCAATTTGTAGTCCCACTTACAAATTGAATGCTTAGTAAAGTGTATTAATTAGATTCAAAAGGGCTTCAGTACAGCATAATTTCAAATGGCAACACTTTGTATACCTAACTCACTAACGGCCAGTTTCTTCATCAAAAGTAACAGCCAAAGTAACAGGCAACTGTTCTTTTGCACTGTTGTATTTTCAATTCTCGGCGCTGATGCGTTAGCAGTTATTAATGTTAGCAAAGTAATATGTCATCAATATGTATGATTGTATTTTGCGCGTTTTTAGTTCGCTGGAATTCCTGAGGATGAATTGGCCAATCAGCCGATAGACTTCACCCAATTCGACACATTTGACATCATGCAGAGGGCAAGGTATGTTTGTTTGCAGAGGTTTATGAACTTACTAGCTGCGCCCAGCGGTTTCACACGCGTAAGTCTCGACCCCTTTTTTTTTTTTTTTTTTTTGAGCGTGGGAAATCATCCAATGACTTCTCCCGCTCTGGGTGGAGCGGAAGGACGTGTCAGACTTTTACTGACTAAAACCCACCCGTGTTCCTTCAGTTGCCTGTTGCCAAGGTCCCGGTATCCCTTTCGGACTAACCCGCAACCCTGGCAGGAAGTCTCGACCCCTGGGAATATCGGGATAAAAGTAACCTAGGTGTTAATCCAGGTTATAAACTATCTGTATGCCAAATTACATCGAAATCCATTCAGCCGTTTTTGAGTGATTGACTAACAAACATCCAAACACACAATTTTTCATATTAGTAGGATACTTATGTGTATTGTACTAGCTGCGCCCCGCGGTTTCACCCGCGTAAGTCTCGATCCCGTGAATGTCGGGATAAAAAGTATCCTATGTGTTAATCCAAGTTATAAACTATCTGTTTGCCAAATTTCATCCAAATCCATTCAGCCGTTTTTGCGTGATTGAGTAACAAACACACAAACTTTCACATTTATAATATTAGTAGGATACTTATGTATATTGTATAGAAATGTATTTCTAAACGATAAACATTTGTTACGTTTATTGTTCCCCCTGTAAGTTTTTCTTCAAATAATAAAATTGCCTAGCGACCATTATTAAGGACATATTTTAAACTAGCTGCGCCCCGCGGTTTCACCCGCGTAAGTCTCGATCCCGTGGGAATATCGGGATAAAAAGTATCCTATGTGTTAATCCAGGTTATAAGCTATCTGTTTGCCAAATTTCATCCAAATCCATTCAGCCGTTTTTGCCTGATTGAGTAACAAACATCCAAACACAAACTTTCACATTTATAATATTAGTAGGATAAGAGATGATCAAAATTTTTATAACTTAAGTAGGATGCGCCAAGGACCGAAAACTGTAAATAAAATAAAATATAAGTAAAAATCTTTTTAAGAACAAGCTTTGAATGAAATAAAAAGTTCTAAATAAAACTTACGTAAACATAGAACTTTAATATTTTCTTAAAAGCTTGAGGCTTATTTTTAATTTATACTACGAAAGACATTAACGCCTCATGATTTTAAGAAAATATGATAATATGAATATGATTTTGAGAATGCTCATTTATTAGTAGGATAGTTCATACTAATTAATGTATAGTAAGTATCCCACTGACGTTTAGTTATTGTAACGGCTAGGGCTTTGCAGGTAAGCTGCGCAGGCCGTTAACTGATAGGTAGGTAGAGTAAAGAGAGGAGTAAAACCAGCTGGGTAGTTTAATACATATATTAGGTAATATAGTAGGTAGGAGATCCACAGCTAGGTCGCGGGTAAGGTCACTGATCTTTCCGAACACTCGCACACTTAGGTAGGTAGAAGGGTACGGTCCCTGGCCATCCGTTGTAGTAGGTGGGGGCCTGCCAGCGCAGGCTCAGCGGGAACGGTAGCACACGTCGGAGACACGTGGCAGACGAGGAGGCCTGTCAGCACAGGCCTGCAGGTAGTCGTTAGTCCGGACGTAGGAGCCGGAACGTAGTAGATAAAGACATTGGGCGCAGCGTCCCCCTTGACTCCGTGGCGAAATGGGAAGTATCACCACACACGCTCCAAAGCGCTGTGCAGGTGACGCCCCACTCGTTCCCGGCCGGCGACCGCGTCTGATGCTTTTTTCTCCGCAATATGAAACGCACATAAATAAAAATGCATTAGTATTATACCAAATTAATCAAACTAAACATTGCGATGTTTACATCAATGTGACGTTGACATGACAATTAAAATAAATGACGTTTAAAAAAAAAAGCAAATAATTACATCCTACCAAGAAAAGGTTGTAATAAAAAAACATGTATAAAATCCCTGAATCACCTATTATTTAATTTCGAAAAATTTATATTTTAGAAATGAATACTTTTTTATAAAACATTTGGACCTTCTTTTAAATTTATACATCTTCGGACCAATGTTTTTAAATTTCGACCTTTTTATACGCGAGACCTTTTCTTTTATTGGTGCTGTTTTACAATTATTTATAGCACGCCTTTGTCGTAATGTGAAATTAACACTATAGTTTATAAAAGATAAAAATGAGATTATAAAATAAAATTTTATGGGGAATCTATTTAAATTAACCATATTATAGGTCGCATTAACACAGACATTATTATCTGTAGCTTCAATGGCTTGAAGATTGTCCATATATTCGTCCAACGTAACAGCCATTTTAAAGTCCATCTCCCGGTCGCCGACCACACATGACTCCGTGACAACCTTATCTAAACTTTTGTTATCTATATCTAAGGGCGAATTTCACCAAACTTTTATACCGAGTATAAGTCTTATCCTGCGAATAAATTTTGAATATTTGACAGGTATTCCATACAAAACCTGTCAGACGCCATTTTTATTCCACGGATAAAAGATATCTGACTTTGGTAAAATCAGTCCTAAATCGACCTTCTTAATGGTGACTTCGTCTGGAGACAAAGATAATTGGTCAACCTCCTTTATTTCCTTTGATAAAGAGGAATGGTCATTCTCCCTTATTTCGGGACAATATTTACAAAAATCGTCTTCGACAATTTGATCAACGACGATATTATGTATATTAATTTTCTCGTTGTGATCATCATTTTCTTCAGATAAGGACACAATCTGAAGGTCTGAAATACCGCTGAAAGAAATAATAAATGGACTGGACTGACCCGATTCAACAAATTCTTCCTCGTGTTCATTCACGAACACATCCATCGGCTCGTCCTCATCATGCGCAAGACTGCGCTCGTCATCAACATTGTCCCTGCCTTCCTGGCAGCTTTGCTCAACTTTTAGCGGGTCATCTTGTCTTTCGCTAGAAAATAAATCAGCATGAATCTAAATTCACAACGGCTTCCTGTCTGCCTTCATCAGACAGTACTTGTACAATCTCCTCTTGCACCCTATATAAACCTCTGTGACACTTGCACGGGAATTCTGCCCAAAGTGCGTCACACATCGCCTTAAAACTCATACCCTCGTGGTATAACTAAAAAATATTCTTGCAGGACCCATAAGGTATGCGCCTATAATCAGCGCCCAATCGCTCTCTCGCCATTCATTGTCGATGGCCACACTCTCGAATTCCTTTATGAATTCTTCCAAACAAACGCCATTGTACCCAGAGAAGAACTGGATTTGCGAGGCCATCTCGTTTTTTTTATAAAATATTAGTAAACACCACTTAGCTCTTATAATCCGGCGTCAATGCGTCGTCTTCCTCCTTTATCTTGCACACTTATGATGTGCTATTTAATTTCCCCCACAACATTTTAAACTTTAAAACTGCATAGCCGTACACGTAGTATTATAATATCTGTGGCCGTACCCGGCGCCTCCACCACATATAACGCCTGAAGGGCGTTAACTAGATGTGTGGGGGTGTGTGAGGAGGGAATTCCAAAGAGGAGTAGGTTTTCCAAGGGTTTATTACTTAGATGGCACGTTTATACATATTAAGGGTTCAGGCGGATCTCTCCGACTCGACATAAAAACCTATCTATCAATATTTAAATACCGATTGCTGGAGCGTTCGCAAGTCAAGGCTGCGGTTCTACCAGCCAGCCCAACGTGAGGTTGCATATCGCATAAAACCTCTACAGTACTTACTAAGTCCATACTGCCATGTCATTACTCCGACTAGTAAATAGTTATCTGTGGCGCCATTACCGCACTAGAGCGGTAATGTAAAGTAAAAAGTACGCTTCCATAATATACTGCATTATGAATCTAAAAGCGGTTCAATAAGAGCCACTTTACGAGCAAATGTGTTGAAAATTATATTATAATATAATAATTCCTTGAATTACAATTTATTACGCCCGCCGTACTCCCGCGCCCGACTCGCTCCCGGCCCGCTCCCATCCCGCGCTGTTTGTGGCGGCAGGCGCGGCTCCCGCTCCCGTCTCGCTCCGCGCCCGACACGCGCACGCGTTCTGTGTGTTGACATCCATATAATTCCTTGAATTACAATTTATTAGGCGCGCCGTACTCCTGCGCCCGACTCGCCCCCGACACGCACTCGCCTTGTGTGTTTTGAGCTTTAGTGCCTTAAGTTTTTATAGTAAGACCCACAATGTTTACAAACATAATATTGCAAATGGGTTGCTTACGTAAATATGTAGGTGTAATTAATAATTAATTACGTATAATTAATAAAATACTGTAAGTATTTTTTTTATCATTTTCATTCATTTGTTTATCAAACGAATTAGATTCCAATTGAAAGTAAAGCATACATTTAGGTTGCCTACCTTTTTCTGTTGCCTATTACCAGGTCGCCAGGTAGAAACAGGTAATAAAGTTAGGACCTGTAACTGTGACATTGTGCAATACATAAATAATACCGGGCTGTCCGTGGCAGGTACCACATGGACCACGGCAACCTGCCGGCGGCGCTCCGCTACGTGAACCTGCTGCAGGGCGCGCCCCGCGCCGCGGCCGAGGGCTGGGCCGCGGCCGTGCGGCGCCACCTGGAGGTGCGCCAGGCCGCCGAGACCGTCATGGCGCACGCGTCCGTGTCCGGCCTGCTGTACCTGTAGGCGCGGCGCCGCCCGCCCGCCCCGCCGCCGGCTATTAGCGAAGCGAGGAGAGCTAGCGAGTTATTTGACAGAGTTCTCGCTGGTGGTGTGAACAGTCAGCGATCCACTGTTAAGACGCTGACATCAAAGAAATAAGCGCTATGACATAACGCTTTTATTTTATTACAAAATATGAAGCAATTATCGATTTATTTAAAAATGAGTTGAATAATCGAAAATTAAAAACAACCAAAGTTCTGCATTCAAATATAACGTTCTTATTATTAATTAAAATACCAACATATGTTGATCTTTAATAAAGATGTTTTGGATTAAAACTCAAGGTTAGTTTACCGTTAATTTGTACCGAGATTTTTTTCAA
Source organism: Lithophane semibrunnea (assembly GCA_947363905.1). NCBI lineage: Eukaryota > Metazoa > Arthropoda > Insecta > Lepidoptera > Noctuidae > Lithophane > Lithophane semibrunnea. The sequence continues at coordinate 7,134,849 of OX376209.1, forward strand.
AATGTGTTTTCGTAACAACCATGTTCTGAGAAATTATGTTCAAGATTAACTTTTTTTTCCGCTGCCACAAACTATACAAGGAGTTTGGGTAAACACCGTTCTCCTTGAAACCAGTGGTTTGGTTTCATTTATAGAACGTAAAATTAATGGAAAATTACAACTTTTTTTTTTAGGAAAATCGACATTTTAACACAAGAATATTTCACCCTATGCGCTAGCGGCTAGGGCAACTTGCGTCTCAACACGGGGGCGCGGCGCGGGCGCGAACAACACGCCACGTCCGCGCGACCCCTTCCCCACTCTTACCTCACTCCAGTCAGTCAGCTGTCTCGCTAGCGAGCGCACGTAATAGCGCGTCGTAGCGCCGCCGCTCATTTCTCGCGCGTAAACAATAATAATTGTAGTTTGCGAGTAGTAGTTACACGTAAGGATGTCTTACGCGTAAGGATGTCTTACACGTAAGGATGTCTTACACGTAAGGATGTCTTACACGTAAGGATGTCTTACACGTAAGGATGTCTTTCACGAATGAACAGTTTACCGAAATGGTACGGCTTTACGCCATCGCGGGTCATAACCTGAACGAGGCGCGTAGGATGTACGCCGAACTATTCCCTAGACAACGTGTACCAAACCGTGAAACAATGTTGGCGGCTACACAGAGAATGCGTACCTACGGACAGTTCACCGTGCCGGCCCACGTTCAGGGTCGTGGCAACCACAGGTTATGTATGTGTATTCATGTGTTGTGTAGGTAGGTAGCGGGCGGTGACCGGGCGTATTATCCATGAATTAGCGAACGGTATCGGATAGGAACTTTTTTAAATCTTTTAATGAAAATAAGGTTTTTTTTATTGTTACTGGGTCATTTATTTCTATATTTAAGTCAAGTACCCATGGTTTGAGTGACAACGGTGTTTACCCTTACATACTCAATAGATATGGCAATTTTTTTTTTTTAAGTCAAGCCTACTTTTACCCTTTACCTGTTGTCAGCGCCTTAATATATATGTATCTCTATTACTGACACGGGAACTACAATCTTTTGCACGTTTCTTGAGCGAGAAAATAGTCGTTAGCGTCGCTTCCTCATCGGCGGTGGGTCAGGTGCCTGAACAATGTTTTCACATAGCAAGTCAACGTTAATAAAAGATTTGAGTAAACCTTAACTTTAGCGTCAGTGCTCCTTTCGGGTATACAAATAAAGCGTACCATTCATGTCCTCGTGATTAGGAAAGTAATTATTGTTCGTTTAATTGGCTTTTTAAATCTGCAATCTGTACGATGCCCATGATTTCACCATAAAATCAACAAAAAAATCCAACATATTTAGTAATTTTTCAAATTCACAAACCATTATTTTGACATTGTTTTTACTGCTTATGCTGGTGGCGCCATCTATGCATATTGTTTCACAAAAGCCCTTTTCAGAATCTTAGATAATTTACATTCATTGACTTATTCAACTAGACTCTGTAATCCACAACGCGGACCTACTTCAGGTTTGTGGATGTTAATGTCGTAAAAATTTTCGTCATACCCAGGGCTATCGTATTATCCAGTTACTGGAGTGTGGAGGTCAGATAGGCAGTCGCTTCATGTAAAATACTGGTATTCAGCTTCGTCCGGTTAGACTGGAAGCCGACCCTAACATAGTTGGGAAAAAGCTAGGCAGATTGATTGACATTTCATCAAAATTTAGTTCTAGGGCATCCGCCATCATCAAAAAGATCATATAAAGGCTTTGATTGCAATGGAATTTGAACTTTGTCTTGCATTACATTGAGTTGTTCCAAAACTTGATAATTATCTAGATTCTGAATTCAAGTTGAACGTGTGTCTGTGAAGTAAAAGCTTTTCTAGAAAGCCTGAAGCATTTGTACAATACGAATCGTAAACTGCACTTAAAGGAAATTGATGTGTCTATACAGTTAGTAAAGTTCTCAATCGCATGCAACGCCCCGACGCGCTACTTGGTTTAAATCATGCCATAGTCGAACTACACAGATAATAAAAATATGGATTTCTAATTTACTACAACCCAATTATAAATTCGTTTCTCCAATCTAATGTGCTAAGATTTCTAACTTAAAGCGATATCATTAGTTATGTACGGGCAACCGTAAGTCAGAAGTAAAACTTATTTACAAAAATAGCCTTTATAACTACGAAATAATGGCGCTTTCAAAGTCAAACTGTTACCATGCACATGCGGTAGACTGGTTATTTAGGTTAGTTCTATTAAGAGTCGGCTTGCAATTTAGGTTGTATATAGGGCTTTCAATGCCGCTGTTATAACGCCTTGGCCAATGAGCCAGTCTATATCAAAATGCTTCGAAGTACAGTTATTTAACTAATTTAATCCATCTTATTATTTATTTCTGTCGGTCTGTATTTAGCATTTTAGTAATAGCATGGCATGGTTAGCGTTACCAACGATAAAAATAAGTATAGTCGGCCAAAAAAGTTGTTTACCACTCTTGAGATTTTTTTTTGTTTGTAGTTGGGTTCGTAGTTTTAATTTCAAACCGATATTTTCATTTGCTAGGAAATGTTATCAAAACTGAAAGACCGCTTTCCTGGCTGGCCGTACAATATGAAATTAATGAAAAGTAGGAAAAATACGTTCTTGTGTATGATGGATGATTTATGTCATAGAATTAAATTTGTAGATTATGTACATGTTTCGAAGAAAGTGAAGTATAATGTAGGTACATAACAATGGAAAACTGTATTTATGTTAAGTACCCGAAATATGAAGTTTCTTCAAAACTGGAATTTGTTTCTTTTTTTAACACAAAATGTGTCTGCATTTATTCCAAAAATAACAGAACATTTAGATTCAGTTAAATTATTGTGCCAGCGAAGTGAATTTGTGGAGGTTTCTTTTAATTTTAGTAATTTATGTAAATATAAAAATATTGTATTAATAAATTAAAAGATGATTTTTATGTCATTTTGTTGTTTTATTGCATATTTCCTAAACACACAGAGCTTGTGAACCGGAGTATCCTAAATGTTACTCAGGCATATTTTATAAGCTTTAACTGAATCTATTAAAAGATGCTGGACACGCACAATGGTCCACTGGACGAAGTGCGGAAACCAAACCCCTACTAACATAGCACAGACTCGACCCCGGGCAAAGAGTAGAATAAATATGTATATGACACCGGAATAACTCGGCCCCGACAACTCAACCCGGATAAATCGATGCCGACAACTCGCCCCCATGACGACTCGGGCCAAGTCACACCGGAATTGCTTGAAAAGGTCGCGAGGCCGCCCGGGGTGACGCGAGCGGCCGCGCGCCACGCGCTTCTCGGTGGTTCTGCCCGCGGCTGCCAGCGGCGACGCGTGGCCGCTCGCGCCACCGCGGGCGGCCGCGTGCCGAATGTAGAAACTTAACTAGACAAGAGGAGACTAGGCGCGCGGGGTCTGGAGGTCGCGCGAGGCCGCCGGGGGCCGCTGCCATTCCGATGTGACTCCGCCCTAAGTACAAGGTTATTTTTAGTTTATACAAGTTTTCACGATAATTCCGGAAAAGGGATCATTGCACTTATCAATATGAACAACTTTGGCTATGATACACATGGAAACCAAGCGCCTGAAATTGTAAAAAGAAATGGCTAGACAGATTAAACACTATTAACACTTTCGCGGACAGTAAACACAGACGTAATGGCAATAAAACTACAATTGTGTCAGATTCAGTGTCCGCGAAAGTGTTAATGTAGGGAACAGCAGATTTATTTTATCAATATGGCGGATGTTTGCGGCCAAGTCCGGCCCGCCCATATGGACGCCTTAGCTTAGTGCGAGTTGTTGCGACCCGCCCGTTGCAGTATAAAGTACTTACTAATTCCATTAAAACAAGAGTTTTTTCAATGAATACCCCATCATAACTGGCAGCAAACATAAAGAAAAATCTGACAAAGAAAAAAGTTAACAGTCAGAATCAGAATGGGAACCTGTGATAAGAACTCTCGAACTATCCGAAGTAATTTAAAAATATTACAGCAAAATCAACAACCAACAGAACCTAAATACCACAAAGAAACTAAAAAAAATCTTTTGTTAACCAAATTAACCAAATACCTACCTAAGATAAATAATGTTAAGATTCCTGTCCCACGCAATATCAGTAAGGGAACTTTTCGTAAGTACCTGCTCACTTTTTGATTAGGTAGATAGTGCATAGGAGTGCATAAAAAGAGTATCGGCAGAAGCAAATAGGTGATCAAAATATCCAACTTGACTTGGTCGCTAATATTATTGGGAGAAGTAGGTACTTGGTACACACGGCTACACATCAAGCTATACACTTCCAGTATAAGCTGACTTCGCATTGTGTACGGAAATCGTATACAATGCGAGATCAGCATAAACTGGAAATGTATAGCTTGATGTCTAGCCGTGCGTACGTAGTGCTCCTGAGCTATTGCAGTGCAGTCTCAAGTTGACAAATCTAAAGCTGATATCAAACGCTTCACTTGAGTGAATTTTCATTTTTGTTTCTTTCCACGAGCATAATGACACAGATAAAATTCGAAAGGAATGAACGGTTCACCCAGTCCTTTCATTTATGTTCCATCATTCGGTGGGCGAGTGGTTTTTTCTAGCCTAATCTAACAAATTAATTATTCAATCGGCAATCAGTGTAATGTTTGACCCAACAGGTAAAGGCGCCTCAGCCCTCGCGCTTGCGAACAAGACCATCATGTATTCCTAGTTTATTAATCGTAAGTACGTACGCACGGTTACACAACAAGCTATACATTTCCAGTTTATGATCTCGCATTGTATAAGATTTCCATACAATGCGAGGTCAGCTTTTATACTGGAAATGTATAGCTCGATGTATAACCGTGCGTACCAACTGAGGAACTAACTAACTAACTTGGGGGAGGCATAATGGTGCCGATTCTCTTGTACACCGAACTAAACTAACTAAACTATCACTAAAATTCCTTACTTTTTACTATGAGAATCTTAGAGCTATTCTGCCAAAAAAATCTCTAAATTTAAAAATTATTTTGACACAATCAAATTTGACAATCGCGACTCCACTTGGTAAGTACCTACTTGTTTGCCTACCACGTGATTTTTTTGAGCCGGAGAGGCGCGCAATTTGGCCTTCTCGACGTTTTTTTTGTATGGAATTTTTCACTTTTTGGAAGAAAACAAAAAAAAAATTACCAACATGTTGATTACGGGTTTGCCGGTTCCAAAGGTGGTCAAAATTTTCATTATTTTTGCGATAGGAGACACCATTTTCGAGATATAAGCAAAAGAAAATAAAAAAAAGATACAGTACCGTTTTGCAACTGAATTCGAGGTGTTGGTTTGAATTTTAGTTCATGACATGTAATTTTATTCCACACATTTTTAATCGTGATTAAAAATAGTCAGAGTTAGTTAGAGGATTTTAGACATAGAACAAAAATTTTGGTTAAAACGTCAAATTCAGAATAGCATTTTCACTAAAATAAAACTCAGTGCCATCTTAGTGCTGTCAAACTAAATTATAGTTAAGTTGCGTCACTTTAGTCTATTTTCAGAATGGGAAATCGTCGTTTGACAGGAATAAACTAAATTTTAGTGATTATTAGTTTAGTTAAGAGAATTTGTGACAAGAGAATCGGCGACTTTTAACTGAAATGATGATGATGACGTACCAACTAAACTCAAATACCTAATTATGATTATGAATGATAAAATTTGTAAGTATACAACGGTTAATATGGCTAGTGTTTAAGAAACAGGTTTTGTACACAGTAGCAATGGCTTTCATTTTGACAGTTCAACAACATTCATTGCGTTCGTTGTTGAGCAGATAAATATTTCGAACATATGAAGCAATGGTTTAGCAATATCCTTCAAAATCATTCAGATCGTGATCTTCTTTTTCGTGTGGTTAGAGACTAACCTGGTGTCAGAATTTTTATACGGTCCGTGGGCCTGTCTTGGCATCGCATGCCGTCGAGAAATATACTGGCGTCAGTGTAGTTTGCTACGCTGATGACACGCTGGTCCTGGCACAGGGGAGGTCGTAACAGGCGGCGGCCGAACTAGCGACACGCGGGGTTGCGACAATCGTCGATAGAATCCGGCAGCTGGGACTCGAGGTGGCCTTGCACAAGTCCGAGGTCATGTGTTTCCATGGCCCTCGGAACGCGCCACCGTCGGGTTCCCAAATTACGGTAGGAGGGGTTCACATCGGCGTCGAGTCGACGATGAAGTACCTAGGACTCGTCCTCGACAGCCGGTGGAACTTCGTTGAGCATTTCCGACGTTTGGCTCCCAGGCTGGACCGGGCTGGAGCTGCCTTGGGGCGTCTCCTGCCCAATCTGGGGGGTCCAAACGCCACCTGCCGGAGGCTCTACGCGGGGGTCGTGCGGTCCATGGCCCTTTACGGGGCACCGGTGTGGGCGCGTTCCCTTAGGCTGCGGCCAGCCCGCCGGTTGAACGCGTCCCAAAGGGTCATGGCCATTCGGCTGGCCCGGGGATACCGCACGGTCTCCCGTGAGGCGGCGAGCCTCCTTGCCGGATTACCGCCATGGGATCTGGAGGCGAAAGTCCTCGCGCACATATGGGAGTGGCGCGAGGAGATGAAGCGCCGGGGCATAACTCCGCTGCCGCGAGAAATCGCGGCACAGCGGACAGAGCTCCGGCAGGATCTCATGGCGGCTTGGAGAGTGCGATTGTCGCAACCCAGTGCTGGGCACGCCACAATTGCGGCGATAAGTCCCCTCTTTGAGGAGTGGCTAGAGAGGCGCCACGGCGTCCTCACCTTCCGCCTGACACAGGTCCTCACCGGACACGGTTGCTTCGGGAGGTTCCTGTTTCGTATAAGGCGGGAGGAAACGCCCGGGTGTCACCACTGTGTGGATCGCCCGGAGGACACGGTGGAGCATACGGTGGAGGTCTGCCCCGCTTGGGCGGAGCCCCGCCGTGTCCTCTTGGAGGCGATTGGCGGCGGTGACCTCTCGCGTCCGGCTCTAGTCCAGGCCATGGTACGGAGCGAGAGGGCATGGGAAGCAGTCACCTCCTTCTGCGAAGCAGTAATGCTCGCGAAGGAGGAGGCGGAACGCGTGAGGGAGAGGCAAAGTTTGCGCCCACACGCCCCTAACCGCCGCCGCCGCTGGAGACGCCCTGGGCGTCGGGAATCCCAGGCGGATTCCCGGCCGCCATAGGCGCGGGCTTGCGGACGGCGAGCAATGGGTAGCTCGCCGTCCGATCAGGACCAGGCCCGGGTCGAAGGAACACGACGCGCCTCAAAGAGATGTCAGCACAATTGGTGGGGTCCACTAGGACCGATGCCTGCCAGGGTTGCGGGTTAGTCCGAAAGGGATACCGGGACCTTGGCAACAGGCAACTGAGGGAACACGGGTGGGTTTTAGTCAGTAAAAGTCTGACACGCCCTTCCGCTCCACCCAGAGCGGGAGAAGTCATTGGATGACTTCCCACCGTCAAAAAAAAAAAAAAAAAAAAGGTATTCCGAGTTCTGATGTTTTCCTTCACCGTTTTTGAAGCAAGTGATTGAAAGTGTGTTAGGCAAAGGTCGACATGTGTGCCTGATTTTCGGTGTTATTGCAAGATCGCTCGTTATAAATAACTACTAAGGGGTTATCCATGTGCAGCAGAGAACGTCTTTTGGCTTCAATAAACACTATAAAATAATGATGTATTTTGCACTATGTCTTTCAGTACCGCCGCCATCCAACAGACTTTCAAATAGCGACATTCACCCGTTCTCCTATAAACTACAAGTATAAGGATCCTAAGGAGCGTGAGCCCTGCCCAATTCCAGAACCTCCGCCACCGCCACCGCCCAAAGATGACAAGCTGCTCTGGGGTACCATCGCATTACTTTTCCTAACCGGAGGTTTTATAGTATATGCAAAGTAAGTATAATATAGTCCTTATTGATTTCGATAACGGTGAACATTCGAACTCACTTCGTTTCGTATCTTCGTGTGCCCTTAGATGGCTCCCTAGACCGAATTTTTTAACACCCGCATCGCCTCCGATTCATATAAACACAACTTATTTAAAAAAAAAAAAAACTATATGGCACCTCTTTTATGTAATGAGCTATCCGAATATCAATATTTGGCCTAGTTCATATGGGGGAAAATTCATTTGCTGTTATTAGATAAGTACCTACTTACTACAAAAACAATAGACCGCAACAGCACAAACTTATGTGATATTTGGCTGTTCACATTTTCAGATACTTATCTTCTTAGTCTGGTTGGTAATCTTCTGTGCAAACCAAAAGCATAAAAAATGTTGACGTGCTCGTTTGTGCTCGTGCTTGCTTCTGTAGTTGGTTTTAATTTCTTTTAGTTTAGAAAAAGCACGTTTACATAAATATGTTTAACCGAAAAATGCATTTTCTCAAACATGCTTGGAAAATCGAACATTATTTTGAGAACCTTCTTCGAGATAAATCGAAATTGCGGTACTGGTCGAATATTTTCACGATCGTCCATCATATCCGATCCAGTTGCAGGCCGCGAAAGTAATGTACATAATTTAACGATGAGTGCAGTTTTATATCAGCACTAAGTATTGTTTTAATCAATATTAATACCAAAAGCTTTCAGGAGCTATGTACAGGGAGCCTACCACCACCGCTTACAGCAGTATTATTTTAATACTAGCTGTTGCCAGCGACTTCGTCCGCGTTCCCGTCGTTTTTCGTAAAAAAAAGTAGAAAATATCGCAATACAACCGCACAATATTATTGTTAATAGCTGTGCCCGCGACTCCGTCAGCATGTAACTCCTTGTGTGTTATTAAGTTAATGTATTGGTAATATTGTTTAGATAACGTTCACATGAGGCTTAAGTACCTATAGAACGAAAATACTTCAGCGCAAAGCTTCCGGGTAAACTATGTTGAAAGTTGACCCGTCCGGCACTTGAACATAAAGATTTCTAGAACTGCTAACCCTGGAAAGAGCGACGTACGACTGACCATGCGAGAAAGGACTGACACCGAGATCTACTCCAGCAGCATGAAAAGTCTGCCCTTGAGTCTTATTAATTGTCATTGCATAACACACCGATACTGGGAATTGCGTTCTTTTAAATTGGAATGGAAAATTATTTGGTATTATGGGAATTCTGGGAATAAAGACGGTTTCTCCTGCACCGCAACCTGTTAAAATTTGTGCCTCGATTATATTTTGTTGCAACTGGGTTACTTTTAGCCGAGTTCCATTGCAAAGTTTTGGTGGTCTTAAATTTCGGAGCAGAATAATCGGAATGCCAATTTTTAAACAAATTTCATGAGAAGGAAGTCCGGGCATATTTAAAGAATTTAAAAATTCTATCGGGTAATGTGTGGCTTCTTGTTCATCGACCATTCTATTTATTGAACTATAAACTTTGCTTTCCCCCTGTATATTCGACAGTATTTTGTTATTAATCTCAAATGCCTGGTCTTCTCTTTTTTTTTTTTTTTTAAACATTTCCCCACACTAAGGATTTCTTCTTGTATCGTGGGTGCGTTTACAAACATAGAAACTCACATACACTAACACCCAGACCCGGAACAACTACTAGCAGATCATACAAATATTTGTTCCGTGCGGGGATCGAACCCATTGCGAGGAGTTAAAATGGATCTTTCGCATAGCCAAGAATTGTCCCTATTTAATATATTTGTTACATCACCGTAAACCGACGATATAAGATGTGGTTCGGATTGCACTATACAACATAACTCAGGCGTCAGAATAAGTTTTCCTTGGTGTAGTTGTGGATAGGTACCTTCACCAATCTTTAATAATGTATCAGAAAATTGACGATCATCCGGGTTATCTCCAGTTCTCACTCGCATGTTTATAGTCAAATGCACCGATTGTATATCACGCCACAAATAAGAGCTTTTCAGGCAAGCCCTAACCTCATCAGCTCGGGTTCCCCGTGGTATTACCGGTAAGGTTTGTCGGAAATCACCACAAAATAAAACCGTGATACCGCCCATTGGTCGATCATTTCGTCTGATATCCCTTAAACTTCTGTCTACCGCTTCTACTCCTTTTCGATGGGCCATCGTACATTCATCCCATATGATTACACTACACTCACGTAACACCTTAGCTTTGTCGCTATTTCTTGAAGGTTTCGGACTCACGGGATAGTACATGCCGTTCGCGATCAGCTGTGAGACGTAATTCCCTCTCAGTGAAGGTTTCGGACTCACGGGACAGTACATGCCGTTCGCGATCAGCTGTGAAACGTAATTCCCTCTCAGTGAAGGTTTCGGACTCACGGGATAGTACATGCCGTTCGTGATCAGCTGTGAGACGTAATTCCCTCTCAGTGAAGGTTTCGGACTCACGGGATAGTACATGCCGTTCGCGATCAGCTGTGAGACGTAATTCCCTCTCAGTGAAGGTTTCGGACTCACGGGATAGTACCTGCCGTTCACGATCAGCTGTGAGACGTAAGTCCCTCTCAGTGAAGGTTTCGGACTCACGGGATAGTACATGCCGTTCGCGATCAGCTGTGAGACGTAATTCCCTCTCAGTGTAGGTTTCGGACTCGCGAGATAATGTATGCCGTTCGCGGTCAGCAGTGAGCCGCAATTCTCGTTGTGAAGCAGTTTCAGCTTCTCGGGATAGGTAATACATGTTGTTCTCGGTCAATGGTAAGCCTTAGCTCTCGTTGAGACGAGCTTTGAGACGCCCGTGATGTAGCTCGTCTCGCTCTGTCAGCTGCTAATCGCATATCTCTCTCGGGAGAGCTTTCATTGGCTCGAGAAGTTGAGGCAATAACTCTCATAGAGGTTAACCGATGTGCTCTTTCCTCTGCCGATTCTTGAGAACGCCTATTTCTCATTCTCTTAGCTTCTCTCGAATTTCGAGATAAAGATAATCGTTTTTTAGGTGGCATTGATGCAGGCAAATGAAAATAAAGCTAAAACGTAAATGAAAATAAAACTTATATAAAAAAAATTTGAACGTAAATTAGCCAAAACTTACCTATCGATATCTAAAAATCAATGCGTACCTACTACTACTTCACCTAAAAAGAAATAAAATGTAAACTATTAATAATTTGTAATTTGAACGAATATTTAAACACTACCAAAATAACTGATACCTATTTTATAAAATAACAACAAAAGAAATCTAAAAATAAATTATAAAAGACTAAAAGTCGCGTATCAATTAAGTATTGTCTGTCAATAAGGTCGAACACTCTGAACATCCTATTCGCATCAACAGGCAAAAATTGTATGAAGCTCGAGCTCTTTTTTTTTTTTTTTAACTATGGCATCTCGTAGTTGATTTAGGAAATCATGACTACTTAACCGGACTTTCCTGTGGCTGCCTTAAGAACTACTCTCAGGGCCTCCAGCCAGGGGCTTATAACAAACTATTCTAAATTAATACTAAGTGAACGCTCGCTAAGGGCACCCCCTGTGGGGTACGAACCTCGTCTTAGGGCGTCACTGACGGGAGGACAGCAAGTCGGGACAAGCTGGATCAGATCATCATTATTATTATTAATCGGGGAATTTAAAGCTACGTGCTCAGCTTCGGCGCGGGCTGGCACATCATCGGACAAGTGACGGGGGGACGTATTTAATCGGGATCGCGTTGGTCGTGCTGGACCTCGACGGCGAGGTCGGAATGACGGTAGGCGTCTGTATTTGTTTTTCTGTAGTGTGCTGGTCTCCCTACTGCTCTCCTGGAGGAGAGTGATGGGGTCATCAGGTTCGGATAGGACATGCCTGGGACGGCGAACGATGCTAATATTAGAGGGGACATAGGTAGATGTTTCGACAGCCAGAGGGTTGCGATGCTTGACTGCAGAGTCGAAATAACGCTTTGAAAGGCGTTTTAGAAATTGACGGATGGTGGGCATCCTGAGGGACGCCCGCACGAATGGGTCGGATAATGCTCCTTCGATACGATAGCGGAATGTGCGGTTCGACAAAAAGTCCCGTACTATGAGTACTAGACGATCCGGCACACCGAGTTGATATAGCTTGTATATCAAGCCGTTGTGCCAGACTTTGTCGAATGCTTTCGCAATATCGAAAAAGATTGCACCGGTCTTATTACCGCGCTGGAAGCCGGCGCTTGTGTATTCTATGATCCGGTGTACCTGATGCACGCTACTGTGCTGAGTTCGGAAACCGAACTGCTCTTGGGGGATTAGGCCTTTGGTCTCTGCGTAGTCTCTGATATGCTTATAAATAAGCCTCTCAAATAAATTAATTTCTCACTTATGTATTTCTACATTTAATAAATTAGTTCTTATTTCAATAAAATATACAGTGTAACACTAAACAATTTTCTAACTAATATTAAATAAAACTAACTGTACAAATAAACAACTAATATCTAAAATATGGCGTCGAAAAATTCCTCCGCATCGCTGTCGGCTGGTAGTGTACCCAAGAGACTGGCGGCATTGCCACGTTGAATGGCAATGCTTAGCCTCTGACCAAGGTAAAAGCCAGCCCTTGGGTCACGGGAAGTGTCAAACAGCCGTTTCGAGATTTCATTAAATAAACTATGAGCACTTGGACCCCACGGCCCTAGGGTTTCAACCCCAAACGGCTCGAAAATATAATTGCCTATAAGGCTATTATACTTTCGCCGCTTGAGGTTTTCCGCAGCCGCAGCGGCGGCGCCAGCACAGCACGTCGAGCCAGGAAGATGAGATGGCGCAAGAGTATCGACACACGTTGCGTCCCACACTAAAGGCCTACCCATCTTCCATGGAAATAAGGACATGCCGTCCGGTCTTTTGCCATCGTCGCGTGCCAAGCCATTGGGTTCTAATACAGCTGGAACGCCGACGGTGACAAGAGCTCGTCGGATGATGTCATTAATGTTAGCGTGACGTGCTAAGCGACCCGCACTTCGGCTGCAAGACAGGCCGTGGTGTCCGAGGCTGTTGACAACTTCGCCACAGTGACAGCGATGAGGAGAACAACATGGAGCTCCTAATCGCAGAGAAGCAGCGATGCGGAACGTAGTGTCGTCGAACAAAGTTCCCAGGTTCGATGACGGTAGTGCGTGAAGCCACAGACCCGACTCCCACTTACCCACAGCCAGCAGGCGCGCGCGCTCCGCAGTAGTAGCAGACGTGTCAAGTAAATTGTTCTGTACTACTCTGCAGAGCGGCTCATCCCACCGTCTCTGGGAAGATGGATAGTCGGGTGGATCTGTATTCGGGCAAGCGAGTCTCCAGGCATCCATAGCCTCGGTGAAGCACGGCACGTCAAAATTAATCAGTGTGGAAGCTAGGATTTTCCTGATTAATTTCTCAGTACCGTGGACCGAGGATATGAATGCCGGTAAACTAATACTAGAAATTTTGCGGACGCCGAGGCCTCCCATGCGGATGGGAAGAGTAGCTTGCGCCCAAGCTCGGTCGTCCATGGCCACATTTAGGATCAACGTTAATGTATGACGGATAATTTGGTCCATTTGGTCTAAAAGATTAGTGTGCTTCCATAAATGCGAAGCGCGAAGGAAATATGTTAATTTAGGGCCGAAACAGCAGTAGCGGATCAGGGTTATGGCCGAATGCATGTTAATTTGGAACAATCTTTCTGAAACGTCATTGAAATTTTGAATTTTTTCCTCAATGAAACTGGGAAAGGAATCCTCAAAGATTGGAGACCCAAGGAGACGAAGAGAGCTTTTTTCAATAATTATTAATTAGCCTCTCATAGATTTTGCCGAGAACCTTGAGCAAACTGATTGGACGGTAACTCGAAGGCACCGACTTGGGCTTGCCGGGCTTCGGGATACCGATGACAGCTTTCCACGCTTGTGGAAAGATATTATTGCTTAGAGCACCATTGAAGATGGTGGTCAGTAGCATAATGAGGTGGGCTGGGAACAGTTGAACCACCTTATTGGTGATTCCATCCGAACCGGGGGCTTTGCGTGTTTTAAGACCTTTGATGATTTCGTGCACCTCGTCCGGTGCGACGGGGGGCAAGGATCATCAGGGTCTTCTACGGGTGGTAGGGAGGCTCTACGTTCGACTTCAGCGTCCACCTCATCGAGGTGAGCTTGGTCTATTGGTAGGGAGCTGGGGGAGCATTGAGCTTCTAGACTGTCGGCTAGGCACTCTGCTTTTTCTTGGTCCTCGAATGCGATGGACTTATCGGGGCGTACTAGGGGGGGCATAGTCGCGACTTGATCTGATTTAAGCTTTCTGGTGAGTTGCCAGAAGGTTTGATGAGTTGGCTCGAGTTCGCTCAACATCTTATCCCAGTCCGTGTTACGCAGCTCCGATACACGTTTCTTTACAGATCTCTGTAAATAGCGCATATGGGCCTTGTTTGCGGAACAGGGAAAGTTGCTGTAGGCACGAGTGGCCGCGTTCTTCTCCGTTATCAGATCCCGTACATCCTGTGGGAGGCGCCAGCGTCGGTCTTCCTCGGCTGGAACCTCTCTAGAACATTCGTTCATCACAGACTGTATGTGATCCGTAAGTGAGTCGATCGCGGCCGTCGTGTCCGCGGTAGAGTCAAATTTATCAGGGATAGAGTCTAATTGGGGGGACGTGTTGGATTTCAGCTTTTCGCTTACTTTCTTCCAGTCCGTGACCCTTTTGGTGGCAAGGTTCGGATGGGAGGGGTCAAAGAGACTTATGCGGGGGGCCAGAGCTAGTATTATGGGACGGTGGTCAGAGTTAAGCTCGTCTACCGCTTCGATCGAATCTAATCGTACATTGACGTTCTTAAGGAGCGCCAAGTCTAGTACATCGGGGGTATGGTCCGGGTTGAACGGGTAGTGGGTGGGAGTCATCGGTGCGATGACGTCAAAGGTCAGGGAGGATGAGAGGTCGAACAAGTGTCGCCCTCTGGTGGAGGTTGTGGTACTATTCCACGAGGGATGTTTGGCATTGAAGTCCCCCGCTATGATAGCGGAGTTACTCAAGCCAAAAAGGATAGTGATATCATTCGAGAGGGACTGAAAGTCCTCCGAAGGAGAGGGAGGGATGTACGCCGATACTAAAGTGATCGGTTCGTGACCTGTCATGCCTAGACGGCACATAGAGACTTCTAAACGAGAGAGGGTAGGGGGGTCCATAGGGATGCAATACAGTTCCTTTTTATAATAAATGAGGGTGCCGCCACCGTGACAATGCGTTCTATCGTTACGGACTAAGCGATAGTTGGCTATGGAGGGCATACGGTGGCTAGGTTTTAGGAAGGATTCCTGTATCAGGAGAATGTCGTATCTTGTGGTCGCGGAGAAAGAGAGCAACCTCGTCTCGTTGACTTTTTATGCCATTTGCATTGAAGATGCCTATTCCGAGGGATCGGGGTTTAAGTCTATCGTTGATGGCTTTATCCATTATAGGTTCCGTTAGCGATAGAACTTAGGGCTTGCGTAATGTCTGTTTTCCTCCGCAGTGGGCTCGGCTAATAACCTAAGAATTATAGAAAAAAAGAAAGAAAAATATTTTATTTGGAACACGCACAGGAAATATAACAATAGAAACAAACATTAAATCTATAAAATCAGTAAAACAAGTAATAGAATAAAATAAAACAACGTGAAACAGGAAAAGAAAACCTGTGCGATGCCAAAAAGGCTCCTATCTCAGCATAATGCTACGGTATTTGAGAAATAGTAAACAAATACCTAATATAAATAATATATATATATAATATAGAGAATAATCTCCTTAATAAGGGATCCATCTCTATGTCTATCTAGTAACTAACTATTTCTCCTAACATAAATCCTAACTCTAACTCCCCGGGAGGAATGCCCGGGGATGTGTAAACCCTCCCTGTCGGGTATAGACAGGGAGGTTGAGTACCTAAGGTGAGCCCTAAGCTTGCTTTTGCCCGTTGCCTATCTTATTTGTGCAACGGGGTCCTGACAGGGTCTGTTGTGTCGGGGTAGACACACCCGACCACAACAGGTGTGTTGCTGTGAAAGGAAAACTGTCATCAATGCCGACTAGAAGACCCCCCAAGGCCGAACACTGGGACCCGTCCAACTTTCTGCCTCACCCTGAAGGGGATCGGCGGGTGCGTTTGGGTCAACACCCCCTCGGCTTCGTTGGCACCGTATAGGTATCCACCGAGGACCACGAAACTGTGGTTTTACCCAGAAGGGGCTAACAACACGAAGAACGTTTGTATGACAAACAATCTGTTATTGAAACCTTTACAAGCTGTGCCTTGAAAAAGGCACACAGCAAGTAGCAGGAGATAGTCACTATAATTTTATTATAAATAATAAAATATAGCACTATGGAGTCTTGATATTCAGGAACGCTTGGTTCCGGAATCGGGAGAGCACTCGTACCGCACTGCGCACACGTCCGACCGCTGCCGCTGGCGCGCGTCGAGTCTCAAGCTCGCGCTTTTTTTTTTTTTTTTTGACTAGGGCATCTCGCAGTTGATCTTAGAGAAGATCGTACTGCTTAACCGGACTTTCCTGTGGCTGCCTTAAGCTACTACACTCAGGGCCTCCAGCCAGGGGCATATAAACTATTCTAAATTAAAACTAAGTGAACGCTCGCTAAGGGCACCCCCTGTGGGCTACGAACCTCGGCTTAGGGCGTCACTGACGGGAGGACAGCAAGACGGGACAGGCTGGATCAATATCGGATCATCATTATTATTAAACGGGGAACTTAAAGCTACGTGCTCAGCTTCGGCGCGGGCTGGCACATCATCGGACAAGGGACGGGGGGACGAATTTAATCGGGATCGCGTTGGTCGTGCTGGACCTCGACGGCGAGGTCGGAATGACGGTAGGCGTCTGTATTTGTTTTTCTGTAAAGTGCTGGTCTCCCTACGGCTCTCCTGGAGGAGGGTGATGGGATCATCAGGGTCGGACAGGGACATCAAGCTCGCGCTCGGACGCCCCGCCTTTTTATACCTTCGGCCGCGAGACGCGTCGAGCGCGGCGGCCATTCGAACGACGTTCATTCAACAACGAACATTCTCGAAAGTTCGCGACCGGCCGCACTGCGCGCTTGGCGCCTAGCTGCTAGGCCGGTCGCGAACGTTCGAGAATGTTCGTTTTACGAAGCTACTCGCTAGGTGACTCGCTAGCCTCTAGGCGCCAAGCAAGCCGCCTGCTTGTGCGTTCGCGACCTTATACAAAAATAATCCTTATAGTATGATTCAGTATTCACGCGCGATGGCTTATTATTAGCGTATTTCATGTATAACTTTGATGTTTCTATACCGATTTCTTTGATTCTTTTTTATGGAATAGTTAATTATGTTAACTTTTTTAATTAGGGATGACTGAGAGTGTTATAAACGTAAGAGTAGACAAATATAATCAGAAAGCTTCGAACTGCTAAGCTATCGGGAGTTACACGTGTTATTGTGAGTCAACCATAAAAGATAGACATATGCTGTCGTGGGATATTTTTTATATAATTTTAAGGAGAACATTTCCGTCATACATGATTTCTGTGTAGGTTTAACCATTAAGGTTGCACACGCGACGGAAGCTTAAGAAATGGAGTAACTTCTCCCGTTTCCCAACATTTCCCTTCACTGCTCTGCTCCTATTGATTGTAGCGTGATGAAAAGTATACTATAACCAGCTCAGGAGTATGAAAAATAATTGTACCAAGTTTCGTTAAAATCCGTCGAGTAGTTTTTGTTTCTACATATAACGGTTATACAGACAGACAGACAGACAGACAGACAGACAGACAAAAATTTTACTGATTGCATTTTTGGCATCAGTATCGGTCCCTAATCACCCCCTGATAGTTATTTTGGAAATATATTTCATGTACAGAATTGACCTCTCTACAGATTTATTATAAGTATAGATTACTTCAGTGTAGGAAAGAAATGAAGCTCTACGGGAGGTATACCTCCATTTCTTTCCCCCACTGAAGTAATATTAAAATAATACTGCTGTAAGCGGTGGTGGTAGGCCCCCTGCTGTGGGATGTCCACCGCAGGGGGCCTACCACCACCGCCGGTTAGTTAAGTTTTTATACTGTACCATTTACTTTTCAGGGGTAATCCAGAAATACGTGATTGGTTATCACTAAACGCAGTATGGTTCGACGATCTCATAGCTGTGTTGTACCAGGAGAACATGACATATGGAGAGTTTGCTAGTTCATGTGTCGATGCCACAAAGAAGTACATCGACGACCTCAGGGGGATCAACAAACCGAAGAAGTGCTCCATTGATGGGGGACCTGTGATTGGTAAGTTACTGTTTTTTCGGTATCACGACAACTCGACCCCGCGACAATTCAACCCCAGCCTGCCTAACATGACACACGCGACAACTACTCACGCGAGAGTGAGTAATTTTTGTCTATTTCGTCACTTTTCTCGTTTTCTGACAGCGCTGCCATACAAAATATTCGACTCGTTCTGTCAAACTTGATGTTTTCTCTACAAACCCTAACATGACACCCAAGCTATCTCGACTTTTGACAAATAAACACGAGATATAACCGATTCTTCTGTCATTTTACTCGTCGTCGATTTTGCCGACGAGAAGAGTAGACAAAATTATTAAACAAAAAAAAAAAAACTCGATATTATCATGGCAGATTCTTAAATTGTACTTATTTTAGTCATCATTTTATTTTTCAATACAATATGTAATATACATATAATATTGAAAAACTTAGTTTTAACTACTATTTATATTGGAACGAAAGTTCCTTTCGGCAGCCGCGAGAGAATCTGTGGTGGAGGGGAGCACTATTAAGTAGATGAGCATCACTTTCAGTAATAACCAGACACTTTGCCAATTATGATGAATAATGTAGTCTAGGGATTATGGCTGTATGGCAGTATCATACCTTCGCAACATAATAGGATGTTGATTAACTACGTTTAGTGTTTTGTGGTTATAATAGCGAAATCAAGCTGCTTATTTAACCGAACATCAGTCCTTTTGGCAAGTGTGGTGATTAACAAAATTTGCACGGGTTTTATGGTGATTTTTACAATATCAACCTTCGCTTTATCAAATTGTAATCTTCGGCCCCTTTGTCATTTGTGATTAGCCACTTATTCTAGCCGTATCGTATTCTATACATATTCTATAAATGAAAAACATTTAGGACAACAATACTTATCGAAAAAGAAATTACATTTAAACTTATATTGTGCCACTAATTTTCATTTCCGTCATTTTGTATTTTAATTTCGGCATGCCTAAGAAAAATATTTAATTTTAATAAAAAAAAGTCGGTTACAAAAGAGGTGGTCGTAAAATTAATACAGTACATACTAATTCCATGCGTAAAATCGAATGAATGAACCAAACCTTAAGCTGATGTTGCTATCATAAAAATGATTTGTTTTTAATAATTTGCTACATCGGTATCTCGTCACGAGATAGAGAAGTGTCAAAGTATCTTTTTCGAGTATACTCGTGCGTAACGGTCATGTTAGAGCTTAGAATGACGTCATAATCGACGACAAATTTCGACAAAACGAGAAAAACAGCGTTCTCGCGCTTGTCATGTTAGCCCTGCAGGACAACTTGACCCTGACAACGGCCTGATTTAGTTCATAATAGATTAATTAATTAAAAACTGCTGGAGAATTTCTAACGGTCTATTTATGCTGATGCTTAGCAGGCACTGACCATCAAAAAACATGAGAATATGGAAAAATTACTCCCTTCTGCCCTCTCTACTATAGAATAAAAATCTTAAATTCACTGACACACAACGCACAATCTAAACCCCGCGTCTACAAGCATACAATTGTGTATAAGAGTTCCATAAGGTAAATAATGATTTTTGAAAATTCATACCCTAAAGGATAGTTAATTGGTTCAGGCGTGACTTTGCGGAAATCTATTATAAAATACAATAGACGTAGATATATTTTAGTAACCTACCTATTCCGCTTGACTATTCTTCAAGAGTCATAAAAACGCGACGTGTTACCACACCGAGCGGTTTGGTAACACGTCGCGTTCTGGTTTGCAATTGGTCAATCGTCATCCTGAGGATGCGTCGTTGAAAGGTGAAACACGTGTCGATTTCTTTCAGGGTTTTTATTTGATCTATATCTATTCTATTCTATCTATATCTATCTATATCTTCTATTCTATACATATAATAAATCTGTAGACGAGGTGTTTATGTACAAAGAAAAAAAAAAAAAAAAAGTTGGTGGGTTGTCCAAGAATAACCAACAGATTCCATTTCTACCATTTTTGGATTTTTTGTCTGTTTGTCTGTCTGTCTGTTTGTATGTTCTTAAGTTTGATTGTTCCACTATCACGTAAAAAGTACGAAATCAATATGGTTAACTTTTATACTCAAATATTGTGTGTAACTCGATGTTTCATTTAGTTTTTGTTTCATCGCAATCGCTTCAAAATATCAAAAGATATATGAATTTAAAGTGTTCAAGAAGGAATTTTCATTACGTAATGTACATACACGTAACGACATCTATTGACGCGAAATGATACTTACTTCTTAATTACTAGGTTTGTGAGATCGTGTGTTGTTATATGACCGTCATTTTCTTTGCGCGGAAACTTAACGCGATACATTGTGTATAGAATATAACTCTAAAGTTAGGTTAATTAAAATTTTCCAGATGCGTTGTTTATTTATTAGTTTAGTATTAGTGCGATAGGCGGCGCTACCTATCTTTCAAATCTTGATAATCATGAAAGAATAGTGACAAATGTTAATTTCTTAAAAAATATAGGTATTTATTCTTTAATTACTCACTTTTCTACATAGTTTATTTAGCTTACAGAGTGTTCGATTTTTTCCCATATATTTTGACAGTATCACTTCGTGCTCGATAGATGGCGTTGTTCGTTTAATGTCATTTTCTGAATCGCGGTGTTAATTAAGAGTCTCCGTCGAAGAATGACTTTCGCCCAGATATTCCAAATAATTTTTAGAGTAGGTATCTTTGTTTTTGACTTCTTTAGTGTCGATAATAAAAAAAAAAAATAATAAGTAATAATAAATATTATATTGTTGGTTGGGTTGTCATTCGTAGAAAGTATTGATCTTAGAGATGGGTTGTAACACGATATCTGTGATCACTGTGACTGTGACAAAAAATAACAGATCCAAATATCTGTTATTAAATCACAGCCTGTGATTTTTGATAAATACGTATCTCAATCGAATATCATCTTTATTTCTTTTGATTTAAAGTGGAAAATCGTATCTATCTGTTATAAAATCACAGCCTGTGATTTTTGTACAGACGATAAATACGTATTGACTCAATTGAATATCTTCTTTATTTCTTTTCGTTAAAGTCGAAAATCGTATCCGAAGTTTTAACAGTAACAGTCTTGAGGATCTGTGATTTTAAGTAACAGATATTTTTTATCGTTAGGAGCAATTGCTATCTGCTATTTTATAATATCTGTGACGATAAATACGCCTCACTCCTAATTGATCTGATTGGTTTTGATTTGGTATTTTGGTTGGTTTCGTTCATTAGGTTCAAATTAAGAAGTCAAGAAACGAGTCGTTACAGATCGATTCAAACTTAATGGCGGCTCGGAAGATAGCTTTTAGCTGCGCAGTACCCCACCCCTCACCCCCGCTATCACATGAAATTGTTACTGCGCAGCGACTCGCCTCATGTTCCGAGCCGCCATTAAGTTTGAATCGAACTGTACTATACTTCGTAATTTGTTCGTATGATTCGTGACCGCCGCTCATTTGATTCGATCTTGTTGGCGTGTGTAAGGCCTCTGACTCGAAACTGCGAGCAGCGGGGCGGCGGCGGCGGCGGCGCGGGAGCGGGTCGGGCATCGAAGACCCGTTCTCGAAACTAGCGGGCAGATCGCGCGTCACTATAGCCGCGTAGTGTTGTGTTCACGATTGTGTCGTCGAGATATTTGTTTTTATTCGCGAAAGAAATGTCTGAACAATGGCGGCAACATCTTTTTGATTCAAATTTATTCCTAACGCTCAATTTATTGTGGGCAACAACACTGCAATGCAGACGCGCGGGCGGTCACCGCTTGAATAGAGTGCACCGCTCGCTGCCCGCCGCCTCGCCGCTGCCGCGCCGCTGTTTTCGAGAACCGGTCCATTTGATTTTACGCATAAGATCATGCTGCGCCCGCGCCGCCGCCGCCGCCACCCCGCTGCCCGCAAGATTCGAGGCAGAGGCCTAATGGTTGATTTGTTCGACTATCGGACAGCAGTAAATACACAAATATTGGCACATGTTTCTGGGGAAAGTCAACAATATACATCGATAAATACGGTTCCCGAAGAAGAAGATGCCACACACTATCCAGTAGAGTTCTTAGAATCCCTTAACACACCCGGTCTTCCAGCACACAAAATTTGTTTAAAAGTCGGAGTGCCGGACTTAAATTCTTCTCAGAAATTTAAGTCCTCCCAAACTTTGCAACGGCACTCGGCTCATATTCACCAGTCACCAATCACCAACAAAACGTCATCGAAGCCGAAATCTTAACAGGTTGCGGCGCCGGTGATGTTGTTTTTATTCCAAGAATTCCTCTCATTCCCAATAATTTCCCGTTTAGTTTTAAGCGTGTGCAATTCCCCGTCAGCCTGTGTTACGCCATGACCATTAACAAAGCTCAGGGCCAGACATTATCCGTTGCGGGGGTGGATCTTAGTATTGGTTGCTTTTCCCACGGCCAACTTTATTTAGCTCTTTCGCGTGTGAGCAACCCTAGCAACTTTTTTGTGTACGCTCCAGGTGGTTCCACCGCTAATATTTTATATAGAGAAGCATTTTCTTAAATAAAAACACAAGTTTTTTGGCAGTTTCTTACTAGGAAAAATCACCAGGCCTGGTCGAAAGATTCCCCCTTTTTAAATGAAGGTACAACTTTTCTAAGATGGGAACGAAGTCGCGGGCACAGCTAGTTCCTAAATATGGATTTCTTATAGGTTACTAAATACACACATCAACACCGTCTAGGGATATTTCAGATTTTCTCAATTTACTCAAAATTTGTTATAGATAACATACAAAATGTTTCTGTTTTTACAAAGCCCATTTATCAGAGTAGACTTCAGGATAAAACAAAAAAAATTTTTTTGCGTACCTACCTGAAATTTTATTCAAATAAAGTCATGGTAAAACTAACGATGAATGTGTTTTCAAGAAAAAATAAAGCGAAATTATTTAGTTTTTTGCAATTATGCGAAAAATCTGTAGTCAGTAAAACCACCCATGACGTTAACAGCAGTCCTGCAACGGTTTTTATGCTTTGAATCAAGTTAACAAAGTCTTGCTGCGGGATATTGTCCCAGGTCCTGCTAAGATGCCAAAAAAGTTGCTCTTCAGTCGCAATGTTTGAAGGTAAATTCTTCAAAGCCCTTCTTTGGAGCATGTCCCACGCGTGCTCTGTGGGGTTTAGGTCTGGTGATTGCGCGGGTCAGTCGTAAGACTAACACGTCGTGCTCCTGCAGCCAGCTGTTCACCACTCGCGCTGTGTGCGGACGGGCGTTGTCGTGCATGAGCATAAATTCTTGGGCCATTTGTAGTCGATGGGGGTACACTATTGGTACTAGCATCTGGTTACGGTATTTTTCAGCGGTCATGGTGTTTCTGATCCAAACGAGGTCTGTTCTTCCACCAACACGAATTCCGGCCCAAACCATAATCGTCCCGCCGTGGTATGGATGGACTTCCTGAGGGTGTTGCAGACAGCTCTCACGACAGGAACTCGCCATACGCGTATTCTCGAATTGGGATGGAAACCGAATCGGGACTCATCCGTAAACAGCACTACTGACTACTGGTTATCTTACCAGCCAAAATTTTCACGAGCCCACTATAATGTCCGCCCGCGATTTCCTCGGCGTAGTGCTGGAGTACGAAGCGGTCTACGAGCATGAAGGTTAGCTTCATGCAGTCTTCTCCTCACAGTTTGGTCACTCACAAGCAACTGGTGCTCTGACTGGAGCCTTTTAACCAACTGCATGGCCGTAACAATTGGTTGTCTTCTCGCGGCAACTTGCAAAAATCGGTCTTGTCGTTGGGTGGTTATGCGCTTCTAGCCTGGGTGTCTTTCAGCCACTTCACCAGTAGCACGATAACGTGACCATAACCTTGAAATCACGTTTTGTTTCGTGCCAATCTCCTCACCAATACTCCGTTGAGTAGCCCCAGCTTGGAGCATGCCTACTGCCCTTAACATTTCCTCTCTAGTTAAATTGCGCCGCTGCATGATACACACAGTGTCATAAATTCTAAATTAACTGCTAACTTGTTTTAAAACCTATTTTGAAACCAAAAATTAGCTATAACTATGGTAGGTAAATTGAAACCTTCGAACTTCGCTAAAGTTATGCCGCGCAAATCTATTGTTTGTAATTTATTTTTTCAAATTTGAATTTGGAATCATTCTAAAAGGCCTACAAAATGAGCTTTCATCAAAAAAATTTAAAACCGGCCGGTATTTTTTGAGTTTATGAACTTTATACAAAATATCCCTAGACGGTTTTGATGTATGTATATCTACGTCTATTGTATTTTACCCTAAAGGAGTTAAATATGGGATGAAAGTTTGTATGGAAGTTCGTTTTTGAAGTTAGAAACGTGGAAGCTGGTACTTACTCTTACTAGTAAAAGTTAGTCATTTAATTAATGTTTTTTTTAACTCATCCGATGGGAAATTTAATCGGGTACGTGGCGGCTCTTATAATTTGCTACATTTAACTCAATTTTTTCTCATCCAGATGTTCCTGAGGAACCTAAAGAAAAAGACGGTAAGCGTTTATTGATATCTTTGGAAGCAAAACCTCGCGCTATTGCCTGCAGCTTCGAAGCGTATGGTACTTGCTTTCAACCAGTTAGGCTTGAAAATGTAGAACAATCCGATTGGTCCGCAAGCGTTTGAAATCACGTTATTAATTAACCAAGTTACGGCGGCGTGTGTACGCCCAGTTTCTCTTATATATCAAGTATTATTTTTAAAAGTTAAATTAATAGTAGATAATTTAGTATTTACTAAGGACACGGGCGCTATATAGAATCCCGAGAACAACCGTCCAAGCATCAAATCGTCCAAGACGAAGACACCTTATCTCAGAGGAGAAAACTACGTTTCGCAACTTCTGCGAGGGAACAAAAACCAATTAGATTTTCGAATTAGGTGCAGTTTCATACACTATTTTATATAAATTCATGCCTTTTCATCAAAAACACAATGAAGACTTATAAATATGACGCTCAAATCCAACATTCCAACGTATTTATATACGCGCCACTGCAACCGATCAGCTGTTGCAATGATCTGCCGCCATTATCGATAATATATTAAATAATGTTTTAAGGAGACGTTGAAGTATGCGTGATGGAGCAGACGCCAGTCATCACGAAAAGCATTTGTGATATAGAGAAGTGCTTGACCGAAGTGAGCGAGTGCGTGATCAACAATTATAACACTGCGAAGGATGCTTGCGCCTGTTACAACTTGGTATGTGCGAAGGATGCGGTTTTTCTTATAGTGGATAAGAGTGAATGGTTCACTTGAGCAAAAGTTCATTTTTATATCATTCCACGTTCACACACAGCTGTCATTGTTTACCACACCGAAATCACGAAAAAAATGCTATGCCATAGGTACATTGCGTAAAGTCATGTGAAAATAAATGTCTGGAACTACCTATTTTCTTCGCGATATCAGGTTTGTTCCCATAGTAAAATTTAATAAAAGTCAAAAACTTCAGTGACCCCTTTTCGGCTTTTTAGTAACTTATTTCAATTACACCTTGTATACCACTGCGCAACATAAATGGTTTGTTCCAAATGTATCTAAAGGCCTATTCAGATATGGATAAGCTATATCGCTGTAGCGCTCGGTAGCGATAAGTCCAAAGTGACTAACCAGAAGGTGAACCAGAGGGCCTAGAAAAGTGACAATCGCTTCCAAAGCGTTTCGTATTTCTTCGACTTTCTTCGACTAACAGGATTGACATAAAATTTTTGATAGCTTATGTCAATCCTATACATTTTCGCCTTTTCCACCATCTATCTGAATAGGCCTTAATGGAAGTGTAAACAAACCCTACCAGTTTACATTTTATTCATATACTTTTAGTACAGATTATAGTTTGTCAATCTGCTAAACAAGACTTGTGCTGGATGTGCTGCCTAGATCAGCGAAATATAATAAAAACTCTCAGGCCATGTGTGTACGTCTATATATCTAATAAATTACCAAATAAGTTTAAAACATTAAATTGTAAATTATTTAAAATCCAATTATATAAATGGCTCAATAATAATAATTTCTATAGTATTAATGATTTTTTAAAGTGACTTTCAATGTAATATATTTCAATACCTTAATGTATTTAGTTTAAAGGCTCTTACATAATGGCGCGATTCGCCGCGCGACGCGAATTTTAACAAAACAATTTCTGAGAAAACTTCACGGCGTACAAAGCGGCGGCGTTGCGTCGCGCGGCGAATCGCGCCAGTATGTAAGAGCCATTAAGCTTAACATGTTAGATCTAATATTTTTAATAACACCTTGTATACCATGTTTTATGCAAATAAAAAATATCTTATATTATCTTATCTTATCTTAACAATAATATTTCCCTAACTCAGCAATCGGTCGTATGTTGCAGCTGGTTGAAGACACAATGCAAACATTTACGTATAACGGAATGAAATCGTTACGTCACGCCATGGAGGAGCGAATAGAACTCGTCAAGAAATCTTTAGACAACGCTACTGGGTGCATTGAAAAACTTGGTAAGTACCTAATACATCCATCACCAGTGATACACCAATGTTAGCTCGGCGAGTAATAAAAGAGAAGACTATGAAATAGGCAATCCTAACTAATATTATAAATGCGAAAGTGAGTTTGTTGTTACGCTGAAATACTGCGCCCCGCGGTTTCACCCGCGTAAGTCTCGATCTCCTGTGAATATAGGGATAAAAAGTATCCTATGTCCTATTCCAGACCCACCCATGGTTTGTCTACCCATGTGCCTTTCGTATAAATCCGTACATCCGTTATAGCGTGAATGCGTAACAAACAAACAAACTCACTTTCGCATTTATAATATTAGTTAGGATAGTTAACAGCCGCTCGGGCCGATCCATCAGGTTAAGCTACGCTTGCCGGGGTTGGTCCGTGGATGGGTGACCATTTTCACATATCGAGACTCCTCCGTGCCTCGGAAAGCACGTTAAGCCGTTGGTCCCGGCTGTCATTTGTGGATCTTTGATCGTTACGAGTCGTCAGAAGCACGAAAGTCTGACAACTAGTCTAATCAAGGGGTATAGTATTACCCAGTTACTGGGTTGTGGAGGTCAGATAGGCAGTCGCTCCATGTAAAATACTGGTATTCAGCTGCATCCGGTTAGACTGGAAGCCGACCCCAACATAGTTGGGAAAAGGCTAGGCAGATGATGATGATGATGATGATTATTTATTTACATATCGTGGTATGCGTCGCATTTCTACAAGGATATAAATACAAGTAAACCTATACCTACATATTTTTTACAGATGAAATGGTCGGCTATCTTGACTGCGGAGTCCAAGCCTCGAAAAATGAGATCCAAAATGTAAAGTACATGCATCGAGATGTCCATGAGAAGTTCAAAGCTTGCTTCATGGCGTACCAGTGGGAGAATGACCGGTCCACCGTGTTGGACTGTCATTGGCAGTTGGTAAGGAAAGAAAACGGTGAAGGAAAACATCGTGAGGAAACCGGCATGTCCTAGAACCAAAAATTCGAAGACATGTGACATCTACAAACCCGCACTGGGCCCGCGTGGTAGTAGATTACGTCCCGCTCCCTCTCACAGAGAGGAGGCCTGTGTCCCAGCAGTGGGAACATTATAGGCTGATTATGCATTATGCAAGGCAAGACAACAAGAAAAAGAAAGTTAGGTCAATTTCAGATTTGATGCCCTCAACTGCATCAGACTGCTTGACAAGTGATCTTTTTTTGAACTTTTTTGGATGCAGTCGGGTTTTTTGATCATTAAAAAAAAAAAGTAGTAACAGGCCGCGTCCAATTTAAGAAGCGGCGCGCGATTACGCGAACGCTCGCGTGCATATTATGTCACTTTTTATTCGGAACACCGGGAAGCGCCCTCTGTCGGCGCGACTACGCGTTCAGGTTCACAAACAAAAACTTTGAACGATCGTGCATTAGATTCAAGCGGCGATTGCTTTTAAATAGGACGCGAGTCAACCTTTTAGTGTGTTTTATTTTTTACCGACTTCAAAAAAGGAGGAGGTACTACGTTCGGATGATTGTTTTTTTTTTTTTTTTTTTTTTATGTATTTTCACCGATTACTCCGCCGCTTGTGAACCGATTTTGAAAATTATTTTTAGTTCGAAAGGGTATACTCTCGAGATGGTCCCATATAAATTTTATTAAGTTTGCTTGCGTAGTTTTTGAGCTAGCTTCAATATTACGTATTTTTCCCACAGTCTATGTAGACGATATAATTATTAGACTCCTTCACTGTTATTTACATAGCAGGTAGTAACTTGTGTGGGGTAGGTACCACCACTAAAAAGTGAAAAATTAAAACTTTTTACAAAAAAAAACAACCGACTTCAAAAAAAACACTAAAAAAGTGAAAAATAACTTTAATTTCGGAAGTCGGTGGCAAAAAACGAAAATTAAAAAGCAAAGACACCGACTTCCGAAATTAAAGTTATTTTTCACTTTTTTAGTGTTTTTTTTGAAGTCGGTTGTTTTTTTTTGTAAAAAGTTTTTTATAAATTAAATTCTCAGATAGAAGAGTTAGTGGATAAGTACACGACGGAGAATGAATCCGTATTCTCTGGCCTGAAGTACTCTGATAAGAGACCACATACATATGGTGATTTGGATTTACTGTTTACGAACACCTTCCGATACGTAAGTTATGCACATGCTTTATTTCTAACTAATATTACAAACGCGAAAGTTTGTAAGTATGGATAGATGGATGGATGGATGGATGGATGTTTGTTACTCTTTCACGCAAAAACTACTGAACCGATTTGGATGAAATTTGACACACAGATAGTTTATAACCTGGATTAACACATAGGATACTTTTTATCCTGATATTCTACTCGGGTGAAACCGCGGGGCGCTACTAGTTAATTATAAAGCTCTGGTCAAACTGAGGTAAATACAGCGTAATATGCGCAACGGAATTGGCTCGCGCCGATGCGATCGTATCAACTAACTTGTATGGGAAGTGTTCAAAGTCGCGCACTTCCAAATCATTAAAACAATCGACGCGTGCAGTCGCGTCCGCTTTCTGCGCGGAATCGCCTCAGTTTAGACAGTCCTGGAGCTAAACCACCACCTCTTAGAGCAGTGTTATTTATTCCTTCAGTTTGAGAAAGAGATGGAGCTATACGTCCTGTACAGCTCCATCTATTTCTCACACTGAAGTAATATTAAAATAATACTGCTCTAATGCCCGGTTCACATTATTCCAGTCCAACGCTGGAATAGCCACTGGAATAATGTGAACTGGAGTGCACTAGAATGTACCCATTCCACGGTTCACATTGGACTAGACTGCTGGACTGGAATAATGTGAACGGGGCATAAGAGGTGGTGGTTGGCCCCCTGAACGGTGTAGGTACGGGTGCCCGGAAAATAGAGTAGGACAGAATGATAAAACAAAGAAAAATATCCATCCGTCTTGCAGCTTTTTACGTGTGACATCGAATTTTCTTAGCCTTTAGGTTTTCTTAACCTTTGCATATACATTGTATAGAATTAAGTTATTACTTTACTTGAAGCTATGCTGCTGGGGAGTTTGTTGCGCCACTTCTTCTTCCCATCTAAAGCACTAGACAGTGGTGAAGGGCGGGCAGTTGGGGGACTATCTTATGTAATTTTGACATTCAAAAAGTGTTGTTTGCGAATCTTATCTAAATAAATGTTTGATTGTGATTTTAATAGGTTTAAGTTAAAGAAAGTGATTAGTGTACTTATATCCTTATTACACCTTGTTAAAAAAAAAAAAAATACATTATATTGTACCTTGCTGCGTCCCGCGGTTTCACCCGCGTAAGTCTCAATCCCGTGGGAATATCGCCATAAACAGTATCGTATGTACTATTCCAGGTCATGGTCTACCCATGTGTCAAATTTCATCTAAATCCGTGCAGCCGTTTTAGCGTGAAAGCGTAAGCAACAAACAAGCAAATCCACTTTCGCATTTATATTATTAGGATCAATGTTAAAACATGAATTCCGTACTTAATAATAATCATTATTGCTCACATATTTGTAGATTGAAGAATTAGAAGCACAGTTGAAAGATGTCTCCCCTGGAATGACTGAGAGAGTGGACCGTGCACTAGAAGGTAGGTACAAGACCATCACCAATCTGAGGGCCTAGACGAGTGACAATCGCTTCCAAAGCGATTCGTATTTCTACGACTTTCAACAGGATTGACATAAGCTTTTCGATAGCTTATGTCAGTCCTATACATTTTTGCCTTTTCCATCATCGTTATCGCTGATAGAATGTCACTTTTTCTAGGGCCTCTGGATCATTTCTTATATGGAATAGCTAGTTGGTTATTAATCTCTCTATTTAGGGGAATGCGCTAAACCAGCGAAAATAAAATGTTCTTACGTTTTTGGTTCAACTTACCCTATTCACAACTTACCCTCCCAACGAACCATCACCAATCTAAAGATTTTTTAAATACGGAATGGCTTGGTTCCTACTCAATCTCTCTATCAAGAGAAAATGCAAGCGGCGTATAGTCCGAAACATTAATAACAATAATAAGGTATGTACACGCGCTGCGCAGCACTGCGCATCTCAGTGTACTTTGACACGTGTCAACCCTCGCACTGAAATTATACCTTTTCGTGAAGAAAATAAGTAGGTACGATAATTGTTAAAAAAGTGCGCGCAGCGTCGCATCGTTTCACGTCGCGGTCTGAACTGAGCGTTAGAAGCTGCCTCTCTTTCTATCGCGTAACTCATAATAGATCTTCTGACTACGTTACACTCACTGAATTAGCCCGACAAGACAGGCCCGCCGGCTGCCGCATGCTAAAGTACCATATACCATTATAATAATTAATTATTATAATTTTTCCAATAGTGTCTGTGGTACGCCATGGGGTTATGTTGTTAAACATTAGTGACATTTGCACAGAGATTGTATTGGAAAAAACAGATGGCGGCGTTAGTTCCAAGTTTGACCACGCGCCTGAACCTTGTACAAATAAAAACTAAAAAAAAAAAGTCTCTTTAAAAACTTTAAACAATAACTTAATAACAATGTTATAGATTTACCGCAAACCGCCGAAACTGAGAAAGTTAGACCAGTCATGATGGTAAATGCCCTCAAAGAGAAGAGAATTGAATCTGAAAAAGATTATAAGAGAAGGGTTTGTTTAGCTCATAATAATACATAATATACAGGGTGTAATTGAATTCATGGGCATCCTCTTAAGGGGTCATTGTACTCATCATTATGAACAACTTTCACTATGGGACCAAATTTGAAGTCGCGAAAAAAAAATCAGCTGTTCCCAACATTTATGTTCGCATAACTCGTCAAAATTTAGGGAACAGCAGATTTTTATTTTCGCGGATGCCCATGAATTATATTGCATCCTGTATGTATTTAACTCTTACTACAGTCCGACCTGTCAGTTTTATACTAATGAATATGTGTTTTGCGAATTTGATACTTAATACAACTAGAAATTGCCCAAGTGACAGGTGTCAGGAACGCATTCTCTCGACGGCCGGACTGTACCTAGGCAAGATAAATATTTGTTTTAATAAACCTTTTGTAACTTCTTCCTATACTTTATAAAACTATGTATAGTCGACTTTGGAATTGCTTTACCACCCTAAGGCCGGTTGTCCACCTCACAGTAAACAGGACATCAACGAGAACGAGATGCGACACCGAACTAGCGACAGTACATTTATTATGCCCGCGTAATCTCGTTGACGTCCCGTTCACGGTGCGGTGTACAAACAGTGTAATGTTTGTCACTTACACGTCATAAAACGTCAGGTTTTATTGGAACGAAGTTCCCTACCGCACATTATACTCTGCACAATTGGCGAATGAGAGCTAGACCGAAAAAAGTATGGTAAAGGCGTAAAGAGTATTTTGACGGTCACGACACTTTTACTACAAATAATAAGTATGGTTAATTACGTTTTTTTTCTTGTAATTACTCTCAAACGTTATTAATCATTGTGCCTGTTATTGTTTATTTTTTTTTGTGTTTTAAGAACTTAATAAACAGTTAGATAGTTTCAACCTTAATGAAGTTTAAATTTCCTTGCTTTTGGCAAAAGTAGTCAAGCAATTACGAGGTCGACTATAGGTTGTGTTTAAATTATTAATTTACGACCTGAAGGCCAATTCTCGTACTTAAATAAAAAACTTTCACATTCAAGTCGCAATCTGTCAAACTTGTCAAAAAAAATGTTGGTAGGTAAATTCTCAGGGTAAATTGACTGTATTTTTGACAGATTGCGAATGAGATGCGAATGTTCTTAAAAATTACGGGAATTTCTTAGTTAAAAACAGAGGGACTGTTTTTAACTAAGTGTATGGTACCTACATTATTTCATCATCTGTGCAGGAAGAGGAACAAAAAAAGTCGAATGAAAGGACCTTGAAAGAGAGTATAAAAAAATTAAACGATAAGCATGAAGCGACATTGGGTGTAAGACTGGCAGCTATAGAGAAAGAGGTTGGTACAAACTATATTCCTTACGGCGGATTTTATATTAAACTAGCTAATGCCCGCGGCTTTGCCCGCGTGGATGTCGGTTATTATATACTCCTTCGAGAACCACTCTATGCATTGGTGAAAACAGCGTGAAAATCGGTGCAGTAGTTTTTGAGTTTATCCCGAACAGAGAGACAGACGCGGCGGAAGATTTTGTTTTATAACATGTAAGGATTTGTTTATTTTTGTGACGAATTTGGCTTGCACGTTCGTTATTAGCAGGTATTCGTGTAACAAGAACAATCATTTATTCAGGGTATCAGTGTGTTGCATCCCCATTTGATATAAAAAGCCGGCGAAGACGAGCACCTATTTTACATAGTAACTACCTAATTTGTTTGAAACTTAGAGAGTGTGGTTGCTAATTATAGTTATTTATGCAATTGTTATATAATAAGGGGTATTAAAACACAAATGTGTGTGATAATAGTATCACATGAGTGTTTTAATACCTAATTATTTACAGTTGCATACAAGATTTTATATACTCCCATGATATGAATCTTCTATAAAAGTTTCTTTGCAATACCAATATCGAACAAAAATGGCGCCGAACGACGTGAATTCGAATTTTTCGAATGCCGAATAAATAAAAATGTGGTTCTCTACATTTTATATCTGAAATGTTAAATGGTTGGTCCCCTAGGCCTGAGTCTTAAGATTTATAAACATTCTTCTAACTCAGGTAATGGAAAAATTCAATAGAATGGTTGCCGAACACGTCGCAGCTGAAAAGAGCATACAGGCTAAAGCACTTCAAGACATGGCTCGGAACCTCGCAATTGTCGAAGAAAAACTCAACGGTATTTCTTGTCATATTGCTTTCTTATACTATAAAAACAGTCACGGAAATTAATTATTTGAATAAATTGACACGCATAATGTAGGCCGTTTGTCCACCGCACCGCACCGTGAACGGGACGTCAACGAGAACGAGATGACGACGCCGAAGTAGCGACAGCACACATGTACTATAGCCGCATAATCTCGTTTCTCGTTGACGTCCCGCTCACGGTAAGTTGGACAAACAATGTACGTCAATTACCCGTGTCGTTGTCTTCTTTGACAGTTGTTATTTGATTAAGTTGTTCGTCGCATACCTATTAATTTGCCTAAGTTTACGTCTGCAAAATAGTTTTATGTTTTTCTTATACACCCCGTATTGATAGTAAAACAACGACACTGTTTTCAGAGTAGCCTACGAAATTCAAATTTTCTTATCTTTTTTGCAATTCGCAGGTCAGTATCAAGTTGTAAGTTGATCAAAATATGGCAAATATGTATTTACAGAATTCTAACTCATATTATAAATGCAAAAGTGAGTTGTTTGTTACGCTTTCACGCTAAAACGGTTGAATGGATTTAGATGAAATTTGGCACATGGGTAGATCATGACCTGCCACCACCGCTTACAGTGTAGTATTTTACTTCGTGGGGGAAAGAGATGGAGCTATACGTCCTGTAGAGCTTCATCTCTTTCCTACACTGAAGTAATATTAAAATAATACTGCTGTAAGCGGTGGTGGAATAGGACATAACGATACTTTTTATCTCGATATTCCCATGGGATCGAGACTTACGCGGGTGAAACCGCGGGGCGCAGCTTAGTTACTTATAATTATTTAAATCATCAATACCACTTTATAAGTTCAAATTACCTCATGAAATCATGACATTTTAGGCCCATTTATTCTAACTTATGTAAATACATTATCTGTTACGATCGCGAATCACACTTTGATTAACATACAACCTGATACTGACCTGCAAGTTGCAAAGAAACGTAAGTAAATTTGAATTTCGCGGGCTACTTTGGCGCATCCTCCGGGAACCATGTCGCTAGCCAAATTGATTGAATACGAAAAAAAAAATCAGCTGTTCCATACATTTGTGTTCACTTAAATTGACAAAATGTATGGAACAGCCGATTTTTTTTTTAGCGATTTCAAAGTTGGTCCCATAGAAAAGTTGTTCAAAATGATGAGTACAATGACCCCTTTTCGGGTTTAGCATAAACAAAAAATAATGTTGTATGTAATAGTAATCTACAGGCTGTAAGGGTAAACAGTCTTGTCATTCAAACCATGGGTAGTTGACTTAAATATAAAAATAAATGATTAAAAGAATGATTAAAATTGTGGAAAAATATAGTTTAAAAAAAAAGAAAAAAAAAGTGTAATTTTCCATTGATTTTACGAAACCAAACCACTGGTTACAAGGATAACGGTGTTTACCCTAACACCCTGTATAATGAATATGATGCTTCCAGTTCTACAATATCATGTTCGTAGACAGAGTATTCTATAGACTCACGAAATCTGTGTCATCGAAAGGGACAGAAAAAAGGTACATCAATTCTTTAGGGTTACCAAGTGATGTACATTTTACCCAATATTCTTCACAAAATTAGTTTTTTTTTTTTTATTGAGGTTGGAGTATTCTATAGACTCACAAACGCTGTCTTGATATTTCTTGGTCTTTCTGCCATTTTCGTTTCAATGTTCTGGGCGAAAACTCAGGTGACGAATACTAAAATAAATAAGGAAAATGTTATTATATTACGAACTTATTATTGAAACAAAATTATGTACGAGTACCTACATACAACTTTCTGTTCGTTATGCAGCTGTAAATCTTTGAATCCTATATACTTACAGAAGTTGTAGATTTAACTGTTTTTGAAGTCCCCGCTAATGTTTCCATGGATGTGGCTTCGCTGCTCTTAATCATCATAGTGTGTCCTCGATTCACTGACTCTGTAACCTAATGAAATTTATTGTTAAATTTTTATAACCATTGTAATAAAATTCAATCTTTGCAATCACATGATATATTCATATTTATTACCGGAACAGCATCGGGGTATAACAAAGTTTTGCTTCCTTTCTTTATTAAAAGATTACGATCAAAGTGTTGGTTGCAAATACGGGAACTCATTTTTGGAGCCCAATTAGGCCTATTAGTAGCAGCAATCCACATGTTTCTTATTTCGGGTTTATTTGGAAATCTGCAAATTTAATAAAAAATTTGGTCGGTGGGCCGTCTTAGATATAGCTTATAAATAGTGTGTATTACTAATATCATATGGTCTGAGATTAAGTTCTTTTTATTTTTATTGACATTGCATAAAAAAATCAGTATTACCCATGTTGCAAGGTAAATTCCCCGTCAAAAAGTGGCAACACTGAATGTTGAAAACGAAAATAAAAATATTGCTCAAATCACGATTTTACAAGATTTAACACATTATAAAAATTAGTTAGTACATTACTGCGACTATTTGATTATAAATAGTAGAACACAAAGCGATCGAATACTTAAAAAGACCTCATACTTACGAGTGAAAGGACAATCCGGCAATCTTTATCAAACTATCACTTTTACAATTTATTACACTGCACCTCACCATTTTGCACAGTTGCACAAATGTAATATAATCGAATTGAATATCGTATTTTGTGTTTATTATGGTGTTATTGTTAAAAATCCAAACTGCAACCGCCACAAACGTCAAACTTGTTGTGCACAATGATGTGCTCAGCCGACACGCGAACAAGGACAGAAATATTTTTACTCTGTCTCTTTTTTTTGCTAGTGACGTTAGTATATTCTTCTTTTTCTTGTGCGAATGCAAAGGAAGATATCCAGCAGTCTATAGAATACTCTGTCTACGATCATGTTGCTGCTGTAATGGCAACACTAATTTGTAGTATGCCAACACTAATGTCTGGAAGTAAAAGTGGTCAAAAATAAAAATTTTTTGTTCTTTATATTTTAAAAAAATTCAATGATTACTACTCGTCCAGTGCGTCTCAAGGCGGAACGTGAGACTCGACGTTCGCAAGAGCTGTGGGCAGCCGGCGCGTCACTTCTCGCAGCCACCAAGAAAGGAGACCCTTATGTCAAAGTGGACAGAGAACTGAAAGCTATTGAGAAAGCATCCGGTATTTTTATTATTACTTTAGTTTTGTGTTAGAGTTCGTATCGCTCGAACCAACGTTAGTGATTTTTGCCCGTTTTCACCATCACTTTCATTTTCTGACCGGCTATCTATAATTGCGTAACTTATTTTTCACACATTCAACTAGTAAAAAAAATTACTAGTCGGTGGCAAAAAACGAAAATTCTAAACCAAAGACACCGACTTCCAAACAAAACAAAGTGAGAAATTACTAAATAACAGTTATTTTGCACTTTGTTTTGTTATTTTTATGACCAATGGCCATTTTAGGCCATTTTAAAATCAACTCAGAATACAGAACGCTAAAATAGATATTTAAGTAGGTACATAGTTAAGTATAAAGTGGCAATTTAAATTTTCTAAGATATTGAATTCAAGTATGGGTTCTCATTAAATGTTATTATTTTATAGGCGACGACGACAAGCTAGTATTGACTGTCTTAAAGTCAATCCCTAAATCTGTCCGCGAAAAAGGGATTGTTCCAGAAAGCGTGCTACGGGACAGTTTCCGCGTAGTAAGTATTATATTTTACCGTAGCGATACCTATTAACGAGACTTTTTTTTGAGTGTGGGAAATCATCAAATGACTTCTTCCGCTCTGGGCGGAGCGGGGCGTGTCAGACTTTCACTGACTAAACCACCCGTGTTCCTTCAGTTGCCTGTTGCCAAGGGTCCCGGTATCCCTTTCGAACTTTCCCGCAAAAGTTCGCCTGCCTAAGCCCCATATAGACGTGACAATTTGTTGGCGAACGAACGGAGTACGCACGACGCCGTAAAGTTGCCTTGAGTGTAGGCTTGTTTTCTGGTGTGGATGGCCGACTTAATTATTATAAATGTCCAACATGATCAGCCTATAATGGTCCCACTGCTGGGACACAGGCCTCCTCTCTTCGAGAGGGAGAGGGCTATAATCCACCACGCGGGCCCAGTGCGGGTTGGTAGATGTCACATGTCTTCGAATTTTTGGTTCTAGGACATGCAGGTTTCCTCACGATGTTTTCCTTCACTGTTTTGAGAGCAGTGGTGATGAAAATATTTACACAAAGTAAAGCGCCTGTCTGGGTTCGAACTCACATAAGTCGGGGCCGTTATCACTAGGCCAAACACTGTTCCAAATCTCCAAACCTTCGGTTATTGTTAGGACGAACAGCCAATTTCACTCTAGCCAAGGATGTGCGTAGTTCTTAATGTTCCTGTGGCGGTATAGATGTCGCCAGCACATTTATTTAAGGCACTATAGACACTGCCTTTATGTAATTCAAATCAAGCTATATTTAAAGAAGGGTCAATATTAATGTGAGATTTGTCATAAGAGCGAGAGCGAACTCAAGAATCTTAAACATGTATGTAGTTTATTGCAGAAGGACAATAATATCTGGGCCTTAAAATAATAACGATCTGGGCCCTGTTTATCAAAAGTTATAAGTCTACACGTTTACAAGTTACCTAGAATGTTAATTTTCGTTAAATTGACAGCCATATTCATACTCAGCCTTAATGTTCCCACTGCTGGGACACAGGCATCAGGTCATCTCATTCTTTTGACCACATTTAAAAAAGAAAATCGAATTCAAACATTTATTGCGATACTGAGCACGACACGTGTAAACTTGGAAGACGGAATAGAGAGTCGCTGACACTCTCAGGATTTGTTATGATTTTTACAAGTTGTACTTACAAAAATATTTTTCTGATAAACAAAATCACGAATAAAAGTGTAAAACGTCTTGTAAGTTTTGATAAACGGGGCTGACTATGAAGTATTAATGCTATCATTATTCCACTGCGAAAAAGGGATGGTGCTAGCGGCCTTGTATAGCTCCGTCTCTCACTAACACTGGAAAACTGGTGCCATTAATACGTCGTGGTATAGGTGTAGGGCAGTGTTATAATTTATGTTGTGTGATTTTTAGATGGAGAAGACGGCGCGAAGTGTTGCTTTGATCGAGCAGGAAGGCGCCACGATGCCAGTCTACATGCTCTCCTGGCTGCAGGGATTGCTGCTTTTTATGAGGGTAGGGCGTTTATTTATTAACAGCTTGTATCCGCGACTTCTTTCTTCTTCAAACCACTAAAGATAAAAACTTGCATTTTTGACAACACATACTAAAGTCTGTTTTTTAATCTTGTAGACTAATTTTAATTTTAAATGAATGTTCTATTATATTTTTTTGTTATGGCAAGCAAAGCCGATGTCGACCATGTTTGTTTATTCAAATCAAATCAAATCAAAATATTTTATTTCACATAAACCTACATGGGCACTTATGAAACGTCAGAAGCTAGGTGCACGGTTCCAATTGGTCGTTTCCTATGGAGAAGAGCCGGCAAGAAACTCCATGGTTACTCTTTTAAAAATAATTGGTTTTTACAATACTTTCAAATTACAGTGTTGTTAGGCATGGGAGGACAATGTAGGCCTTTCAACAAGTAAGTACCAGGTACTTAACAAAATAGATGATTTGATGATTCAATTTGGAGTTCAACATTGCACATGTCAAATTATTATTCATTAAAAAACAGACTGATTCTTTTCTATCTTGTGAATTGAGAACGTTGTAGGCTTAGTGGACTGTAGATTTGTTGAACATTTTCTATTTTGTTAAGTACCTATCTGGTACTTGTTGAAAGGCCTACACTGTCCTTGCAAACCCTATTACCTAACAATGTTATTCGAAATAAAATAAAAAATAGTAAAAGCCAATTATTTTTAAAAGAGTATAACCATGGAGTTTCTTGCCGGCTCTTCTCCATAGGAAACGACCAATTGGAACCGTGCACCTAGCTTCGGACGTATTTATTGACGTGAAATAAAATATTTTGATTTTGATTTGACTGTAAAGCCCCGGCCAATGCTCAATATTACTTCACCACTGCACAAGCAAGTGGCAAAACGGTTTGAAATTTTTTTTTCTATTCAGATGTCGGGAATTCCGCAGTTAGAGTTTGAAAAACCGCCACTGCAGCCTTCTACAGATTTAGATACTTTTGATTTGCTACAAAGAGCTAGGTGAGTGTTTTATACAGGCTGACGTGTTTAAAGTCGGACATTTGAAGGGCTTCTTCGAAAACGGTTTCAAAAGCTAGGTACATACATACTACATAGGTACCTAGTTACCTACACGTTTTGTCGTGTGGTATGAACATACATTTGTATGAAACAGTCGATTTTTTTGTGGATTCCGGGTAAGCCCAAGCTAAAATGTTTTTATAATGATGAGTTCAATTATTTAGTCCTTTTCGGGTTTTCAGTTATTTCAATTTTATTACTTACAACTTTTATAAGTAGGTACCTATGTGAGAAAACGATGACCTCATATTATTGTATTTATAATCCAATAAAAAATCATCTGTTGTGTATGAACATTCTCCTTTTGGCAGAAAAACGGAATAAAAACGTTTTCAAGCCTATTTTTACCCGACTACGGTGGAGTCTTAAATAAGGGTACACTAGCCTATTATTGTCCCACTGCAGGCCAAATGCCTCAGAAATCCCAATAGGTATCAATAAAGTAAAAAAAAAAAAAAAAAAAAAATTGATACATTTAGATGTCACTGGGGTGAATTCGCAAAAGTACTATTATTTATGTTATGTTATAAACTATGATTTTAATTTTAATTGTGTACCTATACATTCCTTGGCTATCGCATTAGGCTAAGATCTGTAATGGTAGTTTTTAAGGCATTTAAATAAAAGTAAAATAAAATAATAATCATACCAAGAAGGCACGAGGATTGATCACCACCCTTGCTCAAGAGGGGACGGCAAAAAGGAGGGTAGGTACCTATCTAATGTATTTGGTTAATTTTGACAGATTCTGGGTAGAACGCGGTAACTTAGCGATAGCGGTGCGTTATGTTGACTCGCTGAAGGGCGCTTCACGCGCAGCCGCTGCCAAATGGTTCGAAGCGGCGCGCGCGCACGTTGAGGTGCGGCAGGCGGCAGAGGCGATACTCGCACATGCCGCCGCTATGGGGCTGCGGTATATCTGAATGAGGTAAAGAACATCTAATGTGGCAATGGCCAGCGTGCCAAACAGCGAGCGGGCCTCGAAATACAATCTTCGAACTTCCGAGCCCCGCTCGCTTTCGCATTTCGAACGTCCAATCCCTTAAATCATCTAAGAAATCTAGGCATCTAAGAAATAAAGATAAAATCGTCAACTTACTACTGAACTCGCTAAGTAGTTAAGTACTACCAAAATGTAAATCAGCCTTTCATGTTTCAATTTACTGAGAGTTTTAGTCAACTTGGTAAAGCGGTCGACTAAACAGCACTCTAATTGCGTAACACACTATCAATCACAATCTGTTTCATTTTGACAGTTTAACAACATTCATTGCGTTATTTACATTGATAAGTAGACAAATTTTTGGAAATTATGGAACAATAGATTAGCAATATTCTTCAAAATGATTGATAGTGTTACGTGCCCCACTACTGCATTTTATGTACACGACGCGGCCGGCGCCGTGTACCTACGTAAAATGTGGTAGTAGGACACGTCATTTCAGATTGGACGATCTATAGAACAACACACCCACAGAGTACATTATAGTATGCAAGGGTAAACACCGTTGTCACTCAAACCATCGGTAGTTGACTTAAATATAAAAATAAATGACCCAGTAACAACAAAAAAAAAAAAATTTTTTTTCATTAAAAGATTTAAAAAGTAAATATCCGTTACTGTCCCGATACTCATGGATACGCGTTCGAGAGAGTTGCAAAACAGCTGACGGCCGGTCACGTAACGTCTCGCGCGCCCCGCCCGCCCC
This sequence comes from Lithophane semibrunnea, assembly GCA_947363905.1. Lineage (NCBI taxonomy): Eukaryota > Metazoa > Arthropoda > Insecta > Lepidoptera > Noctuidae > Lithophane > Lithophane semibrunnea. Next base: position 7,176,308 of record OX376209.1, read on the forward strand.
CGCCAACCGCCGGCCGCCGTGTTGAGACGCAAGTTCATTGCCCTTGCGTGTAGGGTGAAATATTCTTGTGAAAAAAGATAGGTTTTCTAAAAAAAAAAAATTGTATTTTTCCATTGATTTTGCGTTCTATAAATGAAACCAAACTACTGGTTTTAAGGATAACGGTGTTTACTCTAACACCCTGTATACTATACTGAAAAACACATCGTAATTTATTGTTTATCTTCTTTCAGTTAAGAAGTTGTTAAAGAGTCGAGTGGAGGTTATTGTCAAGTGGAAAATTAAAGTGGTTGTGAGGATATTTTTTACCTTAAGCTTTTAAAATTGTTTTGGTACCTCTATTAAAAAAATTGTAAATAGTTTTACGTTTTTTTTCTTTGTACAGAGAATCCCACTCCATACCCCCCAGTTTGTTAAAGCACGACTTTGATGGCTCGTGTCGGTTAGTTTTACAAACCAGCTCCCACGGTACGCGTTCAGCACGCGTAGCATGACGCTTTCTATCTCTACGAAGAATAGACATAGCTTTTTCTATACAAAGTGACAGTTCGTTTCTTCATTTTTGACATCCACCGTAGAAATCTTTCTACAATCTGTCATTTTGTCTTTCATTTTTAACGATCTTTGTCTAGGTGTTTTTGTAGGTAGACTATTTCGGAAGAAAGTTTTCTATCCTAACTGTCAAAATCACACTGACATCCGATAAATCCTATGAAAAAACGACAAAACAAAGAATTCTGAGTCGAATTAAGTAAGAGTGAATTTCGTAACAAGTGCAGTTGACTCTTTCTACTTTGCTGCCGTCGTACTGTCTACAGGAAACGTCATTTTTGTCTACTCTTCCGTCGACAAAACGGTGCTCATGCTACGCCTGCTGGTCACCACGCCTTCCTGGACCAGCCGCGGGGCGGTGGCGCCCGCGCCGTTCATCTTTAGGCACCCATTGTGTCGAGACTTTTGCCCAGCATTGCATGCGGCTGATGTGACTCCGCCCAATCCCAGTTTGAGACAGCGCCGGAAAAACGTTCCTAAAAGGACCTGGGGGAGGTCTTTTGCCCAGCAGTGGGACAGTACAGACTAATTTTTAAAAAAAGGGACATATTTTAATATTTTTATTGAGTATTTGTGATGCTTACAGATCAACCACTCCCAACCACCAACCACTTTCCTATTCATCCAAAAGTCTGTTTCAGACTTTTTACCATACAACATAGCGTCAGTAATATCGTAATAATAAACAAAAGGGTTATTTCCCTCTGGGAATAACCCTTTTGTTTATCCACGAGTCTATTGTTCTCGAAAAATGAAAGTTCATACTTTACTTCCCAACAATCTCTTTACTTCTCAACGGCTAAGGGATAACCGCCTTACTAATAAACGTTGTAAAGCGCCTGTATAGTTACACAACGTTTTGTCTTCTTCTTTCAAAAGTAATTTGACTTTTGAAAAAAGAAGACAAAGCGTTGTGTAACTATACAGGCGCTATACAACGTTTATTAGTAAGGCGGTACTGTAAAATACTGTGTTCAACCTGCCAAGTAGCACTATGTGAAAAAAAATTGTTTTAAATCCATTTTTGAGGCTTCAATGTAACTAATAACGAAATTATTCCATATTCGTAGTTTTTCATTTAACAATATCTAAAAACAAATAAATACCTAATTATTAAAAAATAAAATATAATAACCGAAGCTAAGAAGAAACACTTGTATCTAAAATAACAACGACAGTACGGTAAATGTACATAACCGTAACAGGCAAGCTCAGACCAACAAAAAAGGATTTTCTATCACGAGCATAAAATCAGTCAGCAAGTCAGCTCTTTTTTACTAGAAATAGGGAATATGCATGTGATTCAAATATGGGTAAAATATTTTTTTTATGAACTATGTTACTTCAGAATTATGCCTCCATCAATATTTTTGAATAAAATTTCTTTTTGAGCGAGAAATTAATTTTTAAAAAGTCCCAAAAAACTGTGGGTAATTCAAATACTTGAAAAGGCTAAGAGCGGATGTGACGTAACAATCCGGGATAACAATCAAAATGTCAATGTCAAGTCAATCAACACGTGTCAAGTCAATGTCAAACGCTCATATAAAAAGGAGTGTTTGACGTTGATTTGACAGTTGCTTGTCTGTTTTCAAGGGCTGTGACGTCATCACACCAAGCGCGCCAAATGGAGGGCGTTTAAATAGCCCGGATCGGTTGGATATTTTTAAACATTTTTTTTAAGTACTTTAAATTGCTTTTTTGCCATCGATTTTTTTTAAACTATTATTTGACGATGTAAACTATCGAATTAAAATATTAAAAAAATACATGCATATTCCCTATTGTTTTTACTGACAATACACCTCGTGGACCAACAAGCATATTACAAATTAGAGGATTATATCCAAGGTAAGAATGCTTGGAAACATGCTGGTCTTGCTCCATAGGACAAATTCGAGTCTGGACAAAATCAAACTGGTTGCTAATCTAGTTGTATAATTTAATATTTGTAGGTATATCATAGATTTTTTACATTTTATGATTATTACACTCACACACTGTCCTATTAGTATTACTTGTAAGTTTGTAGGAATATTGTGATATCGTGTACTTTTACAATGTTTGTAAATATGTGAGCACCATGTATCTATCACATACTTAATTAATTTATTTGTCATTGCTCCATTTTTAATTCTTTTTTTTTTACCTATTGTGGTACAGTAATTGTATTCTCGGTGCATCGTCTTCTTAATTGATGTATACCAAATATTGTAAAACATTTTTTTTTTTTTTAAAGAAAACCATTACGGAGAAACTAAACCATTACGGTTTAGTTTCTTGCCCATTCTTCTCCATACGAAAACTACCTTTTGTCTTTTTGACTGGAAGCCGACCCCCGACATAGTTGGGAAAAGGCTAGGCAGATGATGATGACGAAAACTACCTTTTGGAAGCGGCAACTAGAATCTATATTAATCGATATTTCTATGTATTTGACGTTCAAAAGTGCCTTTAATGTGCTTAGTAGAAATAAATTATTTGATTTTGACTTTGGACCCGTTGGGAATTCATTTAGAAAAATGTAAAACATTATTTTATTTTTTTCATAGACCCGGTGGGACAAGAGGAACAATAGAATCGTGGACCTTCGGGAACAACCCAAACAAAACAAACATAATAAAACATTGATCATAATAAACACTAGCTGCCGCCAGCGGCTTCGCCCGCGTGTAATCTTTATAAATTATAGCCTATGTTACTCAGGGTGAATGTAGCTTTCTAATGGCGAAAGAATTTTTGAAATCGGCGCAGTAGTTTTTGAGTTTATTCATTACAAACATACACACAAAAATACAAATCTTTCCTCTTTATAATATTAGTGTAGATGTAGATAACTCTACTATAGGTACACCTCTGCCCAACCCTTCTGGGAAACTAGGCGTGATGTTTTTGAGTTGACTGTACGACGTATTCTAATAATTAAAATAACAATAATTATTTATTGACGACTTTATTATACCCACCTCGAGTATTCGGATTTAATGATAACAAGTTTCATTAGCCTTGACAACATTTGATATTGTTTTAAAAGTAAACAGGAAACCCACAGTGCCGGGCGATTAAAATCCTCGGCAGTATTATAAATTAAATGTATAGGCTGTATAATGCTGTATTATATTATAAATATTGTAAATTAAAGTCGTTTGTATGTATATCCGCGTTGTTCTTCTAAACTTCGCAACAGATTTTGATAAGGTTTTCACCATCGTTTAGGGAATTTATAGGTACCGGAAGGTTTATGTGAACTTATAATACGTTAACATTAAGGTTGATGCGCTAGGGTGGTGGTATGGATTTACAGAATTATAAACATTAAAATCAGCAATACAACTCTCTTAGCTCACGTAAGTGCATTGAATGACTATTTCATGAAATCATGACATTTGGCACTTTCATGAACTTAGACGAGTTGTATTGCTGATTCTAATGTTTATAATTCTGTAATTCCTTAATTGTTACGAGCACTAATAATATTCAGATCAAAATACAACCTGATACTGACCTGCAAATTGCGAAAAACGTAAGAAAATTTGAATTTCGCTGGCCACCCTAGCGCTTAAACTAACTTAAAACTAAAAAATCTGAATGTTTTATCAAGTCGTAAAAACCGCGAAGCAGAAGTAGGTCGCTAGTAATTAATTTATAATAAATACTACGCTGAAAGTGGGCAACGTCGCAAATAGATGTCAAATATTTCGCTGTTTTGATTAATTTGCCAATATTACTGTATGGAAATATGAAATATGGCTAGCTAAAACACCGAATAAAATTAGTTTTAGTTGTAAAATAAAACTAAATTTATACAACTAAAACTAAATTTATTCAGTGTAACGATATTATTTATTGCATTTTATAATGACTATTTTAAACAGTTAGCTTAATAATTATTTAATTTGCTTAATAATTAATTTACCTGACTGTACCTATTGTAGGTATGTAACAAATTAAATTACATCTATTATCTTAACTAAACCATTATACCAGACCTTTTCTGCAAACATGCACATACTCCTATATAATCAGTCGACCTCCAATTTTCTGAAGGAGCCAGAAATAAATTCTTCTGAGTTCTTATCTCGCGGCCGTAAACTCTCATCTGACACCATTTTGGAGCACTCCAACAAGTATTCTGTTATTTTTGGATTTTTATAGAAATTTTCAGTGATTTCTGTAACAAAAATATGAATAGGTTACAGCTTTTCGTTTTCTTCTGCCAAGCTTTTGATAGGCATTGGCGGCGTTATATGGCTGAATGGGATGGAAGGGTTCTAAGAGAACGATGACACTATACAGTACTATCTTATCTAACGAAGGGATTGTTTTAGTGGTCCTAGTTTATAATTTATAACTTCCAGTTGCAGCTATAAATAGCTATGTTAGCGAGCACGCCCTTTGTGCCTGGAGGCTTTTATTTAGTTAATTTTGTTTACATTTACTTTTTATTTCTGCTTGAGTACCTACATGTAGTTCTCGTTTTTTTTTATTTTTTTTTATTTGGTAGGTAGGTATATTGGCGTGTGCTAGCTGACATATGGCTAATAATTAGATTTATGTTTTACTAGCTGTGCCCGCGACTTCGTTCGCATGGATGTCGGAAAACAATAATATGTCGCTTAGAAAAGTTGTACCTTCATTTAAAAAGGGGGAATCTTTCGACCAGGCCTGGTGATTTTTCCTAGTAAGAAACTGCCAAAAAACTTGTGTTTTTATTTAAGAAAATGCTTCTCTTTATAAAATATTAGCGGTGGAACCACCTGGAGCGTACACAAAAAAGTTGCTAGGGTTGCTCACACGCGAAAGAGCTACATAAAGTTGGCCGTGGGAAAAGCAACCAATACTAAGATCCACCCCCGCAACGGATAATGTCTGGCCCTGAGCTTTGTTAATGGTCATGGCGTAACACAGGCTGACGGGGAATTGCACACGCTTAAAACTAAACGGGAAATTATTGGGAATGAGAGGAATTCTTGGAATAAAAACAACATCACCGGCGCCGCAACCTGTTAAGATTTCGGCTTCGATGACGTTTTGTTGGTGATTGGTGACTATGAGCCGAGTGCCGTTGCAAAGTTTGGGAGGACTTAAATTTCTGAGAAGAATTATTGGCACTCCGACTTTTAAACAAATTTTGTGTGCTGAAAGACCGGGTGTGTTAAGGGATTCTAAGAACTCTACTGGATAGTGTGTGGCATCTTCTTCTTCGGGAACCGTATTTATCGATGTATATTGTTGACTTTCCCCAGAAACATGTGCCAATATTTGTGTATTTATTGCTGTCCGATAGTCGAACAAATCAAATCAACCATAAGGCCTCTGCCTCGAACCTTGCGGGCAGCGGGGCGGCGGCGGCGGCGGCGGCGGCGCGGGCGCAGCAGGATCTTATGCGTAAAATCAAATGGACCGTTTCTCGAAAACAGCGGCGCGGCAGCGGCGAGGCGGCGGGCAGCGAGCGGTGCACTCCATTCAAGCGGTGACCGCCCGCGCGTCTGCATTGCAGTGTTGTTGCCCACAATAAATTGAGCGTTAGGAATAAATTTGAATCAAAAAGATGTTGCCGCCATTGTTCAGTCATTTCTTTCGCGAATAAAAACAAATATCTCGACGACAAAATCGTGAACACAACACTACGCGGCTATAGTGACGCGCGATCTGCCCGCTAGTTTCGAGAACGGGTCTTTGATGCCCGCCCCGCTCCCGCGCCGCCGCCGCCGCCGCTCCGCTGCCCGCAAGATTCGAGGCCGAGGCCTTACACACGCCAACAACGATCGAATCGAATGAGCGGTGGTCACGAATCATACGAACAAATTACGAAGTATAGTACAGTTCGATTCAAACTTAATGGCGGCTCGGAACATGAGGCGAGTCGCTGCGCAGTAACAATTTCATGTGACAGCGGGGGTGAGGGGTGGGGTACTGCGCAGCTAAAAGTTAACTTCCGAGCCGCCATCCGCCCCGCTGCCCGCAAGATTCGAGGCCGAGGCCTTACACACGCCAACAACGATCGAATCGAATGAGCGGTGGTCACGAATCATACGAACAAATTACGAAGTATAGTACAGTTCGATTCAAACTTAATGGCGGCTCGGAACATGAGGCGAGTCGCTGCGCAGTAACAATTTCATGTGACAGCGGGGGTGAGGGGTGGGGTACTGCGCAGCTAAAAGCTAACTTCCGAGCCGCCATTAAGTTTGAATCGATCTGTAACGACTCGTTTCTTGACTTCTTAATTTGAACCTAATGAACGAAACCAACCAAAATACCAAATCAAAACCAATCAGATCAATTAGGAGTGAGGCGTATTTATCGTCACAGATAGAAATCACAGATATTATAAAATAACAGATAGCAATTGCTCCTAACGATAAAAAATATCTGTTACTTAAAATCACAGATCCTCAAGACTGTTACTGTTAAAACTTCGGATACGATTTTCGACTTTAACGAAAAGAAATAAAGAAGATATTCAATTGAGTCAATACGTATTTATCGTCTGTACAAAAATCACAGGCTGTGATTTTATAACAGATAGATACGATTTTCGACTTTAAATCAAAAGAAATAAAGATGATATTCGATTGAGATACGTATTTATCAAAAATCACAGGCTGTGATTTAATAACAGATATTTGGATCTGTTATTTTTTGTCACAGTCACAGTGATCACAGATATCGTGTTTCACCTGTTACAACCCATCTCTAAGATCAATACTTTCAACGAATGACAACCCAACCAACAATTTATTATTTATTTATTATTATTATTATATTATCGACACTAAAGAAGTCAAAAACAAAGATACCTACACTAAAAAATAAGTTGGAATATCTGGGCGAAAGTCATTCTTCGACGGAGATTATTAACACCGCGATTCAGAAAATGACATTAAACGAACAACGCCATCTATCGAGCACGAAATGATACTGTCAAAATATATGGGAAAACGTTCGAACACTCTGTAAGCTAAATAAACTATGTAGAAAAGTGAAAAATTAAAGAATAAATACCTATATTTTTTAAGAAATTAACATTTGTCACTATTCTTTCATGATTATCAAGATATGAAAGATAGGTAGCGCCACCTATCGCACTAATACTAAACTAATAAATAAACAACGCATCTGGAAAATTTTAATTAATCTAACTTTAGAGTTATATTCTATACACAATGTATCGCGTTAAGTTTCCGCGCAAAGAAAATAACGGTCATATAACAACACACGATCTCACAAACCTAGTAATTAAGAAGTAAGTATCATTTCGCGTCAATAGATGTCGTTACGTGTATGTACATTACGTAATGAAAATTCCTTCTTGAACACTTTAAATTCATATATCTTTTGATATTTTGAAGCGATTGCGATGAAACAAAAACTAATTGAAACATCGAGCTACACACAATATTTGAGTATAAAAGTTAACCATATTGATTTCGTACTTTTTACGTGATAGTGGAACAATCAAACTAAAGAACATACAAACAGACAGACAGACAAACAGACAAACAGACAAAAATTCCAAAAATGGTAGAAATGGAATCTGTTGGTTATTCTTGGACAACCCAACAATTTTTTTTTTTTTTTCATTGTACAGAAACGCCTCCTCTACAGGTTTATTATATGTATAGATGTTGCGTAATGTTAATGATTTTGCATACTTTTGTATAGAATCATTTTTTTCTAACTGAAAAGACAGCTGTGCTGCTGGGGAGTTTGTTGCGCCACTTCTTCTTCCCAGCTAAAGCACTAGGAAGTGGTGAAGGGTGGGCGTTTTTGGGGGACTGTCTTATGTGATTTTGACGTTCGAAAAGTGCTGATTCTCAGCCTACTTTGAATAAATGACTTTTGATTTGATTTGGAGTTCCCGTTAGGTTGATGGTTCCTTTAAACCCTGCAGACAGAATAGAAGCCCCGTCAACTACGCCTTCCTTCTACATTATAACAATAGTCCTGTCAGTGATCATTCGCATAATTATTAATACTCGTTTTTGTGTCTGTTTAATAGATGGCTATAATAAAATAATTTACTTAATTATTAAATTAAATTATTTGATTATAGCTATAAATAGCTAATAATAATGTTATCACATGATCACAGCAATATTATTTGTAATTAGGTAATTTTTCATGCTGTACTTTAGAAAAATATACTATGTTGAACTATTTATACACTCCGCACTTTAAATTGAGCCACCATGCATTTCCATGTAAGTTATCAACGCCTAAAACATCAAAGTACCTAATGATGAGTCAAAGACAAAACTTTTATGAAGTTTAAAGCGATCATTTCGGTGTCATCATTGTTCCAAATTTGACCTTTAAAAAAAATCAAGTAACAAAAACTAAAACCCAACTACGACTTAAAAGATATAAACAAGACACCACAGACAGACAAATTAAAAATCCGGAGTCACGTGTTAGGGCATAAATCGAACAGATTACGTGTGACTCCGGATTTTTAATTTGTCTGTCTGTGGTGTCTTGTTTATATCTTTTAAGTCGTAGTTGGGTTTTAGTTTTTGTTACTTGATTTTTTTTAAAATTCTTTTGCGGTTATAATATATATATTTTTGAAATGTGCTCATTAAGCCCTTTCATTTGATACCCAACATGGTACGATTAAACCATTTTTTTTTTTAAGTTCCTCACTTTATGTCCTCTAGAGGGCGCCATTTTTAATTTAATGTGACTTCACATAGCCTATAACCAGCGGACAATCACGACGCTTCTAACGATACCTCATTTGTCAAATTGTGATAAGTGGTTTGGAAGATAGGAGTGAACAGATGAACATACATACATACATACATACATACCGGTCAAAATCATAACCCTCCTTTTTTCTTCGCCGTAGTCGGGTAAAAATATTGAATTTATGACCATTTAAAAAGTCATAGAACTTTAAACAAAAAAATGCAGATTCGGGGAATATACCTACAGGGTTATTGGTTATAAATGTCGGCAATAAGTAGGAGTGGTCATTTGCAACCAAATGACCCTGATAAGTCTGTGGAGCCTGATGAGTCTGATGACCCCTATGCAAACGTCAAAATTTTTCGAGTCATTTGACATTTTTATTTCTTTAATTTTAATGTAAAATAATGGTTTACCAGTTACCTTTTACCTACCTAAAATATTTTTATGCAATGCTACTTACAGATATTCTATTCTATAGAATTCTTATCTAGGTACAGTACGACACAACTTAGATGTACGAGGGCTGCACCAAAAGTATTGGGTATGGAATATTTCCATTGTTCCTGTCATATTAAAATATTTTTAATTGAAAACTCCTTGGTTTTAAAAATCGAATACCATTTATTTATTTAAAAAAAGATTCTCGGTCTTGTCACAAGGTTTTGTCAAACTAGTTTAGTCGTTGAGAAAATGGAATTGACTCGAGAAAATTCAAGAGCGATGATTTATTATGACTTTCGAAGTGGTTTAACACAAAAACAGTGTGTTGACCGGATGATTTCTGCATTTGGTGATGAAGCCCCATCCAAAACCACAATTTATCGCTGGTTTGCTGAATTTCAACGTGGACGTGTCAAGCTCAGTGATGATCATCGTCAAGGTCGTCCAAAAACTGCAGTCACCCAAGAAAACGTTGATGCTGTGCGTAAGCTGATTGAGGAAGATCGACATGTGACATATCGCGAAATTCAGGCAACTTTATACATTGGCATGAGTCAAATACAAATAATCTTGCATGAGCAATTAGGTGTAAAAAAGTTGTTTTCCCGATGGATACCGCATTCGCTCTGTGAAGAGCAAAAAGCGGCTCGCTCGTTACTTGGTGCGTCAGAACTCTCGAAAGATTCCACGCAGGATCCTCAAATGCTGTATACAACATTGTATCAGGTGACGAATCCTGGATATACGCGTACGAACCCGAAACAAAAAACCAGTCACGAGTTTGGGTGTTCGAAAATGAGTTAAAGCCAACAAAAATTGTTCGTTCACCGAGTGTTGCAAAAAAAATGGTGGCCACGTTTGTCTCCAAAACCGGCCATGTTACGACTATTCCTCTTGAGGGACAAAGAACGGATGGTATGCTAGCATTTGTTTGCCACAGGTCGTTTCTGAACTCCGTAAAGAGAACTGCAACCGCCGCATCATCCTCCATCACGACAATGCGAGTTCTCACACCGCGCACAGAACAAAAGAGTTTTTAGAGCAAAGAAAACATAGAATTATTAGACCATCCGCCGTACAGCCCCTACCTAAGCCCTAATGATTTCTATACTTTCCCTAAAATAAAGAATAAATTGCGTGGACAGAGATTTTCATCACCTGAAGAAGCTGTGGACGACTACAAAACGGCCATTTTGGAGACCCCAACTTCCGAATGGAATGGTTGCTTCAATGATTGGTTCCATCGTATGGAAAAATGTGTCAAATTTCGCGGAGAATACTTCGAAAAGCAATAAATACATTTTTAAATAGTAATTTTGTGTCACTTCCTTGATTCCCGAAATTTTCAGTGCCGCCCTCGTAGCATCGGCAAAATTCGTAAAACCGATCACATTCCGAACTGAGTGTGCTTTCATAATCTCCAATCTTTATTACTGCCTTAGGTGAAAATGATCTTTACGCAAACGCAATAACTTGGAAAGTTTTATAACGAAATACATTCGTAAAATAGAATGTAAATGCTGTACTAGTTTGTAGAAACTTACCCACTAATTTGTCCGAACTCAACTCGTTGCCACCGTAGTCTTCAGGTAGACATTCCCTGGGCACGTACATGTACAAATCCTGCAAACTGTCATGTACGATGACTCTGTCCATGATGACGGAGGTGATGAACTGCTTAAAGAAATCAATGATCCGCTGAACGATATTCGTGTTAGCTTTCTGGTTAATAACGTGGATGCCGTATATCCTCCAGTTAAGGGATTTCTGGAACATAATAATATTTTATTTATTTATTTTTATTTTATTTAACCATTTATGTACTGTAATACATAATAAACAAACAAGGAGAAAAGAACAGAAAAACGTATCTACTAACAATGAACCATGTTTTGTTGGGTTGATTAGAGCCCCATACACGATGCAATAAAGTTCCTTGCTTATTTTATGTACCTATAGTAGAAGATAAATTTAGCAATTAACACTAACTTATTATTTTACGTAAAAGATTATGTTATAACTAAGAATCCTTAATTAGTGTCAATTTGCACTAATTCCGACCAAAATAAACTTAGACTCGGATCTAAACTTAGTTTTTGTAAAGCTTTACTATGGTAGGAATAAAGCTCAAATTACAATAACTGGCACGGAGGTTTGGGCTAGGACTAAATTAAGAACTCGTTTTGTAACGATCTGGAATACCTAAGGCCATGACAGTTTGCCCTATCTAGGGATTGGACCCGACGCTCAGCCAAGTCAGCCATTAAATTACTAAGCAGACGTGTGGGGTTTCTATAAAATTAAACGTAGGTAAGTAACATAAACATAACATAATATCACGCCTGTACTCCCAGAAGGGTTAGGCAGAGGTGTACCTATAGTACCTACACCCACATTTCGCCAGTTATGTTTAAGTCCCATGTAATAGGGGGCGAGCCTATTGCCATCAACCCGGCACAAATCCAGATACCGGGTTGCCACTGAGAAATTCCAGATGGAAAAACCCAATAACACTGCCAGATCCGGGAATCGAACCCAAGACCTCATGCTCAGCAATAGCGCTTGCAACCACTAGACCAACGAGGCAGTAAAACGTAAACGTAAGTAAGTATAATATTATAAAAATATGTTTTACCATAAAAAGGTACATAATTTTCTTGAAAACCAAAGGATTTTGTGTGAGGATCTGTGCCCACCCCACATGTTCCATGTCGAGAATCCATATGTCACCCGCCATGTAGTCGTAGATCATTCGCAAATCTATAAGCTAAAATATTATCAAATGAAATACATGTTACCTACATTCGAAATCGTAAGTGCTTTACCTACTACATAAATGACAAAAGCTCCCAGAAAATTGAAACTTCGCTAAGGTTGAAACTTATCTAACTTTCACAAAGACAAATAGGACACCTTCTCGTTATGACGTGCAAGTGACATTCATAATTGGGATGGTAAAGCAATTACGGGGTCGACTAAAACTATGAACTTAATATTATAAAAAATTAAGTACTTAATAAAAACTAAAACCCAACTACGACTTAAAAGGTATAAACAAGACACCACAGACAGACAAATTAAAAATCCGGAGTCACACGTGTTAGGGCATAACTCGAACAGATTACGTGTGACTCCGGATTTTTAATTTGTCTGTCTGTGGTGTCTTGTTTATACCTTTTAAGTCGTAGTTGGGTTTTAGTTTTCATTACTTGATTAAAAAAAAAAAATCTTTTGTGGTTACAATATATATATTTTTGAAATGTGCTCATTAAGCCCTTACATTTGATACCCAACATGGTACGATGAAACGATTTTTTTTTTTAAGTTCCTCACTTTATGTCCTCTAGAGGGCGCCATTTTTAATTTTATTTGACTTCACATAGCCTATACCAGCGGACAATCACGACGCTTCTAACGATACCTCATTTGTCAAATTGTGATAAGTGGTTTGGAAGATGGGAGGGAACAGATGAACATAGATACATACATACCGGTCAAAATCATAACCCTCCTTTTTTCTTCGCCGTAGTCGGGTAAAAAATACTTAAGATTTCCTTAAACGGGTGATAGACGTGCGAGCAAGTAAGCGTACTTATGGCTCGGCGAGCTTACTCGCCCGTGAGTCATGCTAAATAATATTCGGACTTTAAAAACGCTGAGTAAGTTCGTCGCCGATCCAACAATGAAATGATATTGACCAATTTGGACCAAATGCTGCCCAGCCATGGGAGTGAAAATCTTCCAAATGGTTCCTTGCATAAATTAATACAGACAAAAATTAAAAAAAAAAATCGGTCTCAGGGTTAAAAAGTTATTGCCTTTATACGGAGCCGGCAGGTATCCATAGGAACTCCTCAACCAAACAAGACAGCACCATCGAGTTTGGAGTCGTTGAATATGCATTGACAAGTGCTTTACACTAGGCAGTGTCCAGGGTCTGATGATGGAGCCGGAAGGTGGCTATAGGAACTCCTCAACCAAACAAGATAGCACCATCATGCTTGAACTCTTTGGTTTTGTCTTGATAAGTACCTAGTATAGCCCAAGGTTGCATCCAGGGTCTGGAGCCGGAAGGTACCGATAGGAACTCCTCAACCAAAAAAGACAGCACCGCCGGATTTGGACTCGTTGAATATGCATTGACAAGTGCTTTACACTACAATGTAAATGATATGCATACAAATGAAATAATAATGTGTTTTCTAACATAATTACTGTCATTATTTAATGAAATGCGCCACCGGTTGGTTGGTATTCATCAATAAAAAATAATCAATAAAAAATCGTTTTTCTCAAAACTCCTCTGATAGATTTTATTGAGCTTTGGTGTACAGAGTAGTACAAGCCCAAGGAACATAATGCACTATGTGTCCATTCTGGGCAGCACCTGGCCCAGCTCCCATAGGTATATGGATGATCAGTAAAAAATATTTAACATGTAAATCATATGCATACAAATGCAATAATAATGTGTTGTTTAACATAATTAAATTACTGTTATTATTTAATCAAATGCGCCACCTGTTGGTTGGTGTATTCATCAATAAAAAATACTCAACAAAAATTCGTTTTTCTCAAAACTCCTCGGGTGGATTTTATTGAGCTTTGGTGTACAGACTAGTACAAGCCCAAGGAACATAATCCACTATGTGTCCATTCTGGGCAGCACCTGGCCCAACTCCCATAGGTATATGGATGGTCAGTAAAAAATATTTAACATGTAAATGATATGCATACAAATGAAATAATGTGTTGTTTAACATAATTACTGTTATTATTTTTTATAAAATGCACCATCGGTTGGTTGGTACTCATCAATAAAAAATACTCAACAAAAAATTGATTTTCTCAAAACTCCGCGGATAGATTTTATTGAGCTTTAGTGTACAGACTAGTACACGCCCAAGGAACATAATGCACTATGTGTCCATTCTGGGCAGCACCTGGCCCAGCTCCCATAGGTATATGGATGGTCAGTAAAAAATATTTAACATGTAAATCATATGCATACAAATGAAATAATAATGTGTTGTTTAACATAATTAAATTACTGTTATTATTTAATCAAATGCGCCACCTGTAGGTTGGTGTATTCATCAATAAAAAATACTCAACAAAAAATTGATTTTCTCAAAACTCCTCGGATAGATTTTATTGAGCTTTGGTGTACAGACTAGTACAAGCCCAAGGAACATAATCCACTATGTGTCCATTCTGGGCAGCACCTGGCCCAGCTCCCATAGGTATATGGATGGTCAATAAAAAATATTTAACATGTAAATGATATGCATACAAATGAAATAATAATGTGTTCTTTAACATAATTACTGTTATTATTTTTTATAAAATGCACCATCGGTTGGTTGGTACTCATCAATAAAAAATACTCAACAAAAAATTGATTTTCTCAAAACTCCGCGGATAGATTTTATTGAGCTTTGGTGTACAGAATAATATAAGCCCAAGGAACATAATGCACTATGTGTCCATTCTGGGCAGCACTTGGTCCAACTCCCGTATATGGATGGTCAATGTCCTTTGAGTAAGGTTCACGTGTGTGACCGACGCGCGACGGCGAGCCGAGTAAAGTCGCGAACTTAAAAACCGCGTAGGTACTTTAAAGTAGGTAGTGGTCTATCACTCCACTTAAGAGATTTATGTCATGTTATTATTTTATTTTTAGGTATTATTTCTCGTTCTAAGTGATTATAAAATTAATACTAAATGAAAGTCACACTCGATGGACATGATAATTTAATTATCACGTCTGTTGATTTAAAGCTCTGGCCAAACTGAGGCGAATCCCGCGCAGGACAAAATTTGCTCGCGATTGTGTCAATCAACTAACCTCTCGTTAATTGTTTAAGGCTGTACCCTACCTCAGATTTTATCTCGCTCGCACCATAGCGACACGGAGTGGGGCGCTAGCGGGTCTCAAGCCTCGAAGTGTAGGTAATTGCTTATTACGGTGAAACTAATGGTAATTAAAAAAAAAGTAAAAAACACAAGACCTGCTTTATAGATAGTTCAGTTATTATGCAGTTTCAGCATCTAATTTGAAGTATTTTTTTAATACCAGCGATTAATAGTTCTGTTTAGAGATAACTTTGGATTTTTTTTCTATCGAGAAAATTTTATGTAATCGTGTTTTCGCCAAACATAGGACCTAGCATCAATCCTCAACTTTTATTTCAAAATTAATGCTGTAGTATTTTCGGCTTAACGGAGGATCATGCTAAACTATTTGAGGTAGGGTGCGCCCTTAATAACTAGGAAGTCACGCGACTGTTTGAACACCTCTATTGTTCAAACAGTCGCATGACTTCCTAGTCATTAAAACAATTAACGCGGCGGTTGAGTCCTGCGTCCAGCGAGGGTTTCCCCTCAGAACAAGCAGGCACTTAAAAGTCCCGGTACAGCGCAAGATTTCTTACCAAACATACTCGTCTAAAAAATTCTTCAATATCAAACTTGCTCATATCTCGACCAAATTTCACAATGTGAATTCTTCGATTATCTTGTAACTTTGGAACCGCAATAATAGTGCTGAAATATTAAAAAAAAAAACTTGTAAGTACATACATGCAGAAGAGAATTGAAATCAGGTACCTAGTTACCAATTCTTACATAGGTACCTACGAGTAGATACTATATCAGGGAACTGCACCCTAATTGCTTCGTAACACTGTCAAACACAATCTGTTTCATTTTGACGGCTAAACAACATTCATTGCGTTTTTTCCGGTAAAAGCAAACGAGTGTTCAAATGTGTGAGCCAAAGTCAATCTGCCTAGCCTTTTCCCAACTATGTTGCAGCTGAATACCAGTATATTACATGGAGCGACTGCCGATCTGAACTCCACAACCCACTAACTGGGTAATACGATACCCCTTGGTAAGAGTGGTTGTCAAACTTTCGGGCTTCTGACGACCCGTAACGACTGTCAAAGATCTACGAATGACAGCCGGGACCAACGGCATAGCGTGCTTTCCGAGGCACGGAGCAGTCTCGATATGTAAAGATGGTCACCCATCCATGGATCAACCCCGGCAAGCGTAGCTTAACCTGATGGATCGACCCGTGTGGCAGTTATTACTTAGCTACGAGCTCCACTCAAAGTCAAAGTCAAAGTCTATCAAAGTGTTTGATCAAATATGTGACTGTGTCTGACGCTTGCTTACATTCCCACGAATATAAACATTATGTGATAAGAATAAGGTTCAAATTAGTAGGAAGCGCTTGCTTTACTTGTAAGGTACTTTGATACTTACAATAGGTCCCATACTTTATTAGAAGTGCATAGCATATGTTTTCTGTTCTGTATAAATTCGGGCATCATGAATCGGCACTTATAGAAGTTATCAATCTTATCTTTTGCTCGCTCTATGGATCCTTTTGCTACTATTATCATCATCTCCACAATAGCACTGCCTGGTGAAGAAAAGCAATCATTTACAGTCCGATCGTCGAGAGAGAGCGTACCTACCTGACACCTGTCAGTTGGACAATTTCTAGTTGTATTAGGGATCAAATTCGCCAAACACTTAATCGTTTGTATGAAACTGAAAGTGTCAAGAATGCATTCTCCTGACAGCCGGACTATAGCGGCAAACTTGACATTGGATAACTTCAACATGATGAACAAATATCCAGTCTAGCACAACACAAACAAAACACAGCGAATTCAAAAAACCTTTTAGAAAGCCTATAAATTTTCAATACAACAATGCTTCTAAGGCGCTGTTGCGACTGCCACGTTATTGCAGTGCTTCTGCAATGTTTGCTCAAGCCAGAGTAGATAGCTTCTCAGCTGTAGCCTTGAACTCAAGTTCCATGACCCTGAGGTCAAGGTCAATCCTACTACTCCCACATCCCACCGGGTCCCGAAGGCTTGATTAGGCGATGTTTTTTGTGAGCCTTTTTTTTAAAGTTGTTCATAATTTTAAGTAATTAATTGACAGAGCGACAATCTACGAAGCCCGATTTGAAATACTTTGTGTAGTGATGGCACAGATATTGGTCTTTACCTATGAAATTGCCGTTTTGTATGAAAAAATTTAAACGAATTTTTTTCATGTATTTTTTATTTGTATTAATCGAAGTAATCACCCATGGAATCAATGGATCTTTGCCAACGCAGTGGCAGTTTATTGATGCCCTTCTTAAAGAAATCAGCTGGACGGGAGGCAACAAATTCTTCTAAGGCATTTTGTACTGCCTCTCGGGTATTGAATTTTTTTCCCGCCAAGAAGTTATCCAAATTCTGGAAAAAGTAGTAGTCTGTAGGCGCAAGGTCTGGTGAGTAGGGCGGATGACGGAGAGCTTCCAACCCCAGTTCTTGCAACTTGGAGACCGTCTGCTGTGCAGTATGAGGTCGCGCGTTGTCGTGCAGGAGCAGCGGAGACGAGCGATTGACCAATGCTGGTTGGAGATGTGCCAGCTTCTCCATCATTGTGTTCAGTTCTTCACAGTACACATCTGCAGTAATGCTCACCCCGTTTGGTAAGAAGCTGTGATGAATCACACCGGCGCTAGACCACCAAACAGTGACCATCACTTTTCTAGGGGTAAGTTTTCGTTTAGAGCATTGTTTAGGTACTGAACCAGGATCCAACCAACTTGCTGAGCGCTTGCGTTTATCAAACAGAATCCATTTTTCATCGCAGGTAACAATGCGGTTCAAAATTCCTTCATTTGTGTGTCTGTTGAGCAGTGCAAGGCACGCCTCGACGCGTACTTCGCGCTGGCGATCATTGAGTTCGTGGGGCACTCATTTGTCAAGCTTTTTTACCTTGCCAATTTGACGCAAATGGACCAATATTGTTTTGACGCTAACGTCGAAAGCTGCTGCTAATTCAGCCGTAGATTGTGTATCATCAGCTTCCACAATCGCCTTTAATTCGTCATTGTCGACCAAAGTCTTCGGACGACCGCGAGGTTCATTTTTCAGGTCGAAATTTCCAGAACGGAAGCGAGCAAACCAATAACAGGTGGTGCGTTGGTTTGTAGTGTTAGCTCCGTAAACGTCTTTGATGTTGCGTGCCGCTTGTGCCGCGTTGCTGCCACGACGGTACTCATATTCCATAATTACTCGAATTTTTAACGTATCCATGATGACGAAAATGATTGAAATGCGATGAAAATGTAACACTAATCATTAAACAAATGACTTCTTTTGAAAAAAGAATTCCATGTTTTTAAAATAAAATTAATTTAAAATTAGAATTCTTAGCCAAACTAAAATTATTTTGATTTGAAATGGCCAGTACTGCAGAACGGCAATTTCATAGGTAAAGACCTATTAAGTGATGGGAAAAATAATCGATTGCTTTAAATACCGATTCTCGAGACATATCGATTTATCAGTTTGTAATCGACAATTTATCTACATTGCTTAAAACTGATTCTCGAGGCATAATCGTTTTAATACACGTCATCATCATCATCATCAGCCTACAGCAGTCCAGTACTGGACCTCTCGAATTGCATGCCATTCAGAGCTCTCGGCAACTCTCATCTAACTGTTACCAGACACCCTGCGAAGATCGTCGGTCCTCTTTTACCTATTTACCTAGACATGTTGACGATAACACTAAAATCATGTAAGTAATGCGTAATCAAAGGCCGGAATTAGCAAGCCAAGGTCAACGAATATACTTAACAGAAATAATAGTATACAACGAATATACTTAACAGAAACAAAAAAAAAATAGTTTCAAATATATATCTGTTATTAAATAACAGCCTGTTATTTTTGTACGGACGATAAATACGTATTTAAATCTCAATTGAATATCTTCCATTCTTTAATGAGAAAGAGAGAGAAATTGATAACCTTGCTATATTCCTTCTTTTGTGTCAGTGTGCATGTAACACTGTAACAGCCGTGGTAACAGTTTGTGTGGGGATTGTTATAATGTATTTACAGTAACAGCCGCGGTAACAGTCTTGAGAGTCTGTTATTAATTAATTAGTAACGGGTATTTTATATTGTTAGGAACAAATTGATATTTGTTATTTTTTAATATCTGTTATTTTTATCTACGTCTTACGATATATATACGCCTCACCCCTAGCCTGTGGTGAAATGTGTGAGCAAAGTGTGATGACGACACGGTTGGCGCAGTGGCTGAGCGATGGACTGCTGCGCAACGTGTCGCGGGTTCGATCCCCGCACGGAACAAATATTTGTATGATCTGCAAGTAGTTGTTCCGGGTCTGGGTGTTAGTGTATGTGAGTTTCTATGTTTGCACCCACGATACAGGAAGAAATTCTTAGTGTGGGGCAACGTTTTCTATCAAAGTGTTTCATCAAATATGTGACTACATCAGGCCGGTAAATGCAAACAAGTGTTCAAATGTGTGATCAAAGTCTATCAAAGGTGTTTGATCAAATATGTGACTATGTCTGGCGCCGGCTATAGAGTCAGAAAATGTAACACTAACCTGTTCCTAATAATTTTTTTCAGGTATTCAGCTAATTTTCTAAATATAATTGATAAAATCTCATACCAAACCTTATCACTCATCTAAATCTACGAAAAAATCATTATTACTGCAGGATTTGTCCGAGGCCTGGTAAAGGGTTAAGTAGGTAAGTACTTACTGATTTCAACATGAACTAGATGAGGTTGTTTCTGATACCATTCCATGATTGAATCCACCCCCTCCCGTATGCTGTTCTCAGTCAAACCGAAGACTTGACGCACTGCCTTAACTTCCTCTTCTGTTCGTTCGAACAGAACACATTTCTCGACTGGATACATTATAGGTACTTGGTTTTATAGTATTTTTCAACCCTGAAATGCATAGGGATGTAGGTACAGTCAACTGCACATCAGTGGTCACACTGGCTCTACAAAAATCACCTTTACTGGTCGACAGAAAGGCGCTGTCTATGTCAAACGGTTAAACCAGGGCACAGATATTATAATAGGGCGACGATGCGGGAATGTTTCAAGGCATAAAATTTATTTCAAACTTGTTTTTAGATGTTTTACATTTTTATTTGTAAGTAATAAATTATTAATGCCTCTTCGGAATAGCTTAAAAACGAGTTCTGACAAAGAATCTTATTATAAATAAAATAGATAGGCCTCTCGACCAATTGAGTTTTCAATACAACACAAAACAATTCTAATGAGAGCGTCAATTAGATAGGTAATGAATTTTATAATTTAGCCCGGTTCCTTTCATCGTTTTTCTCTAGGGCCTATAGTTCAGAATTAAACCAAACTGGCTAGAAAAAAAATCTCCCTGTGTATTTTCAAACAGTCAGAAACGAAAGGTCACGTAGGTAGGCTACAGTTTTATTAGGGGCAAGTAATTAATGCGTACCTACTGCATGATTTTCGCGTGGCTATAATTTTCGTAAGTATTATAAGCTGCCTACGTCCTCAAGCCATCAGCAGTTGGTGATGGCAACTTTGGACCGGAGTCGATGGAGGCGGATTGTCCGTTTAAGGGACTACTCACACTTCAGCGCTATTTAACTTATGCTATGCTCATAGAAAACAACGATTTTGTATGGAGACGCGTACGCATCCGATCAGCTTTCCGCGTCTATTCAGCTTTCGCGGTAAACAAGTATAAAATAAGGACAAATGTGTTATCATCATGTGAGTGTTGGAGATAGAGTTCTGTTCTGCCGCGTTCATCGCATTCAGCGTCGAACGCGCCGGAACAGCTGGTCCTCTACTCCTTGTCGATAAGGAGCAAGCGTTTCAGTTGCTATAACACGCTATGACGGCTTTCTCATTCTTACGACGCTGTACGCAGCTGATAGAAGCAAAACTTTATAAGTGAGACCAAAATCGTACAGCGAAACGCGAATGGAGCTGAATAAGTGTGAGTAGTCCCTAAAGGGGTCCAGTGAGAGATATTTTTCGCATCTAGAATCTAAATATAGAAATTGAACGTAGCTACTCACACGTGTCTTCTTTGTTCACAATAATGTTTTATTTTATGGGTAAATTATAAGTTAATACGACCGGTCCGATTCTCACGGGTATGCTCTCACGAATGGTGTCTCAGTAACTAGATTACCCTAGATATACATAAAATAAAGTGTCCATTCGAAGCGATGATTAACGAAAATAGCCTTGACGGGTTACGGGTAGAGGTACGAGTATGTGTTGCTTAGATCATTAGGTAGGTACCTATGTGTTTGGTTAGGTTAGTTATTTCGACTTACAAAATAGCAACATAGAAACATCTGTCGCGTTTATGACTTAAATAAAATATAAGTAAAAATCTTTTTAAAAATAAAATATAAGTAAAAATCTTTTTAAAAACAAGCTTTAATGAACTAAAAAGTACTAAATAAAACTTACGAAAACAATAGAACTATAATAATTTCTTAAAAGCTAGAGGCTCATCTTCAAGTTTAGTGGAAGAAGGACATTTACGCCTCAAGCTTTTAAGAAAATATTATATGTAGTTCTATTGTTTACGTAAGTTTTATTTAGTACTTTTTAGTTTATTAAAGCTTGTTACAAGCTTTATATCAGCTTGCTCTGTTCGTGTCTTTCCGGTTACTCCTTTTGTCACCAAGTTTTCAAGCACTTCCTGGCATTTGATTGAGCTGAAACTTGGCATACGTAAACAACTACCGAGACATTTTGAAAAAATAATACCATAGAGCTGGTCTGATGATGGAGCCGGAAGTTGGGCATAGGAACTCCTCAATCAAACAAGATAGCACCATCGTGTTTGGACTCATTGGTTACGTATTAACAAGTACTTTGACACTGGGTGGTGTTCAAGGTCTGATGATGGAGCCGGAAGGTGGCCATATGTGTTTCTAGTTACTCCAATTGTCATTCATTTTTCAAGCACTTCCTGGCATCTGATTGTGCTGTAACTTGGCGTACTTATACAACTGCCGAGACATTTTGAAAAAATGATACCATGTTGCTGGTCTGATGATGGAGCCGCAAGATGACCATAGGAACCCGTCAATCAAACAAGATAGCACCATCGTGTTTGGATTCACTGGTCATGTATTAACAAGTGGTTTGACACTAGGTGGTGTTCAGGGTCTGATGATGGAGCCGGAAGAGGGCCATGGGAAAACCTCAATCAAACAAGATAGCACCATCGTGTTTGGACTCATTGGTCATGTATTAACTAGTGCTTTGACACTAGGTAGTGTTTAGGATCTCATGATGGAGCCGGAAGGTGGCCATAGGAACTCCTCAATCAAACAAGATAGCACCATCGTGTTTGGACTAGTTGGTTATGTATTGACAAGTGCTTTGACACTGGGTGGTGTTCAGGGCCTGATGATGGAGCCGGAAGGTGGCCATGGGAAAACCTTAATCAAACAAGATAGCACCATCGTGTTTGGACTCGTTGGTTATGTATTGACAAATGCTTTGACACTACGTAGTGTTCAGGGTCTGATGATGAAGCTGGAAGGTGGCCATGGGAATTCCTCAATCAAACAAGATAGCACCATAGTGTTTGGCCTCGTTGGTTATGTATTGACAAGTGCTTTGACACTAGGTGGTGTTCAGGGCCTGATGATGGAGCCGGAAGGTGGCCATGGGAAAACCTTAATCAAACAAGATAGCACCATCGTGTTTGGACTCGTTGATTATGTATTGACAAGTGCTTTGACACTAGGTAGTGTTCAGGGTCTAATGATGGAGCCGGAAGGTGGCCATGGGAATTCCTCAATCAAACAAGATAGCACCATCGTGTTTGGACTCGTTGGTTATGTATTGACAAGTGCTTTGACACTAGGTGGTGTTCAGGGACTGATGATGGAGACGGAAGGTGGCCATGGGAGAACCTCAATCAAACAAGATAGCACCATCGTGTTTGGACTCGTTGGTTATGTATTAACAAGTGCTTTGACACTAGGTAGTGTTCAGGGTCTGATGATGGAGCCGGAACGTGGCCATGGGAACTCCTCAATCAAACAAGATAGCACCATCGTGTTTGGACTCGTTGGTTATGTATTGACAAGTGCTTTGACACTAGGTGGTGTTCAGGGCCTGATGATGGAGCCGGAAGGTGGCCATGGGAATTCCTCAATCAAACAAGATAGCACCATCGTGTTTGGACTCGTTGGTTATGTATTGACAAATGCTTTGACACTACGTAGTGTTCAGGGTCTGATGATGGAGCTGGAAGGTGGCCATGGGAAAACCTCAATCAAACAAGACAACACCATCGTGTTTGGATTCATTGGTCATGTATTAACATGTGCTTTGATACTAGGTGGTATTCAGGGCCTGATGATGGAGCCGGAAGGTGACCATGGGAACTCCTCAATCAAACAAGACAGCACCATCGTGTTTGGAATCATTGGTCATGTATTAACAAGTGCTTTAACACTAGGTGGGGTTCATGGCCTGATGATGGAGCCGGAAGGTGGCCATGGGAAAACCTAATTCGTTAGATTTGTGAAGGTGATAGAACAATTTTTTTAAACAAATCCTAATGCTAAGAAGTAGTATGTACTGGGGCAATTCAGTTGATAGAGAATTAGTCTTTAGAGCCCAAAAAAGATGTATCAGAGCTATGTGTGGCCTTAAAAGCACAGACAGTTGCCAACCGACTTTTATACGACATAAAATCCTTACCTTACCATCGTTGTACCTATACGAAACAAATGTATTCGTCAAATCCAACATTTCATCATACAAAATAGCTGCTAAAAGTTCCTACAGAAAATTACGCGATAAAAATAAGTCAGAACTCGAAGTGACTTATGGCAAAACTGCACTAATGAATAAAAGCACATTCTGTATGGCCAAAAAAATATTTAATAAACTGCCCGAAAAAATTAAAATGTTAAATGTGGACAAATTCAAAAAAGAACTATTTAGAATTTTGACTAATAAATGCTATTACTCAATAAAGGACTATTTCGACGACAATTCTATAATTACTGCCTTAGAACATCCTACCTGACCTGTTTTAATGACCTTGAATTTTGTTCGACATTATCATTATTAATTATGGCATGTAATTGAACCATTTGACATTTATTTAGAAATTGATTGTATGTTTATTTTTCTTTTGATATGCTATGTCTATTTAAACTATTTTATTACTGACGTGAAAGTTGACAGAATTTCACCAATTTGTTATTTTTAAACTTAAACAATTATATTTGTACGCCTCTGGGCAAAACATGGAGGATCTACCTATTTATAACACCTCACACTATGTGTAACTTGACCTGTGTTCACAAATAAAGTTTTCTGATTTCTAGAAAATAAAATATAAGTAAAAATCTTTTTAAAAACAAGCTTTTCATGAACTAAAAAGTACTAAATAAAACCTACGTAAACAATAGAACTTTAATATTTTCTTAAACGCTTGAGGCTTATCTTCAAGTTTAGTGTAAGAAGGACATAAACGCCTCAAGCTTTTAAAAAATATTAAAGTTCTATTGTTTACGTAAGTTTTATTTAAGTAGTACTTTTTAGTTCATGAAAAGCTTGTTTTTACTTATATTTTTTTTTAAAAGATTTTTACTTATATTTTATTTTCTACTTTTTAGCATTAGGATTTGTTTAAATATCTGGTCTATCACCTTCACAAATCCAACGAATTAGGTTTTCCCATGGCTTCCTTCTAGCTCCATCATCAGGCCCTGAACACTACCTAGTGTCAAATTACTTGTTAATACAACATGACCAATGAGTCCAAACACGATGGTGCTATCTTGTTTGATTGAGGTTATCTCATGGCCACCTTCCGGCTCCATCATTAAGCCCTGAACACCACCTAGTGTCAAAGCACTTGTCAATACATAACCATCGAGTCCAAACACGTTGGTGCCATCTGGTTTGATTGAGGAGTTCCCATGGCCACCTTGCGGCTCATTCATCAGGCCCAGAACACCACCTAGTGTCAAAGCACTTGTCAATACATAACTAATGAGTCCAGACACAATGGTGCTATCTTGTTTGATTGGGGTTTTCCCATGGCCTCCTTCTAGCTCCATCATCAGGCCCTGAACACCACCTAGTGTCAAATTACTTGTTAATACAACATGACCAATGAGTCCAAACACAATGGTGCTATCTTGTTTGATTGAGGAGTTCCCATGCCCGCCCACCTTGCGGCTCCATCATCAGGCTCAAAACACCACCTAGTGTCAAAGCGCTTGTTAATACATGACCAATGAGTCCAAACACGATGGTGTTGTCTTGTTTGATTGAGGAGTTCTCATGGCCACCTTCCGGCTCCATCATCAGGCCCTGAACATCACCTAGTGTCAAAGCACTTGTCAATACATAACCAACGAGTCCAAACACGATGGTGCTATCTTGTTTGATTGAGGAATTCCCATGGCCACCTTCCGGCTCCATCATCAGGCCCTGAACACCACCTAGTGTCAAAGCACTTGTCAATACATAACCAACGAGTCCAAACACGATGGTGCTATCTTGTTTGATTGAGGAGTTCCCATGGCCACGTTCCGGCTCCATCATCAGACCCTGAACACTACCTAGTGTCAAAGCACTTGTTAATACATAACCAACGAGTCCAAACACGATGGTGCTATCTTGTTTGATTGAGGTTCTCCCATGGCCACCTTCCGTCTCCATCATCAGTCCCTGAACACCACCTAGTGTCAAAGCACTTGTCAATACATAACCAACGAGTCCAAACACGATGGTGCTATCTTGTTTGATTGAGGAATTCCCATGGCCACCTTCCGGCTCCATCATTAGACCCTGAACACTACCTAGTGTCAAAGCACTTGTCAATACATAATCAACGAGTCCAAACACGATGGTGCTATCTTGTTTGATTAAGGTTTTCCCATGGCCACCTTCCGGCTCCATCATCAGGCCCTGAACACCACCTAGTGTCAAAGCACTTGTCAATACATAAGCAACGAGGTTCCAAACACAATGGTGCTATCTTGTTTAATGGAGGTTTTTCCATGGGCACCTTCCGGCTCCATCATCAGGCCCTTAACACCACCTAGTGTCAAAGCACTTGTCAATACATAACCAACGAGTCCAAACACGATGTTGCTATCTTGTTTGATTGAGGAGTTCCCATAGCCACCTTCCGGCTCCATCATCAGGCCCTGAACACCATCTAGTGTCAAAACACTTGTCAATACATAACCAACGAGTGGAAACACAATGGTGCTATCTTGTTTGATTGAGGAGTTCCCATGGCCACCTTCCGGCTTCATCATCAGACCCTGAACATTACCTAGTGTCAAAGCACTTGTTAATACATGAAAAATGAGTCCAAACACGATGGTGCTATTGTTGGGGAAGCACGATGACACACATGTAGAATCATAAGTACCTATGTAAACATGGGAAACATATATAGGTTCGATTCCTATAGGAAACCCATTAAATAAAAAGCGAGAACGTAATCTAAAGTTATTATATACCTAGATCATGGGTTCGATCCCTATGTCATGCGATTTAAAATGCATAAGGCTCTCATATTTGTTGTGTAAAAATAATTATATAAGAAATAAAGCACTCAAGTGCCATGTAGAATGTTTAAATGAAGAAAAATGAGCTTAGCTCTCATTATTTTAACAATGTAGCCTTATATACTAGTGTATTTACCTTCTGGGAATCATAATTCCATACGAAAATATGTTAAAAGTACAAATTACCTTTATATACTGACAAAAATGTTAATAACTTTTTATGTAAAGGAGATACACTATTTTAATCAATCGCAATCGCTTAGTTAGGTCAAAATACCTTAGAATGAGTACTTTACATAATGTAAATAGGACGCGATGTACAGTTTGCGAACAATTCTATTGTTCTTTAATGTAAACAGTATTATATATCAAGATAACTGCGTAGTATCTCTTCCCCGCGTCCCTTTCACTACCCCCGGCACGCCCAAATCCGGCGGTACCCCGCAGACACCCGATCCCCTGCATCACCCCCTGTCTAATCGAGGTGTCTAGAATAATTGGTTGTATATTAAAGTTTAGTACGTGACTCACACGCAACTTGTGCGTATGTGACAAGTTTACTAATATCCAGACTCTGGAAAATTCGAATCAATCGTCATTTCCTTGTCAGTGAATCGTCACTCATTCGTCTCTGAATCTCCAACGAAGTAGCACCTTTGTCGCGTTCCGTGTTCTGCTGCTTTGTATCGCGCTCAGTTTTTAGGACATCTAGTTTTCTCTAGATTTAGTTCCATAGTTTATATTATTTCGTTATTGCCGTGTTAAATCGTAGTTTGTTTTCTTGTAATAGTTATAGTCATAGTGTTAAGTTTTGATGTACACTTTTGTGACATAACTGTGATTATCGTGTAACGTGTGATGCAATATACATATTAAGCTGACAAGTGGTTTTTTTGGTGAATAAAGCCTTCCGACACCCCCGCCTAACAGACTGAGTTCTCGTCTGCTACATTTTGGTCCTTCAGTCGCCGGATAAGGTCGTAGCAACCATGAGTCAGAAGAGCAGCATCACGACTAGAAGCAAACTACGGAGGTTGGCAGAGGAACAAAGTGCTCGTCGCCGTGAAGAAATTGTGTCGGACTCCGGTATGCAGTCTGAACGAGTGCCGGGTTCGCCATCCGTCGCGCCGACTATGGCGTCGACCTCTGCCCTCAATATCCCTCTGACGGGTGGTCGAGTGATCGACTACAGTGCTAGAAGTACGTCAGAGGGACCCCTGGGAGGACAGGCGCCTGGAAGAGGTCGCCATACGTCGCCACGGAGCAGAGCGTCTTCTAAGAATAGCCGCAAGAGCGTCGAGCACATTAAGAAGCGCATCGAATATGAAGCTGAGCGTGAGCTAGTAAAGCTCAAGGAAAACCTCCTAAAGAAGAGGATGGAAGCTGACATAGCTGAAATTGAAGCAGCTACTGAAAGTGACGATTCAGCATCGGACGTGGGTACAGCACAACGAGTGGAGCAATGGATCGACACTACGCCTCAAGCTGATAACAGGGAAACAGTGCGTGTGTCTAGCCCGGTGTTGTGCGATAAGGATGCAGTGCCTAGTGATAAGGATGCAGTGTTGTGTACCCCGTCCGTGGGGCGCGGGCCTACTGGAATGGCCGCGCCTCGCAACATAGCTGGGAATCGCAAAAATGTGAGTACGCTTACCGATTACCGTAATAATATTGTGTCGCATGTGTTAGGGACGCCTGTGCCGGTACCGTTTTCGAATACAACGGTACCAATGACACAGGCGCGCACGCCAGTCTGTGAAAAGGTTTCATTCCGTCTGCCCGCGACGTACCCTGTGACTACCACGCCGGCCGCAGGTGCACCTCCCGGTTCGACCCGGGAGTCGGATGCACGGCGGACAAACGACATACGGGGTGGGTGAAAGAGAGTCACGAAGGGAGGCGTCAGGCGACAGAGACAGCAAGATAGACCGACTGGCGGATGCAATTACAAGCATGGCGCGACCACGGCCGGTACCTAGACAGGCATATGAATTGCCTAATTTTAGTGGCGACCCAGCTAATTGGATATCTTATAAGAATATGTATTGGGACACGACTGAAATGTATAACTTTAGGTCATTTGAGAATCTAGCTCGACTCAAAACTTCATTGCATGGCGAGGCTAAAACATCGGTAGAAGACTTATTGCGGTCGGGAACGGATCCCAACGATATTATGCGTGCTCTAGAAGAAGAATACGGGCATCCGACACTCATATTACAGAGTGTTCTAAAAAAGATTAGAGACCTACCGCGTATAACGGAAAGCGGTCGTGAAATAAGAAAATTTGCATCGACGATAAGAAATGTCGTGTCCCTGCTTAGGAATATTAGAGCTGACGGCTATTTAAATAACCCGCAATTGGTTGGTGAAATATTAAACAAATTGACACCAATACAGCGGGCTCAGTATGGAGATTTCGCGATGGGGTTAGAAAGCGTGCAGGGGGTGGACTTACGGGTGTCTCCGGATTTATCTATTATATCTCAATTCTTAAATCACATTAACCGTACCACGTCTTATTACGCTCAGGCGAATATGTTCGAACCCGGTCCATCTAAACCCCCGGTAAGGCAACAGAAGCCAGTCGCGCGCCCTTTCAATAGTAGAGTACCGTCGGCTCAGAAAGTCAATATTCAAAGCGATGAATCTACGGTACCGGCAGAGTGTGTCGTTTGCCACAAGGAACACACAATTGAAAACTGCGATACATTCGGTAGATTAAGCGTACCAGATAGATGGGCTACGATTAAAGCCAAGAACACGTGTTTTAAATGTCTAATAAGAAAACACCCTAAGAGGTTTTGTCGCGCAAAACGTTGCGACAAGTGTGGATATAGCCACCACTCGTTGTTGCATGCTGATAAAGCATCGGGCTCAAACAATAGTAGCAAGCCGGTCAAAGAAAAGACCGAAAGCGTCACTAATATAGGTGAATGGAGAGCGACGGCTCTCCTGAAAATCGTGCCAGTAACAATAACTGATGACAAACAAATTGAATGTAATTGTTACGCATTACTGGATGACGGCGCGACAGTCTCACTTATAGACAGCTCAATCGCTGCTAACTTAGAAGGCCCGCGCATCCCGCTCGCTTTAAAGACGGCGGGTGGCTACGGGGTCAGCGATTTGACCTCAAAGGCCGTAGAGGTCAACATTAGAGGGCCGAACGGACTGCAACATAAAATCAAATGCCGAACCATGTATAATATGAACCTGCCTACGCAAACGGTGTCCGCTGCCATGCTGAGCGACAATGCCCACCTTCGTGACTTGGGTTGCGAAGAGATGAGGGGCGCTAAGTCGCTGCTGCTACTGGGGCAGGACAATTGGCAGCTATTGGTCAGCCAGGACATTCGCCAAGGGCGATCCGGTAAGCCGGTTGCCTCACTGACCAAATTAGGTTGGGTGGTTCATGGGCCATTTGATAGTAATAATAATAATAATGGTGAACAATCCATTAATTGTATGGCAGTCTCCCTCCCTGACCTGCATGATCTAGTCAAAGCGCAATTTGAACTAGAAGCGATCGGTATATCGCAGAACGCTCGTAAACATAAAGAAAATGAAAGAGCGCCAAAAGTATTAGATGATACCAGTAGACGCGTATCAAATGGTAGTCAATGGGAAGTAGGGTTGCTATGGAAGCACGACCAGATAGAGCTACCTAATAACTACCATCAGGCCCGGCAACGGTTACACGGTATCGAAAGACGCATGCGGAAGGATGCCGGTTACGTGGAAGCTTATTCTAAGCAAATAGACCGGCTCCTAGAGGAAGGCTATGCAAGGAAGTTGGAAGGGGAAATGGATCAAACACCAATTTGGTACTTACCACACTTTGGTGTGGTGAACCCAAACAAACCCGGTAAACTTCGCCTAGTCTTCGACGCAGCCGCTGCGTCTCACGGTACGTGCCTGAATGATAATTTATTGACCGGACCGGACCTAAACTCACTTCCAGGCATTCTAATTAGATTCCGAATAGGTCCAATAGGATTCACAGGGGACATTGCGGACATGTTTATGCGAATTAGAATAAGGGCCGAGGATCAAGGCGCACAATTATTTTTGTGGAGAGGCGCGGATCAGACCCGAGAGCCGAGCGTGTTCGCAATGAACTCGATGATTTTTGGAGCAACCTCATCTCCGACAACGGCAATTTACATATTGAATAAGAATGCCAGTGAGTTTGAGGATAAGTATCCAGAGGCCGTAGAGGCCATTAGAAGCAAACACTATATGGACGATTATTCTGACAGTGCTTGGACAGAGCAGCAAGCTAATAAGCTTATAGAGGAAGTGACCCATATTCACGCGTCCGGTGGATTTAATATACGGGGGTGGGTCACCAACTCATCAGAACTGATGAATAAGCTCAAAGTAGACATGCCAGAAAAGGTGGCCCTCGAGAAGGGTCTAGGCATTATGGAAAGAACGCTAGGTTTAATTTGGGCACCTAAAGAGGATGAGTTAGGTTTTGACCTATCTTTTAAAAGACTACCCGAAGACATAAAGAACGGTAGCATAGTGCCTACTAAACGTCAATTCTTGAGCTTCATTATGTCGATTTATGACCCTTTAGGGTTTCTGTATCCGTGTATAATCCAGTCTAGGATACTAATGCAGGCGATTTGGAAGTCGGGGATTCAATGGGATGAACCATTGAAAGACAAGGACGCCAAGGTATGGTTCGCCTGGCTCAATAATTTGGAGAAGTTGCAAGAGGTAAAAATACCACGTTGGTATGGGCTTGACCTTCGTGACCTTGAACTTCATGTGTTCGGCGACGCTAGCGAGCTAGCCTACGCAGCCGTAGCGTATTTAGTGGGATATGACGCCACCGGGAATAGGGAGGTTGTCATGCTAGCCGGAAAAGCCCGGGTTGCACCACAAAAAGTGGTTTCAATCCCTCGTCTCGAGTTGCAAGCGGCCCTGTTAGCTTGCCGACTTGCAAACACGATGGAGACCGAACTAGGGCTACCTATTAAATGTAAAACGTACTGGACCGACAGTAAGACGGTCCTCAAATGGATAAATTCTGATGCCCAGGAATTCCAACGATTTGTGTCCCATAGATTGGCGGAGATAGATAAACTATCGGACCGAGGCAATTGGCGCTGGGTACCCTCGGAGGAGAACCCTGCAGACAAAGCGACCCGATTGTCTTGGCCCGATAGCCACGCAGCATGGCTGCGTGGCCCCTTGTTTCTTTGTGATCCACAGGAGCGGTGGCCGGTGTGTCGCGAGGCTGAGGCGGCGGAGGCGGACCTCGAGCGCATTCAGCGGGTCCACGCTACAGCTGAGCCAGCAGCACCACTCCTCCAGTACGAGCGCTACTCGTCGTGGGTACGAGTACGGCGCGTCATGGCGCGAGTCCTGATATTCATCGGCCGATGTCGCAAGCGTCGGTCGTCGCCAGAGATGCAGCGGCGCGACATAGAAGAAGCGCACAACCATCTCATGAGGTTGTGCCAGGAAGACAGCTTTAAGAACGAGCGGGCCGCCATCCTTAAAGGCTTGCCCGTTCCCAAGAACAGTAATATTAAAGTTTTAGATCCAATGATCACAGACGACGGGCTGCTACGGGTCAGGGGACGCCTGAGTGCCTGCGAGGTGCTCACTTTCGAAGAGAGGCATCCCATTATATTAGATGGTCGTCACCCTCTGACCCGAAAACTCATAGCCTACTATCATGGGCTGGCCCTACATGCCAACCATGAGACCGTCGTAAACAACTTAAGGGAAAAATATTGGGTAACAAAAGTAAGGACCTCTGTTAAGGCTGTGGTCGCTAATTGCCAATTGTGTAAAACTTCCAGAGCAAGGCCGGCACCACCCAAAATGGGTGACCTACCACTCGCGAGAGTGACGACGTCCAGACGAGCCTTCGTCCGAGTGGGCGTGGACTACTTCGGCCCGATGGAGGTGGCGATTGGGCGGCGCCGCGAGAAGAGGTGGGGTGCCCTATTCACCTGCCTCACAACGCGCGCCGTTCACCTTGAACTGGCCGCCTCGCTGAGCGCCGATTCGGCGATACTCGCCCTGCGGCGCCTCATTGCGCGCCGCGGGCAGCCGGCGCACATGTACTCTGACCAGGGTACAAATTTCATCGGGGCCAACTCCGAGCTCCGAGCAGCCCTGAAAGACCTAAACCAGGGTCAAATCAGGGCCGAAGCCATCAACCGCGGCATCGAGTGGCACTTCAATCCCCCGGTAGCCCCACACATGGGTGGCTGCTGGGAAAGGCTCGTGCGTTCAGTAAAAAACGCCCTTCGCAGCACGCTCAAGGAACGTGCACCACGTGAGGAGGTCCTATATACCCTCCTCACCGAGGCCGAGCTGATCATCAACAGCCGGCCTCTGAGCTACGTCCACGACGATCACGACCAGCCCATGGTCCTGACTCCCAATCATCTGCTCCTGGGCACGGCGTCCGGGAGCACTCCGTTCGCGTCAGCAGACGACGAGGACGTCGACTCCCGACGGCAGTGGCGGCGCGTAAGCGCGCTCGCCGACATGTTCTGGCGGCGCTGGCTGAGGGAGTATCTCCCAACTCTACAAAGAAGAGAAAAGTGGGCAAACAATGTGCCAAATGTGCGGGTTGGTGATATCGTAGTGATCGCGGACAATAACAAAGAACGCAGTGCGTGGACCAAAGGAGTGATTAAAGCAGTGTACAACGGCAACGATGGCATCGTTCGTGTCGTCGATGTAAAGACAATAAGTGGGGTCCTGAGTCGGTCCGTAGCAAAGATCGTCGTGCTTCCCACCGACCAGGATGTAATGCGGTGGAACCCTGTTACAGGGGGTGGAATGTTGGGGAAGCATGATGACACACATGTAATCATAATCATAAGTACCTATGTAAACATGGGAAACATATATAGGTTCGATTCCTATAGGAAACCCATTAAATAAAAAGCGAGAACGTAATCTAAAGTTATTATATACCTAGATCATGGGTTCGATCCCTATGTCATGCGATTTAAAATGCATAAGGCTCTCATATTTGTTGTGTAAAAATAATTATATAAGAAATAAAGCACTCAAGTGCCATGTAGAATGTTTAAATGAAGAAAAATGAGCTTAGCTCTCATTATTTTAACAATGTAGCCTTATATACTAGTGTATTTACCTTCTGGGAATCATAATTCCATACGAAAATATGTTAAAAGTACAAATTACCTTTATATACTGACAAAAATGTTAATAACTTTTTATGTAAAGGAGATACACTATTTTAATCAATCGCAATCGCTTAGTTAGGTCAAAATACCTTAGAATGAGTACTTTACATAATGTAAATAGGACGCGATGTACAGTTTGCGAACAATTCTATTGTTCTTTAATGTAAACAGTATTATATATCAAGATAACTGCGTAGTATCTCTTCCCCGCGTCCCTTTCACTACCCCCGGCACGCCCAAATCCGGCGGTACCCCGCAGACACCCGATCCCCTGCATCACCCCCTGTCTAATCGAGGTGTCTAGAATAATTGGTTGTATATTAAAGTTTAGTACGTGACTCACACGCAACTTGTGCGTATGTGACAAGTTTACTAATATCCAGACTCTGGAAAATTCGAATCAATCGTCATTTCCTTGTCAGTGAATCGTCACTCATTCGTCTCTGAATCTCCAACGAAGTAGCACCTTTGTCGCGTTCCGTGTTCTGCTGCTTCGTATCGCGCTCAGTTTTTAGGACATCTAGTTTTCTCTAGATTTAGTTCCATAGTTTATATTATTTCGTTATTGCCGTGTTAAATCGTAGTTTGTTTTCTTGTAATAGTTATAGTCATAGTGTTAAGTTTTGATGTACACTTTTGTGACATAACTGTGATTATCGTGTAACGTGTGATGCAATATACATATTAAACTGACAAGTGGTTTTTTTGGTGAATAAAGCCTTCCGACACCCCCGCCTAACAGACTGAGCTCTCGTCTGTTACAGCTATCTTGTTTGATTGAGGAGTTCCTATGGCCAACTTCCGGCTCCATCATCAGACCAGCAACATGGTATCATTTTTTCAAAATGTCTCGGTAGTTGTATAAGTATGTCAAGTTACAGCACAATCAGATGTCAGGAAGTGCTTGAAAAATGGATGACAATTGGAGTAACTAGAAACACATATGGACACCTTCCAGCTCCATCATCAGACCTTGAACACCACCCAGTGTCAAAGTAGTTGTAATACGTAACCAATGAGTCCAAACACGATGGTGCTATCTTGTTTGATTGAGGAGTTCCTATGCCCAACTTCCGGCTCCATCATCAGACCAGCTCCATGGTATCATTTTTTCAAAATGTCTCGGTAGTTGTATAAGTATACCAAGTTTCAGCTCAATCGGATGCCGGGAAGTGCTTGAAAAATTGATGACAAAAGGAGTAACCGGAAAGACATACGAACAGAGCAAGCTAATATAAAGCTTGTAATAATAAAAACGGCGAGTTCCAAGTTCCAGAGATATGGGGGATGCGCCAAGGTACCCCGCGAAACTCAAATTTTCAAAAGATTTTTGCAATTTGCAAGTCAGTTGTGTCAAGTTGTATGTTGATTAACATATGATTCGCGACCGTAGCAAATAAGGCTTTACAGAATTATAATCATAACTTAGATAAAAGAATACAACTCCGTATGTTAGTTTAATCCTCAAATGTCATGATTTCATGAAATAGTCATTCAATAGGATTAAAATAATGATGAACTCAGAGAGTTGTACTGATGATTTTTATGATTATGATTCTATGAACAAATATTTAATACGACCGCGTATCATATTTAGATCAACGTACAGTACAACCTGATACTGACCTGCAAATAGCGAAAAACGAAAGAAAATTTGAATTTCGCGGGCTACTCTGAAATCACAGTGACAGTGTGATTTTAATGTGATCCTATAATATGTGGCTTAGTAAGTAGGTACATACAGTTGGTCTGATAGTTTTTTGATCCTTATAAGCTCAGACCAACAAAAAAGGAAAGACAGATCACGCCGTACATCAAAAGTGAAGCCACCTTTTTATCTATGTGTGTTAAAAGGGTTGTCAGTTGTTAAAGTTTTTCCCTATAACTTGGGGAATAATATTTTGGGTAGGCTAATATTGTACGAGTAAGATATTGTTGAGTATGGTATTGTACCTCAATTTTTAGGAAGAATTCCGAAACAAAAACATTTTTTTTTACATTGCAAAATAAAATAAAAAACAATTAAGTACAAAGTGCATTTATGAGATCACCTTTTATGCAAGAATTGCTTATGTTAGGAGACTCCGCTCTTTCACTTAGAATTATCCATTAACTTTCAATTGAGTGTTAAAAAAAATATATATGTATATAAATAGGTTAGTAAATTAGCTACTATCCATTTCTTTTTATTTTCAGTAGTACATGGAAATCTAAAATATTAAATGCATAAAAAAACGGACATATAATTACTCGAAATAAAAAATATCGAATGGGGAAATTTGAAATCATATTGTGGCAACCCTCGCTCTTTAAATGTCTCGTGTTTTCGTTCGTTCATTCCCTAGTATATATAGTAGTCTATGGTTCATTCGTTCAGGTTTTTTGTTACAAGTAACCTAAAATTCAGAGTTATCTAAATTAAAAAATGATGTTATTTGAACTACTTACAAGAGAAAAGTGATTCCGTGAGACTTTTTCTGTGATTTACTATTGTTTTTACACGTTTTCACTACACAGGAAGGCATAATTATATTTGTTTTGGTGATGTTAACTAGACGACGATTCGTGACGTACTAGGAGCGATGAGCATGGTTTTAGTGTAGGTGTGTGCGTGAGCCTGTGTTTACTTGCAGGAGCATGGTTTTGTAGCTTCACTTTTGATGTACGGCGTGATCCGTCTTTCCTTTTTTGTTGGTCCGAGCTTTAAGAAACAGAATCTATTACCATCATACAGTTTTTGTGAAAATTGCCAATTTTTATTAATTGTAATTTTTTTTTCAAATTCTTATAAGAATATTTTGAAAAAAATGTAGTCAGATTACAATTTCTGAAAAACTAAAGGACAGTCTCCTAAGACTGTATTTCAGTAGCTACCCGTAATGTCCCGTCTCAAAATTCTTTTTTTTAATGTTACAGTCTTATAACCCATATTAAATATAATATATTAATTAAATCTAAAATTTTAAGAGGTCAATAATAGGCTGGTATTATTGATTAATTATATCATTTACTACTAATGATTTCACATACAGAAACTAAGGTGAATGACTTAATTCGGAACCACTTAACACTTTCCAAGACAATAAACACATCATCAGACAATAAACAGACGTCATAACAATAAAACTTCTATTGTGTCTCGGTCAGTGTCCAGGAAAGTTATGTAAAATAAATTGTTTTTTCTTATGTACACACTAAGTTTTGGCTTGATAAACAGTTGCATTCAGTTTGAAGACAATTATTCAGCGCACAGCAACGCAAACACTGCCAGGCAGTATCACTGAATTTATTGCTTATACATTATCCTGTTTCATGAAATCATTCACAAGCCTTGACTGGTTAACTCCTAGGAGCCACGTAGCTGTCAGGATGGGTCATCATCGGAGTCAAGCTCATCTGAAGAATCATCGCTGCTATCAGATGAATCTGATTCATCATCACTCTCCTCATTAATGTAGACTTGATTAGTTCTATGTAACCCTGTTAATAATGACATGGAAGCCATTCTGACAGCCACTTCGTTCTCCATTATGCTATCAACCTCTTCTTGCTTCACTAATTCCGCAGCTGCTTCTAATTCTTCAAGGTCTAATTCTAAATCATTTTTTGAGATTTCAATATTCGCAATATTATTGTACAGCTCATCTAGCTCCTCATTTCTACATTTCTGCAGGAAAACTAAATAATCCTTGATATATAACTGATTCAGAATATATCTTGCATCATTACTTGCATTAAACATTTGATAGATTTCAATCATACATTTTACTACAAATTTCTTTCCTTTTCTAAACAAAGCTACCAGATCATTCTTTACTTTAATGCACAGTTTGAAGTTCCTGAATATTGGATAAATTAATGCACGTCTATAAGAGGCAATGAGAACCTGTGCCATATCATTAAACGTGCAGAACCAACTCAAGGTCGATGACAGCTTATTTATAGTCCATCCTGATTCAACAGTGCTTTCATTTAAAGTAGTTCGTTTATCATAGCAATACCCATAAAGGATATCAACCAATCCATATAGAACTTGCTTGTACTCAGTCTTACTAAGTAAATAGTGTTTGTTCGGTAATTCCTTTAGTACACCCACTTCTTCTTCAGAAAATTCCATCTCTTTATTAGAATTTTGATTACACCAAGGTGCTATAGCTGTCAGGAATGGCTCAAGTAGTTCATCGTCATAAAAGTCGGCCAGGTAATGGTCTGTGGAAAATTTATCATCTTCATGTTGTTCCCTCTTAGTTTGACGCTCTTCAATTGATACCATTTCAGGGACTCTTAATTCAAAAATCTGCGGGAATTCAACACCAATGTTACTGAATTCAGTTGTGAGTTTGTTTGCAAATCCATAGGTATATTTATTAGAATAATCATTGTCTTCATTGTTACCATTTTCTACTGTGATTCCATCTTCTAACATTTCCACTAAATCTGGATTCATGTCAGGGATATCTGCTGGAGCCAGTAAACTTGTGATCATGTCTAGATTTTCAAAATGTTCACCTGTGGTTTCCTTGTCAAAGGTTAAATTGAAGTCTCCTGAATCACATAAGTACGATCCTTTGGAGCTGTCATTGTCGACGATTCTGCCTGGCAGGCGTAGTCGCAGGAAGTACGGACTGGACACAAATAGAAAATTTTCTCCATCTACGTCAATTTCTGTATCACCTATGTTTGTGTAAGGTGCGTGAACGTTTACGTAAACGTGATTGTCGTCCTGAGTTAACTTAAAACGTGGAGTCAACATTTTGCTTTCACTTTATCCAAACTCGAAATATAGCATACATTCAGTAAATTATGGGCAAGCAATACAGTGCAGGCGTGCACATGGTTGGTATTGCAGCCTCGGACGAGTACAGCACAGAACAATATACCGCAGCAGGCACTACAGTTACAGTAGTAGATGAATAGACGACCCCTCAATCCTCAATCAGAGTCACTCAGAGCAAAAGCATCAAAGCATGCTCGGTTTACTTTGCTTTGGCAATTTTGGCATCACAGAACAAGGATTGATGCCTGCTGCGCTGCAATGACAGTACAGTACAGTTGATTATTTGACAGTTGATTGACTTTAACATTTGACAAGTTGTCAGGCTGGCAACATTTAAAAATCCCTGCATGGGAACTCTGCACCCGTGTGTATAAAAATAATTATATAGCACGACGACGACGTCGTGTTATATGTATTCTCTAAATTTGCACCTGCTATAGTAGGTAAGTATTTGAGGAAGATTGAGAAACAACTATTTTACAAAAAACAAACCGACTTCCAAAAAATACTACAAAGTGAAAAATAATTTTTCGGTAGTCGGTGTCTTTGGTTTTCAATTTTCGTGTTTTATCACGAAGTAAGATTAGTTTGCCAAGAAATTTTTATTTCCTTACTATGAGATCTGTATATATAATGATAATAAAATAAATAATACTTAGAATGTAAGTAAACTATTTATCTAAGAAAAACAAAGTAAGTAAACTAAAAAAGCTTAGTAAAACTTAAATTTAGTTTTCCAACGCGTACGTACGACTCAATCTCAATGATGTTCAATTCAAACTTACTGAAAAATTATAAATAGCTTTATACTTACCCCTCTTGAATTTTTATTTTGAGTCTTACTATTTAGATCTTCACAGGAAATCCTTTTAGAAAGCATCCTATTTTAGGAAACTGACCGTATTTGTGTGGGCGGAACATGTAGGCGGACGCTGTGAGTTGTCGCTTATGATCAGATTGGTGCCTACTTTCTTTTCATTTACTTACGTTTATAGTTTTACCCTGATATTTCTGAATCTTTTACATGGTAGTTACAATCTATTCTATATTATCTGAATAGTTTTAAAAAGTCACATTTAGTTTCTGTGTATGTGTTCTTAGTTCTTTTAAACTACACAAAGGATTTTGATCCAGTTTTCATCATTGTTTAGAAAAATTCCGGAAGTTCTATCAGACTTTTAGTACCTACACTAAGAAGTTTATAACTTAGGTAGAGCACAATTAATTACTGAGCTTAAAGTGTATAATAAACAGTTTATAGTGTAAAGTGAATAAAAATCATAATATTTTGACAGTAGATCGAACCCGCGCGACTCGTTTTCGTATTTTTTTTTTGCAATAATGCGTTTTTTGTAAACCTTCTTTAAAAATTTGCAATATTGGTTTTTGTTGTCACTGTCAAACAATCATTATTTACTTGACATTGACATAGTGACAAATCAGAAGGAAGAAAATTTCGTATTTTTATTAGTGTGTCTGTAAAAAATAATCAAAACATAAAGTCGATTTAAACTGGCGTAGTGGTTTTTATCAAATTTTTAATTATTTTCTTACAGTTTACCGCGTTTGAAAATAATTATTTATGTACGGATATCGATTTTATATCTATTAAGTGATGCCCAGTGATGCCAGTCGGTCGGAAACGTTGGAATCTACATGGTAAGTTTAGTAAATTACTGCTTCTGTATTTTGATGCTATTGCCTTAAATCTACAAATACTTATGGTTATGTTACTGCTGGAAGCACCAGGTTTTGTAGAATAAAGGTGTGCCTTGGCTTTTGAACTTCTCGATTTTTTTATTTGTATCGGTTGATAGTTAATTGCGATAGCCAATCGGTCGGACAGTTATTTACAGGTATCTTTATATTCTGTACATACATATGAATAAAATTATACCTTCTTTTCATGGGGGTAGGCAGAAACTACAGAGCGCCACCTGCTACGATCCTATCCAATCCTATTCGATCGATCCTATATTATATTCTGTAATGGTTCCAACTTTTGGTTTATTCAAATTAGCGATGAATACAGATAAACCTCCAACTGTCACTAACGAGACACAATAGAATTTTAATTGGTATCTGCCTTCTAAAGGCCAATCATTTTTAGGTGATCCAAATTTTGGTTTATTCAAATTAGTGATAAATAAAGGTAGTAAAATAGTTACCTACCTACTACTGTAATGGTATTGTAGGTCGTACCTACAAAATATAGTTGCTGCCAAATAAGAATGCAATAGCTGTAATTGTCCTTTTCTTATACTTCTTCTTAAGAATCTGCACAACAAACTATAGCATTGTTATTAAATTGTGCAAAATGTTGATAGCTACAAATTAGTGTTGATTCAGTTACATATATAAACTCACATAGGGGTAGGCTGAAACTACAGAATGCTACCTGCTACAATCCTCCTCCATTTTCTTTGTTAACCTTCATAATCTGGTCATACACACATAATGGTTGCGAGTTCTATGCATCTGAACTTTCTGAAGAGCTGATTCGTGTTCTTGAAATAAAGAATGATTAATCTGTCATTAAATGTAGGTCAATGACCACTATTGATCCCT
Organism: Lithophane semibrunnea; assembly: GCA_947363905.1. Taxonomy (NCBI): domain Eukaryota; kingdom Metazoa; phylum Arthropoda; class Insecta; order Lepidoptera; family Noctuidae; genus Lithophane; species Lithophane semibrunnea. The sequence continues at coordinate 7,217,965 of OX376209.1, forward strand.
TATTTGGTATCAACTATATTATTTACACTTAATTTAGCACCAACTATATCTAACAACATAACACTGTTCTATTCCCCTTTTGACTTTGTACTTAAACAAAGTCAAAAGTAAAAGTCTAATAAATTATTTAAAGGCACTTTTGAACATCAAAAACAAAGAAATAGAACAGGTGTTTGTGCAACTGTTATACCTTTTTGAGGTGTTTGTACAACTGTAATATCTTTTTTGATGAAACATCCATTTCTTCTTATAAGTTTGTGCTTAATATCCTAAGGTATTAAAAAAAAAACAGTATTTAACACAATATAGTTAATTATATTGACTGTTTTTTTTTTCTATTTTCAACATATTGTTTTAAAATATTCCAAAGATGGAACAAATAAAAAAATGTAGTCTCACTGCATGTATGTTCCTCGGCATATTTCTTTAAAACAACACCTAGTAATGGATCATGCCAGTAGAATTTGGGCATACCTAGTATTATAACAGCATTGTTTAATAGACAGGTCTACTCAAATTTTAGTGGTTCTTTCCTGAAAAGACCATCTCATCAGACACTAATCTGCATGGTCTACATAATGGCTTGACAAAGATTATGTTTGGACTTAAAAAGAGATTGCAACCTCTGAGTTTATTTCAGTGTTTTTGCTCAGAGTAGTCAGATAGAAAACACAGACCTTGTCTAGTTTTAAAACAGTCTATTGTTTGTACAACCCGTGCGCATTGACATGGCACCTGGCTCAACGACGTTTGTACCTCCCCTCGCTTCCCCGCACGGCGACGGCGGGCCGCCGCGCGGATAGCGGGGGAGTATTGAGTTCCAAGCCAGGTGCCATGTTAATACGCAAGGGTTGTAAAAGTTTTTTTAATACTAATATCTATTAATGCTTTAGTATATTATGTAGTATACTTTTTGAGGTTTTTCTTGCTCCAGATGGGCCACAAGGATCTCTGAGAAGATTGCGGAATCAACTGGCCGAGGATGGCTGTGCTGAGTCACAAGTGGTTCTTGCTAAACAACTTTTGGAAGAGAAATGTGGTATGTTTACAACTTCAAACTCTCATTCAGTAACCAAATGTAACAAAATCAAAAGTCATTTATTCAAACTAGGCTGAGAATCAGCACTTTTCGAACGTCAAAATTACATAAGACAGTCCCTCAAAACGCCCACCTTTCACCACTTCCTAGTGCTTCTTAGTGCATCATTTGTTTGCCCTGATTGCGATGTTGTTCAAATGCTCTAAGTTCGTACAGTAAAGTACAATCTTCGTATTTCAAAGACAAACTCAAGTATTTTTTTTTTTTATTAATTAACTTCTACACTGGTTGTTGTGAATGATGTTTTTATTTTTGGTAATATTTTTTAAAGCAGGTCACCAAGTTAAAGCTACTTTTAAACAAAGAACAACACTTGAGATAATATGGACCTAATTATTTCCTTAATGTTAAATTAATGTGTATTTGTTGCAGAGTTAGAAGCAGATAAAATATGTAACTTCAAACAAGCCCTGGAATGGTTGATCTGTGCAACTGAACAAGCGCATCCAGAAGCCAGAAGAATGTTAAGAAGGTATTCAAGCATTTCTAATATGTAGATCAAATTAAAAAAAAAAAAACTAAAGCACTTAGTTGCTTTTTCGATTTTAACCACCAAAAATGGAGGAATTTCTCAGTTTGAGCTGTATGTTTTTTTTAGTTTGATCCACCCCCATTAAAAACTTGATTTTATTCGAAATCCTAAGTACGGCTGAACGGATTTGGATGAAATTTGGCATATGGGTAGACCATGATCTGAAAAAGGACATAGGATACTTTTTATCTGGATATTCCCATTTGATTGTGACCATTTTTTTGTAACAGACTTCCAAAAAAAAATACAAATACGGTTTTTCCATTTACTTCTGCCTGTCGATGGCTGCTAGGGACCAGTCTTTATTAAAGAATTCCAGCATTAATATATAACTTCGCGGGACTATTTAAAAAATTAAAAACTGCGCAGGCAGTGTCGGGTGTGTCGAAAGAGTAGAGTCCTCGCCACCACCACAGTCCTTTTGACGCGGCGCTAGTGTCTATGTCATTGCACAATATTGCTTTAAAAAAAATGTAGTTCCACAATTTTCCGTCGGCCTTTCGTGGCACGCACTCTACATCAAAACCGACATGACTCAATGGTTGATGGCCAAAAATGCGGGATATAAAAAGTTTATACACTGATTGATATCAAACCTCTATTTCGATTTAATAAAGTAGACAGTGGGACGTCAAAAATATGTAGAAAAAATGTTGTAAGTACCTAACGTCATTATGTCCTATAAAAAATGTACTCTGTGATTATGTCATAAAATATTTTAACAAAACGTGTAAATCATCTCGTCTTCTAAGCAATTGTTCCATTATCCTATATTCCGCGAAAAGCAATAGCATCAGATTCCCGATAATGATATGAGGTAATACCGTAAATACGCTATTGTCACGAATTACTGACATACCGTGTCCGAGTAAACAAAAACAACAGTTCAATCTGACCTGCAGTGTGCCTGAGGTCGCGCAGAGCGACAGTTTTTCCGACTTGTATTTTTTAAAATAATTTTTTAAATGTAAGCGTTTATCAATGAATGGTAATTTAAATGATTTCGCGCTTTGGAAGATCAGATGGGGCAGAGTCCGCGATGAGTTGCATCATTCTATGTAAGAAAGTTAAGATTTTAAACAGGGCGGCAATTGTTGTAGAATGTAGACGATTTTCTTCTTCTTTTGGTGCTTCTCCAATTAATGAAGGTTAGCCTTCAACTCCGAATATTTATCCTTGTCCTTTGTGATGTGGAACAGCTCAGCAGCACTCGTGACTCCGTTCCGTTCGCGAAGGTTTCTCAGCCAAGACTTTTTCTTCGCTCGTTTCTCCCCCAAAACTTATTAATCTTCTAAGTCTGTGTGAAAATGTGTCCTTTAGTAAAAAAGCAATATTTGACGTTGTCCTGCCCGAACAGTGCCACCTACCGGGTTAAATTGTATTTTCAAACCATTCAGGGACTCACTCAAATTCACAATTCACTCAAAGAGTGTGTGTCTGTGTTTTTGTGTCCCGCTCCTGCTTCACAAGGTTTTACGACTTGACAAAACATTGAGATTTCTTATCTATACTAGTCTATACTAATATTATAAAGCTGAAGAGTTTGTTTGTTTGTTTGAACGCGCTAATCTCAGGAACTACTGATTGGAATTGAAAAAATTGTGTTTATTATTTAGTATTTTTTTTGTGTTGGATAGTCCATTTATCGAGGAAGGTTATAGGCTATATAACATCACGCTACGACCAATAGGAGCAGAGCATGAATGAAAAATTTTGCAAAAATGGGAAAAAATATTCCTTTTTGAGAGCTGCCGTTGCGTGCGCTGTCTGTATTCAAATAAATAGTTTTAACATCAAGGGTATTTAAGTAGCAGTAAAATACTTTTTAATTCATTCGAATCGGACATTTAATTTCGAAGTTATGACGAGTATTAAAATGCAATACGCGAACCGTTCGACGCCGCGCCGCCGCGACGTTCCCTACTCTCGAAAGCAGAGGATGGGCACATGGGTAGACCATGACCTGGAATAGGACATAGGATACGCGGGTGAAACCGCGGGGCACAGCTAGTTTATATATAACTTGAATATTATACATATAAGTCTTCTGGAATAAATTCTCTAAACGATGGTGAAAACCTAAAAAACAACGCGGACGTACAGACAAACATAAAAAGCGACTTTAATTTAAGTATATGTACTTAGAGATTTGTAATCACTTTCTCGAAAACGGCTCAAACGATTTCGATGAAAGTTGCAATATAGGGGTTTACGGGGGCGAAAAATCGTATCTAGCTATCTCATATCTGGGAAAGTTTGTTTTGTCTATTTTCACCCGAGCATAGCTCGGTCGCCCAGGTACTTGGGTATAATCTTACTAAGGTCCATATTACAGATTCCCAGTCAAGACGCGAGCATTACTTGAAACCAGTTTCGTAGTCGCCTAGTCGTAAAGTCGTCTCAAAATAATGGGAACTGCCTCACACGAGTAATGTCTTTGCCTGAGGTTTGACATGATTTTTTCCGTGTTTGTCAGGTGCATCCGCAGCGGAGTGATAGACGAAGATAGCGCGGCCATCATTCGGGCGAAGTCGTGTCTCGCTGCCAGCCGACAGGAGACAGTCGCCAGGAAAGCCGCCAGAGATCTGTTCGCCAGGTAAGAACTTTTCTCATCGTTTCCTTAGCCTTTTCCCAGCTATGTTAGGGTGGGCTTCCAATCTAACCGGATACAGCTGAATGCAATGGAGCGATTGTCTGACAACCAGTCTAACCCTTGGTTAGACTGGTTGTCAGACTTTCGGGCTTCTGTCTACCCAAGGACTGTCAAAGATCTGCAAATGACGGCAGGGATCAACGGCTTAACGTGCTTTCGATGTGGGGTCTCGAAATGCGTGGAACAGCGATTTTTCATACCAAAAATAAAAACAGTGTCCTAGACATAATTTTTGCTAAATGTTGCCTAAAAACGCATAATTTTGTCATGGGTCTTATTATGTCATACACTATGTATGTATGGTAAACCGTGTTTGAATATGATTGCCCACTCAGCCTGTCGAACGGCGAGCAATACATCACTACGGCGCAGTTGGAGAGACGCATCCGTGAGATATGCAGCACTACTCTACGGAAGGAGCCCAACGATAGCGACTCGCCGGACGATGACTCCCCAGGTAAGAATAGAAAATAAAATACATATCTATATAAGCATACTCGTTTGAATGTTCATTTTTATGGTTCCGTACCCAAAGGGTAAAACGGGACCCCTATTACTAAGGCTCCGCTGTCTGTCCATCTGTCACCAGGCTGTATCTCATGAACCGTGATAGTTAGAAAGTTGAAATTTTTACAGATGATGTATTTCTGTTGCCCCTATAACAACAAATACTAAAAACAGAATAAAATAAATATTTAAGGGGCTCCCATACAACAAACGTGATTTTTTTGCCGTTATTATAGATAATGGTACGGAACCCTTCGTCCGCGAGTCCGACTCGCACTTGGCCGGTTTTGTTTCATTTCTCGTTCACAATACACCGACAGCATTATAATAGAAATGATAGTTCATCCCCACGTGATCGAATCAGAAATAAAGAGAAGGCCCCCTACAAGGTGGACCGATGACCTTGTGAAGGCCGCAGGAATTCGCTGGATGCGGGAAGCACAGAATCGGTCGAACTGGTGGTGCTTGGCTCCCCGAAGCACCGCCAGTTACCTAGCCTATGTCCAGCAGTGGACGTCTTTCGGCTGAAATGATGTTGGTGATGGGGAGCGTTGATCCGCTCCTTTAATTTAATTTTTGGATCATTCGATATGCGAGTGAAAGTTGCCTAGCGCCGAAATATAATATCGTTGGATCGGTTCACTAATGAATTCGTTTTTCACTTTTGATTCATTCTGTGTTCAGGCGTTTCACTTCGAGTGAGCGATTTTTTTGTTTCTCTATAAAAAAATAGAAACCTTATAGAGCGAATTTGTCTGTCTGTCTGTCACAGCTCCTTATTTCACGAACAACTGCTGTCAACCACTGATTTTATTAATTTTAACACTAGCTTCCGCCCCCGGCTTCGCCCGCGTGGTATGTCGATAAAAAGTAGCCTATGTCCTTCCACGGGATGTCATCTGTCTCCATGCCAAATTTTATCGAAATCCGATCAGTGGTTTTGGCGTGAAAAGGTAACATACAGGCAGACAGACGGACAGACAGACAGACAGAGTTACTTTCGAATTTATAATATTTGTATGGATTTTTAAAATGTGTTGTTTCTCTGTAATTCATGTGTATTTTTTATACTTAGTAGTTATAAAACACTGTGTTAATAAAATTTGCAGAAGAGGCGCGCGCCCTCGACGACGGCCAGGCTCTGCAGCCCTCGCGGCTTCACGCTGGCGACGAGGTGCACAGCAATGGTACCATGCGCACTGCCGACACGACAGATGAAGGTAATTTCTAAATTAAATTAACTGATGACATTGATTTTTTCATTTCACTGAGCGCGTTAGGTTGGCTACTAAGCAGTCTCATTTAAAAAATAAGTGAATTGAAAAAACCAACCTTATTTCAATGACCCAAAACTCTTTTTTAAATGCGATACAAATGTACTCTCCTCTCCGAGCTAGTTTGTGTTAACGGACACATAAAGACCACACTGGGAACGAAGCGAAACGAAGCTAAGTTCGTTCAGATTTCCTCCGTTTCTTTTCATACTTCCGTTCATAGTACAGTACGACATAATTTAGATGCAGCATAAATTTGAAAATTTGCATTCATTCATTTCAATTTTATGAATGTATTAGCTGCGCCCTGCAGTTTCGCCCGCGTAAGTCTCGATCCCGTGGGAATATCGGGATAAAAAGTATCCTATGTGTTAATCCAGGTTATAACTATCTGTTTACCAAATTTCATCCAAATCCATTCAGTAGTTTTTACGTGAAAGAGTAACAAACATCCATCCATCCATATTTACAAACTTTCGCGTTCATAATATTAGTTAGATTTGGTTATGACCAAAGATAATTTTCTTTCAAAATTGGAGATTTTTTAGGAACACTATCGGTTCGGATGGTGATCGGTTTTACGAATTTTGCCGATGCTACATCAACTTCGAACTTAGCTTCTTTTCAATTTCATTGCATATGTGTAACAAACCCTTTTTTTTTCCAGAATACCCAGAAAGATGTGGGCCCAACGAGGAAATACGGAACCTTACGGTTGATAACTTAGTATCAGCCGCCGTGGATTACTGTCAAGGAGAGCTGCCCTTAGTCAGCTACGAACTGACCCTTACAGACCCTAGTGTTAAGGCCTTAGACCATATACCCTTATTACACCAAGCGTTTCTACATCCTATCGTCTTCTTACAAGTGTTATACCTAAAATTACTTTATCATTTCGGTACTATCACTTTCCGGCTGTCTAATGTAGAGCTGTCTCTCCTCCTCATAGCCTATTTGTCAGTCAGTGCGGATAGTCTGTATCACTTAGTCCCTCTAGCGATATACTATGCGAGTTTCGTCGCTATGGTTATCTGTACGTTCAAAATGTTGCATGCCAAGAGACAGTTCATTGACTTTAGGAAGTGGTCGGGGTTATTTCTCAGATACAGCGATGGGAATTTACAACCAGACGAATCCGAGAATCTGTTTGTTCGAAATAATCTCGGTCCTTTTGTTCAATTCTTTTCCGCTCTGTTTATAAATCTTTTCTTGTATCCGTTCATAGCCATTCAATGGGTTCCCTTCTCGGAATTCTGTGTGTTATCATTCTTTTTAATGTTCCTCACGTTGCTTTCGTTTGGAAGTAGCGGGAAAGCATACCCGGACCTGCTCGCCCTTTTATCTTTTGGAATCAACGTGCTAGCCAAATACCCGTACGAAAAAGATACAGTCGTGCATCAAGGCTGGCGATTTCTCGATTTGCAAGTGTCGAATTATCCGTCTTATATACTGGGGAATAGCATTGAGTTTTGCTTGAATGCGCGGGTGTTCTTTTCTTTGTTAGTGCCTGTTATATTGATGGGTATGGCGAGGCGAAGTAGTTGGCAGGGTGTGTTCAAGTACGCGTTGCCTCACTGTGTGACGTTGAGTTGGCTACAGATGTTTATTACCTGTTCTCACGGGTGTACCACTTACGGGTTGATAAGAGGCACGCTGGCTCTTGTTTGCTCATTCCTCTTCCTGCCTCTCGTGGGCGTGGTAACCGTGACCTTGCCTATATTCGCCTTCCTCCAATACATTACGATGTCCCGTGTCTTCTACACTGTGTCTGTTCTGGTCGGCTTCGGACTGAGTTTTGGCGCAACCTGTGTTTTGGCGAAGGCAGAGGCCACGAAGAAGTTTGTTACCCCGTTTCAGGTTTGTGTATTTTTTAAATAAATATTTGATTTCTCATTATATGAATTGACTAGCACTTTGCCCGCGACTTCGTCCACGTGGATTTCCTACTTTCCTCTAAAAACTTCAACAACCCCTCCACCCCCTTTGAAAGATAGTTTTAGAAAATTAATATGTACGATCTTTAACATTTATTTACGATCTTTACATAATAACTATCTGTGTGCCAAATTTCAGTCCAATCTGTTCAGTGGTTTGAGCTGTTGATAGATGAATCATTCAGTCACCCTTGCCTTTTATATATGTCGCAGGGAAATGAGGAATTTCACGAAATCCCTAGGGATACCACGAAATCACGGTAGATGTCGAATATTCTCGTATATTACGTCTTCTCACTAAGAATGTTTAGTGATATGACAAAGTGGTAATATAATGTCAGTGATATGTCGGTTTTGGAGTGGCGAACGCGTACCGTAAGATGTAGCGCTGTTGGAAGGCCTCCCACAAGGTGGACCGATGACCCGGTGAAGGCCGCGGGAATGCGCTGGATGCGAGAAGCACAGAACCGGTTGTAGTGGCGGTGCTTGGGGAGGCCTATGTCCAGCAGTGGACGTCTTTCGGCTGAAACGATGATGAAAGAAAGAAAGAAAGAAAAATATTTTATTTGGGACACGCACAGGAAAAACAATAAGTAATAAAATAAATATTAAAAAGTTAGTTCATACATAATTAAACAGACAAATTAAATAAAAATAACGAGCTGTGCGAGGCCAAAAAGGCTCCTATCTCAGCATAATGCTACGATATTTAAAAAATAAATACCGCAGCGCTGGTATTCTGATAGGGCCCGCTGTAATGCCACAATGATGATGATACTTACTATCTGATCCGACAGACGTCCTGTCCTATACAAAATTCCCATAAAATGCACTTTCAGTTTTCCCGAATTATCCAATTATCCCGGTAACATTAAAATTTTTTGCTTTCCCTAAAAACCTGATTCGGACTATTTACGAACATTTAAAAACAAATACAATGCCAATTTGGTCCAACTGTTCTGAAGTGATGCGCTTACCAACGAACATGATTTAATTTTTAATTTGTGTTGTCCACAGCTCACAATCGGCCTAATAACACTGGTCTACTTAGGCAACCAGTTCGTAATGAACCTTCAAGACGACGGCCTCCCCTCCGGTCTCATCGAATTAATAGGCGACGAAAAATCCAGTATAAAAAACCTGCTGAAAAACGAATTCATAACTGACTATGAAGACAACACTTATCATATCAGCTGGGACGATTACTACAACCAATGTAACACTCCATCTTGGTCGGATTATAACACAGCGGCCACACAAATAAAATGTTCCATACTCGATGGCGCCAACGTAAATTGGGAGGGTTACGTCAAAGACGTTCAACTCAAAAACGTGAGAAATCGGTGGAGGGACTTTGTGGTTTGGTTACCAAGCTTCCTTCAAGAATACTTCAGGTGCTACTACGGTGAAGAATATTCGTCTTTATGTCAAAGGGACGAGAGCTTGCAGTCGGTTAAAGAATGCGAATTTGTCAGGAGCGTCGCGCGCCAAAGTGGGAAGAGCTGCCATTTAAATAATTTAAATGAGTAAGTTTATTTTTTTATAGGTGTATTTTTTTGTGATGGGCACTGTAACTGAGAAGTTGTGTGGAAATCAGTTGTCGTGTCTGATACAGAGTAACGAGGAAAGTTTTGAGTATGAATGTGGATGGCTATGAGAGTAGGGGAAGACGGGCTGAAGATGGATGGGCTGTGTGAAAAGAAAAAAGAAATTAATTTGATGACTTTTTTTATGTAGACTTGATTGGTTTCCCCATTTTCCAAATTTTTACAGATTTTCTCAACTCGTACTTAAAGCAACACAAGAGACGACCCAAAAAAAATTCAAATCTTTTTATTTTTATTTTATCGTATTTGGATATCGATGCCCATCATGTCTGCGGAGTCTTGCTAGCTAATTTAATATGACCCTGTACAGGTTCTGTGTACTTTTGTTCTAAACCCACATTGAAGTATTATAAGCTCGGGACATGTTCATATTATTAAGACTACTAAAAGATGTTACCTCGTTAGTTTATTCGATGCAAGCACTGCTGCTGAGCTGCTGGTCCTGGGTTCGAATCCCAAGTTGGACAGTGTTATTGGGTTTTTCCATTGCGAATTTCTCGGTAGTAGCCCGGAGTCTGCCTTTGTGACCGGTTTTGACAATAAGCTCACCCCCTATTACGTAGGACTTGGGGATCTCGCGCACTAGACGGCCACGTCTACGACCAGTGGTCGCAGCGATCAGGTAAACTATACAGGGTGTAAGGGTAAGTCTTGTCATTCAAACCATGGGTAGTGACCGAGTAGCAACAAAAAAAAAAGGTTATTTTCATTAAAAGATTTTAAAAAGTTTCTATGCGACACCGTGCTCGCTAGCGAAACAGCTGACTGTCTGAGAGGGGTCGCGCTCACGGCCGGTCAGGTCACCTCCCACGCCCCCCACCCGTGTTGAGACGCAAGTTCGTTGCCCTAGCGCATAGGTGAAAGGGTGAAATACGCTAGTGGAAAAAAGGAATAAAAAAAATAAAAATGTCGTAATTTTTCATTGATTTTACTTTCTATAAATGACACCAAACCACTGGTTTCAAGGATAACGGTGTTTACCCTAACACCCAGTAGAAACTGATACGAATCGCGCACTTGGTCGCAACGGCCAACTAGCCGCAGACCATATACCACTCTAGACGGCCACGACTGGCCGGAGTCGTGACCGTCTAGTGCGCGAGATCCCTTAATATTAATAGGGAAAAATGAGAACAGTACAGCTCTGACAAATCCTCTGGGAACTGCCGTGATGGTATGGTATGGTCGTGTGGTATGGTGGTATATATTTTAACCATTTTTTTTTCAGATACACCTATGAAATTAAACTTGTAATGGAAGCGAGCGGTGGTTTACTAAAACGCCATTCGGAAATATCTATAGTCTTGGACCACTGCTTCACTAACTTTACCAGAATGTTACGGGCCGATGACAAGATACGTTTCAAAGGCGTGCTGTCAAACGAAAATGTACCTTATAATATCGGCACTAAGGACCTAAATATTAAAGGATATGAAATAAACTGCCTAGAATGTAAGGAGGCTCAAGGTACGGTCAGGTCGAAAGCGCCCTCTGTATCTAAATTCTCAGAACTATGTAAAACTATTGTTAATGATTGTGTTGTGTCTACAAAGTATATTTTAAATTTCCTGTTGAATCCCGTGGTTATTTTTAAATAAATGATATATTATGTCTGTTTTAATGTGTTTTACTTTTTTTGCTTTAAATGTTTTATGCTTGGAGAGAAAGATTTTTGAAGTGAAAACTTCTTTATACCGTAAACTTATGGATTAAATGGATTCGTTAGTGCTTTACTATAGAATATAGATGGCGTTAATACCAGTTTTATGTTTTCATTTCTGCATTCTTCATTTTTCATTCTTTTCAGCATTCTTTATGACTATTTTTTATTATTATTTTATAAGTTCTGATATATTTATACGCCAGTCATTTAAAACAAAAAAAATGCACTATATTTGTTTTTTGGGATTTTGTTAGCATAGATACCTACCACTATTTTAAAACCAAGGTTGCAGCTTCGAAAGATCTGCTCGACGCAAAAGATTTACCCGCGATAGTTGTCGATATTTTCAATTAAAAAATCGGTCGAATTTACGTTAGGTTTAGGTACGTTACGCGTTCGTGTTAGGGCCTCTGGACTTCATTGACTATTTTTATGCTCTACACCCAACAAAACAAAAAGAGAACAAACAGCCCCGTATTTATGGTCAGCAAAAATTGCGCAATATATGAAATGAAATGAAATTGTCATCATCTGCCTAGCCTTTTCCCAACTATGTTAGGGTCAGCTTCCAGTCTAACCGGATGCAGCTGAATACCAGGATGAAATGAAAAAAAATATATATAATAGTGTAAATGAAATGAAATTGTATAATCTGTAAATAGACAAGATATTAAAATCACTTTTACACGTCATATTATAAAATAGTAAAAATAAGCTAGATGAGATCGGCGTTTCCTATCTGACTACTCTGAGAAGAAAGACCGGAACAAACTCAGAGGTCGCAGTCTTTTTTAAAGTCCACACATAATCTTGGTCGGGACATATGAGGACCATGTAGATTAGTGTCTGAAATGGTCTTTTGAGGAAAGAACCACCACACAGATTTGAGTGGCCACTGTACAGTCAGTGCATTTGTCAGTAATAGTGGGGCTCATATAAGTAGGTACAACACAAACTAAAAACACTATGCGTACCATACTTAATGATTTTTCGAAACTCCTTCCTTACTACCAGCTTACTTTGGTTAATAGGAACTCTTGTGCAAAATTTCATACTTCTTTAGGGGTATGAGGAACAGGGTGTAAAGTTCACTCATCCCCCATAGAAAAGGGAGGATCCTCCGACCAGACGGGTGTTGTGTCTGGCGGGCAACTGCCCAATGATTGATATTGGGTTTTTTGTATATACGTTCACTGCACGGTAAACTCTAATTGCGCGATGCAGGATTTATGTGACGTCAGGATTTTTGTATGACGTCGGGTCTTCGATGCGTAGTTCGCATATGGCGATGTAGATACCGCCACATCACTTCCCTCCGGAGACCGGAGGTCGATAGTGGGCTGAGTCTTGTATCTTGCGATGCTTGCCAGTGCCAGTTGTGGTTCCAGTGAGTCGGAACCGGGTGCCGCATTGTTCGCGGTGGGACGGAACTGTTTGCGGCGATTGTGGTGATTGCGGTGATTCCCCAGTGGCTCAGGGTGATGAGGTTGAGGTGATTGAGGTGACTCCCCAGTGAGTCGGGGTGATGAGGCTGAGGGTGGTGACCAGGAATGCGCGTTCGCTGCATGCTGGTGGTCAGGATACCCGTTGACGCCTCGGGTGTTGGCTTGGCTGTGTGACTCGCCTCACTGAACGCTTGCGGGAGTGATGATGATGACGTCACGCTGGAGTAGTTGCACGAAGGCTGCGTTGACGTTCATATTCGGGGTCACCAATGTAGGAGTGGTGGTGTATGTGATATATATAAACAGGTAGCGAAGAAGTAAGTCCCAAGTACACAAGAAGAAGAATTAAAGTTTATTAGGTACACAGACACAGGTTTCAGTTCACACACACAAGAGTTCCACTTAGATAAGAAGGAGTGGTAGAAATAAAGATAGCAGAGAACAGCACGTATAGACAGTTAAGCGTAAGCACTAGATTATAGGTTAGCGCGGCGAAGCTAGGATCGCGAGATATCGTAAGGCTATGCGCGCAGTGGGCATACTGATTTGCAAGTCACGGCGCGCGCGCGTCGCCTGTACGGCGCGGGTGCATGAGTGACAACACACGATGGTGCTGTCCCGTTCACGCACACGGTTCGCATGACGTAGCGCGCGCGCCCGCTAGAACAATGGACGCGTCATAGGTACGCCGGCCAGCTGATAAGCAATTAGCTACTAATATAATATTTGTACTTGTCTGTTTGTTAGTTGAATATTATAATGTTACTCAATTATTATTTATTTATATTATACATTGTAAATGTAATTCTTTTGTAAATATTTGTATATAAATTATAATTAATTTTATTTAAGAAATATATAATTTATATTTTATTTTGTTTACTTTTAGTTTGGTAATTTAATAATTAGATTTAAGTGTGTAGGTCACTACATCACCCCCTTCCAGAGACCGTCAAGGGCGATAATAGTCGGGAAACCTAACGTGGCGTCCTGACCGTGTCGTTCTGACGACGCTATCGTCAGCGGAAGGTAAGTTCGGGTTATCCGCGTGGGGTGTATAGTGATGAGTGTTAGTGTTGAGTGGTGACTGTGGTGTGTTGTGATGAATGTTAATGGTTAGTGGTGGGGATGATGTGTGAGGGTCACGCAGTATGAAGGCGCCGCTTAATGCGGTCAATCGATACGGTAACCTGTTTTCCATTTACCATTATTTTAAAAACTTTGTCACCTCGTTGAATGACCTTATGGGGACCAGAATATGCTGGTTTCAGACCACCACCAGCAGTGCAGTCCCTAAGGAAAACGTGTGTAGAGGAAGCTAATTCCTTGTAAATAAATGTTTTAAAGTGGCTGTTGTGTCTGGCTGCTGGTGATGGTTGCAGTCTCCTGACAATACTCGGAGCCTTGACAAGTAGTCGGTCATGTCAACAGTTTCATAAGCCTGTGGGTCAAAGAATTCGCCAGGTAGACGTATCGGTTGACCGTAAACCAGTTCGGCAGCAGTAGCCTGGGCGTCTTCTTTGTAAGCGCTGCGTACGCCTAACAGAACTAGTGGAAGAGATTCCACCCAACTGTCATTAGCGTGGCACGTGATAGCTGCTTTAAGTTGACGGTGGAATCTTTCCACCAAACCGTTGCAGGCAGGATGGTATGCCGTTGTTCGGCGACGTCGGAACCCAGCGATTGCAGACAGGCATTTGAAGAGCGCCGATTCGAACTGCACACCTCTGTCTGTGACTATATCGAATGGACAGCCGAAACGAGCAATCCAGCCACTCAGTAAGGCCTTTGCCACTGTTTCTGCAGTTATGTTTGTGAGCGGTATTGCTTCAGGCCATCGCGTAAAACGATCGATGGCGGTGAGACAATAACGGAACCCATCACACAGTGGCAAAGGTCCCACGAGGTCAATGTGAATGAATGCGAATCTTGATTGCGGTAATTTGAAAGTGCCTACTGGAGCAAAGACGTGCCGTGTGGTTTTTGACCGCTGGCAAGCCAGACAGGAACGAACCCAATCACGGCAGTCTTTTCTAATGCCAGGCCAAACATATCGGTCAGCGACCAACTTAGCGGAGGCCTTGGTACCCGGGTGACTCAAGGAGTGCAGACTTGTGAAAATTGGTCTGCGTAATTCCTTGGGCACGAATGGTCTTGGTGTAGGGGTGCTAATGTCGCAATATAGTTGCTGCTGTGAGCCTGGTACCTTGACCTGTTGCAGGCGTAATGCGGTAACTTCATCTAGAAGTTGTTTCAACTCGAGGTCGTCAAGTTGAGCTGCAGCAATTTTTTCGACGGACACTGGTTGTGTAATCTCCTGGACGCGCGAAAGGGTGTCTGCCACGACATTGTTCTTGCCAGAAATATGCCGGATGTCCGTTGTAAACTGGGCTATTAGATCCAGGTGACGGAACTGCCGTGGGGAACAATTCTCCTTACGAGAGTGAAAAGCAAACGTCAGAGGCTTGTGGTCTGTGTAAATCACAAAGTCACGAGCCTCCAGCATATGCCTGAAATATTTTATACTCTAGTAAATGGCAAGTAATTCGCGGTCGTATGGAGAGTACTTAACCTGTGCTGGACTCAACTTGCGCGAAAAGAAAGCAAGCGGCTCCCATGCACCTGCATTCAGCTGTTGCAAGACTGCGCCAATGGCCTTGTCGGAAGCATCTGTAACCAACGCCAACTTAGCGCTGCAGTCAGGATGCGCCAACAGTACTGCTTGACAAAGGCTGTCCTTGCAGTTCTGGAATGCCTGGTGCTCCTCGGGTGAAAAATTAACAGGGTGTGAACCCTTCAATGAGCCGGTAAGCAGTGCGTTTAGGGGTGCCTGGAAGTTTGCTGCGCCTGGGATGAACCTGCGGTAAAAATTGAGCATCCCAAGAAATCTCCGTAGCTCTCTTACGGTTTTGGGAGCGGGAAAATTTTGAACGGCCTCGACCTTGGATGGTAATGGTCTTGTGCCCTTGGCTGAAATGTGGTAGCCCAAGAAGTTCACCTCCGAGACTCCGAAGACGCACTTAGAACTGTTGATGACCATACCGTAGTCTCGGAGTCTGGTGAAAAGTTGGCGCAGGTGGTGCTCGTGGGTCTTCTGGTCTTTCGAGTAGACCAAAAAGTCATCTAAATAAGCGTACGTGAAATCCAGACCCTTGAGCATTTCATCCACGAAGCGCTGAAACGTCTGTCCGGCATTTCGAAGACCGAACGTCATGAACGGGAATTCGAAAAGACCGAACGGCGTCGTGATCGCGGTCTTCGGGATGTCATCTGGATTCAAAGGAATCTGATTGTACGCTTTCACCAGGTCGATCTGGGAGAAGACGGTACAGCCAGACAGGCTGTGAGTAAAGTCCTGAATGTGTCGAATGGGATACTGGTCCGGAATGGTACGTGCATTCAGCATCCTGTAGTCGCCGCAAGGGCGCCATCCCTCGTTTTTCTTTGGCGCTAGGTGGAGAGGCGACGACCACGGTGACTCGGACTGGCGACAGGTTCCACATTGCAACATGGCCTCGAATTCGGCCTTGGCAATTTGCAGTTTGTCCGGGGCCAATCTGCGTGGTGTACAGGATACTGGTGGCCCTGGTGTAGTACGGATGTGGTGTACTGTATTGTGTTTGGGAGTGCGGTGTATACCATGAGGGCGAGTGATGTCGGGAAATTCCCGTAGTATGTGTGTATACGCGGAATCACCCAAACTTACCCTCACTCAGACATCATCAGAGCGGCGGACAGGCGACGCCGGGGTGGAGAGTGTTGTATGGTTATCGATGAGGCGTTGATTCCTGCAATCAACAACCAAATTATAAAAAGATAGAAAATCCACGCCTATTATCGCCCTTGTAACATCGGCTATGATAAATCGCCAAGCAAAGTCACGGCGCAATCGTAGGTTCAGAGTGACGTTAATGAATCCATACGTATTTATCGGTGTCCCGTTAGCCGCGCACAATTGGTAGTTGGTCTTCTCTCGTCGATTTGATAATGCCGATCGGGGGTAGACACAGAGGTCGCTGCCGGTGTCGACCAAAAACTGCATCTTCGACCTTTCATCGGTGACGAATAAGCGACCAGCACTCGGACAATCATCGGCCGCCATTACTGATTGCCCCGCGCATTTCCCGATGAAGGGTAGTCGCACGGCTTGACACACTTTTTAGCTCGGTCTCCAAAATTCTGGTGGTACCAGCACTGCGGGAACTTCCTGTAGCTGGACGCTGAGCGAGATGAGCCTGACCGGTGTCGGGTGCGACTACGGGACCGCTCTCGGGAGCGAGACAGTCGGTCCACCTTATCCGCCAGCTTCTCCATCTGCTTGGTCAGAGCGGCGACCTCCGAACATACACTGGGACTCGCAGTACTCGTCGATGCAGTAGTAGATACGGCAGCTGTTGATGCCAGTTGTGTACCGACGACGTCGTGGATCCGGTCCGCCAGTTCTGCCAGTTCAGCCAGGTCCATCCTCAACTGCGAAACTACGATGGCTTGTGTGTTTGCGGGTAGGCGGCTCGTCCATATGCTCCGCAGGAACTCCTCCGGTACACCTGGGCCAGCGAGGTTGAGGAGGTGGCGATAAAATTGCGACGGCTTCCGGTCGCCCAGTTCCTCGTGCATGAGAAGTTGTTTCACCTTCTTCTCACGCGATGCCGATAGCCGCTTAATGAGCTCTTGTTTAAGCTTGTCATATTTTCCGGTGGGTGGAGGGTTGCCGACAATATCTTCAACCTCGGCGGCATTCTGCGGATCTAGGTGGCCGATCACATAGTAGAATTTTGTGTCGTCCGACTTTATGCTCGCCAGGGTGAACTGCGCCTCCATCCGGTTAAACCAGAGACTTGGCCTCTCCGGGTAGAATGGCGGTATGCGCACACCCACACGAAATGTTTCCGCCGTCGACGCATCTTGGCTCGTGCACGCTTTGTCCTCGGGCATTTTAGTGTTCTTGGAAGGGGTCACCAATTTAGGGGTATGAGGAACAGGGTGTAAAGTTCACTCATCCCCCATAGAAAAGGGAGGATCCTCCGACCAGACGGGTGTTGTGTCTGGCGGGCAACTGCCCAATGATTGATATTGGGTTTTTTGTATATACGTTCACTGCACGGTAAACTCTAATTGCGCGATGCAGGATTTATGTGACGTCAGGATTTTTGTATGACGTCGGGTCTTCGATGCGTAGTTCGCATATGGCGATGTAGATACCGCCACACTTCTATACTCCATTTGAAATAAGATTAGACATTTAAACAAACCTTTTTACAGTTCGATCAACCGATTTTGACTTCTATCCCGTAGGCTTAAGGATGGCATTAAAAGCAAAAAAGGTTACACAATACCAACTGTGTACTGCAGCTGCCATTAGTTATGCCGCCAGCGTAATAGAATTCAAAATCGGTTGAACCGACTGTAAAAAAGGTTTATTTAAATGTTTAATCTTATTTCAAATGGAGTAGGTATAGACCCCGTGGTTTAGGCTGCAGTACGAGAGTCCTTGACCAATATTCTTGCCACATCGTTTTACGACCAAAACGGTGTTAAATTGATAGATTTGGTTATTCTGAATATACTAATTTCAGAAATTTTCCGCGTCACGCATACGTCTGACCTATGAAACAGCTCGGTATTTTTTTATATCTTGAAAATGCTCTCATGTTACGCGCAAAATGTCTGAAAACCATTTTTCTCGTAATAAAATGACGAAACCTATGTACATTTTTAATATCAGACATTGCGATAAAACCGACTGCCTATTATGGGGCCCCTATAAAACTGAGACGTTTTGGCCCCCGAGTCGGGAATCATCTAACTAAACTAACGATTTTATAAGTAAAACTATGCGACGTGTTTTGGTCATGGGCACACGTACTGTGCGTTGTCTGCCAGTGACTGAATTTAAGATTTTCACTGTGATTTTCACCATGTAGATTCTGGTCACAGGAATCGATGAGGTATTTAAAGGCGTTTTTCTCACAACCTGTACTACCCGTTAGGTAGGTATATTAAACTACATCGCACGGGCAGAGTACCCCCGACCCGGTTGCCCAGTCAACTGGCTAAGCCGCGGCGACCCACAGCCGCTATATTTAGCTTTACGCAACCCGCGGCCCGCCCATCGTGACATATTATTAACATCAATAGACCGCGAGCTTCTTTAAAAGGTATTTTTGCCTGTAATGTCCCGGGTATTGGGATAAGGCAAGAAAATAAGTAATAAAATTTATTTGGCAACAGGTCACTTCTCATACAGAGAAGTAATGGGACGCTCCCTCACAGCGGGTTGGTAATTTCAGACCGAATTCCTGGCTCTGGGTTGTTCCCTTCACCGTCAAGTCAGCGGTGTCTAAGGATAAGCAACTTAAAAAGTATTTATAACATTGAAAAAGCCACATTTTGTAATTGCTGGGTTTGAACTCACAACTTGAGGCGTAAGAAGCGAATCAGACTGATGACGGGCACCACGACGAACAGTATAATTATTTTATCTATTTTGTTGGAAACATGAAGGATCACAAGGAGCGTCGATGACCTGGTGAAGGTCGTGGGATTCCGATGGATGGGAGACGCATAGGATCGGTTGATGTGGTGACTCTTGGGCGAGGCCTATATGCAACAGACTGCCATGCTGCCAGAATTGGACGTCTTTGGGCTTAATTGATATTTTATGATACTCATTTGACATGAATATCTTTATCTGAGCCACGGCTGCCCACGAGACTGCAATGTGCATTCTCCACGTGACGATTGCATTGAGTTTTTTTCAATTTCAGCCCTTTGTGCCAATGATCGTTTCGGATCCATTGAGATAGTAAAGGACATTGTCGGAAATGGCCCTAGGACCAACAAACATCTGACGTATATTCCATACTATATATATTATACAGGGTGTTAGGGTGAACACCGTTATCCTTGCAACCAGTGGTTTGGTTTCATTTATAGAACGTAAAATCAATGGAAAATTACAACTTTTTTTTTATTTTTGTTAAATCTACATTTTACCACAAGAGACGTAAGTTCGTTGCCCTATGCGCTAGGGCAACGAACTTGCGTTTCAACACGGGCAGGGGGTGCGGGATGTGACCTGACCGACCGCGAGCACGACGTCTCCCTCAGTCAGTCAGCTGTTTCGCTAGAGAGCACGGTGTCGGATAGAAACTTTTTAAAATCTTTTAATGAAATAATCTATAATTCTATATTAATTAAATAATCTATACTATATTATTATTATTAATATTATAAAGCTGAAGAGTTTGTTTGTTTGTTTGAACGCGCTAATCTCAGGAACTACTGGTTGGAATTGCAAAATTCTTTTTGTTTTGGATAGTCCATTTATCGAGGAAGGTTATATAACATCACGCTACGACCAATAGGAGCAGAGCATAAATGAAATATGTTGCAAAAACGGGAAAAAAATATTCCTTTTTGAGAGCTTTCGTTACTTGCGCTGCGTAAACTTTTTATGTTACGTAATTATCATGTATGATGGAATTGTTCCTCTGTAAAAGTTATAAAAAAAAGTCCGCAACAGCATATGTATATCTTTTAAGCTTGACTCACTATAATCTTTTTATGATAATCAAATTTGTTCGAAATTAATGCATTATTTGCGAAGGAGTTTTGTCAAAATAATATTGATTCTTATTCAAATAAATAGTTTTAAAATCAAGGGAATTTATGTAGCAGTAAAATACTTTTTAATTCATTCGAAACGGACATTTAATTTCGAAGTTATCACGAGTATAAAAATACAATACCTACGCGAACCGTTTGACGCTGGCGCCGCGACGTTCCCTACTCTAGAGAGGAGCAGATGGGCACACGGGTAGACCATGACCTGGAATAGGACATAGAATACGTTATAGCCTGAGTTATAGCCCTATATTCCCACGGAATCGAGACCTACGTGGGTGAAACCGCAGGGCACAGCTAGTAATAAATAAAAATATAATTTAATAAACAATTTGCGAATAACAGACAGACACGGACATTCTGCGTTTTATAATGAACACTTAAAAGAGATAAAACGATTTACGACTTAAAATAAAAAATGCTGCCATCTTAATCAATTAGTGATGCCCAATCTTTCATTTCACACACATCGAGAGCGAGATTACTTGAGTTGACCATTTGCTCACGGATGTCATACGCATACGTACGCACTTTCCTTTTCAACCTTTTTCGCTCTAGGATAGAACGCTTCTGTAGTGACTTGTGCGACGTTTTTATTGGTACCATACCTCCACCTTAGGTGCGAAAAGAATTCAACATCAAAACCGATTTTCATATCCTAATTCATGCATCCTAAATAATTCATTATCTTTTTCTGTACAATTACTACACATAAAAGCGTTTTTCGTAATATTTTCGTTCGTAATTCGTTTTGGGGAATTTTTCATGATCCGCTTTTATTAAAAACACGAATACGAATATAATAATAAAAATCGATAAGAGCCGGCAAGAAACTCCACGGTTACTCTTAAAAACAAATGGATTTTACCACGTTTTCAAATTACAGTGAAATTAGGTATGGGAGGACAGTGTAGGCCTGTCAACGAATCATATTTTCACGAATCACGAATACGAGGGCGTGCACAAACACCCTTTTTTTTTTTTTTTTTTGAGGGTGGGAAATCATCCAATGACTTCTCCCACTCTGGGTGGAGCAGAAGGGCGTGTCAGACTTTTACTGACTAAAACCCACCCGTGTTCCTTCAGTTGCCTGTTGCCAAGGTCCCGGTATCCCTTTCGGACTAACCCGCAACCCTGGCAGGCATCGGTCCTAGCGGACCCCGCCAATTGTGCTGACATCTCTTTGAGGCGCGCGTGGAACACGACGCGCCATCGACCCGGCCCTGGTCCTGATCGGACGGCGAGCTACCCATTGCTCGCCGTCCGCAAGCCCGCGCCTATGGTGGCCGGGAATCCGTCTGGGATTCCCGACGCCCAGGGCGTCTCCAGCGGCGGCGGCGGTTAGGGGCGTGAGGGCGCAAACTTTGCCTCTCCCTCACGCGTTCCGCCTCCTCCTTCGCGAGCATTACAGCTTCGCAGAAGGAGGTGACTGCTTCCCATGCCCTCTCGCTCCGTACCATGGCCTGGACCAGAGCCGGACGCGAGAGGTCACCGCCGCCAATCGCCTCCAAGAGGACACGGCGGGGCTCCGCCCAAGCGGGGCAGACCTCCACCGTATGCTCCACCGTGTCCTCCGGGCGATCCACACAGTGGTGACACCCGGGCGTTTCCTCCCGCCTTATACGAAACAGGAATCTCCCGAACCTACCTACCTACCTATTTAAATATAAAAAATAGAAGATTTACCAAATAAGTAAAATGCTACTTTTACTTTATTTAACACCAAACAAGCTATGTAAGTACATAAGTACTTAAATGTTTTACATAATCTCTTAGCTTCACTAGCAACCTGGGCAATAGAAATAACATTAGTGACAGGCATTTACTACCATGTAGTTCTAAGTAGGAACTATTGAAAGGATTGTTTCTTACTAAATATAACCTCAAAATATTCGTTTTCTATAATAAATTCTTCCTGCGAGTTGTCCGTCATTAAACTTTGTCTTCATGGGCTTGTAATTTAGAACACGCAAAATTATTATCCTTCGCTGTTGGTTGTTGGGGCGAAAGATGTATGGATGCAGAACAATCTCCTTTATAATAATATCAATGTTGTGGGGACAAACACAGTCAAGTCAAATAATTTATTTCAAATAGGCAGTAAGGCATTTTTGAACGTCCAAAACAAAGCAAGGGGCAACTAGAATCAGTTATATTTCTAGAACTGATTCTAGTTGTCCCTTCAGTAGTTATCGTATGGAGAAGAATGGGCAAGAAACTCCACCGTTACTCTTTTAAAAATGTTTTCACTACCACCAATAACACTAACCACACGAAAAAGAAGGAAAGAGGGGTCAGTTAAAGTTTGATCTGGTATTTGCCTTTATATAGTCTTTTGTTTCCGTATTGTAAAACAAATTAAAAGAGAAAAATGCCGGCGATTATTACTAAAGCCGAAAAAAAGTTAAAGACTTTCCTTAACTTCCTGCTTGAAGGAAAAGATCTAGAAGCTAAGGAAATGAGAAGCGATTTTATCGTATTAGAATTATTATGATTTATACAGGCTGTAAGGGTAAACAGTCTTGTCATTCAAACCATGGGTAGTTGACTTAAATATAAAAATAAATGACCGAACACAACAAAAAAAAAACGTCATTTTCATTAAAAGATTTTAAAAAGTTTCTATCCGACAACGTGCTCCCTAGCAAAACAGGTGACTGACTGAGGGAGGGGTCGCGCTCGCGGCCGGTCAGGTCACATCCCGCACCCCCTGCCCGTGTTGAGACGCAAGTTCGTTGCCCTAGCGCATAGGACAACGAACTTGCGTCTCATGCGGTAAAATGTAGACTAAAAAAAAAGAAAATAAAAGTTGTAATTTTCCATTGATTTTACGTTCTATAAATGAAACCAAACCACTAGTTGCAAGGATAACGGTGTTTACCCTAACACCCTGTATTACTGAAGTACTGTATAATAAGTAACTTTAATCAGCCATGGCAGCTGGATGAGAGTAGCAGAGGATAGTGTTAAATGACGTGCGAATGGAAAGGCCTATGTCCAGCAGTGGACTTGTTACAGGACATGATGATGATCTATAGCTACCACGTACCACGGCTAAAGCGGCTTTTTTACGAGATCACGTCAATAATGTGAAAAAACACGATGTGAAAAAAGTAAGGCCTGCAGAAACGGTTTCTGTAGCTAGCAGCTCTAGCTAGTTAGCTACGAAACTGGGTAAAGGCATCATCATGCAGGCGCGACGCAACGCGACGCAATGTGACGCGATTCTGGTAGAACAATTTCCATGAATTTTTCATAGAAATTGTTCTACTAGAGTCGCGTCGAGCTTGTCTGCAGGAGCCTTTATTCCTTACGACCCGTATGTGTCGATACCTAGTAGGCACAAATCTAGAATTAATTCATTCTCTGTGAACATAAAACCATTCATAAGTAAACAGTCTACGTAGATCTACACCCTCGTTCGTATCACAGAATTAGTTGGACTAATGAGGGATTTCGATTTCATTATCGCAAGGGCTAACAAAGCGGATTCTGACGAGATTATCCGTTGTAAGATGTCGAAGAGATCCTTGAAAGGACTCCGTTTGACATCTCGTATTAAGTGTTAGTTAAAAAGATTGTGTCCAAATCGTTAGGGAGAAAATACTGTTTGAATAAAATTCATGGAAGTAGGTACTATATGTATAACTAAATAATTAAAAGAAGACATTTTGGAACAAAGCGCCTTGCGGTAGGATTAGACTGGTACAAATCGTCACGTAACGAATGCCCGAAAAAGTTAGTTTCAATCAATTCAATTTCAATTTCAATTTCAAGGTCTCCAGTTTCAAGTGTCACAAGTTTTTGATTCAAAGTCATCTTAAAAGCTTAGTTTCTAAAAACTTATATTAAATGGCTCTGTATCTATCTATACACCGCGGACAAACACGAAAAGCGACTAGTTTTTTATAATATCTATATATTTTCTAAACCAGAACAGATTTTGATGAGGTTTTCACCATCGTTTAGAGAATAATACGTGTATAATACGTTATTATTTAAAAAAATATCTAAGAAATCTGGATGATTTGTCAATTCGTAAAAACCGCGGGAAGCAGGAGCGGGTCGCTAGTAATTAATTTATAATAAATACTACTATATTAAGGGGCCGGCGGAGCATCGATCGCAACTACGAATCGAGTGCTACAAATGTTGCGCTAGTGTGCCTGTCGGAGCGATACACACAGCTACCGTGAACTGAAAATACTTACCTATTATAGGTACAGTGACGACGACGTTTTTTTACAATGTAGTAGGTATGGTTCTTAGTAGGAAATTAAACCTATTTAAATCAAGTAGCCGGAGTCTGGATTTGAGCTCGAATGGATAGGCTCGCCCATACAGTATGTTAACTAACAAAGGGCGTTCCCGTTAACCTGCAATAGTATAGCGTCTATACAGGCTAAAAAAAATATCACCATTAAAAAAAAATGTTTTTTTTTTTGTTTTTGTATAGTAAAATATTCACAAAAAATATTAAATTGTTACGGAAAATAATCTCTCTGTACACGCCCACTTGTCACACTTGTTTTTCTACGTTGAAATACAAGTGTGCGTGTACAGAGTGTTTCTTTTACGTTTAAATTTAATCGTTTTGTGAAAATTTCACGACATAAATAAAATATTTTTTTTTTTTTTTTAGTGGTAATATTTTTTTTAGCATGTATAGACGATGTACTATTACAGGTTAACGGGAACGCCCTTTGTTACTTAACATACTGTATATCGTAACCGGCGAAATATGGGAGTACCTACTAAACACCCCTGCCTTACTCTTTGAGGAATACAGGCGTGATGTTGTGATTGGGATATATCCTATAGCTTTACAAACAGTGGAGTATCGACGCCTGCTGGTCCTCGGAGATAGACGCACAATGACGCATTGTTCCCGCCGTGTCTATTGTGTGACGCGTCAATAGGTGCGAACGGGCCTGTGGTACGGACGAGCGTTCGCGATTCTGTTGTTGCGATTTGTCATGTGCTTACGAAACTGTCATACAATAATATTGATGATTTTTACTTTTTTTATTCTTTTTACTAGCTTTTGAAGCATTATAAATGAATTATACCATAAAAATGTACATATTTTCAATTTATGAGAGTTTTAGTAAATCTGTTGTGGAATAGAATACCATGTTAGTGCGGCATCTACATCGACACATACGAACTACGCATTACACTGACGTCACGCAAAATTTTGTATCGCGCAAGCAGAGTTTACCGCGCGACTAGCATATATACAACGTCCCGACATCAATCGTCGGGCAGTAGCCCACCAGAGACTACACCCGTCCGGTCGGAAAATCCTTCCTTTATAAACCTCCTGTTCCTCCTGTTTCTTCCTGTTCCTCACACCTCTTTATTCGCATGGTGTGCTGCTGGAATCGGTTAGGTAACCGAAATATTAGATTTAATATAAAAAATATTAATATTATTAATTAATTTAATATTAATTTTATCATAACTTTTAATATTAAAAATGCGAAACTGAGTTTCTTTGTTACGCTTTCACACTAAAACGGCAGAACGGGCACATGGGTAGACCATGACCTGGAATAGGACCCCGGTAGTACGTTCCCGTGAGATAATTTCCGACATTCATGCGGGCGCAGCCGCGGGCTGAACCTAGTTTTATCATAAGAAACCGAGTAACACGAGGATAAATGTACACACGGCTACACATCAAGCTATACATTTCCAGCATAATCTGACCTCGCATTGTAAGGAAATTCTATACAATGCGAGATCAGCATAAACTGGAAATGTATAGCTTGATGTGTAGCCGTGTGTACAACAAAAATGTAGCATTATGTATTGATGTTCCTTCCACCTTATATACATACCTACCTACATAGGTATAAAAAAACTACACTAATTTCACAATTTAATTACTTACAAAAACCTCTCAAACCGGACAAATTTATTTAATTCACCAATTCGTTATGAATTACCACAATAAAAGTGAGTGGGGTCGGCTAAAAGTTAAATTGAGAGCCTGATGTGATTTCCAAGCACTCGTTATTTCGAATTAGGAGTTTCAGAAGATTTTGATTCGGATTCCTTTTGGTCTTTTCCTCCGAAGTCCCTCGTAATAAATAAATCTAAAAAGGATGATTGTAACGACATCAAGTAATTTAATGTGTTCTTGGTATAGATACCTATTTAAAGCCGCCAACTGCTCGCGAGCATTTCGACGGGAGGTTCTAGTGAGTTTTTTTTTTACGCTTCAAGGCTCCCAGAAACAGGCGCGATATCGCGGGCGCGACAAGGGTAGCGCTGCCTGTCGCGCCCGAGATACAGCAGCGCCTGTTTGCACGAGCCTTGACGGTATCAGCTACAAAGCAAACCGGCAATGCCAATATTTTCTTAATATTAACAATTTGACATTGAAACATGTACATCATCATCTGCCTAGCCTTTTCCCAACTATGTTGGGGTCGGCTTCCAGTCTAACCGGATGCAGCTGAAATACCAGTATTTTACATGGAGCGACTGCATATCGGACCTCTACAACCCAGTAACTGGGTAATACGATACCCCTTGGTAAGACTGGTTGTCAGACTTTCGGGCTTCTGACGACCCGTAACGACTGTCAAAGATCCACAAATGACAGCCGGGACCAACGGCTTAACGTGCTGTCCGAGGCACGGAGGAGTCTCGATATATAAAGATGGTCACCCATCCATGGACCAACCCCGGCAAGCGTAGCTTAACCTGACGAATCGATCCGTGCGGCTGTTATTACTTAGCCACGAGCTCCATTGAAACATGTACATGTAATTCGTAATATCTTTATTTGTAGACAGTACCTAAATCGACCATTTTGCAGGGAAGGTAAATGAAGCGTTAAATTCAATTTAAATATCGAACACTAGTACTCGCCACAATTAGCGAGTTCGCGACTAAACCGTTGCCAAATGATTCGGAACGGTCGTTTGAAAATTGTTTCACCAATCAAATGGCGATTTGAAATTTCCCGTAAGAAATTACTTGCCAGTTTGTTCGTTTTAACTACCTATGTAAATTAGATTCAAAGAACTTGGGCCTGTTTTATTTTGCGAGTTAAAGAGTTTTTTGATATCCATTCTCTCGGAAAGTAAAAATGTGAGTGTTCCTTATAAACCCCAGGCTGAATAAAAATTACCTTTGTCCTAATTATGTTAAAATCGGATTCCTGAAAGAAGTTTCTTCGGAATTAGTAATAACAGGTATGTACAATCACGGCCAAAAATATGTATGCACTCAGCAAAATTCAATAGCGATTTTCTCGTCGAATAACGATTACAACTTTGAGATGAGACCTAGGTTCCAAAATACTATGTTCGTAATAACATACAATCAATACAGTAGGAGAAAATCACTTTTAAAAGTTGCTAAGTGTATACATAATAGTGCTAAACTCGCGACAATCGTAGAATCCTAAGAAGTCCATTTTGACGTTTCGTTCTCGTACATATAATAAAACGATAAGCCTTGAGAATCAGTTTTAAGCAATGTAAATATGTCTTCGATTACAAACTCTCTAAGTATGTTCAATCGATATGTCTCGAGAATCAGTTTATAAGAAACCAATTTTTTTTATCATCGCTACACAAAGCATTTTTAAAGCTGTCAAAAGGGACTTCTTAGATTGTCGCGAGTGTAGTGTAGGTACAGTCACATTGTACCTAATTCTGGTTTTCAGATTAGGTATCTTTGTTTCAAGATTTCTCTGTTCTAAAATTAACTTATATTCTAAGGTCAAGTCCAAGCTCCATTAAAACCGCTATTAGGTAATATTATAACAGAACTGCAGGACTTTGAAATGATTGAACCTATGTGGGATAAGGGTCACCATTTCGAAATTTGAAGAGCACTGACAAAAATACGAACATTTTACATTTTAATCTTTCTTTTTTCAGTACCCATTAAGCTTTTCTATTTAAAAAAGAAACCCCAAGGCGAAAGCTTCAGTGTAGCCAGTGAAATTCACCACCGTAACGGGTTCGCGCGGTACGGATGCATTCGCGACCCTAGCAAATATGGATTTATAGAATCATATTTTAATCAACATACAACTTGACACTGAAATTTAACATTACATTAATTTAACAAACTGTAAATTGCAAAAAAACGTAAGAAAATTTGAATTTCGCGGGCTATCTCAATCATGTTGAAAAGTCCGGATGACAAGAAGCCGAAGATGTCAATCCGGACGAATGGTAACCCTGTGTGAGATGCAATTCAATTTCCATTATGTTGATTAACGTTACATTCAATTTCATTCAATGCCTCGGAATATTCTTGGAATATTGTTCAATATCTTCCGTACGTACGTTTGTATCTAATAATGTTATTTCGAGGAATATTCACTCGTGGCTAAGTAATAATAGCCGCACGGGTCGATCCATAAGCTTAAGCTACGCTTGCCGGGGTTGGTCCGTGGATGGGTGACCATCTTTACATACAGACTCCTCCGTGCCTCGGAAAACACGTTAAGCCGTTGGTAATGATAATTTTTAGGGTTCCGTACCTCGAAAGGAAAAACCGAACCCTAAATATATCATTTTGCCGCATCACTACGGTTTCATATGTAACTAAAATGCATTTTCATTCAAGCCTCGTAGAGTCGTAGGTATATCTTTTGTGCATTCGTGGCCACATGATTAAATGTACGGAGACAACAGTGTTAAGGTTTCCTTCATCCGGTGCAGGGATCAGTGCACTGCACTGTAGTATAGTCGACTTCGTTATTACATTACCAATTTTGACAAGAATGCCCACTAAAATAAAAATTGAATTGAATTTTATGAATTGGCGCGCGGCCGAAATCAGTGCTTACGCCGCCATCTTGTTTTTTCATTACATAAAATGTATTGCCAAACGTGGTCAGAAATCAATAGAGGTCAGAATCAAAATACAATAGAGGGATTTTGAAGGAAGAGGAAGTGCTTGTAAAATGGAGGACAGTTTCTAGTAACCGGAAAGACATACGAACAGAGCAAGCTAATATAAAGCTTGTAAAAAGGGAGGCCGTTGCCCAGCAGTCAAGCGGGACACATTATAGGCTAAAACGAAATTGTATTGCAAAACAATTGCACAAATGGTTAGCAACAGCGCCCCGCTGTCAACGTCATTCGGGCACCAAAAGATCCTTATACATAGTATTTTTATTTCACGAAGCGACGCGCGCTTTACAATATCTTTTAGAGTTTATGCTTCGAAGTATATGGTAGATTGAACTGAACTAAACAGCGAGCAAAAGATGGAAAGAAAAGGAATTGGAAGGATTAGATGTTTTTAGAAAGAATTGAGTTTTGTTAACAGTTAAATTACTGGTTATGTGGTACCGACCTTAAGGAGGCAAAGAGGGAGATAAAAGATATTTTTGGCCAATGTCTAGGTACACACTTTAGTATTATTAAACGTTGCATAAAGTTAAGTGTCTCAAACGTCAAAAATGTATGGTTAAATAGTCGCTAATCATTACTTAAGTTTAAGCAACATTTAATAATGCTAAAGTGTGTACAAATTACCCAAAAATCTCTTTTATAGGTAATGTATGCGATAAGTGGTTGTTCGTATGAATTTACTCAACAATTAATTTCCCTGACAGTACAACATAACAACACATTGGCGCGGCGTCGCGCGGCTTGTTGTGGTCTGCGGTCGCTCCCTGACGGCTCATGTCGCCGGGGTGTGGTTGCAGCCTTATGTCAGTGTTTGTGTTTTAGGTTGGAAGCACACTGACGTGTCCTAAGAGGCCACGTCGTTTGTCGTACACACGGCTACACATCAAGCTATACATTTCCAGTTTATGCTGATCTCGCATTATATAAGATTTCCGAACAAGGCGAGGTCAGCTTATACTGGCTTATGATGTGTAGCCGTGTGTACGTCACATTAAGCGCACACTGAACGCACCTAAACGCAGCTGCAGTAAGCTAAAAAAAATTAAGCTAGAATTTGAAATACCTATATAATTACTATTTGAAAGTTTGTGTAAATATTAAAATTTTATAACGAATCACTTTTTGTAGTATGTACAAAGTATTAACATTATTTATTTACGTGGCGAGTTGCGGTTTTGGTTCCGGCGCTGACAGGTTGACGCGACTTTTGGGGATGTAGTAATGAATGTGTAACTCTTCAATTCTCATGCCTGGTTTTACGATCGTAATTTTTAGGATACCTCAAAAGGAAAATACGGAATCATTTCGTTGTCCGTCTGTGTGTCAGTCTGTCTATTCCTCAGGAACGCGTGGAGGTATCGACATTATTTTGATACTCGTAAATAAATCAAAACCTACTTCTCGTTGACCTAGAATCATGAAATTTGGCAAGAAGCCTCACAGGTCCCACAGCACAAGTAGGTAAAGGAAAAAGTCCGAAAATCGTTAATTTGTAGTTTTATCACATTTTTTTTTTGCAAGCTTTCGTTTGCAGTTGCGAGAATTGACCGTGATGTAAAACAATGTATGAAAGAATATATAATTTTTGTATAAATAAACATAAAATACAAACAAACAAACACAACATAATAATAAAAAAACTTTTTACAAAAAAAAAAACAACCAACTTCAAAAAAAAACACTAAAAAAGTTAAAAATAAGTTTAAAATTTCGGAAGTCGGTGTCTTTGCTTTAGAATTTTCGTTTTTTGAAGAGAGAGTGAGAAATTTGGTAAAGTGAGATTGAAGTGACCACGTAAGTTTTCACGGTGAGATTATTACAGAACAGACGGTCTATTCTATAAACACCTCACCGTGCAAACTCAGGACTCAGGTGAACTGAGCTGTCAATCTCTAGCGTCAGGTGGAGTGACAGCTCATTTCACCTAAGTTTTCACAGTGAGATTTTTACAGAATACGACTACAGATCGGCTGTTTTGTTTTTATTCGAGATAACTTATATTTTTATAGATATGCGCGTGTTTCTGTGACAAATAAACCATCTTTTTCTTTATTTTCGTAAGGAGATCGTACACAAAAAAGATAAACAAGAAAATATCAAGCCATCGCACTGGATGCAAGTTATGGAGGTCAGCGGTAATTGCGAAGTCCCTTCGCTTCCGATCGAACTGTCGTCGAGGTGTATCAGACTCAATTAAGGCGTTTAATGAACATCAGTCGCCTGCAGTAACGTGACTTACGAGCAATTAATACCTACTTCACCGGTGATGCCAATCTATAGATTGACTTCGTAGAGCGTTGGAGAAAAACTTTGTAGTGTTGGAGAAAAATATCTATATACCTATTAGTTATATTTTTAACCGACTTCTTCAAAAAGGAGGAGGTTTTCAATTCGTCTGGATGTTTTTTTTTTTTTTGTATGTGTTTTACGCGATTGCTCCGCCAATTATGAATCGATTTTGATGATTCTTTTTTGTTTGGTAGGTGATGCTTCAGAGGTGGTCCCATATAAATTTTATTAATTTTGCTTGCGTAGTTTTTGAGTTAGCTTCAAGAATAACGTATTTTTCCCACTTCGCTTATGTAGACGATATGTTAATTTTCTCCTTCGCTGTTATTTACATAGCAGATAACGATATACGAATTTGTGTGCGGTAGCTACCACAACTAAAAAGTGAACCTGTCAATCATCTTGTGGAATGACAGTTCACTTCAATCTCACTTTACCAAATTTCTCACGACGAGATTTTTACAGAATAAACCGGCTCATCTTTAATTACGACCACGTAACAGCCGATGTTTTTAACCCCCGACGGAAAAAAAAGGGGTGTTATAAGTTTAACGTGTGTATCTGTGCCATCGTAGCTGATAAACGGCTGAACCGATTTTGATTTTTTTGGTTTTGTTTGAAAGGTGACTTGATCGAGTGTTCTTAGCTATTAAAAAAAATCGTTTAGGTATTCGACGCTTTGTTTATGTCGGGGGTTTTATTATTTTTTATTTAATTTAACTTTTCTATATAAATATCACCGTTTAAACTTAGGTAAAGTAAATGACATTACACTTCACGCTCACTTCACGTAAGTTTCACGGTGAGATTTTTACAGATGTAGACGGGCACAAATGAAGCGTTGATCACTGTTGGTAAAAAACATACTAAGCTTATAATTTGTGACAACAGCCAAGCTTCATCTATACATATAATAAAATCGTAAACGGTCCGTGTCTGTACATTAAAGATTTTTGCAAAAAAAGTACTGGAAGCCGCGAGAAATAACTAATAGAAAGTAAAAAAACATTTTTTGACATTTTTGTCTGTTTGTTTGTTCGTTTGTGAGCGCATCACGTAAAAGCCACTCATTGGATTCCAAATTGAATTACTGAACAATAAGAAGCTTTATTGTGAGTAACATTTAGTATTTATTTCATTAAAATCGACCTGCAGAATCAAAAGATATATGGATTTAACACTTATGATTTTTTTAATCCACCGGAAAAGTCGGAATTACACCCGGGCGACGCCGGGCACGAACAGCTAGTTATTAAATAATGTTTGAACAAACCTGCAGTGCCGTTAGGCAAACTCGTTTTTCTTAGGACTTTTTTGAGCCAAATTCCATTAATATTGATTTGACGCAATATTGATTAGCGTCGGGATGGGTAATTAAAAATGTGGTTATAATGAATGGCCATGTTCGGACGCGGCATTCCGATGAGTTTGGCGATTTTTATCACTTTAAGGGAATTTGGAATGGTGGCAGTGGATTAGCCATTTTTGTCGTAGGACCGATGGCCGATGGAAGATGACTCCTTTTTTATTTTGGGTGTGGGATATCATCAAATGACTTCTCCCGCTCTGGGCGGAGCGGGCGTGTCAGACTTTTACTGACTAAAACCCACCGGTGTTCCTTCAGTTGCCTGTTGACAAGGTCCCGGTATCCCTTTCGGACTTTCCCGCAAGAACAGATGACTCCTGGAGTGGAGATTGTGTATCGGCAAGTCTAGTGTAGGACGCCCCCAGCTAGATGGACCGATGACCCTAAAATTTTGCTAGGACAGACTGGATGCCGAAGGCGGAGGACAGAGTGTTGTGTCGTAGCCTGGGAGAGGCCTATGTCCAGCAGTGGACTGCGATGGGCTGAGTTGATTGATAGGTGAAATAAAGGATGAAAAACGTGACACCGAAAGTGATTACGAAAGAACGTAATGATATTTTATTTTCGCCATTTCAGTGTCATCCGCGAAGATGCCATTACTGTACTGTTATTTATTTATTTAAACTTACTCTGGCATAATAACTAATCCATTGCTTCATATATTCGAACAACTTGTCTGCCTAACAACGTAAATAAAGCAATGACTATAAAGCCTCTTGACTGCTCATGCGGGCGACTCGGACTCACGACACATCAGTACAATTGCATTGATACTAGATGGAAGTATGAGTGGCCATTTTAGTTTTGACCAGTTATTGGATCTCTGCACACGCGGTTATTTTGATACCTTTTAAAACATTTCTGCATAAATAAAAACAATTATGAGTTCCTGTTCACTTATAAAAGGTGTGGGAAATCGTCTAGAACATACAGCTATAAAAAGATTGCATATCTTTTCATCGGTAAGTAAAATAAATATTTTATTAAGAATAATTGCAGGGCTCAAGCTAAACTGGTTGTTTACGTAAAATGGCACAAAAACGTACACCGCGTTGATGTCTTTTTGAAAAGTCCCTTTCTCTCACTAGGGTATTGCAATACGTCTGTCCCTTTCTATCTGCACTTATACTGTAGAGTGTTGTGATAACTTAAGTTTAAATTATTGACGATAAAAATTACGATGTTTCCAAATTTAGTTAAAAAGTTACATTAAGTACTTAATGTTACATTTTAGATTTCAAAATATTCTGTAATTTAAAGAAAAGTGGATTAATGCAGTTCACAGAGAAAATTTAATTTCAAATAAATATAGCGTTGTTTGTTATTAAAAATAAATTTGTTGTTAAAAATAAGTAATAGCATTTCCTTTCGGATAGAACAATAAATTCTCATAAGTGAAATTCAAATTAATTATTGTTCAATTAGGAAATCGTCGAATCGACGTCGATTTTATCGTTATCGATATTATTGTTGCAAAACTGACTTGTGCATCACTATGTTTGGGACTTTCGTCCTGACATTGTTGCATCAGCCAATCACAACCGCTGTAATTTTTGCGTCCCCCGGCCCGCAGTGGTGAGTCGTCTGTCTAGGCGAAATCGGTCTATCAGCTCTCAAGTGGTTTAATACTCTTTGTAAATAAAGCAATTAATGTTGATGATCTGTCAACATGAAATCCATTGCTACTGTGTGTTACGCAATTACCCTGCAAGTTAGCCGCTAACCATACGAAAGAGAAGAATCCAATTTCTACTAGTCTCTCTCAACAAAATAATGTTCAAAAACTGTATGTCTGATGAAAATTAAATTATCTTTGGGGTAAAGGGAGTTATTATGAAGCGAGGACAATACAGGATGTATGAATTTAAATTAGAGCCCGGTACTGTTTGCACCTCGGATGTGCCGACGCTTTCGTACCATTATGATGGTGTTAATTTACGATAGGGCTGTCATGTAGTCAGGGATAATTATTGCTTTGCAAATTGTACATGAAATTAAATTGTACGTAAATTAAAACCAACCATCAAAGAAATTCTTTGACAGTCGCATGAAACGATGAACTGACGTGTCAATCTGCTATCTTCGATGTTACATCAAAGATTTTTTTTTTTTTGCTTTATTACCAAACTAATGAATATTTTCTAGTATAATTGTTTGATTCGATCCAGCCTGTCGCTTGCTGTCCTCCCCCAGCGACGCCCTAAGCCGAGGTCCGTACCTCACAGGGAGTGCCCTTAGCGTGTAGTCACTTACCGCCTTACTAATAAACGTTGTATAGCGTTTTGTCTTCTTCTTTCAAAAGTTTTGTCTTCTTCTTTCAAAAGTAATTTGACTTTTGAAAAAAGAAGACAAAGCGTTGTGTAACTATACAGGCGCTATATATACAGCGTTTATTAGTAAGGCGGTTAGTTTATAAATTTTATACCCTGTCTGGAGGCCTCATGTTATTGTCGTACCCACAGGAAAAAAATAAGAAAGTCCGGTAAAGCAGGCGACAACCTCCTAGGCAGACCAGCGAGATGCCATACCCAAAAAAAAAAACAGAATATTTTTTTGTAATATTACCAAAATATCTTTGTCATGTTATTTGTGCAAATCCCAAGGGTCGTTAACTAGTAGGGCTAATTAGAAATACTAGTCAGGATAACTGTAAAAAAAATTCATGTTAAATAATGTTGTTGTTATCAAAATGTTGTTTAAAAAAAATCTAAAACAATTTAAATAGGTTTATGTTGCTTTCAACGGCCAACCCTATGCAAGCCGCGTGGGGCACAAGCATGGTCGGTTGTAGGTAGGTACCTGTCGGTAATCGTATATACCAAGCCGTATGACTATGTATAGGTAAGTATTACGGCTCTTCTCCAAATATTCGTATACTGATGGATAGTACGACGACAGTGCTGGGACACAGGCCTCCTCTTGGTGAGAGAGAGTGGGTCGTCGTAATTCACCACGCGGGCCCATTTCGGGTTGGTAGATATCACGAATGTCTTAGAATTTTTGGTTCTAGGACATACCGGTTTTCTCACGATGTTTTCCTTCACCGTTTTGAGAGCAGTGATGATGAAAAAATTTACACAAAGTAAAGCGCCTGTCTGAGTTCAAACATAAGACCTGCAACTCGTAAGTCGCGGTTATTATAACTGGGCCACCACAGCTCTATATTAGGTAATAAGCAATAAGATGGACAGCCCACTGGTGTGGAGCCTCACCCAGAGGACTAAGTACCTCTTAGTTATTAGGTACTAACATAGTTTTTATGTGTATTAACAATATAAATGTAATTTTAATTTAATGCAATGGATCAATGGTTGTCTGAAATAAAAAAATAAAAAAAATATATATATTAAATGCGCTCACAAAGTTTAAAACACAATTACAAATCTTTTCTTTCTTTCGCATGCGATAATATAAAAATGGATTCGACTTCGCATAAAATGGGGGAGCTAGCATTGAACTTCAAGTCATCAATCATTAGATAAATGATCAGCACTGTTATCAGGCATCGCCCTTCACCTTCAACATGATGGCTGCCTGCTGATAACGCTACCTCATTCATTTTCATCAGAGAACAGAAAGTAGGAACATTACGAGTAGTTTGAAATAAAATAAGCAGATTTTTAGGGTTCCGTGTCCAAAGGGTGCCAAAGGGTTTTAGTAAGCCTCCGCTGTCTGTTTATCTGTCACAGGTCTATTTCTTTTTAACCGTAAAACCGAATTTACACTGTGCCCGGGTCATGGCAATAAGTTCACCCTCTATTAGGTTAATGGGAATCATACTATTATACTGATATTATAATTGTGAAAGTTTGTATGTTTGGATGCTTGTTACTCAATCACGCAAAAACAACTAAACGGATTTGGATGAAACTTGGCAAACAGATAGTTAGTAGGGTTCTTTTAATCCCGACAATACTTTCCCGTGGGATAGTGTCCGACCTCCGCGCGAGCGAAACCGCGGGGGAAAGCTAGTTAAATATAACTGGCGAAATATGTATGTGCTACAGGTTCGCAACTGCCTAATTCTGCTATGAATACAGGTGTGATGTTATGTGTCGTGAATTTAATAGTATCACAGAGATCATGGCCTCATTAGTATCGAAGATTTATCGTACAGATCCTAACGTTTACGGTGAAACACTAGTTTCACATCGTGTTTACATTAGAATTTTGAAACCAATTAGGTATTTTTAAAAGAGTTTCATGCAGCACGAAACTATTTACATTTCGTGCTTGCGTAGTTATAGGGTCCCGTTGACACCCTTTTTGATACTGAACCCAATAAAAAATCCGAGAGGCACCCGACACCGCTTCGGCGCATAAATCGTGCTACGCGTCTTCGTGCTACGACGTAGCTCTGCGCTACGGCGTAGCTCTGTACTACGCTCTCTACAAATCGTTTGAATACTTACGGAACGTGCAGAAACACGAAAATCACACTTACACCTACAAAATAAAGACGTTGCGATGGTTGAGCGGTAGCTATACGACTTTCATAATAATAACAAGAACAAAAAACATTTTTGTTAAAAATAACATTTAGGTATATTTTCTACGAGTTTTAATGACGCTATAAAAGTGTGTTGGATCTTGTTTGAAATTATTGCCGCTTTTTAATGTCAGCGTTTTTATAAATTGGGGGTGGACCATCACGCAATTGGATTTTTATTTGATGTTAACGGGCCTTCTCCAGATGCCAGCCAAATATTGGAAACCAATATTCATTAGGAAAACGTCTCCTAAACGACCGCAAATTCGGGCAAATTCAGTGAAATGCGTTAAAAGTATATTACGTTTGAGTGATGAGAAACATTCTTTTGTTTTTTTTTGAGCATGTAGGTATGTACGTAAGGTTTTGGCGTACTGTAAGTTTGCATACTCTTAGTGCAACTAAAAAAAAACACTTATTGCTTGTCATTATTCTATGGTTATAGCCTTATTTATTTTTAAACATGTGAGTTTACAAAAAAAAACGAAACCGATCGCATCTACGACAGTGTCTGTACCTACCAACCTTTTTTTTCTGGCGCTATGAGAGAAGAAAAATAATTCTAAACAGAGAATAATTCTAAACAAATAATAAGAAAAAAATTTTTTTGAATAAACAATTATCATACTAAAATATAACATTCAATATTAAAATTATTCTTCAAAATCACAATTATTTACATTGGGCACTAAATTAAATGACTGATTAAAACTAACTATACAAATAAACAATTAACTAAAATATGCCGTCGAAAAATTCCTCCGCATCGCTGTCGGCTGGTAATGTACCCAAGACACTGGCGGTATTGCCATACAAATGGTTGCTTAGCAGCCAGGTAAAAGCCAGCCCTTGGGTCACGGGAAGTGTCAAACGGACGTTTGGAGATTTCTTTGAACAGATTATGAGCACTCGGACACCACGGCCCTAGGGTTTCAACCCCAAACGGCGCGAAAATATAAGGCTATTATACTTTCGTTACTATAATATTAAATATTGAATAAACAACGTTAAATAACGTAGTAATGATGATGATCCTCCAGAAAAAGTCGAACAACGAAATTTTAAGGGAAAGACACGACTCAGAAATTCAAATAGCTATGGATATACACGATGAATTTATATGAGAAACATTTATAATGTAAAGCCTCGTCAGACAAGCTCGTAACAAAGACTTGATGTCCTGAATTTGTTTGCGGTAGGTACGTACATGAAAAATATAAAGGATTCTCACGTTGAAATTATGGTACCTTCAGGCTGGTTTAGACGATTTTCTTCTCCCTTGTATAAGACTTTGATCTTCTCTTGTAAATTGTATAGGAATGAGTTAGTCTTTGTGCGCCATTGCTTGCTTGCTTGTTTCACTTTATTTGGTTATTTATTTGAGGATTTTTTTTTATTTGAGGTATGATTAGACATTGTAACAGCGAATCAATTTTCACGCCTCGATAATTTTTTTTTTGATATTTGGATAGCTCATGACCACATGTAAATCCGCGAAATTTCGCGGGTAGTCTAGTAACTTAGCATCACACCTGTAGAGTTACTTATGGGGTCCTGCCAGGGTTGCGGGTTAGTCCGAAAGGGATACTGGGACCTTGGCAACAGGCAACTGAAGGAACACGGGTGGGTTTTAGTCAGTAAAAGTCTGACACGCCTTTCCGCTCCACCCAGAGCGGGTGAAGTCAGTTGACGAATACCCAACCTCAAAAAAAAAAAATGGTTACCAATAGGGTGTGGGTAGGTGGTGAACCCATTTACATCGCACAAATCCAGATTTCGGGCTGCTGAGAAATTCCTAATGGAAAAACCCAATAACACTTTACACGACTTGGGAATCGAACTCAGAATCTCATGTTGAGCAGTAGCACTTGTAACCACGCGACCAACAAGACAGTCGTGAGAAATTCATGCATACATTATCCGTTATGTTTACTGATGAATTGGATTGAAGCCTCGTATTGGTAACATTGGTAAACATTAATATTTTAAACCTTTTTATTACGGACGCTTTTAACGTATCTACACTTTTTTTACATCGTTCTTACATGTATTTTCATCATGATGATGTTCAATGATGTAACCAATATTTTTATTTATTTATACGGGACTAGCTGCGCCTCACGGTTTCATCTGCGTAAGTCTCGATCCCATGGAAATATCGGGATAAAAAGTATCCTATGTCCTATTTCAGGTCATG
The DNA here is from genome assembly GCA_947363905.1 of Lithophane semibrunnea. Classification (NCBI taxonomy): domain Eukaryota; kingdom Metazoa; phylum Arthropoda; class Insecta; order Lepidoptera; family Noctuidae; genus Lithophane; species Lithophane semibrunnea. The sequence continues at coordinate 7,257,537 of OX376209.1, forward strand.
GTCTACCCATGTGCCAAATTTCATCTAAATCCGTTCAGCCATTTTACCGTGAAAGCGTAACAAACACACTCATTTTCGCATTTATAATATTAGTTAGGATGGTAGAAGTCAGTGACATGTCTTCGAATTCTTGGTTCTAGGACATGCCGGTTTCCTCACGATGTTATGTTATGTTATGAATTTCTCACGGTATGAGCGAAGTGCCCCCAAATTTTACGATGAACATAAAAATCCCTTAAAGGCGTATTCTCAGGAGAAAGGTGACACATGTGAGAATTGCCATGACGGGAAAAGAAACTAGTTTTTTTTGCAAAGTTATGGGCTTTCTGCTGCCCTTTGAGAGGCCACTTCAAATAATTGTGATAGGTTGCTTTTACCCAGGAGTGGGAGCAGGCTAAAAAAAAAAAAACTTTAATTGAACAAATGATATGTAAGGCACAGTAATTGAAATGTTTTCCATTTGTCATATTTTTGACTGACTTGTGACTGGTTTTGATACTTTAAGTAGTGACTCGGACCCCGCGTACACACGGCTACACATCAAGCTATACATTTCCAGTTTATGCTGATCTCGCATAAACTGGAAATTTCGTACAATGCGGGGTCAGCTTATACTGGAAATGTATAGCTTGATGTGTAGCCGTGTGTACATACGATCGTCGCGTGTCTCATTCAATTTTCGTTGAGAAATCCGGAAAACGCACTCTGTCAAAAAGCTCTGAGCAAAAACTGACATATTATGACCGCGAGTCGCGACCACCGCGTATTCGCTGATAGGTACGATCGCTTTAAAATAGGACGCAGCCTGAGTAAAGGGGTCAGACTCGGAACTAACCTTTGGCTGATATTTGGTACGTCTGTCAGTTCCTTCCAAGAGTATCCGCATAAATGAGAACTTAAGTGACACTTCCCTGTTTATTTTTTTTGTGTGTGTATGTGTGCATCCAAGTTTCGCCAGTAATGTTTAATCTCTATAAAGCATAGAATTTAAACTTAGATAAAACTTTACAGCGTTAAAATTAAGCTATTCAATTAGCTAAAAGAAGGGATTAGGTACTTATCTATTTAAGGATTAAAGAATAGATATAATGCTATTCTTTAATACTTACAGTAAGATAATCACGAAAAAAAAAGAAAAGATAGTGAAAGTTGTTCATAATGACGACTACAATGACCCCTTAAGAGATTGCGTGAATTAATAGATAGATACACCTTATCTATACTATACTAATATTATAAATCTATCTGCCTGTCGGTCTGTCTGTCTGTATGTTACCTTTTCACGCCTAAACCACTGAACGGATTCCGATAAAATTTGGCAAGGAGATGGATGGGACCCTGGGGAATGACATAGGCTACTTTTTATCGACATACTTCGCGGGCGAAGTCGCGGGCGTAAGCTAGTATATTATAGAGCATCTCTTGACATAGATAATATTATTACGTAATATGGTGAAACACAAATATGTATGTCAAGCTCGTATAAAGCAATGTAAGGGTTCCCGCACATTGAACATTTTGCGGCAAGGAGGACTTTATAGGCTATCTTCTCATGAATGTCTTGAACCTTACATTGTAAGTTTATGTTCGGTGATGCCAGCAAAGTGGATGTGAGCTTGAATATAACGGTAAATGTTGTGACAAGGTTTTTTATAAAATTGACCTATTTTCGGAAAACGCGTTCAGACGTTAGTCCCGGCTTTCATTCGTGGATCTTTTATCAGTTTAGTCTTTTGTCGACGGAAGAGTAGACAAAAATGACGTTTCCTGTAGACAGTACGAGACAGCAGCAAAATAGAAAGAGTCAACTGCACTTTTTACGAAATTCACTCTTTTACATAATTCGACTCAGAATTCTTTGTTTTATCATAGGATTTATCGGTTGTCGGTGTGATTTTGACAGTAAGGATAGAAAACTTTCTTCCAAAATAGTCTACATATGAAAAGACCTAGACAAAGATCGTTAGAAATTAAAGACAAAATGACACAATTGTAGAAAGATTTCTACGGTGGATGTCAAAAATGAAGAAACGAACTGTCACTTTGTATAGAAAAAGCTATGTCTATTCTTCGTAGAGATAGAAAGCGTCATGCTACGCCTGCAGGTCGTAAGAAGTCTGAAAGTCTGACAACCAGTCTTACCAATTGATTTGTCGTGTTATCCAGAAACTGGGTGGGAATGTGAAAATTCAAAAAGAGCACGACAATATCAATAAAGTCACCAATTTTTAAAACACCCGGAGAACTTTCCAGGTTACCCCCTTTTTAAGCACCAAATGACTGTTATAATTGACACTGTACTGTGACAGTTAGATAGTTTAAACTTAAATAAAATTTTAATTTATTGAAAATTGCTGTCAAAAGCGGTAGGTAAAACACTTACAGGGTTGAATAAGAAAGAAAAGAAAGAAAAAATAACGTTTATTTGGAAGCAGTTCGCGGAACACAAAATACAAATAACAAAAAAAAATAAAAAATGTGACTAGGTATACCTACCTACCAAACATTTGTGTCTATATTAAAAAAAAAAAACAATCTGCTTAGCCTTTTCCCAACTATGTTGGGGTCGGCTTCCAGTCTAACTGGATGTAGCTGAATACCAGTATTTTACATGGAGCGACTGCCTATCTGACCTCCACAACCCAGTAACCTTGGTAAGACTGGTTGTCAGACTTTCGGGCTTCTGACGACCCGTAACGACTGTCAAAGAATTTGTGTCTATATTCATAGACATTAATTTTGTTTCAACCCCTTAGTTTGTGAGAAACCTTAGTCTTAAAATAATTTCAGTGCATTTCTACATCCGCAATACAGATATTTAGCTCATAATTGCAGACTGCTGCAGTCGGGAGACGGGTTTTCTCTTAGAAATTAGTGTTCACGTAAGATGTCTATTGTAATTGTTTCCTCCGAAACACCTGTCCTGCTTTGATGCAACTTGAATATTATGTTCACAACGAGATTTGAACCTTAATGTGTATGGCTAATTAGCAAATTTTAGCTAGCTAGCTAAGTAGCTCTAATGGTGGAATCCGACGATCGGCAATATTGCAGACGTACACGTACGGCAGACGCCTACAGACAGCCACGCACCGCGCACCGAGGAACTTCCGATGTCTGCGATACCCCACACGTACACCTTCCCACGGTCCGTCGTCCGGGCTCGTCGGTGTCCGTCCACAAAATCGCGGATCGTGGGATTTTGGTATAAGAGTTATACAGGGTGTTAGTGTAAAAACCGTTATCCTTGAAACCAGTGGTTTGGTTTCATTTATAGAATGTAAAATCAATGGAAAAATACAACGTTTTTTTTTAAAGAAAATCTACATTTTTCTACAAGAATATTTCACCCTACACGCAAGGGCAACGAACTTGCGTCTCAACACGGCGGCCGGCGGTTGGCGGGGGAGGGTGGGGCGCGCGAGACGTTACATGACCGGCCGTCAGCTGTTTCGCAGCTCTCTCGAACGCGTATCCATGAGTTTCGGGACAGTGACGGATATTTACTTTTAAAAATCTTTTAATGAACAAAGGTTTTTTATTTGTTGTTACTGGGTCATTTATTTTTATATTTAAGTCAACTACCCATGGTTTGAGTGACAACGGTGTTTACCCTTGCATACTGTATTCGAGTAACGGTGTAACTCTATGTCCGGGTCAAACACAAACTAGGAAGTTTCTTGGGTGGGGAGTCCAGCAGTGGAAGTATTTTGGTTGAAATGATGATGACGATGAGGTTAGGAGCATTGTACTCGCAATAGGTACTAGTGCATCACCGTGTAGTGAACGTGGACGAAGTAAAAAGTATGTGAGGATCAACTGTGAGTGAGCTGTTGTTTTTGGTTTCCCTATAGCATAAAGGCGTGAGTTTATGTGTGTTTGAAAATCAAATAAATTACTAATCCCAGTAGTAATAAGGGTAATTTTATCCTGAACATAAATAGTTGGTATTATTTAACCCTCGAATACTCTCGCAGCGCAGCGGTGTAATTCCGTTTGGAGAGTTTAGTTTGTCCAACACGACGCGTCACAATGTCATAAAACCTTCCGTTCAAGTGGGTAACACTCAAACGGATTTTATTGCCATCGGTTTTACCTCGTGGCCACGATCTACACGCTCGAGCGACACGCGGCTTGCGTCAGCGACTACGGAGAAAACAAATGAAAGAAGTCGTTTAAGCCGGTTCATCCGAAAATTTTAAAGGAATTAACGCTCATCTGAGGCCTTAGTGCGAGTTTCTTTTAAAGAAAGAAAGAAAGAAAAATTGTTCATTCTGCACAAACAAAACGCACACACAATAGAAATAGACATGTTATGGACTGTTTCAAAAGTAGCCAAAAGTCTCGTATTCAACCAATAAAAGTAAAATAAAAATTTTGACTTATTGACTCCCTGGGGCCATTCATTCATTGGTTGATGTTAACTATCTTCACTTTACGCATCGACCGCGTTCGGCGTTCCTATTGGCCCTTCACCAGTGAAGGCCAGTGATATTGGATCAATTGGAGCGCCGAACGCGGTCGATGCGTAAAGTGAAGATAGTTAAAAGAAACTCGCACTAAGGCCTCTGCTCCTTTCATTTAATTTTTTGACCGTTCGGTAGTTGAGTGAAATATACCGAGTGCCGAAATTCAACATCTTTGGATCGGTTCACTAATGAATTCATTTTTCACTTTGTATTCAGACGTTTCAACCGACGTGAAACATACCGAAAGAAAATTATGAACAAAAAGTGAAGCTTCAGATATCGGTTTTAGACGTAACGTACGTGACATGTGGAGCGACAGACGGTAACGCGCACGTGTCGCTTGACGCCAGTCGCGTCACTTGTGGTCGTGAACGAGGGCTTAAGCGTACTATTTGTATGAGTGCACTGTGGGGACAATTCGACCCCTGAATTGCTGACCGGTTACATATTGATTTTCGGATGTCGGTCAGTGTTATTATGATATTTTTGTCTGATAAGAATTAAGGGCGGCCAAAAACAGTTATGTTTGTAGACTTGTTTTCTTAAAATACTTTTGGAAAGAAAAAAAAAGTGAGGAATGACTGTCCTCTTTATTATTAGTATTTTCGGATAAATCTAAATTTGTATTTACCTCACAATGCTTGAAACCAGTCTTCCAAGGAGCTAGTAATGCATGAGATTGTGCCTTTTATCCATATAAATATTACAAGGGACTACTGCAGTGAATCTCTATCTTCTAAAACATTTTAAAGTTGAAATAAATAAATCTTTTTAAAGTTGAAATATTATGTTTAAACCTCGTCAAAGTGGTTTTTGCAGAATAGAACTAGACAGACTGATTTCATTACTTATTTTTTACGTAAGTGGTTCGCAATATAATAATTAACAAGAAATTGCCAGAAATAGGTTATTCCAAACACTTACCATATATATTGCATACTTGCCTGTTTTCTGAGAAACTGAGAAGATTATCGTACGTAGTTAAAACGTACAATTTAAGTAGTTAAGGTTAATTGTTTTTTAAATTTCTTGGATCATAAAAGCGAAACCTTGGAGATTTGTGTTAAATTTCGTCTTACACCCGTTTGGTGTAATAATAAAAGGTGTAGTTCTCTTTATAATGTGGCGTTATCTACATCGCCACATGCGAGTGCGCATCAAAGACCTGACGTCACATAAATCCTGCATCGCGCAATTAAAGTTTACCGTGCAGTAGACATATTTATCCTTGCAACCAGGGGTTTGGTTTCATTAATAGAACGTAAAGTCAATGGCAAATTACAACATTTTTTTTAATTTTTTTAGATCTAAATTTTACCACAAGAGACGCAAGTTCGTTGCCTAGGGCAACGAACTTGCGTCTCAACACGGGCGGGGGGTACGGGATGTGACCTAACCGGCAGCGAGCGCGATCCCTCCCTAAGTCAGTCAGCCGTTTCGCTAGCAAGCACGGTGTCATTTATTTTTATATGTCGGCATCAGCGATGGCTGAGCGATAGTTGCCGTCATCATCTCGATTCGGTGGTATGGACTAGTGCAGGTTTACAATAAAACACGATGATACAGCAACTCAGTTAGTATTTCACTTTCAGAACAATCATCACAGTAGGTACATTACTAATAATGTTCACGCACTACTTTACACGTTCGAGCAAACCGACAGTTTTGCATAGGAGAAGTGGAGGTCTGCATCCGTTCGTTGCCCTCACAAGACTGACTCGTAGCTCAGCCACTTCCCTTACCACGACTCTGTCCACGTGACGCCCCACTCAAGCGAGCGCGTCACGGCGTTTACCCTCTCCTTAGTACTACAATAGTCAATTGAGAGACTATTATCGCTCAACTTTCATAATCTACGACATATATATAAGTCAACTACCCATGGTTTGAATGACAAGAGTGTTTACCCTTACATCCTGTATACAAGAACTCAAGATCAATCGTTGGGCAGTTGCCCGCCAGACACAACACCCGTCTGGTCGGAGGATCCCTTTTCTATGGGGGATGAGTGAACTTTACACCCTGTTCCTCATACTCCTAAAATAATATTAGTGTAGAGTTATTTGCACTAAGTACACACAGTTACAGGCTATGCCTAGGTTAAAACTTAAGAACACATGACTCTGACCATTATCACATTTAACTTACAGCTAGGTTCGCCATCGAACTTCAGTTTAAAACTTTAACTATCAAAGCAAAGACAAGTCAGCCTAACCCACTAAAAACATTTAGACCAAGAAAGATTAAAACCTTTTGCGAAGACCTTTTTGGTTACAGATTGATTAATTACAGGGATTTAGTTTAATTAATTAAACAAAAAGTTTAAAATTTGATCTTTCTACGTTTGGGATTGAAACACTAGGGCCTTGGGGTCCGAGTGTTCATCGAGTATTTTGGGATATCGCTAAGCGATAGGTCGACTCTTCACATGACCAGAGGTCTGGCCAATTTTTTTCCCAAAGAATCAGCATTGCCATCCAATGTGGCAATACTAATACATAAGGGTATTTTGGAACTATCAAATAAATTCTAACATCGAAATTAAAAAAAGTCATTTTTTCAAACAAACTAAATAGTAGTGATGGGCCGACTATGGGGTTTGCCGATCTTTGACCGGCTATCGTAACTAAACTATTGGATATATTTGATATTTTTTTTATATGTAGACCGAGAACGTCATTAGATATAGGGAGATTTATTTTTTGTCGTATTGTCATCTCCACCTTTTATGATTCAAAATAAGGAGCTGAATGCCCCCTGTTAATTTGCGGAGGGCGGTCCCTTACACCCTGTATCTTTTAGTGTTAGCTTGTCAGCTTGTTGTTGTGTAATCTTTCTAATATTGTTTTACTTAGATATTTTAAATAGTTGAGACCAAAATATTAATAACTACGAGTACTACGACCCAGATTACTCCATACATATCATAATAGGCAATTTTTCTCTTTATTTAATAGGCCTCTCGCTCTCACACATTACCAAAGAGCGAGATGAATATAGTTTGGGTATAATTTCTAATCTTGTTATTTCATTCAAACTGTTATTAGTTTCAGTTTTAGAGCTCAAATGGCCTAAAAGCTTATCTGTAAGCAACCTTTGTTATTAATAATGAAACTTCAATAATATTCCAAAAGAAATAAGGGAACTTCTTCTAAAACACTTTAAATCCAAACTACACAAATGGCTTATTACTAATTGTTTTTATAGTATAAAAGATTTTTTTGATAAAAAAGTAACAGATAAATATAAGATATTATGATACTGAGTTTTAATTAAGTTATTATAAATAGATATATTATTGTTAAGTGTTCAAGTAGATACGAAACCATAATAACCTATAATAGACATGTTATAATTGTAATTTAAAATAAACGTGTTGTAAAAAAATTTATACATGTAGGTAATTAACATGTTTAGATATTTGTGTTGTAAAAAATTTATACATTTAAGTAAATAACATGTTTAGATATTTGTAAGATCACAACTTTATAAATAAGACCTAAATGTACCATGTTTAAAGCAAATAAACATATTATATTCTATTCTATAACTCCCATTTATTTATTACTAGCTGCGCCCCGCGGTTTCTTCCGCATAAGTCTCAATCCCGTGGGAATAACCAGATAAAAGTGCTTACCCAGGATAAAGAATATCCATGTGCCAAACATCCAAATCCGTTCAGCCGTTTTAGCGTGAAAGCGTTACAAACAAACAAACTCACTTTCACCTCAGTTAGGAATTATTAGGATCAGTCAGGTAAAGTAAAAGAAATTAATTGTCAAGCTAATTGACACCCTACCTCATGTTTAATGCAACAGACTGTAAAAGAAGGGCAGTTGTGATTTGAATATACGGACCATTAAAGTTGGGAGTCAATTTGCTTCACAATTAATTTCCTTGACTTCACTTTAATGTAAATCACTTATTACAAGATAGGACAAAAATCAGTCATGACATCATGAAGAATCCCGTTCAAATTCGAAACTAATCGGTTAAACCCAAAATACACAGAAACACGGATGTAAACTGGCATAAATTCGAAATTGGAATTACCTATTATTTCAAACATGGCGTCTCATGAATTGATTCAGAAAAAACTCTGCTTGAAAAACTAGTCTGTACTTGGAAAATCTTATTTTTTTTAAATTTTAATTTAATGCACAATGTACACAACCAATTTTACACGCTAAGCTTAAACTAGTGAGTACATGACCCTGTTAGGGCGCAGCAAGATAACTTAAAACTAATATTGCAAAAGAGGTATCCAATATCACACAAATATCATTAGGAGTTAAATATTAAATTAATTAAATTTATATCTAACATTTCACTTCATTTACTTAATAACAATTGTCTGAGTGTCTTAAAGTTTAAATTAATTACTGAAAATTAGTTGAATAAACCAAACATTACTTGATTATTAATAAATAGAAAAAATATAAAATCATAAATATATCATCACTATGTCAAATCAAATTAATAAAATCACAATATAATGTCAACATGATAAAAATAAAAATATAATAAAGATACACCATTCGATATTTAAAATGTCGTACCAAAATTTTATCGAATGTCAAAAATTAAAATCATTCACCAATTTAATAAACGAAAACATGTCATATAAATAACAAATAATCACAAATAGTATTTACATACAATAGAACCTATAATAAAATGAACACATGATATATATTTTTAATTCTATTTTAACATTTTATCTTCCATAAATTCTTTAATATTATAATATCACTTTTCCAAGAGATTTTCCGACTTTAGTCTAGCTTTAAATACACATACTGCTCTCGTGGACCGTTCTTTCTTCGCCAAAGATTTTGAAATACCTAAATCAGTTGAATAAAGTATTTCTTTGTATCGCACGCCGTGGAATGCGGAACAATTGTACTACTTAGTTAACTTTCTAGTAAAAATTCTTCAGGAAACTGTTCATGCAGGAATGTTGTTTCGCTGATCGATAGCGTTTTATAGCTTCTACATTTTGAATTGTTTAAAGCCCCGTTTTAATTGGATCAATGTTCCTTAACTTTAACTTTGTTGCCAGCAACATTTGATGTTACAAGATGTTCTTTGGTTTACCATTAAAGCTTTTAAGGTGGATCCGCCGTGGTAGCCCGCGAAATGTAATTTTTCTTACGTTTTTTTGCAATTTGCCCGTCTGACACTGACTAGCGTGTCTAATACCGAAATTCCACGTTCCTCGATTTTGCGGACGGACATCGACGAGCCTGGACGACTGACGCCGCGACGGACCGTGCGAAGGTGTACGTGCGGGGTATCGCAGACATCGAAAGTTCCTCGGTGCGCGGTGCGTGGCGGTCTGTGGTCGTCTGCCCTGCGTGTCCGTCTGCAATATTGCCGATCGTCGGATTCCACCATTATATGACCACTTTGGCAGAATCATAATAGGAACATTATTAATCATCGTAAAAGTCACAAACTGACAATTCATAACATAATTTTCTGCATGCTGATTAATAATACGCAATAATTCATCTGTTTGACCGTTTTCTATGGAGATTCGTAAAATGTTCCACAAGTTATGAATTGCTTTTGTGTCAAATTAAATGAATTGCTGGGAATTCAGGAAATTAATTGCTTTTAGAGGAATTGCTAACGTGACCGTTTTACGCCCCCTGCAAATTGCCAAAAACGTAAGAAGAGTTGATGAAGGTTGTAACTTGATGAAGATATGTCCCATGTTGAATACCCTCATTGGAAAATCTGTATCACGATTCACGATCACCTGTGACTCCTTCCATCTTTCGCGTATCAAACACCAAGGAATTAATTTACATTCAATAAATACATATTAAAGTATGTAGGTAAAAGTTATTTCACACACAATTTACATAATCAGCCTATAATGGTCCCACTAGTGGGACACAAGCCTCCTGTCTGTGAGAGGGTGTGGGCCATAATCCACCACGCGGTCCCAGTGCGGTTTGGTAGATGTCACATGTCTTCGAATTTTTAGTTCTAAGACATGCCCGTTTCCTCACGATGTTTTCCTTCACCGTTTTGAGAGCAGTGGTGATGAAATTATTTACACAAAGTAAAGCGGCTGTCAGGGTTCGACCCTACGACCTACAACTCGTAAGTCGCGGCCGTTACCACTGGGCCACCACTGCTCTCAACAACAATTTCACAATTTGACACCCACAAATACTGAAAAATTCTTCATTTCATCGACGACCCAGTTACCGAATTCGATAACATTCCGCCATTGGTATTCCACAAGTATTTGCGATCCGATAACTATTTACCATTAAGGCGAGGTTCTGTTCTGGGGGCTTAAAACGGCCACTTTGGCAGATTATTCTGCCAAAGTGGCCGTAATAGGAAAATATTATGACTCATCGTAAAATGTCACAAACTGACAATTCATTTATGATCTGCGTGCAAATCATATTAGAAAAAAAAGAAAGAAAATACATTTATTTAGCACAGACAGGGCACGCAACACAATGTAACTAAACAAGTTAAAAAAAAAAGCAACAAGTACGAAATAGAAATAGAAATAGAATAGAAAATTGTTTGTCCAGATAATACAGTTAGCAGGTTTGCAGGCTATACAATATTTATTACCTATAATCAAAATTTTACAAGGTAACAATTATTTAGCAGGTTTGTAGCTTACAATATTACCTATAGCTAGGTTACACAAAATGTTTACCAGTGAGATAATTTACCAGTAAGATAATTCATCTGTAAAATGGTTCACAAATTATGAATCGCTTTTGTGTCAAATTATAGGAATTGCTTATGACAGCTGGGAATTAAGGAAATGAATTGGTTTTAGAGGAATTGCTAAAGTGGCCGTTTTACGCCCCCTGGTGTACGACAATAGTATTATGTGGTAACTGGGAATTATTATTATCCGTAGTCAGTAAACCAGTTATTATAGGATTCTCTGTTACGTTGTGAACGTCTAAATGTGGATAGAACGTTAATGTTATTGTATTGTCCTTGTGGCTGTTTTGGAGTGAGAGCCTTGTACCTACTCTGAATTGATTGTTATTACATTTTAGTTATAACGTAATTATAACCATAGCCTGCAGGTACCTACTTTTATTTAAGCATTGTGTTTCGTGCCCAAAAGGCTGACAAATGGATGAAAAGTTGTTTTTTTTTCTAAAAATTAGTTTTCAAGTCGACCAATCGAAAAGTTAGCAAGAACTCAACACAATCTTGCGCAAAAATTAGCAAAGATAAGTCAAGAGAAATTAATCTCTGGCTAACCATGACTCAAATGAAAATAAAAGAATAACTTTTACATTTAGGTTGTAACTTACCAATTATTACAGATTATTCACTCCGCAAAATCATTTAAATAAAAAGCGACTCTTGCTACGATACAATAAAGTGCAATTCAGGTCACACAGCGCTACCATAACCTACAGTTATATTCACGAAGAAGTTGCTTCTTCTACGTTACTCTCAATAAACTGGCCCGCCGCGTACTTGTAGCTTCGTACCTAAAATGCGGAGTGCACCTTCTGTAATATTCTGTGTATACCTTGCAAAATACGCGGTTACCAAAAAAATGTCACTAATAGGCCTACAGATTAGCCTAATTACTTAAATACTGTAGGTAGGTACACGAAACGTAGTAACAATTAATTAATAATAATAAATTAATTAAAATAAATTATTTATTAATTAATATTATTATTAGTCGGAATTTACAGTACGACCCAACTTAAGCCCCCCGCAGACATGCGCGACGCGACTTTAGTAGAACATTTTTTTATGAAAACTTCATGGAAAATGTTCTACAAGAGTCACGTCGTCGCGCCTTTAGAAGTTCCTTCGGCAAAATTCGTCTCGAATTTGGCAGTGACAATAACGTTTCATGAGTCGTGACTTCATGAGTGGACCGAAAATACACGATTGTTAGTACCTACCTATTCGTTTTAGTCGTTAGATTTTATTACATCATTGTAACCTTTCAGTTGTGTCCTACTATTTCTTTGACCTTTCAGTTCGCGTGTCGCCGGCGCCTAAAGTAAGTAAACAAGATAAAGTTTAAAGGTTCTAAAAGTTGTGTTCTCTGTGTATGTTATGATTGTGTCTTTCGATTTTTTTAGACTACGGGGCTTAAGGGCAGGCCTTTATTAGTATTCTGAAAAAATCTCACCGTGAAAACTTAGTTGAAGTGAGCTGTCACTCCACCTGACGCTAGGGATTGACAGCTCACTTCACCTAAGTTTTCACGGTGAAGTGTTTAGAGAAACGGCCTCGCGCGAAGTGACTTGCGTCAGGCTGCGTCCTTTTTAAAACCGATCGACCGACGCGTCGACGCGACGCGATGGTCGCGTCCTTAATGTCACTTTTTATTGGGTGAACTTGAACGTGTGGTCGTGTGCCGACAAAGGGCGTTTTCCGGAAAAAAGTGACATATGGACGTGACGATCGCGTATTCGCGCGACGATCGGTTTTAAATAGCACGCGGAGGCAAGCGACGCGCGTGCGCTTCATCTGTTTCGTGGTGTGTCGCGGTATAAACGACTCTAAACGACTTCTTCCATTTTTAGGGGCTCTGTCCCCAAAGGTGAAAACGGGACCTTATTACTAAGACTCCGCTGTCCCTCCGTCTGTCTGTCTGTCTGTCACCAGGCTGTATCTCATGAACCGTGATAGTTAGACAGTTGAAATTCACAGATGATGTATTTCTGTTGCCGCTATAACAACAAATACTAAAAAACAGAATATAATAAATATTTTAGGGGGCTCCCATACAACAAACGTGATTTTTTTGCCGTTTTAATAGATAATGGTACGGAAAACTTCGTGCGCGAGTCAAACTCACACTTGGCCGGTTTTTCTCCGCAGTCGCAAGACGCGTGTTACTTGAGCGTGTAGCTCGTAGCCAAGGGGTAAGGCCGGTCATTGGTCAGTCCACCTTACAATAGAATATTGACCTACTAATTAGTGTTATCTTGGTTTCTAATTAAAGCAATAGTTTTTGCATGACATCAGTCAGTTAATGCTGACCTATAATTACACCATTTCAGGGCAAAGGCCTCTTCTCATTCTCCTACGGAGAAGACCGGATAAGATCTATTTTAGCGATTTCCGACTGTTATACAGTATGCAAGGGTAAACACCGTTGTCACTCAAACCATGGGTAGTTGACTTAAATATAAAAATAAATGACCGAGTAACAACAAAAAAAAACCTTATTTTCATTAAAAGATTTTAAAAAGTAAATATCCGTTACTGTCCCGATACTCATGGATACACGTTCGAGAGAGCTGCAAAACAGCTGACGGCCGGTCATGTAACGTCCCGCGCGCCCCGCCCGCCCCCGCCAACCGCCGGCCGCCGTGTTGAGACGCAAGTTCGTTGCCCTTGCGTGTAGGGTGAAATATTCTGGTGGAAAAAGGTAGATTTTCTTTAAAAAAAAAAGTTGTATTTTTCCATTGATTTTACGTTCTTTAAATGAAACCAAACCACTGGTTTTAAGGATAATGGTGTTTACACTAACACCCTGTATACAAGAGCAGATTTCTTCACCGTTAGTTCCTAGTATCTAAGTCCCCTGAGCTACTTACCTGAGGCTACTTACACCCAAGTAGCCTGAATTCCTCTTACGCTGATGTCGGTCGCGTACGGTCGGTCGCGTACGCGTAGCAACGTAGTACGCGCTGCGGACGTCAGCGTCGTTGCTATTTAGAACACAATGCATATACGCACGCGCGAACGACGTACGCGACCGACATCAGCGTAAGAGGAATTCAGGCCTTAGGCTGATATCGACAACGTTACTTAGCTCATGCTTTGGCCGTCTCTATCTTGCACTTTTGTATTTTGCCAGTGGTACGACAGTGACGGGAACAGAACAGATTGTTACATTAATAGATCTCGGCCGTAAACTCTAACCTTCGAGTAAATAAACCCGGAGTAAAGTTACAACAGGTCCTGGGTTCGATTCCCAGGTCGGGCAAAGTGTTATTGGATTTTTCTACCGGGAATTTCTCAGTAGCAGCCCGGAGTCTGGATTCGTGCCCAGTTGATGGCAATACGCTCGCCTCCTATTACATGGAACTTAAAAACATAACTAGCGAAATGTAAGTGTACTATACATACACCACTGCTCAACCCTTCGGGGAAACAAGACGTGATGTTATGTTATACTAAAGTTGTAACAGAATTACCTTAGGCTTAACCATACATTTTCGATGTCATGACGTTACCTACTCCGGGTTTATTAATGAGAGGTAAGAGATAAACTTACCCACAATAAACCGCATCGCATTCACAATCTGTCAAAAAACCCATCACTTGACCAACATTTTTGACAAGTTTGACAGATTGCACCTTGAAGGTGAACGTTTTTTATGTAAGAGAATTGGCCCTCTGCAGGCATAGCATGGCGCTTTCTATCTCTACGAAGAATAGACATAGCTTTTTCTATACAAAGTGACAGTTCGTTTCTTCATTTTTGACATCCACCGTAGAAATGTTTCTACAATCTGTCATTTTGTCTTTCATTTCTAACGATCTTTGTTTTCGTCTTTTTGTAGGTCTAGACTATTTCGGAAGAAAGTTTTCTATCCTTACTGTCAAAATCACACTGACAACCGATAAATCCTATGACAAAACCGACAAAACAAAGAATTCTGAGTCGAATTATGTAAAAGAGTGAATTTCGTAAAAAGTGCAGTTGACTATTTCTACTTTGCTTCATACCGTCTACAGGAAACGTAATTTTTGTCTACTCTTCCGTCGACAAAACGGTGCTCATGCTACGCCTGCTGACGTCGTGATGCGAGAGCTCAGTGATCCAAATGTTTGAAAAAATTGTCAGGAAAAAAAAACGAGAAAAATGAAAAGTTTATATTTACCTAAAATCTTTTTCGTAAATAACTCTAACAAACAAGCTTTGATTGTTTATTCACAGTTGCTGACTTAGTTGCTAACTAGCACTTCATTAATCACCTGAGGGACTACAAATTCGCTGATTAATTGAATTTCAGTTTTTTAATTGATTAGTTCTTGAAATAACTTTGAAATCTTTGCCTAATTACCTCTGCTTATTTCTTAGCTCTCTTCGTCAAAAAAAAATCTAATGATTTTTTTGGGATTCCTTTTTAGGTATTAAGATGTCAGCTATATCTAAGTAGAAACGGCGGTATGCGTAACACACTTACAGTAGCAATGGCTTTCATTTTGACAGTTCAACAACTTTCATTGCGTTATTAAAGTTGTTGAGCCGACAAAACGAACATTTATGAAGCAATGAATTTTAGTATTATCCTTCAAAATCATTCTTCTTCTTTTTTTCGTGTGGTTAGTGACTAACCTGATGTCAGAGTTTTAAAGCCGCCCAAGGGCCTCTGACTTGGCTTCACATGTCGTCGAGAAATATCTCGTAAGCAGCAGGTTTCCTAAAGATGTTCAAAAAAATAATAATGAAAAATGATGATGTTGGAAAATCATTGAGATTGTGATTGCAAGTGTGTTACGCAATTAGGGTGCGGAACTTGCAGTCCACATAAGCCTCTCCACGCCTCTGAGCTCGTGGCTAAGTAATAACAGGGTCGATCCATCAGGTTAAGCTACACACCGAGACTCCTCCGTGCATCGGAAAGCACGTTAAGCCGTTGGTCCCGGCTGTCATTCGTGGAACTTTGACAGTCGTTACGGTTCGTCAGAAGCCCGAAAGTCTGACAACCAGTCTTACCAAGGGATATCGTACTACCCAGTTACTGGGTTATGGAGGTCAGATAGGCAGTCGCTCCATAAGCCTCTCCCAAGTTTTATGTGCCTCAGCTAGATCAAAATAATTATTTGATAGATAGTACCTTTGTATATTATAATTATTTCGTATCTCTATGTATTTTACTGTGTGTACATAAATAATAAAATAAATAAATAGATAGCATGATCGGAGGCTGCAGAGATAAGTGATTGGCGCTATGGGGCGCGCGTTCGATTTCTGGAAGGAGCAACTTTTTGTATTTTTAAACTCTTTCAAGAAAAGCTTATAAAAACACAAGAATACCATACTAATATTATAAATTCAAAAGTAACTCTGTCTGTCTGTCTGTACCTGTCACCTTTTCACGCCTAAACCACAGAACGGGGAAGGATATAGGCAAATTTTTATCGAAATACCACGTGGGTGAAGCCGCGGGCGGAAGCTAGTTTATACATATTTAATTCTTGTCTACCTACTCAATATTAGTAACATGTTCTTAAAAAACATCGATAAATCCAAAATGGCGACAGTGCCAAACGTGCAAAATGTGGCCATTCATCATGCTCACCTTAATTCCCACGTCTGGTATTTGACGAATGTGTTTATTACCTGTGTGTTTGGTAACATGAGGAAAATAAGACCATCCAAGGTTTTTATTTAAAAACATTTTTGTTTTACATGTTTCTTTCTTGTTAGTCTAGTGGTTGCAAGCTCTACTGCCATTGTCTAGATTCGCAGCCCTTACACAGTCGCCTTCCAATTCAATCTGTATCGCCATCATTGAATTTGACCTCGAATCGAGATCAAGAATGACCGTATAATGGGTTCCTAATAAAATAAGAATTTGGCGTGGAAACATAAAATAAGAAGGCGCCTAATTCTTCATCAAATACCACGTATTTTAGCATAAAAAACAAAAATATCAAACAACATGTTTACTGTTATAAAATTTAATCGCTGTTCAAACATAAATGTTAGAAAATTCCCAAGCGTCGTATTATTTACCACATCTGTACACTCTCATATCAATTTCGTATTTTAATATTTTTTTCCCCGATGACCGTTTACATTCTACGTCCATTTATTTTCAGTGCCCCGGTGCACGTTTTAAAATGTATATATTTTCAATTGAAATGTCTGTTGAAAAATGGAGAGCCCTTGAATTTTTTCTAAAATATATCGTTCAATTTATTTCATTTGGAATAACATGACGGCCTTATTGCTTTCGAAATGTATTATATTTCGAGGTTTTCGAAAGTATTTTACAATTTTTTTACAATTGACCAGTTAAGTATTTTGTTGAAATTGATATTGAAAACAAAATGTTTGTTCTTACTAAAGAAATAACTAGTGAACAATATATTGTAATAATTTGATAGGCAGGTACTAACATACACAAAAGAATTTAAACTATTGAAAAATATGCTTTAAAAAAATTATTTATATGTCCATATGTTACTCCATAAGTTACATCCCTAATATTGTAAATGCGAAAGTGAGTTTATTTGTTTTTTTTTTTGGCTTTTATGCTTGAATGACTGAACGGATTTAGTTGAAATTTGGTACATGGATAGACCATGACCTAGGTTAAGACAAAGGATACATTTTATCCCGATATTCCCACGGGATCGAGACTGAAACCGCAGGGTGCAGCTAGTTTTAAGTAAAACCAGGTAAATAATTTTAGTATAATTTATTTTCTGACTAGAAATCCTTAATTATACCAAATACCAGCTTTGGCCTCATCCCTTCAAGGGTGCCTATGACAAGCCGTCAGAAACATTAAGATCATAGAAAATATTATTTACAATAATGGATGAAAACTAACATTGCTTCTCTTACCTTAAATACTAACTAAATATTTGAATTTACATTACAAAGATTATTTTGATAAGCTCTTATATATTGCGTAGAGGTCGACCTTGAAATTAACACGAATGTAAACATTTTGATACACGTACCTTTACTTGTACGAACATTGGTTCGTGGGAGCCAATGATTGTGCCAGTACACAATTAATCATATTTCATCCATCCCCGACATTTATCTTATTGAGTACATGACCCAATCGTTGGCTAATCCACGAAATAAGATAAATGTACCATCTATAGTCTCTGCAGGGTTAAATGAAAACTTCTTATAAATGCTTATTATAACTTCTATTTTTGACAAACTAGAAGTAACAGTGACTTATTTTATGTTTATTTATAATAATTGCGGTCTCAACCAAAATTAAATACATATCTACCTAATGGTATAATTATTTATATTTATAGTATTTCGGTTATGATAATTATTATGTTGCAAGCTATCTACATTATCTGTTGCATGGCAAATCGATCGAACATAGTAATGATTGCATAGTTACCTAATAGTACTAACGACAACTTACAGCTTATTATATTACAGTTTCCTAATTAACGATTCAATTGAGTGAGTACCTACATTCTATTTTGCAACCAGATTTCATCCAGATTTCGAAATTTACACATTTATCTAAAATTAACATCTAGTTACTGATATACATAGCGTGTTGCCAGCACAATTTATAATTTATCTCATAATTTATTAGCACATTATTCTTGATAGCTTAGCAACTACTAAAACTTATAATATGACGGATTATTTTTAAAGAACGCATAAATATTTTCTAGTAGGTACAATATTTAAGTTATGTTGTGTTAAAAAAAAAAGATTTATAAAAAAAGTAAAAAAAAAAAATTCTGTAGGTATCCTAAGCACTTGCACTTATTTATCACTGAATACGTTTAGCACTTACATTATTTAAAACATCATTCTGTCCCTGTCAACTTTAAACAATGTGACAGGGATGCAGATAAGTTCTAGATACGTTTAGCGGTAAATATATTCAGTCATTTTATTTCGTGATTTGTGGTGCAAACGGCCTTTGGTATCTAATTATCTACAAAAATAAAATGTAGTGTTCTTTAAAATGTCCGCCAACTTTGTATTCACATTGTAGAAAACGAATTACCGTAACACAACATCGAACAGTACTTGAAGTATTATAATTATACATCTGTTTTCTAAACGGACTAATTTTTAACTGCAATGTCTGGCTGCAACATTTTCAGAATAGCCCGGCCACTTTGACTGTAGCTCTTCAGAAAAGTAAATCAAAGTAAAGTAAAGTAAAATATATCAGCCGACAAAATTATCGGCCTCTGCAATAGTCATGTTGCCGCCATGGCCGGGCCATATATCAAAATAATAGCAGCCACGTTTTGCTTTATAGAATCCTCTTGAATGCGGCCTTAAATACTATGTATGACACCGATGTAGGCCCACTAGCATCACAAATCACCTAATACGTATAGTGCTAAACGAATTTAAATCATTGTTCTATTTTAGTCAATTGTTTGTAGATGACAGAGACAGAAATATGTTTTAAAAGTAGTTCTATTTTTTATAAAAACATAAATTCGCAAAATTTTCGAATTTCCTCCATTTTCTTTGCAGTCATTTCTTTGTGCCATGCTTTCATTTTGCTGCTGTGCAATGTTAGTAGCATGGCGTGTTTTATTGTTACCTCTATCTTTCGTACTATACCACAAGAATGAAAGAGATAGGGCGCTTAGTTTCACAGATAATCGCAAAAATGTTGGACCATAGTTGAACTGCCTTGGTATGAAGAGCATCAGTCAACTATGTTTTGACAGCTGCCGTAGTACCCACGGTACCTACGACAAACATCAGTGGAAGGGATAAAAATGTTTAGCGCTAAACGTATTTGGTGATTTGTTATGCAAACCGGCCTTAATTAAACATAAAATATTATATGTACACTATATATATAACGATATATTCATTAAACGTGATATGTTCTAAGTTATAATAAGTAATACTGACATTCATGAGTTCATGACTATTATACACATTTGTACCTAACTAATAAAGTTCATTAGCGCTTTTCCCCATTTAGTATTACTATATCGTAATACTGCTTAAATGTATAATTGCAGTGAAAGGGAAAGTACTAAAATAGGTCAACTTTGATATAAGTTTTTGGGTTTTTCAATTCGGAGAGTTTTAGAATATTTTTGAGCTAAATATTTCTGGTTGGGTGACGGTTATGTAAAAGCTATTAAGTTTTTGAAAGACCTAAACTTTCACTTAGTAGAACATGAATGAATGGAAACTATTTTGATGCTTAGTTATTTCAGAGAATAATGAGAACCTATTTAGAGACCAGACGGGTGTCGTGTTTGGTGGGCAACTGCCCGACGATTGATGTCGGGAAGTTATATATATTCTCATTGCGTGGTAAACTTTGCTTGCCTGAAGCAGGATTTCGCATATGGCAATGTAGACCACAAGTACCTTCAGTGCAAACTAAAGAATCTAGTTCCAGAGTTTTAGTTTATATTTAAAGGTACTATTATGCCGTTTTTTTACGGTGTGTGCAATTTACGATCTCTTTGATTATTATGTAATGGGAAATCATGTAGTAGGTATATATCTTGTCTCACTCTTTGCCTTTCAGTCTAAAGTCAAGCAGGATTCCGAGCGATATTAACTTAATCCGCCTCACTTGATGTAATGCATATCAATAGGGTGTCCTATTTCCTTTTTATTTGAGATTTACCCAAAAACGTATTACCTCAAAGTCGGCCAATATAAAAATATTACAATGAGGCCGCCATCTTTAATTCGAATATGATGACGAAATTTCGCACAAAACGTTCTTCGTATTTTTATTCTATTGAATAAATTATTGAAATATTTTATGAAATACTCCGATGTTTATTACTTACTGTGTTCGTTTTGGAACTAGGGACCATAAAAAAATTCATATTATAATAAATATTTCAATATGAAATGATGAAATGGAATTTTCATTTTGACGAGTCATTATATGAAATATATGAAGAGAGAAATTAATGTTACTTCTTTGTGAAAAGTTAAATAATGGTTTTTAATTATTGGTGTCATTGTTTATAGATTATTGAAAAAAAAACATGATTCTGCTTAAATTACATTAAACCCTATTTATTTGGGGCCGGCGCTACATGTATTTTTCTTCCATACTTCTCGCAAAAAATATAATTACTGTTGTAAAAAAAACTACTATAAAATATTCCAGTTCACCTGACTCAAATCCATTTTGACAAAATTACGATGTGTCCTTGAGCAGACTTTTAGTGACACACAGTAATAACGTCGCATTCGACAAAATTTAATATCCGGTGTTCAGTTGCATCCGGTTAGACTGGAAACCGACCCCGACATAGTTGGGAAAAGGCTAGGCAGAATAAAATGAAGATGCTATTTAGTGAAATTTAATTGGCTTTAATTGTATTATGTTTGGAAAATGTCTTACGAATATAGGTATTTATTAGGATTTTTTTGAAGTGATCTCTTTGTAATATTTTCATACAAAACTGAATAATGTTCCGTGAATCTATTTACACAGTGCGAGGTTGACTATGAAAAATTATTTATAGAAAGTGCTTGAAAAATTATAGTATTTTTTAAGGAGATCTACTTCTAAAATTTCTAGGTGGTTTTTAACCGACTCCAACTATTTCAATATATTTTTATATCTGTAAACCTATTTAGTTAATTTTAATAAATAAATTTTTTTTCTCTGTTTATTTAAAAATGAACGAACTATAAAATTTCCACGATATTTAATACCTAATAAATAATTAATATACACCTAAAATACACGAAGAACGAACATGGGCGATTAGCAAAAATAAAAGCATCTAGGTACAACTAAAGTTCTTAATTGTCAATAGTAATAATAAAGTAATCAGTCTGAAAGAACCACCAAATCGACCATAAAATAAAATAAAATTTTTAATAGACTACATGAACTTTTTTTTAAAATCTCTAAGCCATTAAAACTTTAAGATTTTTTAAATTTATAATTCGAAACATATTTCTTTATTTTTAAAACATGGTCGTGTCTACGTGTAACTTTAACTAATATTTTAATTATAATTTAAGTTTATATTATTATTCTGTATACGTTCCTAACGATATATTTTACAAAACATTTTTACACTAACATTTATTTACAGAAGTATCACAGGAATTTGTAAATGAATAAATATTTTATGTAACCGGCGGGTTATGTCTTGTTTTGATAAACTTGACTAGACAATGTGGAGCATAATAAAACTCCTATGATTTTTCAATAGCGAGATAATTTTTATCTGACGAATAAATGTGACAGTTTGACTTATTTTATACGCAAAATCTGTCAATCAAATTATTTTTACCACAGATAAAAGTTATATGATTGTCGAAAAATCTGCCCTAAAATAAAAATTAAAAAAAAACTTATTTGTTTAAAGTTGATGGCTACTATTCAATATTTCATTCACTAAATGCTCATAGTTATACAGCATGTAGCTATCAGAAAAGTGTGACCATATTTAAGGGTGTGGTACAGAGCAGACCAAACTAAACAACTTTCTCCATGGGACCAACATCGTAATTGCGAAAAAATTATCAACTGTCCCATACAAAACTTCAATACCTACTCGACCCAAATATACAACATTATTTTTTGTTTATGCTAAACCCGAAAAGGGGTCATTTTACTCATCATTTTGAACAACTTTTTCTATGGGACCAACCTTGAAATCGCGAAAAATAAATCAGCTGTTCAGTACATTTGTGTCCACTTAAACCGATAAAATGTATGGAACACCTGATTTTTTTTTCGCGATTTCAAGGTTCATCCCATAGATAAAGTTGTTCAAAATGATGAGTACAATGACCCCTTTTAGGTTTTAGCATAAACAAAAAATAATTTTGTACACAGTATGCAAGGGTAAACACCGTTGTCACTCAAACCATGGGTAGTTGACTTAAATATAATAATAAATGACCCAGTAACAACAAAAAAAAACCTTATTTTCATTAAAAGATTTTTAAAAGTAAATATCCGTCTCTGTCCCGATACTCATAGCTACAGCTGACTGAAGAGGGACCGCGCGGTCATGTAACGTCCCGCGCGCCCCGCCCATCCCCGCCAGCCGCCGCCCGCCGTGTTGAGACGCAAGTTCGTTGCCCTTGCGTGTAGGGTGAAATATTCTTGTGGAAAAATGTAGTTTTTTTTTTTTAATTTCTTTTTTTCCATTGATTTTACGTTCTATAAATGAAACCAAACCAGTGGTTTCAAGGATAACGGTATTTACACTAACACCCTGTATATTCATTATTTTTCATCCCATGGAGAAAGTTGTTTAGTTTGATATTCCGCACCCTTAAATATGACCACAGCTTTCTGATACATGGTGTAAACAAAGTGATGATTTACATTACAGTAAAGAACTGTTTTTTTTTAAAGATAAACACCAGAGCACACTAACAGCATGGCAGGGCATGGCACGACAAAGACATTTCGTTAGTAAGTTGCAATGATTTTGAATTTTATTTTAAAACGCTTAGCATTCACATTTCCTTGATCCTGAAGGATTGGTATGCCAATGAATACTTTACTGTGCTATGCCATGCTGTCAGTTTGTGCGCACCGGCCTAAAGACATATTTTGTAACCAAAAATAGCAATTTCTTTCATTTCACTCCTACAACGGAACAAAAAGAAACAAAGAAAATAATGTGCCGTGATTTAATTATTCAAATGTATTTTTCTTCCACGAAGTTAATGAAATTGTACACTGCGTAGATAGCGTTTCTTTCTTTTTAAAACAAACGAATTAAGAAAATAATGAGGGAATTCTTTGTTAGAAAATCTTAATAGGTAGGTACTTGTCAAGTACAACTCCACCCATAAAACGTACATGTACAGTCATTAATGTTTAATTGGGCAAATCTACAAAGGACTTTAATATTTTTGTTAAATTCATCTATAGTATTAATTATTTCTTACGATTTTAAGTTTTGTTATTAATTTCGTAAATATATATTTTTTTACAAATGCTATGTAAATATTTGTTTTCTCGACAGTGATATGAAGGTATTTGAACTTATAAATGTACTGATGATAAAAATAATTACTATGACACGTAATAATCTAATTCCTTGGCATCGAAGCGCAGCCGCTAATAAGCCTTAGTAAGGCTAATTTACATTTCCATCATAATATACTTTCTATTAATTCTAATATCACAATTCACACAAAAGACGGCGCTTAGTATTTTTAGAAGACTTAAAAAAAATAAAAATTATAATGAGCAAACGCTTTTCGCATAAAACTAGCGGTACATCTTTGCACAATAAGTAGCAATGCAAGACTGACAAGTCCGCTTACTTTTCCCTCAATCATTGTGCAAAATAACTTGATCATTCAACGCGTCGCTTACGTCATTCATACTGAGACTGCCTTTTGTATGCATTGTGTCAATACTGTTTGTATCCCATACCAGTCTTCGGGCGTTCAAACCACGTCACTCTTGTCAAGCAGCCCGTTATTGCTGTTGTCATCTTCTTGTCAAATGTGATACTCTCGGAGCGGCCGTACTGACTCAGCCGATGACCTTGGAGTGGGGTCGACTCCTGACAGGCCAAGAGAACCACTCCGGCGCACCACCAAGGTTTTAGTCCCGTAGTCAGTGACGAAGTTTTCGTTCCGTGTCGGTGTGTTCGCCCTGACGCTTTGGTACCCGCAGCAAAGAGGATACCTCGAAGTCAGGATCTTTTTAAAGGCTTCCCGAAACTCCGTATTGAATATTGAATATATGATAGGGTTGAACGCCGAGTTTGAGTAGCCAAGCCACGTTAGGATTTTGAAAGCCAAATCTGTAACAAATTGATTATATCAAACTTTCTGCTAATGTTAATAAAACACGCTAACGCTCGTCGTACTTTGAAGTAATGTTTCAATGAGGGTTTTGAAAATGTTTCAGAAAGTCTATTAAAGTTGGTCTCAAAGTTCTTTTTTCATAATGTTATTTGATGTCTTGTATTATTGTTATCTATAAAGTCTACGGTATAGAGTCATAAATAAAGTTTTAAACGCATCTATGACGGAGTATGTATATTGGTATCGAATTTCGTTAAATTCAATCAAGTACTACCTACGTTAATCAATACAGCTATTAATTGATTTACTAAATAAACAGAATATATTATTCGTAGGATTAATTTTGATTTCAACTTAATATTTGTATGTAGAATTGCAATTAAAATTATAATTATTTTGCATTAACTACTCAGCTCAATCTCACTTGAAAGTGAATTACTGAATCAAATAACACAGTAACTTAATACGTGTGGCAAATGTAATTAAATTCAACTGTTGCTCATATCTTAACTAATATTAGTTTAGTATATAAGTTTGTTTGTTGCGCTTTCACGCTGAAACTTGGCACATGGGTAGACCATGATGACCTGGAATAGGACATAAGATACTTGTATCCCGATACTCCCACGGGATCGAGACTTACGCGGGTGAAACCGCGGGGCGCAGCTAGTTAATAATAGATGTATAAAGAACGTTATTCTGAGTAAGTAGCTGAATCCCTAGTTTTACCTAATGTCTATCTGATAGTGAACAAAGTTAATTTTGAATTACGACCATTTCGCACATTATTATTTATTTAGATTATATACAAGGTGGAGACGACAATACAACAAAAAATGAAACTCCGTATATCTAATGACGTTCTCGGTCTACATACAAAAAATTAATCAAATATTTTCAGTAGTTTAGTTACGATAGCTAGTCAAAGATCGGCAAATCCCATAGTCGGCCCATCACTACTATTTAGTTTGTTTGAAAAAATTACTTTTTTAATTTCGATGTTAGGATTTATTTGTTAGTTCCAAAATTCTCTTATGCATTAGTATTGCCAGTGTTTTCATTTATTGTTGTATTGTCGTCTCCACCTGGTATATTGTGTTCTATTCTATTTATTTATTCATAGTGTGTATGGTACAAAATGTGTAATGAATAATGAAACTTTATTGAATAATGAAACTTTATTCATAGTGTTTATGGTGTGGTACTAATTGTGTGTGCAGCAATAATGAAACCAACATAATAAATTCTAACTAATATTATAAATGCGAAAGTGAGTTTGTTTGTTTGTCACGTTTTCACGCTAAAACGGTTGAACGGATTTGGCACAGGGGTACACCTTGACCTGGAGAAGGACATAGGCTACTTCTATTTTTAATCTTGAATCGCAGACTATGCCGCGGGCAACAGTTAGTAGATAATAATATACAGGGTAATTCGTTGAGAAGGGTCGGAGTAAATAATCCCTCTGCCAAAATTCATATCATAATTTTTAAATCTGCATAACTATTGAAGAGTAAAAATAAAAATGCAATATAGGATCCGACGTTTATAGTCCCCCCCTTCCTTTAATAATGCACAGCGTTTAATAGAAGCGTGCTATGAGATTAATATTTGCTTTAGAATAAGCCATTCTCGGTTCAGAATGGCTTAGTCTCCGTTCAGGGAATTATAATAAAAATCCAGGAGAAAATGTGAGCTTCACCTCTATTTATGTAAATATTTTTATTTGCTAAGTCTGTGAGGTTTATTATTATATTTTCTCGCTGTTTATTTTTCGTTTTGGCTTTTTTGGCGTGGTGTGTATCGGTAGGTATCAAATAGCAATGACAAAAAAAAAAAAAACACGGTATCAACCGCTTTTTGTGCGTACTATCATGAGTTTTAGAAAACGTTTTTGTTTTGTTCTTATTGCTACATTACCCGGCAATTACACCACGGTATAAAAAATGTAATCTTCATGTGCATCTACACGCAGTCGCTGACCCCCAAAAAAAGTTGTTTTTTTTTTGCCTTGTCATGTTTATATATCGAGTATATGTGGAGTTTCGCTAGTTAATTTAATTTGACCCTGTTAACAAAACCTGTAGAAAACTACTTTTAAAATTTTCAAAAAGTTGAACAAACTAATTGTTCACAATACATTTATCTAAAACAGCGACGATATGATCACCGCTTCAGTTCTCACCGCGAACAACCGAAGTATGAAAAGACGCGTTGAAGCCACATGAGCGAAGTTAAACGAACTAAGCGTCGTTCCCACAGTGTGGCCTGTGCTTTATACATGACCTACCCACATGTATCAAAACTTGTATATGGGTTTAAAACGCGACGTCAGTTATACAGAAAATACTCACCCGGTATACATGTTTTACAAAACGCAGCGACGATGTTAACACAGAAGAACGGCACCCAGCACAGAAGGAACACTCCCATGATGATGCCAACGGTGATGGCAGCCTTATGATCTGACACGTGGTATGGCGACGAGTGGACGTGGGTGTGCACGCGGGTTCGGACGGACTTTGTCCGGTTGTCCGGCATCTGAACCGTCCGGGTGACGGCCCGGATCGACTTCACGTGTTTTTGAGCGTAGCAGTATAGTCTGTGGAAGAAGGTAGTTGTTATTAAGCAACCCTGCGCAAATTCTACATGTTGTCTACTGGTTTTGTTAATTGTTTACATTTAAAGCCGGATTTACTTTACGAAACTAGTTGCGCAATCTTAGTTATTATTTTTTTGTATATCTATTTACACGTGAAACTATCAATGAATAACTACATAAGTTTGCGCAATTAATTTTGTAATGTAAATCCGTCTTCAACAATTTGTAAAGACAAATTTTGATAAGTGCGGTTAGGCTTTACAGTAGTCGCTTATGATGTGTAACATCTGACATCTTGGCTGACAGTACCAATGTCTCGGAAAATGGGTTGGTATCTGATGGCCAACTCTTGCAGCACGCACGCTCATTGGTCAAATTCATGTCATTCAATTTCATTTCAGATTGCTGGAAGCAATCTGTGGGAGTGGTAGCGACAAGAAAGATGTGACACATCAAAAGGTGAACAAAATAAATGTCTGAAACAACGTCAATACACGTTTTGTATATTATGTATTTGACGTTATCATCCGCATGCGACTTTTGAATCGAGTTTCCGAAAAATGACGTGGAGACGTATAGTTGAAGAAATTGTTTGGTATACAGGCAAAAATATTCACAGGATATTAGGTACTACACAGCATACTCACAATATTTTTTAAACTACTTGTATCTATAGCTTGTTCAACCGTTCCTAATTATTTTGTGCCTGATTATTTGTAACAAACGTTAAAACTTCGCCTTGTTTCTTGATAATAAGCCTGTGAAATGCCAGTAAAAAACTATAGAGTAAAATATAAAGTATCAAATGTTACTTTCTATGAATGTCTCGTTAATATTTATTTTGTCAAAAGAAATATGTATTATCAATGTTATTTATTTTCGCAGTTGTCTCTTACGGTTAGTTTATAACTCCCTAAACGACGATAAAGATGTTATTTATGTACCTAGGTATGTACAGTCACGAGCAAAAATATGTATACACTCAGCAAAATTCAATAACGATTTTCTCATGGAATTAAAATTGTAACTTTGAGATGATAATTTTTTCATAATAATAGGGGTTCCAAAATACTATATTCGTAATATCATAAAGTTACAATCAATACAGTAGGAGAAAATCACTTTTAAAAGTTGCTAAGTGTATACATATTATTGCTCGTGACTGTACATATCATGTTATTATGTAGTTAGGGCTAAGGTGACTTTGGTGCACGAAAATACTTTCTTTTTTTGCAATAAATAATTTAACGTCGACGCATAGATTTTTTCGTTTCATATTAAAAGCCAATTAAAGATTACCTAGTAACCAACCTTGCAAGTTTTTTACTCATTCGAAATTAAAAGTAGCATCAACTCAGCCCACTGCTGGACATTCGCCTCTCCCAGGAGGCGTCCAGTTTGTACCAGTTATCT
The DNA here is from genome assembly GCA_947363905.1 of Lithophane semibrunnea. Classification (NCBI taxonomy): domain Eukaryota; kingdom Metazoa; phylum Arthropoda; class Insecta; order Lepidoptera; family Noctuidae; genus Lithophane; species Lithophane semibrunnea. The sequence continues at coordinate 7,286,485 of OX376209.1, forward strand.
TTTGACGATCGTCTTTCCATCTAGCTGGGGGGCGTCCCATGCTACGCTCGTCGATTCGCGGTCTCAACTCTAGGACTCGTCTGCTCCACTGGCCATCGGTCCTTCGACAAACATGGCCAGCCCACTGCCACTTCAACTTGCTTACTCTGCATTCTATGTCGGTAACTGCATATAGTAATCGGTCGCTCAAAGTGTTATTGAGTTATTCCCCCGTGCCTTAGGGAGCACATTTTAAAAGAGTAACGGTGGAGTTTCTTGCCCATTCTTCTCCATACGAAAACTACCTTTTGGAAGCGGCGACTAGAATCAGTCTTATTGTTATGTAAATATTTGACGTTTCAAAAGTGCCTTTTCTGTGCCTAATTGAAATAAATAATTTGTTTTATTTTTATTTTTTTTATTTACGCTTTCAGGGTATTTGACCCTGAAAGCGTAATCTGTCTGTTATTTTACCGTAAACGAAACAAAAGAGGATATTAGAAATAAGTACATTGTTCTAGTTCTAATTACGCACAATGAAAGAGTCTATTAGTAACCTATTCATAAAATAATACCTAAATATTTCATCAACTCACAATATTTAACCAAGTACCCAAACAAAATTAATACTATGTTTAAATAATTTATCTCTAAAACAAAATTATGAACTAAAATTTTGATGAAATCTCGTCAAAGCCAGTTCATGATTAATCCTCTTTAATTATTACTTGAATGTAATATTATAAGCTAAATAAGCTAGATAGTCTAGTTATTTGACATATCTGGTAATGGAATGTATAGCACCACAGAGCACGGAGTCGCCGGCAGCGTCTAGAGACGGCAGTACGAATTATCTGCATGGTCCTCACAAGATCTGACCAAGACAATGTCAACTTGCCGAACCTTTTCCCAACTATGTTGGGGTCGACTTCCAGTCGAACTGGATGCAGCTGAATACCAGTGTTTTACATGGAGCTACTGCCTATCTGACCTCTAAAATCCAGTGACTCGGTAATACGATACCCCCTTGGTAAGACTGGTTGTCAGACTTTCGGGCTTCTGACGACCCGTAACAACTGTCAAAGACCCATGAATGACAGCTGTGACCAACGGCTTAACGTGCTTTCCGAGGCACGGAGGAGTCTCGGTACGCAAAGTTGGTCCACGGACCAACTCCGGCAAGCGTGGCTTAACCTGATGGATCAACCCGGGTGGCTGTTATTACTTAACCACGAGCTCCTGACCAGAACAATGTTTGGACTTTAAAAGAAACTTTGACCTTTGAGTTGGTGATGGTGTTTCTTCTCCGAGCAGTCAGATAGGAAACGCCGACTTCATCTAGTTAAAAAATTTTTTTGACGTGTAAAAGTGTTTGAACAAGCCTACTTACAGTAATAAATATAATATAACATCACGCTTGTAATCCCTGAAGGGTTAGGCAGAAGTGTACCTATAGTACACCCACATTTCGCCAGTTATGTTTAAGTCCCATATTATAGGGGTGAGCCAATTGCCTTCAACCGGTCACAAATCCGGACTCCTGGCTGCTACTGAGAAATTCCTAATGGAAAAACCCAACAAAAATTTGATCGACCTGGGAATCGAACCTAAGACCTCATGCTCAGCAGTAGTGCTTGCGACCACTAGACCAACGAGGAAATAAATCTCATTTATTGTTTATCATCGTGGAGACGAAGGTGCGTTTAGCGCGCCATTTTTATCATCTTCGCTATTCAAAGCAGCCAGTTTCTAATGAGTAAACCGTGACACGTTTAGTTTGTATGGATAGTATAGACAGTGCCGCCTCTAGGAGCGGCCGCCGAGACGTCTCCGTGCTCTATTTGCACCTCTATAGCGATACGGCAAATAGTTGTGGTGTCTGAAACCCCCTTTAATTAAGCTGTAGTCTGTTTGTGTTTCGATGTTCTACATGGGCCTAATTTCCCTCCAAAGCCTGGAGGCAACATGTTCACATTGTTTTGAGAAAACGGTCTTAAAATTGTTTGAGGAACATTTGGTTTATTGAAGTATCATAATGATGCCGATAATTTTCTCGGTAGAAAGTAGAAAAAACAAGTGCGGCATTATCTAGAAAAACGGCAAAAAAATCAGGTTTGTTGTCCATACAACAAACGTGATTTTATTAAAGGGCCCCCTTTAATATTTATTTTATTCTGTTTTTTAGTATTTATGTGTTGTTATAGCGGCAACAGAAATACATCATCTGTAAAAATTTCAACTGTCTAATTACGGTTTAAGAGATACAGCCTGGTGACGGACGGACAGACAGCGGAGCCTTAGTAATAGGCTCCCGTTTTACCCTTTGGGTACGGAACCCTAAAAACCTCAACTATTTTATCCTACTATAAATGATAAATGATTTTATTTCTGTAAGTAGGTTTGTACAAACACTTTTACACGTCAATCAGATTTTTTAAAACTAGATGAGGTCGGCGTTTCCTATCTGACTACTCTGAGAAGAAAGGCCGAAACAAACTCAGAGGTCACAGTCTCTTTTAAAGTCCAGACATAATCTTGGTCAGATTATGTGAAGACCATGTAGATTGGTGTCTGAAATGGTCTTTTGAGGAAAGAACCACACAGATTGAGTGGACCTGTCCAGTCAGTGCACGCAATTGTCAATAATCGTGCAGCTCAACTCCGAATTTAAGGAGCTCAACGATTTGACGAACAATACCAAAGAAAGGACATTTGGTTAGGCCGCATAAATTACTCAAACTGCCAGACTATGATTAATTAAAATTAAGAAAAAATAAATAATAAAAAAGAAAAGAAAGATCCACATAATCTTCACATTCACAATAATTAAAAATAATATAATACTTTACAAAGTAAATGTTCATGTCAATGTAAATATAAATATAAAAATCCGGAAATAATCTTGGTCAGATCATTTGAGGACCATGTAGATTGGTGTCTGAAATGGTCTTTTGAGGAAAGAACCACACAGATTGAGTGGACCTGTCCAGTCAGTGCACGCAATTGTCAATAATCGTGCAGCTCAACTCCGAATTTAAGGAGCTCAACGATTTGACGAACAATACCAAAGAAAGGACATTTGGTTAGGCCGCATAAATTACTCAAACTGCCAGACTATGATTAATTAAAATTAAGAAAAAATAAATAATAAAAAAGAAAAGAAAGATCCACATAATCTTCACATTCACAATAATTAAAAATAATATAATACTTTACAAAGTAAATGTTCATGTCAATGTAAATATAAATATAAAAATCCGGAAATAATCTTGGTCAGATCATTTGAGGACCATGTAGATTTGTGTCTGAAATGGTCTTTTGAGGAAAGAACCATACAGATTTGAGTGGACCTGTCCAGTCAGTGCACGCATTTGTCAGTAATCGTGTAGCTCAACTCAGAACTTAAGGAGCTCAACGACTCGACGAACAATACCAAAGAAAGGACATTTGGGTAGGCCGCCTATAGTACTCAAACTGCCAGATAAATAAAAAATATGATCCACATAGTCCTCAAATTCACAATAATTAAAATAATAATAATATTATACTTCACAAAGTAAATATTCATGTCACTGTGTAGGTATATAATAAAATAAAAAGTTACCAAAAATAACAAAACTCGTAAGTAAGTAATTTAAAACCAAAAATAAAAAAAATAAATGTACAAATTGGAGCAGCTCAATCCCAAGCCTTTTTGTCCTCAATGTAATCTTTAATGGTATAAAACGCTTTTTGGCACAACTTACGTTTAATGAATGTTTTGAATTTATTAAGGCTTAGATCTTGTACGTGGCTTGGAAGCTTATTGTAAAAGCGTATACATTGACATCTGAACGAGCCACCTATTTTCTTGAGCCTCGTTGTAGGTACAACAAATTTGTGTTTGTTCCTAGTATTTATATTATGGATATCACTGTATTTTTTAAACAATTTTATATTTTTATGTGCGTATAAAAGATTTTCAAAAATATACTGTGAAGGCACAGTCATTACATTTATCTCCTTAAATTTCTCTCTGAGAGAGTGTCTCGGACTTAGTTTATAAATTGATCGAACAGCTCTTTTCTGCAAAACAAAGATAGTCTGATCAAAACAAAGATAAACTGAGATACTATAATAAGACAGTTTAAGTAGTAGGCCCCAAGCCAAAGGCAAGCTTACTCAGTTGAATTCCAAGAAATATTAATAATTATCATCGTTTTGTCTGTAATTGAAATGTTTATGTTTTATTTATTACGACCTTAAGAATTTCTCCGGTTAACAAATAGCTTGCAATTACAGATATTAACGGACTACCTTACTAATTTTTGCCCTCGGCTTCGCCTGAGTGAATTTGAGAGATTATCCCACGGGAACGAACTATAGGGATCAAAAAGTAGCCTATATGTCTTAACCCAGGTCATGGTCTACCCATGTGCCAAATTTCATCCAAATCTGTTCAGCTGTTTTAGCGTGAAAGCGTAACAAACAAATGAAGTTACTCTCAAATTTTTTTTTTCGCAGTTATTATTGTAATAAGATGACAAAGTAGAATGATATAAAGTTTCTTACATATTTTTATATGTAGTTAGTAGTAAGTCTATTTTGAATTGTAGCAGAGTTTAATTTTAAAGTTTCGTCGAGTGTGGCGCAAACTTCGAAATTGTATACATAACATATATAATCAGCCTATAATGTTCCCACTGCTGGGACACAGGCCTCCTCTCTGTGAGAGGGAGTGGGCCGTAATCCACCACGCGGGCCCAGTGCGGGTTGGTAGATGTCACATGTCTTCGAATTTTTGGTTCTAGGACATGCCGGTTTCCTCACGATGTTTTCCTTCACCGTTTTGAGAGCAGTGGCGATGAAATAATTTACACAAAGTAAAGCGTCTCTCAGGGTTCGAACCTACGACCTATAACTCGTAAGTCGTGACCGTTACCACTGGGCCACCACTGCTCTTTGAAATTGTATGAAACTACTGAATTGATAGTAGGGTAACAAGATGATAATCCGATTATAATATTTTTCTACTTATTTACCACTTAAATCATCGTCTATTTCACTAAATAAATAAACAAAATCAGAAATCTCGTGTTAAGAGCTCTTGCAGTTTTTTCATAATTCTAAAAGGTTGCACGAGTCCTTTTTCTAAAGCTTTAGAACTCCATGCCAATGTGCAAATAAGCGGCAAAACAACATTGTAAATGATGATAGATTGTATATAAACTGTGTCCGTCTGTTGGTCCCGTACCCTCGGGAATAAAACATTGATTGATGAGTTCCGGAAGCTATACAAAACTTTGGATACAAAAATGTTCCATGTCATGTTCTCGTTTTTAGCCTTTATTTTTGTGGCCTAGATTTTACTTTAAGACGCATAGTATAGAATTAATTATATTTTCTTGTAAATTTTTTACGTTCAATATGTGCCTATTTGACTTTGACTCAACAATTTATTTATTTGACTGTAGATACATCATGTACAGTCAAATAAATAAATTGTTGAGGATCCATAAAAGTGTCAAAGAATGAAATTATATATAATAGCGTTTTCCGAACTACGTTGGAGCCAGCTTCCAGTCGAATAATAAGTTGGAAGCCCATTTTCTTCACAATTTATTTTCCTGACTCCATCAACCTACTATGTACATAAATATCAAACAAGAAAAAATTAAACTGCCAAGATTTCCAACATTTCTAATAGATGTCGATACGATTAGACATTTTATTGGCACAAAATTAAATAACTATGTGAGTACCGACATACCTATATCCCGAATAGCTTTGAATTATCAAAGAGAAACGAAAACGTAATGAAATTCTCGTTCATTTCGATGAAAATATATTACGAAATTCTCAAACAACTCGAGAAACGTTCTATTTCCTGTCTATTATTTTATTTAAACAAAGGAGGTGCTCCTCCGACTTCATTATTGCAAAATAATAAATTTTCATTTCATTTACAGAACAAGTCATATTTTCGGTTGAAGACACCGTCTGGGAAATGTTTTCCCTGTAAATTATTGTTTTACCAAGTCTTGCCTAGACTGCACACAAACTAAGCTTATAAATAAGTTTAAATAACCTTTTTAGTGCGTCTTTATAAGAACATAAGTCTTCATAGTGGTTACTAAGGGTCAGTTCACACCGAGAGGCGACGCCACGCGCACTTTTTTATGATCCGATACAATACCGAATTTATTTACTACACAATAAGGTACACGCTCTGCACAGCACCGCGTATCTCAGAGTACTTTGGCACCTTTTGGCAACGTAAAGCAACGCTAACATCATTCGCTGATGGAGACATTTATGGTCCTCACGTGTACAGGCATCCGGCGCAAGCTATGGTCTGCGGGGAGACGCCGCCGCCGCATATATTGTGGCCCCACCTATGAAATTGGCGTTTTTTTCTCACAAATAGACAACCTCATCACTTCTATGATTTCAAATATTCATCAATTGCTTGATATTATATCGAATAATGACCATCATAGACAACTACCAATATTAAAAAAACCTTATTACTTATAATTTTCTAAACCTAAAAAATACCTTAAAAATGACTCATTTTGTTAGCAGAAAAGACCACAATTTTTTTTTAACTTAGCCAAATCTAATTTTTGTCGCTTATTCTAAATGGCATACGTTATCTTAGTTTTTAAATATTAGTGTATAAAAGTTTTAAAATATTAGTGTTCATGGTTGTTATATAAATTAAGAAAATGTTAGTATGAAAACTCCAACTTCTTTAAAATTCCCCATACAAAACGCTGATTTCATAGCTAAGATTTCATACCTATACATACAATACATTGAGGATCGGAATCATCCGAGAAACCCTCACCTGTGGAGATTGTCTTTGCAACGGTCGACCGGAGTGCGGAGTTTGCTTAAAGTTTCCAAAGTCGGCCACGGGAACGTGTGCTAGTTATCCAAGTTTTTGTCGTCTCATCTCTTTATCGCTCCCGATAATTATGATATGCCGTCCTACTTCTACGTCTCATCTAATTGTGTGACATTGTGTCGTTTTTGAAGATCGAATGTTGGGTAGGTAACCTATCTACCTTTTTTACTTATAGTTTACTTGACATAAACTATTTATCGCTCCCGATCATTATGATATGCCGTCCTACTTCTACGTCTCATCTAATTGTGTGACATTGTGTCGTTTTTGAAGATCGAATGTTGGGTAGGTAACCTATCTACCTTTTTTACTTATAGTTTACTTGACATAAACTATTTATCGCTCCCGATAATTATGATATGCCGTCCTACTTCTACGTCTCATCTAATTGTGTGACATTGTGTCGTTTTTGAAGATCGAATGTTGGGTAGGTAACCTATCTACCTTTTTTACTTATAGTTTACTTGACATAAACTATTTATCGCTCCCGATAATTATGATATACCGTCCTACTTCTACGTCTCATCTAATTGTGTGACATTGTGTCGTTTTTGAAGATCGAATGTTGGGTAGGTAACCTATCTACCTTTTTTACTTATAGTTTACTTGACATAAACTATTAAATAAATGACAAAACCCACCTGCAGTATATACTTATCATAACAATACACGGTAGTATGAAGGATATGCAACTGGAGACGACTGCGTACGTCGGCGTCAAGACCAGCGCGCACGTGGGGTATCTCGGCGGCTTTTGAGTAGCTAGGGCTTCTTCATCAGGCCTGTGGAGCCCTAGCGATATGGGCAGGAAGCTGACCAGGCCGGCTAGCAGCCAGATCATGGCGATTGTCACTACGGCGACCTTTCGAGTCACCCAGCGGCCGTATCTGAGGAAAAGGAGGCTAGTTAGTGTGTTGTATATAATTATGTATTTTTTTCGACCAAAGGTACAGTCAAACAAACTTTTTGGTATGCAAGCAGCAACTAATTTTAAGCAATATTGTGAGTAGTTACTTCTTTTACAGAACTCTCTTATGTATGCCTTAAGCTTAAAAAGTTATTACTCATATAATAAAAAAATAATATTGGGAAAGTAGCAAAAAAAAAAATTTCTATGTACCAAAATACTTGTTCGACTTTACATGATTATAACTGTAATTTTTAGACAGTGGAATGTGGTTGTAATGTGGAAAATTGACGCAGTATGTAAATATGCTCTACAATAAAGTTCTATAGATATTATGAATAAGATATCGCATCTGATATTATCATAAACAGTAAGTTTCGATATTTTATTTGTGACATCTTGAACAAAAAATAATAAAACTAAAACAATTGATATTGTTGTAGCTACATAAAACATTCCTACAATTCTTAAGACAATATTTGAATTGTGAACGCATGTATACCCTCGAAACAAAAGAATTTATATTATAACGTGGCCTGAAATATTCCCACAATTTTCACTCTAGCTCGTTTGTAACAGAGATCAAAGTTGCGTGGAAGTATTTGTCGAAAATTACGACAGAGTCGTTGTAAGCTTCAGAAAACCGGAGCTGACGGATAAGAAATGACAAAAGCACTTCAGTATCACTTTTGCGTTGTCCCAAGTTATTGAATACGAGTATTATTAAGCTCAAGTTGGAAATATTATTTCAGGCTTCCAAAAAGTGCGTACTTAATAATTATTTTTAGTAAAAGTGAGACTTATTTTAATAACTTTTCTCCACTTATTTTTTTCGTCCTTATCACACAAGTATTTAGTTTGCCCTTAAACTAGGCTCTTTAGATTCAGAAGTGGCTACTTATCTTTAAATAACTGTAAGTATACCACGTATAATTTAGAAGACCAATATTCTGTGGGATTTTTTTTCGGGAAATTAATTCGAGGGCCTGGAAAAAGTAAAATTAAGGGTAGGTAAGTACTTTCGTTCATGCATAATAGTTGATAAAGGTATTTTAACAAGGTAAGATCATGACTTTACAGCATAATAAAATGTTTACACTTGCTGCATTTGGTTACACTAAGATCGCTTTTAGCGATAAGACCGCCCATTGTGTCACCCTATGTAAAATTTCTAATTTATGTCTGTAATTTTTATGGTGTACATAATAAAGAGTATTCTATCTATCTATCTACACTGGAAGCTGACCCCAAAATAGTTGGGAAAAGGCTAGCCAGATAAATAAACTATAATATTGCTCTACTACCTCCGGCAACGGTTGCCGGCAATAATTGCTGAAAAAATTGCCCGTGTAAGAAAAGAACAATAAAAATATCCCAAACCAGATACCATGGACTGATGGGTGGCCAGTAAAATTATATGAGCGTCACTTATTGCCGCAGATTTAATGGCCTTTTCTTGACCTCATATTAATTTATAACCGTAACAGGTCCAGTCACTGTCACACCATTTAACATTTCACTTGGGACAGTTTTATGTATCGTAAACTTATTATCTTTTTACGGTTTTGTTCTAGAATAATGGTCCGGTTTCGTAATGTATTGGTTTTTTTTCTTATACTTTGTACAAATCGATTCAAACTTAAGGCCGTACCCAACTCGCACCTTACTATTTGCGGCCTGATTGAGAGCGACACGGAGTGGGGTGCTGGCGGCTTTCAAGCCTCGAATAGTGTAGGTAATTGCTTTTTACGGTGAGAATAACGGTAATTAAAAAAAAAAAACAGGAACTGCTTTATAGTTAGTTCAGTTATTATGCAAAGTTTCATGATCTAATTTGGAGTATTATTTTTCGATATTTTTTTATAAAAAATTAGTTTTTATTTATGCTAAACCCGGAAAGGGGTCATTGTACTCATCATTTTGAACAACTTTTTATATGGGGCCAACATTTAAATCGTGAAAAAAAAAACAACTGTTCCATACATTTGTTTTACATTTTTTTTTACAGTTGTATATAAAAATATGTTCCATAACGAAAATGTATTTACAGAATTATAATTAGAGATGCGCAGAATGTTCGGCCGAATATTCGTATTCGGTAAATTCGGCATGTTTTTTCATTGTTCGTATTCGGCCGAATATTCGGTTGAATTGCCGAATAATTACCGAATGTTTAAATTATTGTTAATATTTAAAAAAATAAAATTTTATTTAACAGTAAGGGCACACGGCGTATTTTAAACGCGCAGACGACGCGCAGATGACGCGTGTAAACGCGCTTCGAACAAGATTTGAACGCATGTAACATGAACCTTGTAACATAAGCACACGGGGCGATCGTGAAACGCGCGTATACAGCGATACAGACGCGCTATAGTCGCTCGTAGCTTCCGTGTTTTGGTCAGAGACTTCTTGTCAGTTGTACTAGCCGTCAACTTTGTTAGCCAATCATGCGGCAAGGGGACGGGAAAATAATGCTACCATTTTTTTTTTTTTTAATCTGAATCTATGATAGCAATATTGCGGGCGGTGCGGTGGCGTGTGCGAACGCCCCTTCTGTACCCCACCTCCGACCTTTTGTACGCGCTTCAAACGAGTTTCGTACGCGCATTTGTATCACGCTTCACGCGCGTTTGAATCTATAAAATCGCAAAAATCGGCATCTACGGCGCAGAAAACGCGCGTCCTTGAAATGCGCGTTGTCTGCGCGCTTAACATATGCCGTGTGCTCTAAAGTTAAGTAATTAATGAAAAAGTGTGGTTTATTCCAAAAGTTGTACATATTTTGTTGTAAATGAAAGAGACACTATTTTTTGTACTAATTATTTATTGATAAAATAAAAAATATTAACTTTAACAATCAATTTAAATAAAAAATTTATCAAATAAACTTCTGCTTTTTTTTACTAATGATAAATATATATTCATTTATTTCATATCACATGATCCATAAGTAAAAGTAAAAAGCTAAATGAAATTAAGAACACTGCTTTGAGTAACAACTTTTTTCAGAAATCAAAAACGTTCATCGACGTAATATAATAAACTTCAATTAAAGTATGCAATTCCGAGATAATTTTTAAACAATATTATGTGAGAACTGGAATATGTAACCGAAAGAGCGATGCATCGACTGAGCGAGCCGTGCTAGAGCGAGGGGCCGCGGGTTGCGCGCGGGGCAGAGGCAAACGCCGCCCGGCTCTTGCAGAGCGCCGCCGTACTGACGTGTACAGACCTGTACACCGCGCAGAATTGAACCGAATGATTCGGCCGAATATTCGGTTCGGTACATTTTGGACCGAATATTCCGCCGAATATTCGTATTCGGTTGAACCTACATTCGACGCATCTCTAATTATAATCATTAGAATCATCCATACCAAATAACGTAGACCAAATAACTTGTTCGACTGTACACGTCACACTTACATACTTCGCCATTAATTACGCCTTTCAATAAGATAAACATCTGTTATCTTCAACCAAAACCACTGAACTCAATAGTTCAACGTGATAACTCTTACCTCAAAGGGTCTTTGATGTGTATGTATCTGTCGAGCGAGATAGCACACAAGTTGAGTATGGAGGCGGTTGAGCACATGACGTCACATGCCACCCAGGTGTCGCAGAACTGCTCGCCGAACACCCAGTATCTGGGGATAGAATCTAGTGTTATATAAAAGAGAAGAAAAAGAAAAATGAGAATATTTGTCACAGAAAGAAGAGCATATAAAAAGACAATTAATTCGAGTAATAAAGTAACAGAAAAATAAAACATAATAGATCTACAAAATATAATCACAAGCACAAAACAGAAATAGTCGGCAGCTGCACATTGTGACTGTGACAAGAAGGCTTCCACTCAGCATTATGCTGTGCTGCGGCCCCACAGCAAAGCGCTGATTTACAGGAAAAAAATAAGAGAAATAGATAATGAAGCCTAAGCGAGCATGCATCGTCAGTTTATAAAAAATCTCACGAAATTGAAAAGTATCGAAACAATGTAACAGACCATTTCACATTTCATTATATTTATTTTTAAATTGTACAGTTGTTATTCTTTCGTCGTGTATAGCTGATTACAAACAAATCAATACTCTACTGTTTTTCGTCAAAGCTGCCCACGAACACGCGTGTAAAACATTGTGCGCGCTCGGATTTCATAGTGCGAATTCACTGTCGCTTATAAAAAGTTTGTGCACTACCGGAAACTTTACGGTCCGGCAGTGGCGGCGGCGGTGGTCCGGTGTTCAAGCAAATGTCAAGAGGTCATCCGGAAAATATATGGAGATTTCATGTTAGGAGAGTAAAATTCCGTGTAGTGCATTCAGTATGCAGCGGGAATGATAATGCAGTGTATGTTTCAATTATATTTATTATGAAAGCGCACAAGACTTAAATTTAAATACAAAATCAGACATGCTGACTAGCAGCTACGGTAGAGAGCGACCACGGACAAGTGGCGAGTATCCATAGACATCGATCGGACATAGAGTAGAGACACAATAGTTATGTCCATCTACTATAGTGATGTAAACAGTGCACAAACGGCTTAAAGGTTAGCAGTGAGGTTAACTTACCCGAGCAGGTCATTGACTCCAGCGAAGGTCATGACTGCTGCAGCCACCAACATGTCAGCTATCGCCAGCGACGCTAGAAACAGGTTGCCGATGCGTCGCAGTCCTCGATCTGTGTATATTGCGATGCACACCAGTATGTTCCCTGCTACGCTGAGGAAGATCAGCAGTGACAGGAAAATACCTGGTGACAATAGATTGGCATGTTTAGGTTGAAGTGAAAAATTTACTTTACATGATATCATGTAAAGTTTACCCCAGCACGAACGCAAGACGTAATCTTATTTAACTAATCTAAAAATAATATTATATTAATCTCGCAATTTCATTGATAACTATAGTTTTGTATAATTTAGAAGCATTTTTGTAAATGTGAGTACCATGGAGCCGTTTAATATCGTCTAATGATTGCCTTTTTAAAAAAAACAAAAAACCCTCCTGCAAAAACGCATAACTAAGAGGAAAACAAGCATTATAATCTGTAGAATTTTGGTATTACAGGCGGGGAACAAACCAATAACCTGAAATATGGTGTAACTTTTATTTGTTCCCCGCCTGTTATACTAAAATTCTACAGATTATAATGCTTGTTGTTTCCCTTTAACTCTAGGGTAGCTATGTCAAAGGATCAACTGGCATATAAATTATTTTTCAATTTGATTTTTTTGAAAGATAATATCATAGGTAGGTAGGTATGTTGACTTGAAATAGCATGGCAGATGAGAGTATGTCATGGTCACTTAAATGTCTCGCTGATGGTGGCGCGTGTGTTGGATCATTTGGTTCCCTACAAAATGGTTGAGCTGGATGGAGCTGATTTATTTATTTATTTATTTAAACTTTTCGCACTAAAAAAGGTACAAAGGCGGACTTAATGCCTGAGGCATTCTCTACCAGTCAACCAAGGGTGGTGAAGAGATTAGATGGCAGGTGCTCTAATTGAGAGGAACAAAGAGAAAAAAAAAAAAAATACATATATATCATATTGCATTATAGATAAAGCAGTACAGTACATAAATAAGCTATAAACTTATGATACATATACTTACACATATATTTACTATAATAAATACTATAATATATATATATATATATAACATACAAATTCAAGGGTGAGAGGTGATGACATGACTCTACTCTATTTATTTTGAGAAAAAACTCCGCAATTTCCGCTTAAATGCATAACGACTGGTGGCCGTCCTGATATCAAGAGGAAGCGCATTCCAAAGAAGAATGGACTGAATATGAAAAGAAGAATGAACAAAGTCAGAAGTATGAGAAGGACAGAGTAGGAGCAGATTGTTAGAAGAACGCAGGGTCTTAGAGTGTGAAGAACACAGATATTGGAAGTGAGAAACAAGATAAGAAGGAGGAGTAGGAGAGTTGAGAACGGAGTAAAGCGTGGTCAAAGCACGCAAACTTCTTCTTTGGCGAATGGACATCCATTTGAGCTCAGACCTATAGCTCGACACGTGGTCATATTTCCTAAGGTTGAATATGAACCTGATACAGTTGTTGAGTAGTCGGTCAAGCTGATCCACGTGTCATGTTCGTGAACGGGCGCCGTCAGTTGAGACTGGTCATCTCTTATTTACCAGAGCTTGTTTTTAATCTTATACTTATTTTGAATTGTTTTTGATTATTTTTTGTTTTACATTGTTCTCACATATAGAAGCAACAAGAATATTGTACCCAGGATTTTGTAATAGGTATCTTTAAAAGAGTATCTTGGAGTTTGTTGCCCGTTCTTCTCCATAGAGATCTACGTTTTAGAATGGGCAACTAGCTTTAACTTTCTGACTAACTGACAGACTCTTTGACAATTCAAAAGTGCCTGTAAATGGTTTAATTGAAATAAATGCTTTGAGTTTGAGTAAACGTAACGTAAATTCGAATGATTTTGAATTGAATAGAAGTGTTGTGGTGTTTTTGTTAAAAAATATCTAAAATTGCACATTTTCATACATTACATGCACAACATTTTGGTTAACCCTCGTAGTTTAGCGATCATTGAAAACTAAACTTATTACGACTGTTCGGTAGTATATAAATAAACCATAGATAAATATACAATGTAGGTAGCTCTAGGTAACTCATTTTACTTTATATCGAAGTCAGAAAGGAGCTATTTTAGCAGACTTATTGCAGCTTGTTAAAATAGGTACTTGTTAAAAGTTATTTGAACTTCATTATAACCTAAGTAACATCTGGGAAAGTTTCTACTTCACTGTTACAAAATTTAATAAGGCACTTTATATTAAGGAATATTGAAAAGTATTTGAAGATATGAAGGCCGACCTTTTTTATGTTTATTGAAGTGCCTCGGTACATATTTTGTGTACCTATGTTTTTCCTGATAGTATAAGGTGAAATTGAAATAACTTAAAACCTCAAAAAAGAGGTGATTGGACTCAATAGGGAATATGCATGTATTTTTTAAATATTTTTATTCGATAGTTTACATCGTCAAATAATAGTTTAAAAAAATTCAACGGCAAAAAAGCAATTTAAAGTACTTAAAAAAATGTTTAAGAATATCCAACCGATCCGGGCTATTTAAACGCCCTCCATTTGGCGCGCTTGGTGTGGTGACGTCACAGTCCGTGAAAACAAACAAGCAACTGTCAAGTCAACGTCAAACACTCCTTTTTGTAGGAGCGTTTGACATTGACTTGACACTTGTCGATTGACTTGACATTGACATTTTGATTGTTATCCCGGATTGTTACGTCACATCCGCTCTTAGCTTTTCAAGTATTTGAATTACCCACAGGTTTTTGGGACTTTAAAAAAAATAATTTCTCTCTCAAAAATAAATTTTATTCAATAATATTGATGGAGGCATAATTCTGAAGTAATATAGTTTATAAAAAAAAATATTTGACCCATGTTTGAATCACATGCATATTCCCTATTATTCCGAACAACTTTAAATAAAATCGCTAAAAAACATTAGGTACAATTATTTTCCATATATTCAAAACTCTCAAAATGAATGTAACAGTCGATTTGTTTTTCAATTAAGTACATCTTGTATAACAAGTTCTTCTTATTTCTTCTTTAACAAATAATGTTAAAGCTTAGAGTTAAACTCATATAATATTAAACTATAGTAATGTCAATGTCAATGTCAATGCGATATTATTAGTACACTCCCAATAGTGTACTAATAATATCTTATTGGTCGAGGATTGATAGCTTAATACTACATGTAATTATAACTCTCATTGTTGACAATAATCTTAAAATTATAGCACCTTTCCGTGAAACTATGACACTCGCTAATCTTTATCGGAATCTGTCGCTAACACGCTGTTACCCCGTGGCCACGAGCTACACGCTCAAGCGACTAGAGACAGCGACAAAAAAAAATGAAAGAAGTTGTTTAGAGCATGCCATGAGTCACCGGCACCGTGACGCGACTTTTTTTTTTTTAGGTTTGTAATTCTTCAAATGACTTCTCAGGGCGTGTCAGACTTTTACTGGTTAAAACGCATCCGTGTTCCTTCAGTTGCCTGTTGCCAAGGGCCCCAGTATCCCTTTCAGACTTCCTCGCAACCGTGGCAGGCATCGGTCCTAGCGGACCCCACCAATTGTGCTGACATCTCTTTGAGGCGCGCGTGGGACACAACGCGCCGTTGACCCGGGTCTGGTTCTCATTAACTATTCCTCAAGAGTCATAAAAAACCCTGCAAGAAATCGACAATCGAATGTTTCACCTCTCACCGAAGCAACCTCAGGATGACGATAGACCAGTCGCGAACCTGAACACGACGTGTTGTCACGCCGATCGCTGGACACAGAGTGAGTCATATCACCAACTCGATATGGCTCACTCTACGTCCAGCGCTCGGCGCCCTCGCTCTTGCGGAATAGTTAAGCGGAATAGGTTACTAAATTATATATCTGCGTCTATTGTATTTTATAATGGATTTCCGCAAAGTCATGCCTGAATCAATTAACTATCTATCCGATTACTCGTTGACACGTTGCTATGCGAGCATACTTCAAGTGACAATAGTACACTCTTGTGTAATAATAATACCGATGTAATTAAGGGCGGGTAGGAAGCAAAATTGCCTGTCTTCAATTTGATTTTTCATGAAATTGATAAGACTTAGGTGTAAAATAAAAATAGTATGAGTAACTACATGATATTTCCAAACTTTTTGTGGAACAGAATCACAAAATATTAAAATTTTCTCGATAAAAAAATATCACGAATTTACCTCTAATTTTCACGTATTTTCGGTTTGTACTTAAAATGCTAATGCCCATTATGATAAAAATTAGACGATTATATGTATTAAAACAAGGCAAAAAAAAATTGTGTAGGCTTTTTTTTTTATTCCTTTTATTTTTGGTTTTATTACGAATCAAAGCTTGTAGGACTTACGACGTTCTTAGTTCGTGGAAGAAGCCATCTTCCGTCGCACATTACGGGAACTTCAAGCATATTTTTGTTTCACAAATCAGTCGGCTTCGCTCTGTTGAGACGCTACTACGCTCAAATTTTTAGCTGCGCTGAGATATTATTTATTTTCGTAAATAATATTTTCGTAATTTATCACATTCCACAAAAGAAACTGAGACATAGAAAACATGAAATAAACACTAAAACCACTTCCAAAACGAATATTACAAGTGTTATTGATTGATAAATAAATAAATACCGAGTCTAAATAAACATATAAAATTCAATGTTGATATTTGAAAACTCAAGATGACATACATTTTATTTGACAGATTTTTGACTGGTATAGTAGCACGGAGTATAGAAAGAAGTAGGTAAAACTAGCGCCATTGCTCTGTATTGCGGTTAATTTTCTTGCGGAGAAAATTGACAACATAGCCAACGAGCCCATTCCACGTTCATTTGAAAGTTCGCACTGGAGATTAAATCTTATTGCGATATACTCAGGATCCAAATTCGTTTACTCCCACTTTTTTTGACAAATTTCTTGTAAGGTGACCCTTAGACGAACAATTGGAGCGACTGACCGCCCCTAAATAAAACTTGTTTAGAATAATACCTTTATTCTTCAGTTATTGGTATAACGAACGAACTCGAACAGATTCCGTATGACTCCGGATTTTTTAATTTGTCTGTCCGTGATGTCTTGTTTATATCTCTTTAGTTGACTTTTTTGTCGTAGTTGGGTTTTAGTTTTTACCTGACTACGGCGAAGCAAAAAGGAGGGTTATAATTTTGACCGGTTTCTATGTATTTATCTATGTCTGTTCCCAATTATTATCTTCTAAAAGACTCATCACAATTTGACAAATGAGGTATCGTTGGAAGCTTCTTGATCGTCCGCTGGTCAAAGGCTATATGAAGAAACATTAAATTGAAAATTGCGCCCTCTAGGTGACATATCATGAACAACAAAAAATATTTTTTAATCATACCATGTTGGGTATCAAATGAAAGGTTTTAATTAGCACATTTCAAAAATATATATTATTACCCCAAAAAAAACCGCGACAATCAAGACGTATATTGCCATATGTTTATGTTAAGGGGGAGTAGTTTGACAGCAAAAAATCATATTTCACCCGCGCAACCCTTACCTACCCCTCTCATTAAACACGACGAAAACAAAACACAATGCCTTCCCGCCAGCAGAAACTTTTCGTTTGGCGTTTATAGAATTCGAATTTCAATCTTCTGTAGTTTATTTTGCTTATACGATACGCTAAGCTTGAATTCAGAACTATAGATCATGTTCATGTTTTGGAACTAGAAACTCAATGTTGACGTGAAAAAGTTCAAATTTAAATGTTACCAAATTTTATTTAGGACCTTGTACAATTTGTACCTAATGACGTCTTTGTGGAAAACTGTGTTACCAAGTAATAAATATAATGCTATATCGTGGATTTCTCTCTTTGGAGGATCGTGCAAAGTGATACCCAAGTAAAAAATAATATTCGTATAATGAATTTTGGACTGTATTGTGCAACGAATATGGCATATGTCATGAAAACCTTTCCTGCGCCAAACGCGAACAATCCCCTTCAAAAACATTTGAAACATGTGAAAAAGAGGCCGAGTTCTGTACAAATGAAATAAATGTCGGATTGTCGGCTTCACCAATAAAAGAATTGACATCTATTCATCTATGTAAATGGGTGCCAAAGTACCAAAGGGACTAATTATAACAAAGGCCCGAGGTACGCGCTCAGTACCGGCGCTGTGTTTTGGGCGCGCGCCCGGCGCGTTTTGGACGCTCGTCAAACGCAACAAGATTTCCACATTTTGTTGTAACTTTTGAACCGTGTTTCTTTTAAGTTTATTACTAATACGGAGAAAATGACAAGGAAAAATAGTGAAAAAGGAACTCGCGTCCAAGCGTTAAGGGCACGGTTAGGCTTCATTTACGGAGACGCGAGGAGTCGCGTGTGGCTTTGGGCGGCGCGGCTCGCACTGAATTCAAACATATGGCGTTGTATGAGTGCGTTTACGGAGACGCGATTTTACACGCGTTTGTTTGAAATGGAGCGTTTTTGCGGCGGAGCCCGCGAATGGCATAGCCGCGTCACACGCGGCGTTTCATCATGGCGGCGCACGTAGCAGCAATGCCCGCGGCATATTTTCTCCCAGTCTTATTTGTAAATCGCACAACGGAGATGCAAGTTGAGAGTGGCAAGTTGCGACATGTGCAGGCCTAACGGCGCCCGGCATGGGCGCTCGCTTAGACTGCAGCGCTTGATATAATTCGTTAAATAGGAATTCATACAATTTTATTGAGCGCCCGAAACGCAGCGTACAAAATGCGCGTCTCGGACGCTTGTTATAACTAGTCCCTTAGTAGAAAGTTTAGTATGGTCCCTCTTTGTAACTGTTGAAATTGTAGCTTTGAAAACATGCCAAGTTGCATTATAACTTTAGGCCTCATTTACGGAGATGCGGGGCGTGGCGCGTCGCGTGCAGTGTGGCGTCACGCGGCGCGTCTGACGTTTTTTCTGTTTACGGTGCGGCGGCGCGTGAAGCGGCAGTTATCATCCCACGCGTTAACATAAACATATGGCAATATACGTCTTGATTGTCGCGGTTTTTTTTGGGGTTATAATATATATTTTTGAAATGTGCTAATTAAAACCTTTCATTTGATACCCAACATGGTATGATTAAAAAATATTTTTTGTTGTTCATGATATGTCACCTAGAGGGTGCCATTTTCAATTTAATGTGTCTTCATATAGCCTATGACCAGCGGACGATCAAGAAGCTTCCAACGATACCTCATTTGTCAAATTGTGATGAGTCTTTTAGAAGATAATATGTGGGAACAGACATAGATAAATACATAGAAACCGGTCAAAATTATAACCCTCCATTTTGGTTCGCCGTAGTCAGGTAAAAACTAAAACCCAACTACGACAAAAAGTCAACTAAAGAGATATAAACAAGACATCACGGACAGACAAATTAAAAATCCGGAGTCATACGGAATCTGTTCGAGTTCGTTCGTTATACCAATAACCGAAGAATAAAGGTATTATTCTAAACAAGTTTTATTTAGGTCAGTCGCTCCAATTGTTCGTCTAAGGGTCACCTTACAAGAAGTTTGTCAAAAAAAGTGGGAGTAAACGAATTTGGATCCTGAGTATATCGCAATAAGATTTAATCTCCAGTGCGAACTTTCAAATGAACGTGGAATGGGCTCGTTGGCTATGTTGTAAATTTTCTCCGCAAGAAAATTCACCGCAATACAGAGCAATGGCGCTAGTTGTACCTACTTCTTTCTATACTCCGTGCTACTATACCAGTCAAAAATCTGTCAAATAAAATGTATGTCATCTTGAGTTTTCAAATATCAACATTCAATTTTATATGTTTATTTAGACTCGGTATTTATTTATTTATCAATCAATAACACTTGTAATATTCGTTTTGGAAGTGGTTTTAGTGTTTATTTCATGTTTTCTATGTCTCAGTTTCTTTTGTGGAATGTGATAAATTACGAATATATTATTTACGAAAATAAATAATATCTCAGCACAGCTAAAAATTTGAGCGTAGTCCTCTCGTCTCAACAGAGCGACGCCGACTGATTTGTGAAACAAAAATATGCTTGAATTTCCCGTAATGTGCGACGGAAGATGGCTTCTTCCACGAACTATGAACGTCGTAAGTCCTACAAGCTTTGATTCGTAATAAAACCAAAAATAAAAGGAATAAAAAAAAAAGCCTACACAATTTTTTTTGCCTTGTTTTAATACATATAATCATCAAATTTTTATTATAATAGGCATTAGCATTTCAAGTACAAATCGAAAATACGTGAAAATTAGAGGTAACTTCGTGATATTTTTTTATCGAGAAAATTTTAATATTTTGTGTTTCTGTTCCACAAAAAGTTTGGAAATATCATGTAGTTACTCATACTATTTTTATTTTACACCTAAGTCTTATCAATTTCATAAAAAATCAAATTGAAGACAGGCAATTTTGCTTCCTACCGGCCCTTAACGCGTGGGATGATAACTGCCGCTTCACGCGCCGCCGCACCGTAAACAGAAAAAACGTCAGACGCGCCGCGTGACGCCACACTGCACGCGACGCGCCACGCCCCGCGTCTCCGTAATGAGGCCTAAAGTTATAATGCAACTTGGCATGTTTTCAAAGCTACAATTTCAACAGTTACAAAGAGGGACCATACTAAACTTTCTACTAAGGGACTAGTTATAACAAGCGCCCGAGACGCGCATTTTGTACGCTGCGTTTCGGGCGCTCAATAAAATTGTATGAATTCCTATGTAACGAATTATATCAAGCGCTGCAGTCTAAGCGAGCGCCCATGCCGGGCGCCGTTAGGCCTGCATATGTCGCAACTTGCCACTCTCAACTTGCATCTCCGTTGTGCGATTTACAAATAAGACTGGGAGAAGGTATGCCGCGGGCATTGCTGCTACGTGCGACGCCGTGATGAAACGCCGCGTGTGACGCGGCTATGCCATTCGCGGGCTCCGCCGCAAAAAACGCTCCATTTCAAACAAACGCGTGTAAAATCGCGTCTCCGTAAACGCACTCATACAACGCCATATGTTTGAATTCAGTGCGAGCCGCGCCGCCCAAAGCCACGCGCGACTCCTCGCGTCTCCGTAAATGAAGCCTAACCGTGCCCTTGACGCTTGGACGCGAGTTCCTTTTTCACTATTTTTCCTTGTCATTTTCTCCGCATTAGTAATAAACTTAAAAGAAACACGGTTCAAAAGTTACAACAAAATGTGGAAATCTTGTTGCGTTTGACGAGCGTCCAAAACGCGCCGGGCGCGCACCCAAAACACAGCGCCGGTACTGAGCGCGTACTTCGGGCCTTTGTTATAATTAGTCCCTTTGGTACTTTGGCACCCATTTACATAGATGAATAGATGTCAATTCTTTTAGTGGTGAAGCCGACAATCCTACATTTATTTTTTTTGTACAGCAGGCGTAGCATGAGCACCGTTTTGTCGACGGAAGAGTAGACAAAAATGACGTTTTCTATAGACAGTACGAGACGGCAGCAAAATAGAAAGAGTCAACTGCACTTTTTACGAAATTCACTCTTTTACATAATTCGACTCAGAATTCTTTGTTTTATCATAGGATTTATCGGTTGTCAGTGTGATTTTGACAGTAAGGATAGAAAACTTTCTTCCGAAATAGTCTACTTAAAAAAAGACCTAGACAAAGATCGTTAGAAATGAAAGACAAAATGACAGATTGTAGAAAGATTTCTACGGTGGATGTCAAAAATGAAGAAACGAACTGTCACTTTGTATAGAAAAAGCTATGTCTATTCTTCGTAGAGATAGAAAGCGCCATGCTACGCCTGCTGAACTCGGCCTCTTTTTCACATGTTTCAAATGTTTTCGAAGGGGATTGTTCACGTTTGGCGCAGGAAAGGTTTTCATGACACATGCTATATTCGTTGCACAATACAGTGCAAAATATTATTTTTTACTTGGTTATCACTTTGCACGATCCTCCAAAGAGAGAAATCCACGATATAGCATTATATTTATTACTTGGTAACACAGTTTTCCACAAAGACGTCATTAGGTACAAATTGTACAAGGTCCTAAATAAAATTTGGTAACATTTAAATTTGAACTTTTTCACGTCAACATTTAGTTTCTAGTTCCAAAACATGAACATGATCTATAGTTCTGAATTCAAGCTTAGCGTATCGTATAAGCAAAATAAACTACAGAAGATTGAAATTCGAATTCTATAAACGCCAGACGAAAAGTTTCTGCTGGCGGGAAGGCATTGTGTTTTGTTTTCGTCGTGTTTAATGAGAGGGGTAGGTAAGGGTTGCGCGGGTGAAATATGATTTTTTGCTGTCAAACTACTCCCCCATGTAACGATACCTCTAACCTAAAAGGTAAAATTGTTTGTTTGTTTGTAAGAGGTAATCTCTAACACACTCAGACGCCATGGAGGCGCAGCCACGCCACGTCACGTCGCCAACAAAATGTATGGTTGGCTGCGTAACCAAGCGGACGCCAGGTGAGCCATCCACTATAAAGCTGTGTACATTTAGTTGGCAGAGCGACCTGCGACGAAGACGTCGCCATGGCGTCCCAGTGTGTAAGCGTTCTTAAAGTAGGTACCTACTGATCTGAAAACAATGTATGTATCACATACAGAAAAAACTTGCATTATTTTCAAGTGCCTTAGGGCTATATTTCACCGGGATACCAAGGCGGCGCACCAGTAACATTCTATGCATGCGTCCGAGCTGGTCGCGCCGCCAAATTGGTTGCGCAACCAAACGGACACCAGAACTCTCTATTGAGATTAGAGCTGTATATATTTTGTTGGTAGCGGCAACTGGTTGCGCCGCTATGGTTTCCCGGTGAAATATAGCCCTTAAGATTATGTTTTATGGTATAGTTGACTTACACGTGGACGAAGTCGTGGGCAGATGATAGTCCATATTAATTGTTTTGTAAATGTGTTTGGCACAGGGCAGCATTGCTATCGGCGCAGTTCAAAGTACCGATTAGTGACAACGACTAGCAAACATATTTCAGAAATCTACTATAATACAAAACACATATATTTACATAATATATAAAAAATGTATATATGTATGTATATTATTTCACCTCCGCCCGAAAGTCTGACAACCAGTCTTACCAAGGGTTATCGTATTACCCAGTTACTGGGTTGTGGACGTCAGATAGGCAGTCGTTCCACGTAAAATACAGGTATTCGTATTATTATATAGTATTTTAAGCTGCATCTGGTTAGACTGGAAGCCGACAAACACCCAACATAGTAGGAAAAAGTCTTGAACGAATTATTATTTTGTTAAATGACCCTAAAACTCTTATACCTAGCCGTACCACGAATCGTACGACAAAAAATAGTAGAATCCGCTCATGATAAACACGATTCATCACGCCGGATGTATGTGTAAGCAAACGGTTTGTAGTAGTTTTAGCCCTCTCCGTAACTACAACGTTTTTTTTTATTCCTAAAGCATCAACAGTCTTAGAGACAGGTATGCATTATTGTACATTATCAATACTAAAAGTTCTACCAAACTACCTCTCTTCCTGTATTCATCTAACAGCTCCGGGCACCTATCATCGACACGTCCACACTTACGAAGATAAGCGCGATACGAACACGGCGCCTCCACCAGTTTGTTACCATCAGGAAATTGAACCGCTTAGAGTCGAACGAGGCGCGAAATAGACTGAGCCCCGTTCCCACTGCTAGCGGAGCGAGATTCGTACGGACTCTACGAACGTTTTTTTTTTGTTTATTTAACCACTACCATTCAGTAGTTTTTACGTGAAAGAGTAACAAACATCCATCCATCCATCCATCCATCCATACTAACAAACTTTCGCCTTTATAATATTATAAGTTAGAAGTTAGATTTATGCCCACACATATAAATACAGGCAAGAAGAAAGGAACAGAAAAATACGTACAAAGGCAATGCTTATTTCTAAAGAAATATCTTCCAGGTTTCCTATCGCAGGTATGCCTGCGATAGGAAAATAAATAAAAGAGATGTAGACACCGTGTGTAAGAGTAGAAGAGAAACAAAATACATAAATCAAAAACAATCCGTTTAACTCGCAACTTTAAATTTTCTTACTAGTCTTATTATTTTTTTATTTTATTTTATTATGTTTGGATGGTAAGGTAATTCACGATAAGCCATTTGCAGGCCTCCGTAGTTACCAATAGAGTATTTATTAACTTGTACAGTTGTACGAGTTTTGAAATTGATCAACCATTCATTAAGCATAACACTAACTAACTTTAACTTTAGTCCAAGTCGTTTGTTATAAACTTTATTGAGAGCACGGTAAAGTTCTTAATACAAAATGGTCAATTTAGACTCGGGTTTGACGTTTTAGATTTTGTAATTAGAACTTCAACTTTGTCGGAATAGTGTTCGAAATTCAAAAATGGCTCGATGATTTAAACCTAAAGATAAACGTTGTTTTGAACTAGTTCAAACTCAAACTTAAAACATTTATTTCAACTAAACCATTTATAGATACTTTTGAATAGTCAAGGAGTCGGCCATTCCAAATTTCCCTGAGTTAGGCAAGTTAAAAGAGTTTCAGAGTAACTTTTCACTAGCAATAAGTATAGGTGAAAGGACTGAAAGGACCAAGCGAGTTGCAGAGTTTTGCTCAGTTTATTGAATAAACAATTTCATTTCATTTAAAAAAAAAATATTTTTTCCTATAAAAATGGACAAAATTCTTTCTTAGTGGAAGATAAAACCTATTTTAGCTAGTTGGACCCCGCTCCGCTCAGCTATTTCTCGCTCATTACCCTTTTGCAGTGTAAACCGGGCTTTCGTATTTGCTCGCTCCGCCAGATAGAGGTGTATATAAATGTTATGTAATTTCCTTCATTTTCGAAGTGGGCGAGAAAATTCGTGCAGGTTTTTTGGTAAAAAGGTGTTTCTTTTCGGGGAAATGGGATTCATTTTCTGGTAACACACCTTTTGTTAGTGTTCAATACTGGTGACAAACTGAAATAGAGTGGATTGTATAAGCAAGCTATCAAATACAATAGACGCTGAAGTATTTAGTAACCTATTCCGCTTGACTATTCTTCAAGAGTCATAAAAACCCTGTAAGAAATCGACACGTGTTTCACCTGTCAACGAGGCATCTTCAGGATGACGATTGACCAATTGCAAACCAGAACGCGACGTGTTACCACACCGAGCGCTGGACTTAGAGTAGTTTCTCTAAATAATGGATTTCCGCAAAGTCACGCCTGAATCAATTAACTAAGCAAGCTATCATTACTCAAAATCCGGAGTCATACGTTCTGTTCGAGTCCCTAACACGACGTATGACTCCGGATTTTTTATTTGTCTATCTGTGAATGTAGTTGTTAATAACTTTTTAGTTGCGTTTTTTTGTCGTAGTTGTGTTTTGGTTTTTTAACTTTTATTTATTAACTTTGTCGATGATTTTTCGAACCTGAAGCAACGGATTAGGTTTTACAGAATTATAATCATTAGAATCAGTAATACAACTACTTACAACAGATTTGACTGGACAGGTCCACTCAATCTGTGTGGTTATTTCCTCATAAGACCATTTCAGACACCAATCTACATGGTCTTCACATAATCTGACCAAGATTATGTCTGGACTTTAAATGAGACTGTGACCTCTGAGTTTGTTTCGGCCTTTCTTCTCAGAGCAGTCAGATAGAAAACGCCGACCTCAACTAGTTTTAAAAATGTGATTGACGTGTAAAAGCGTTTGTACAAACCTACTTACAGAAATAAAATCATTTATCATTTATCTTAAGTTCATAATAAGTGCCAAATGTCATGATTTCATGAAATAGTCATTCAATGCACTGACATGAACTTAGAGAGTAGTATTGCTTATTCGAATGTTTATAATTCTGTAAATCCATATTTGTTACGGCCGCAAATCATATTTACATCAACATACAACCTGACACTGACCTGCAAATTGCAAAAAAAAGTAAGAAAATTTGAATTTCGCGGGCTCCTTTATCGCATCCCCCTTAATGGTGAACAATTATAATACATCTTTTTCGGAATACATGCGTGATGTTAATATTTTATGTTAAGAAACTAATCCCCATTCTGAAAGCCCAAGTTTCATAACATTAGACAAGGATAATGAGGATTAGGAAATAACTCCGTGCCTCCTAGTGCATAAAATAATCCTAGTATATCGATCTCTAGAGAGTGATTTCCTCTGCTTCCAAAATATCCCCAAAATGATAAGCGGCCGCTAAACTACGTTTAACCCGGGCTCAATATGGAAATAAGATGCCTACGTGCTCCCGGCATATCCTAAAGCCTTATATTGGAGGTCGCTGTCCTCATTTAGTATTTGGGTAGTGGGTACAGCGGGTTTCGTGGTACCCAGTAGCTGGGTTTTGTAGGTCAGATAGGCAGTCGGTTCATGTAAAATCATGCAATTCAGCTGCATCCCGTGAGATAGGAAGCCGACCCCAAAATAGTTAGGAAAAGGCTAGCAAATGTTGGGTACAGTCATTTTGTAATACAGATTTAAATAATATGTTTTCGTACTTTTTAGGTTTTACCCAAACGGGATGTTGGGACCTTATTTTAGTTGACGCCTGGCTGTCACAGGACTGCATCTATAGAAACGTCGTTATTTATCTGACAAGATATTTTTTTTACTTAATATAAGTGACGGGCCGAAATTACGAAAAAAAAAAAAAACTACCTTATAATAGTTTTGGTGGCACGAAGTCTTTGGTACGTGAGTCTCACTCGTACGAGTATTTGACCAGTTTTTGAGGATCAATCAGTCAGACCATATATTCGTAAGGTATTTTACTTATAGTGAAAATGTTAAATCGACAAGAGTTACTGTTCAGTGATTAGGAACACGTCTCGCTGAGTACTTGCTCGAGGGAAAAACAGGTGCTACATAATAATATAATTCTATGAATACAAGTCTATTACTTGTTAACTTCGTAAGGTCGTAAGGCTGTGCCAGCCATTCACGTTAGGTTATAACTGCGCAAGCAAACACGTAATTCATAAGTTTTCTACATACATTTTTCTCTCACACACGTTCATGTTGGTATGTACCTACATTTTGATTGTACAGTCGAACAAATAGATTGTTATATCGACAGGTAACTCGCACTTGCTTTTAAACAATGCTGTGAGTGTGCTGAGTAATCTTAATTTGTTTGTTTCTGTTGGCGCCATCTGTGCCTCGCTGTGGGCAGCGCTGGTTAACATTTTAATTCTCCATCGGCGCTGTCAGTGTCATCAGTGGTCGGTAACATCCTCTTCCGCCCATCTCACTTCTCTTCTACGGGTGGTCTCTGGACGGTCGCGCAGCGTCGTTCTTATACGTTTAATTTTACCTTTCTCTGTACTTTACCAAAATAAATAACTTTCAGAATTTTAAATAATTATAATCTTCATTGAAGAGCACCCGCTGCGTCCCGCACACACACAAGAAATACACATAACATTTTCATCACTCTAATAGTGATGTAAAATATTAACACTTATGTGTCAATCTTATACACACAATAAAGAGCAGTGAAACTTTAAATAATTTTGACATTTATGTGTTAAAATAAATATTTCACTGCTCTACTCAAATATTTGATACAAATCGTTTGTGAAAACGTAGTAGTAGTAATAGTTCGTAGTTTGTGAAAAATTTCGTAGGTAATGTTTAGTTTTCGCCTGAACACCCACCTCTTTCGCTGACTATACCTATTAGTTCAGGAGGTACTTACCGACAAGCAGTATGGACAGCAATGTGACAGCATCCGGGTCATCTCCTTCGTCATACACCACCGTCGTCTCGTTGAACTGAAGCGCCACCTACGACAATACATGAATTATTCATCTGGCAATATTCTTTGGAAACAGAGCACGGAATCGCTGCGACGCACCGGTGACAACTCTCTAGAAAGAGACAAAGTGACTTTACGGCCAATATTTGTATTACTACTAAAGAGACAACTGGCCGCAAATTCGCTGTCTCTCTCGTACTTCTCTCTGAATTCAATGCAAAACTGAAAACGGGACGCTCAGCCCGTTCTCTATGTCTATGCCACTTAAAGCAGCGGCCGCCGAGACGCCTCTGAGCTCTGTGGTAGGGAATCATTATTGAGCTGGTAACATTCTTGTGGGATGGCGTGATGTCATGGATATAATTGACGGATGTTTGAATTATCGGTGTGTGTGAGGGAACAAAGTCGTGTTTTAATTTTGGTAAAAAAATCTCTTTTTAAAAATGGAATGGATATGAATAGTCTAGACATCATGTAAACAAAATTTGGCCACGTACGTTTTGACGCAATGTTTATTTACCGCGATTATCAACTCTCGGTGTTGAGCCAAGCGTTGAGTATACAATAAATCACACTCCGAGCGCGTTTAAAACGTAAGCCGCGGTATGCACGGGCGATTTTTTATCACAGCATTTTTTTCGCACGTTGAATTTGTAACGTTCTGTTTAGCATCGATAGTTAAAATTCCAAGAGTGCCTTTTTTTGACGCGCTGGGATGCACTCTGTTGTATTCTCAATGCTCGGTTCAACACCGAGAGTTGAAAATCCAGCGCGTGGTAAAAAAGTCCCATTACAAAAGCGCTCGTACGGATGAGGGCTCAATCTCTTGTTATTTATTTATTTAATACTTTAACCACATAAATGTACAGAGGGGTACTTAATGCAAAAGGCATTTTTTTTTGGGTTATTAACTTCTCTTAGTAAAAAAAAAGCACAAATGTTTATAAATATTTATATAGCTGAGGCAATAAAAGAAATGCCCCTTAAAGTTTTATAGTTTCATGTTATTATCATTTTAAACGACGGCGGTATACAATTTGGTATCACCATATTTAACGAGAGACATGCAAATTATAGGTAAAGTCAAAATATTTAGACCAGAAAATCAAACTTTAGGTGTCGACTCAGTCTTTTCATTACTCCAACGAAACTCAACCAGAGATAGTTCCACAACCACTAACTCTCGGTAAAGCAATTTAACCACATATTGCTACGAAGGTAATAGCTATCAAATGTTATTAAACTTAAATAAGTTAAGATAGTTCGATGATTTCAGTTAGGTAACTCGTAACTGGATGAGAGGGGCGATAAGTTGCCGTACAGAACATATTAGGTGTCTCTTATGCGTCATAAGATGGTTATGAATGGGAGATGAGATATAAGTTAAGTTAGTTGTTAATTTGGGCGGCAGGGTCTATAAGTTTTCAAAGGTTTGGTTGCGTTCAGCAGCAGAATAATGTCAAAGAGATGTGAGTTAACTGTTTTGACGATTAACAAAGTGTGCACACAATAGAGCTCGATATAGATATAAGTAAATGTAGGCAACGGCATAGCTATTATGCAGCCCGCTACGGCGTATGTTCTACTCATTGCGCTTCACCAAATTTTATCAAAGGCATTAAGGCGTATTATTGACTTAATATGCAATATCCGCGATAGCGTATAAATTACGCGATCCGCTACGGCGTAGCAACTGCACGACCCGCTACGACATAGCTCATACGCGATACGTGACAGTGCGACAGCGTATAAATTACGCGATTCGCTACGGCGTAGCAACTACGCGACCCACTACGGCATAGCTTATAGTTACGCGATACGTCGTGACAGTGCGACAGCGTATAAATTACGCGAACGGCTACGGCGTAGCAACTACGCGACCCGCCACGGCATAGCTTATACGCGATAGGTGACAGCGCGACAGCGAATATATTAAGCGATCCGCTACGGCGTAGCAACTACGCAATCGGCTACGGCGTAGGTTCTACCCATTCCGCTACACCAAACTATATTGTCATGAAGTTCTTTCTGCCAATGTCTATTTCTTTAACTACATCTAGATTTATATTCCGAACTTCAATAATTATAGTTGGAATTATTTGAGTAAACGATTTAACAAAATTAATTAAACTATATTTTAAAACATGGTGTGTATGGCATACAAAATAAAATTGTGGTTTTTTTTTCTCCATAAATGATATTATAATATTATGTGTATTGAACGAGTGTAAAGAGAATTACTGTGATACCATAGGAAAGTTGACGAGAACATGAAATTATTGTAATATTTAAGTGATAGATCTTTGAGTTGGAAACTCACATTGGTAGGTAAAACAGAGGCGAACTCCATTTTATAGAAGTTGGCTCCAGCGGTGCTTGTTCATCCTCAGGTCTTGGTGTCGACCTTCATCAGGAAGCTGTCCAACTGGCTGTGAACCCTCGGCGCCACGTGCAGAGATGCCATTGTGGCCGGTCTCACATATCTGGAATAAATAGAAAATGCTGTTATTACTTTGTATATTCATCCATCTGAATAAAAATCTTAAATTAACTGACAGAGAACGCACCGTCTAAACCGCTGGGCATGGAATTTTACAAGAGTTCCTTATAACGGGTATAAAAAGACGCTTAACGAAGCCAAAAGTCACTTTCTATTCCCATCATTGCTGCATTGTAATATTTTTTTTTGTTCTAGACCATACCTGGGAATTTTTGGTTACGGAGATATTGAAGGTGAAAGTTCCAATTTTTTCAGACGTTTTTTATGTTATAACTTTTTAAATATCCCTACGAACCCTGAACCGTTGCATGTACCCATAAACACATTGTTTTGCGTGCCTCACGTCACGCACTACCGTAAACAGCGATTTTTCACACCAAAAATAAAAGTCATTACCCAGCAATTATTTTTGTGCAATGTTACTTAATTTGATGTACAGAATGCGTAAAAGATGGCTATGTGATGGGTCTTTTTCCACCCTGTATAACAAAGGGGAGCCTATGCTTTGTGTTGAAATTCTCTAAATGATGATGTAAACCGCATCGAAATCCGTTGCGTAGTTCAGGAGAACAACGCGGTCACACGGAGAGACACGAAAAACAACTTGATTTTATATTATCTAGAGAATCGTCATAAAAACTGTGTGTGGGTGACACTGCGTTTCAAAACCAAAAACATCATTAAGCTACCTATGTTTTGGTAAAGAAAATGTAAGTATCAAAAGAGTTACAGCCGTTTTGACATCTACCAACACGCATTGGGCCCGCGTGGTGGATTACGGCCCACTCCCTCTCACACAGGCTTGTGTCCCAGCACTGGGAACATTATAGGCTGATTATACATGATTATGCAAAGCCCTTTAAAATGAAATCACACGAAAAACCGGCCAAGTGCGAGTCGGACTCGAGCACGAAGGGTTCCGTACCATTATCTATAAAAACGGCAAAAAAATCACTTTTGTTGTATGGGAGCCCCCCTAAATATTTGTTTTATTTTAATTTAATTATTTATTTTGAAAGTGAATATGTAACAAAATATTCTGTGAATATTTCAATTGTCTACCTGTTGCCGTTTTCAATACCGAGCAAAAACGAGCAAAAAAAAAACACGTTTGATGTATGGGAGCCCTCTTAAATATTTATTTTATTCTGTCTTTTAGTATTTTTTGTTATAGCGGCAACAGATATACATCATCTGTGAATATTCCAACTGTCTAGCTATCACGGTTCATGAGATACAGCCTGGTGACAGATGGACAGACAGTCTTAGTAATAGGGTCCCGTTTTACCCTTTGGGTACGGAATCCTAAAAACAAATACAAAATCTAAAGCAAGTAACTGATAACCTCAATACACCTCATTAATAACGGAACCTCAATTCGTTTTATTAATTAGTGAACGTTTAGCGCCGTCACGTTCCCATTTATCGCCCCAAAGAAAATGCCTGAAACTGTTTGAGCAATGATCAGTTACGTTTACGGTGTTAATGCAAAATAAACGGCTATATCAATTACCGACATTGGCTGGTTGCACGAGTAACGATAAATCTTAGCGATTTCCAACTGCACAGATTAATCTAACGCTACTTTGCCACACGCTGTCTATAATCTACATCGATCGTCATTGAAAACTCGCACGCGAATCCTAACTTGATTAAAGTTAGGATTCGCGTCCTACTTTAATCACTTACTCCATACTTCCATACTTTAATCCTACTAATATTATAAACGCGAAAGTTTGTTAGTATGGATGGATGGATGGATGGATGTTTATTACTCTTTCACGCAAAAACTACCGAACGGATTTGGATGAAATTTGGCACACAGATAGTTTATAACCTAGATTAACACATAGGATACTTTTTATCCCGATATTCCCACGGAATCGAGACTTAAGCGGGTAAAACCGCGGGGCGCAGCTAGTAATATACACCCCTTTGCAAAAAAAAACGGGTACCTGAACAGTCATTGGCTTTTGTATGGATAATATTAATATTTTTACTCTGATATTAGCATAAATGACTAGTATTTGTTATAAGAATATAGTTTTTTGGCTACACCCCTCTTCCAGCAGCGCTACAATTTTAGTACCTCTTATTGCTTTTTCTGCCATTACAATCGACACAAAGATATCACTTTTAAGTCACTTACACTTTTAAGTTACACACTTTTAAGCCAGCCGTTGGTCCCGGCTGTCATTTGTAGATCTTTGACAGTTGTTACGGGTCGTCGGAAGCCCAAAAGTTTGACACCTTACCAAGGGGTATCATGTTACGCAGAAACTGGGTTGTGGAGGTCAGATAGGCAGTCGCTCCATGTAAAACACTGGTATTCAGCTGCATCCGGTTAGAATGGAAGCCGACCCCAACATAGTTGGGAAAAGGCTAGGCAGATGATGACTTAGGAAATATTTATGTGGACTAACCTTACCTACCTTTTCGCATATTGTTCGGATCGATACATTATTTTCTGTTCCGATGCAGAGAAAAAAAAAAAAACCGAAAATATTAAGTATCGTAGCAAATTAAAAGTCTTTGACACAAAAATCAACTGTGTCAGTGAGTTTGTTAGAACTCTCGAGTTTTTTCATCACATCGCTTCTATATAGAACGTAGGATATGGATGGTGAGTCACGTCCAATTTTTTTTCAACTTTATTAATTTGTCAAACTTGCTCTTCTGCTTCCGAATTATTTCGAGAGATGGCATTGATTTGTTCGTTAATTGTTTGTAAAAAGTTTTTGGTGAAATATCTTGTAATTTAGGGGAAAAACATGATTGGGTTTTGCGAAAATTATGGTCTGTCTTTGTACCTAAGTGTTAAATGATTAAGAAAGAAATATCTATGGCATATTAATTTTTTAATAAGTTATTAAATTTCGAATAACTTGCCAAAGTTAACTTAAATGGTGTACGAGTACATCTGCATACGTACATAATATAGTGGCTGTATTCCCTAAAGGCATAGGTAGAGTAGTCAGTACCTATAATTATATCACAGTTTTTCAGTTAGGTTTAACAGAGAGCGAGAGAAAACTACAGAAAGTTTAACATTAAAAGTTATTACTTAAAAAAAAAACTTAGGATCTAGTGAAATAGTTATACAGGGTGAAATTGAATTCATGGGCATCCTCTTAAGGGGTCAATGTACTCATCATTATGAACAACTTTCGCTATGGGACCAAAGGAGAAATCGCGAAAAAAAAATCTGCTGTTCCATACATTGATGTTCTCATAGTTCTTCAAAATGTAGCGAACAGTGGATTTTTTAAAATTGGGTAAGCATGTTAATGTTAATAATTAAAAAAACCGGCCAAGTGCGAGTCGGACTCGAGCACGAAGGGTTCCGTACCATTATCTATAAAAACGGCAAAAAAATCACTTTTGTTGTATGGGAGCCCCCCTAAATATTTGTTTTATTTTAATTTAATTATTTATTTTGAAAGTGAATATGTAACAAAATATTCTGTGAATATTTCAATTGTCTACCTGTTGCCGTTTTCAATACCGAGCAAAAACGAGCAAAAAAAAAACACGTTTGATGTATGGGAGCCCTCTTAAATATTTATTTTATTCTGTCTTTTAGTATTTTTTGTTATAGCGGCAACAGATATACATCATCTGTGAATATTCCAACTGTCTAGCTATCACGGTTCATGAGATACAGCCTGGTGACAGATGGACAGACAGTCTTAGTAATAGGGTCCCGTTTTACCCTTTGGGTACGGAATCCTAAAAACAAATACAAAATCTAAAGCAAGTAACTGATAACCTCAATACACCTCATTAATAACGGAACCTCAATTCGTTTTATTAATTAGTGAACGTTTAGCGCCGTCACGTTCCCATTTATCGCCCCAAAGAAAATGCCTGAAACTGTTTGAGCAATGATCAGTTACGTTTACGGTGTTAATGCAAAATAAACGGCTATATCAATTACCGACATTGGCTGGTTGCACGAGTAACGATAAATCTTAGCGATTTCCAACTGCACAGATTAATCTAACGCTACTTTGCCACACGCTGTCTATAATCTACATCGATCGTCATTGAAAACTCGCACGCGAATCCTAACTTGATTAAAGTTAGGATTCGCGTCCTACTTTAATCACTTACTCCATACTTCCATACTTTAATCCTACTAATATTATAAACGCGAAAGTTTGTTAGTATGGATGGATGGATGGATGGATGTTTATTACTCTTTCACGCAAAAACTACCGAACGGATTTGGATGAAATTTGGCACACAGATAGTTTATAACCTAGATTAACACATAGGATACTTTTTATCCCGATATTCCCACGGAATCGAGACTTAAGCGGGTAAAACCGCGGGGCGCAGCTAGTAATATACACCCCTTTGCAAAAAAAAACGGGTACCTGAACAGTCATTGGCTTTTGTATGGATAATATTAATATTTTTACTCTGATATTAGCATAAATGACTAGTATTTGTTATAAGAATATAGTTTTTTGGCTACACCCCTCTTCCAGCAGCGCTACAATTTTAGTACCTCTTATTGCTTTTTCTGCCATTACAATCGACACAAAGATATCACTTTTAAGTCACAATAAGGCTGGATTATGCAACAAACATAAATTATTCTACTAAAAATAACGAGAAGTTAGTTTTAGTTGCCAGGATAACTTTGTAACCGCAAACCTGCAAATGTTAGTAAAAGTCACAAACGGAAAACGGGATTATTATTGTTTTTAAACAAAAGTTTCGAATTCCTTAAGATACTCACCTTAAGATACCTTTAAGATACTCTACGCAAACGCGATTATCAACGATAAATCCTAATATATAAAGAGAAAAGTCACTCACGAACTGATTGACTCATCAGGCCGTCTAGGTAACATGAGTGCACCCCAGCTTCTGAAATAGGCCGTCTAGGTAACATGAGTGCACCCCAGCTTCTGAAATAGGCCGTCTAGGTAACATGAGTGCACCCCAGCTTCTGAAATAGGCCGTCAAGGTAACATGAGTGCACCCCAGCTTCTGAAATTCTTATCGAGTCCCTTCAGTTACTCTGCAGCGATGCAGTCAAAACTTCAAACCTTTTTTAAGCTTTTTTTATTAGAACTATATCGACCGGTCTTTTTCAGGTAATCAAACAAAAAACGAGAAAATGGCATTTGTTACGATCATTTGACTACGAAAATATACATACAATCAACCGTTAAAATGTTTTTATTTTTATTTTAACAGATATTAGAGACCAGACAGAGATAGACCATTACACACCATAAAACACACCCTCACTTGTATTAAACACACGCAAAACACTCACAGCTCAAGCAAAAAATCCCTCAAACATATGGATTTTATTTCAATAGGTATCTTTATACCTATTGAAATAAAATCCAAATTCCGGAAACATCTCAGCTTCAACACCAGATTTCGGAAGTTCTTTACATTTCCCGTTGAAGAGGCAAAGCAATTTGATTCGAGTGAGTGTGATAATGCCATCGAGTGCTATTATTGGGCGATCACAATTTGCATGAGCCTTGAAGGATTCCGACTTAATATTTTATTAAAAGATTATTTTTTATTCATGTTTTTTACGGTTTTTTTGCAGATTTTGATTGGAATTATGCATTTTTTTTCCGGAAAAAGCATTTGAATAATTAAATTAACATTTATTTTATTAAAACAAGTTGTTTCATACTGATAGGAATACAAATGACAGTAAAATATATATAAAAAAATAAAATAAATATATATAAAATATATATAGTAGTGTGAATGTTTCTTAGAAAATCACAATAGCCGTAATTTGGGAATGTGGCCAAAATGGACTGGTCCTTATTACATTAGACTTTTATTATCATCGGCCAAATAAAGCGTATGTTTCAGCTTCCTCTTTATTTTATCAATTACTGGCTGATGCTCGCGGCTTCGCCCTCGTGGATATCGGTTATTATATACTAAACCCTTCCTCGAGAACCACTCTATCTATTGGTTAAAACAGCATGAAAATTGGTGCAGTAGTTTTTGAGTTTATCACAAACAGACAGATAGACAGACGCGGCGGAGGACTTTGTTTTATAATATGTAGTGACATTCATAGTCCTGAAGGAGTCCTGGGATGGTGTATTATGTATAATATTTTTAAATTACATAATGTAATATTCTGAAGAGCTAGTAAAACAAATATACTTATACAGCGTCAACTGTTTATAGGTAGGTATCTCGGCTACAGGGAAAATAAAATGCGAAGCCAAATTTCCATATTATGAGAACCAGGGCGTAAATCATGCATAAATAAAAGCTTTATCGAAAACACGTCTGTCCCTGATATTTATTTCCCATAGGATTTTATTTAAATTATAATTTAAAGGTCAACGGAAAAGGGATACTTTTATATCCGGACATCTGATGTCATCTCTTGGGATATTGAAGGTTTATCTTAATTTATAAAAGATTAACTCCGAAAATTGTGGGAATGTACAATCTTTTCTTTTTTCGAAAATTCCCTTGGGTGATTTTGATTAATGTTTCGAATTATGATAATGTACATTCATAATAATAAAAGCGAAAATAAAGAAACAAAAAAGAAAGAATAACGTTTAAAATGAGTCTTGTGCATATTTCGAGCCTGTACGAGTATTGAACAGATACGTGTTTACTTTTTTGTATTTGATGTTTGAACCCGTGCATCGAGCGAACATTGAGTGGTTTTTTCTTAATTTACCCACAAAATAATTATTGTACAAATGTCTAGTTTATGTAAAACTTATGTATTAGTTTTAATATTCTCATGTAAGTGAATTATTGTATTCTTATGAGAATAAATTTATCACAAACCTTTTATTTATTTGGCTGGTTTTCACGAATAAACTAGAATAGAAAAATATATTTAAGAAGGCAGATTATATAGAAAGAGGTAAAAACATTTTTAAAGAAGCTTACAAAGTTTATTAGAATATCAATTGAAAATCAGCAAGTTAGCACCGCGTAATAAAAAGATCATACTGGGAATTTTCCGCTGATCAACTTTAAAAGTACGTACAGATAGTTTTTAGAAAGACCAAACCTTAAAAGAAGCGCACTAATTAAAAAAATCAAGTAATAAAAACTAAAACCCAACTACGACTTAAAAGGAATAAACAAGACACCACAGACAGACAAATTAAAAATCCGGAGTCACACGTGTTAGGGCATAAATCGAACAGATTACGTGTGACTAGTTGGGTTTTAGTGTTTATTACTTGATTTTTTTTTTAATTCTTTTGTGGTTATAATATAGATATTTTTGAAATGTGCTCATTAAATCCCTTTCATTTGATACCCAACATGGTACGATCAAACCATATTTTTTTTTAAGTTCCTCACTTTATGTCCTCTAGAGGGCGCCATTTTTAATTTAATGTGACTTCACATCGCCTATAACCAGCGGACAATCACGACGCTTCTAACGATACCTCATTTGTCAAATTGTGATAAGTGGTTTGGAAGATAGGAGGGAACAGATGAACATACATACATACATACATACCGGTCAAAATCATAACCCTCCTTTTTTCTTCGCCGTAGTCGGGTAAAAAAGATGATCGTCATTTGATGTTCTCAAATATTTTTGACGCTCTTTTAAATATTTCGTATAGTCTTCCTTTGCATGTTTTTAGGTTTCACGAAAAAACTACATAATTAATAAAATTGACAAATAATTAAAAAGCTTTGAAAACTACACTGCCTAATTTTGCCCGGAACACTAAAAAAGCTAGTTAAAATAAAACAATAAGGAAATAATATTACGCAACTGTTACGAGCGTAACTCCTAAAACAGCCTTTTAAACATAAAATCACTTATCTTAAAGTAACCCTCGACTGAAACAATACATTTGAAGTTTTATTTCAAGCACTTTTAGGGCTCCACTTAATTGAAACGATTACAGAGTGATATCACATTTTATTGTCCCTGGAGTCGTTTATGGGTTGTTAAATTTAACATTTGGACATAACAGTAATGGTGATATCACGGAGTTGGTAATTGCTGTTACAAGATAACGGGCTACGATGAGTATGGATACTGAATACAAATGAGTTTGAAATTATTGCACAATAGGTAAAGTGCGGGAAATTAATTTTAAAGCTAAATTAATATAACATGTATGATAACTTGTGGCTAAACAATAACAGACGCACCGGTCGATCGACCAGGTTAAGCTACGCTTGCCGCGGTTGGACCGTGGATGGGTGACCCTGACCATCTTTATATACCGAGAATCCTCCGTGTCTCAGAAAGCACGTTATGCCGTTAGTCCCAGCTGTTATTTGTGGATCTTTTACAGTCGTTACGGGTCTTCAAAAACCCGAAAGTCTGACAACCAGTTTTACCAAGGGGTATATTACCCTGTTACTGGGTTGTGGAGGTCAGATAGGCAGTCGCTCCATGTAAAATACTGGTTTCAGCTGCATCCGGTTAAATTGAAACTCCAACATAAATGGGAAAAAGGCCGCTGATGATGTATAATTTAAACATGGATAATGTCACCAATATTTAATAACAATATTTGTGATTTAAAAGAGTATCCATGGAGTTTCTTGCCCTTTCTTCTCCATAAAAACCTACTACGCTTTGGAATAGGCTACTAACTTCATCTTTCTGACTGACCGACTACTCCTTGACAATTTAAAAGCCTGTAAATGGATTAATTTAAATAAATGCTTTGACTTTGAGTTGACTACCAACTTAAATTGTCCGTATATTCAAATAATAGCTGGCATTCTTTGACAGTTGTATGAAATAGCCATAACACGGCAAATTGAAGTGGGGTGCCAATTTGCTTAACTATTGATATATCTAACTAATATAAAAACGCGAAAGTTTGTAAGTATGGATGGATGGATGGATGTTTGTTACTCTTTCACGTAAAAACTACTGAATGGATTTGGATGAAATTTGGCAAACGGATAGTTTATAACCTGGATTAACACATATGATTTCACTTTTTATCCCGATATTCCCACGGAATCGAGACTTACGCGGGTGAAACCGCGGGGCGCAGCTAGTCGTAAATGAACCTGTGAAATCGTCAGCACGCTTTGTGGTGAAAACTTATTTCTTCTTACTATGAGAAAAGGGCTTTATCTCATACAGTAGGTATGACATTATAAAGAGTGATATTTTATATTGCTGTAAAATGGCCGTCATAGAAGGACATTTCTTTCGTTTGGTAGTTAGTTGTGTCAAATAATACCAAACAATAAATCAGGTTACTTTTTATTAATTATGTTAATACACATCCAATACAAAAAATACCCAATAAAATAATATTTGTAATAATAGTAATATTACATTTTTTACAATGATAAAATATAATATTACTTTATTCAGTTGGTAACATCTAAATAGATTTTTATTTGATTGGTTCAAAAAGATTATTTTGAACTGTAGATTTTTTTATATTACGCTCATTGCATGATTGATAGTAACGGCACTGCATAAAACGTGGCAATTTCCAATATACGTATTTCTGAAGTTGTCGATTCGCACAATAATAAATTAACTTCGAGCAAATCGCAAGGAGAGAACAAAGTGTCGATTCGCTCGTTTCGGGCGAATCAACCAATAAGCCAGAAATTCTTGAAAGGTTGAACTTATCCCTTATTGTCTTGATTGAGATAAGCAGAAATGTAATTATACTGTAGGTGAAGTGAAATTAACTAAATAATTACTTATCCGTAGTATCGTTTGTGAACCTTAACCAATGAATTAACAGTTGTGAGGTGAAGTATCTGTTATATCAATACATGAACAGGATAGGTACTCAGCGTATTCGTTGACTTTGAGGTAATATTTGCCTACTCCAAGCAGATTGCTTAGCCTTTTCCCAGATATATTGGGGTCGGCCTCCAATCTAACCGGATGCAGCTGAATACCAATATTTTACATGGAGCGACTGCCTATCTGGCCCCACAACCTATATTTGTTTATTTATTTCTACGTCCTTACAAACTCCCCATTTTTTTTAACGATAATCGTTTCTCTAGATATTGCGTATACTTTATCATTATCACTTAGGAGATTCGAGGACGTTTCTGTCTCACCCGCTTATATAATACTTAATCCGTTTGTTGTCTTAAAGACACCTGCGTTCCCCATCAGCTTTGACCTTGGTCTGATGGTCTGATGCCTGGCGACGATATTTCACAAGGGTTTACGATTATCCATTGTGAAATATTTGAATTTAGAATTGCAAATGCGAATTTGGAAAGTGACGTCAAAGCACAGTGCTAGAAGGATCTTTTAGCGCTTGAATTACATTGTCAGAGGGGCACTGTTGGTAAACATATGTGAAATTGTGTCGGGAAATTGTTTGAAAAAAACAAGATGGCGGATTTTGGCCACGCGCTAAAAAATCCTTGTATATAGGTAAGTACCAACAATTGTATTTATTTGTAATTACAGAGTAATAAACGAAAAGATGATTTATAGGTGCCAATAAGTAATTAATAATTAATTGTTTTCCAACAGATGTGGTTTTAGAATAATGTGAGAAACTAAATTTAATTTATATTGTATGAATGGGGTTCATTAGTAAGGCTTTTAGAATTATAAACTTGTATTAGAGTTAATAGTAGCTACGAGTAAGTTTTGAATTATGTTGGCACTTGAGAACTGTTGACTGCACAAATTAATTGGTTTGTATTTAAATATTAAGCGTCAGTTGTTTTTGAGCTTGCGTATGAAAAGCTGTATGTGGTTAAGCTCTGAACATACTGAGGCGAATACCGCGAGGGAGGCACTACGCGCGTCCTTATGTTAAATGTTAAAAAACAAATATGTGACTATTCGTAAAATTCGATAGACGTAGAATATTTAGTAACCTATTCCGCTCGACTATTCTTCAAGAGTCATAAAAATTCTGTAAGAAATCGACATGTGTTTCAACGATTGACGATTGACCAATTGCAAACAGAACGCGACGTGTTACCACACCGACCGCTGGACGCAAAGAACTACTTACTACTTTGCGTCCAGCGCTGGGTGTGGTAACACGTCGCGTCATCCTGAGGATGCCTCGTTGAGAGGTGAAACACGTGTCGATTTCTTACAGGGTTTTTATGACCCTTGAAGAATAGTCAAGTGGAATAGGTTACTAAATATATCTACGTCTATTGTATTTTATAATGGATTTCCGCAAACTCACCCCTGAATCAATTAACTATGTGACTATTCGTGCCAGTTTGAACACCCCTATACAAGTTACACAATCGGTGCGAGCGAATTGTGTCCCGCATTCCACGCGAAATTCGCTTCAGTTTGGATGTCGATATCTTACAGAAATATTGAAAATAAAACCCAACGCAACTAACAAAACTATTTCAATTTCCCTTTTGCATGAAACGAGTAGATTACAAAAATGCAATTTCATTTAAAAGCAACAACAACTTTTGTCATTCCGGGGCGACGGACGGTTTGTTATTCATAAAAAAAAGTACTTTTAACAGTCAACTTTCAGAAATAAGGCTAGGCTTAATTAAAACTAAAGAAAAAGGCAACAACTTGATACGAAAAGTTTCCTCGTTTATGTTTGTACGTGTATTTTTACGACCAACTGTTTTAGAAGTTCTCTTTAATTGCCACTCCGAAGTTTTCGTCTGTGGGATACTTAGATTTTTTTTCTGTTGTATGCTAGATTGTGTTGTGTGTAAAATTTCGTACTTTCTGTTTAGTGCGTAATACCGAAATCCTACGATCCCGCGATTTTGCGGACGGACACCGTGCGGGGTATCGCAGACATCAAAGGTTCCTCGGTGCGCGGTGCGTGGCGGTCTGTGGTCGTCTGCCGTGCGTGTCCGTCCGCAATATTGCCGATCGTCGGATTCCACCATTATACGTACCTACACTACACTTTAAACTCAAAATTAAATAAGCGTACGCATAAGCCTAAACAATTATGATGACCACCAGTACCTCATAATTGTTTAAACACACTAGTTTTGAATGTCACTAACACTACGAGCTGAACTTAGTCACTCATCAGGCCCATAATAATTATATCCGTATCGAATCGGTTATGGTAGGTACTGCTGCCGATATACCGATATATCGGCAGCAGTACCATGTCGGGTTGGTTAATTGTTTACACCTCTAAGGTTGACTGTCACTTTCACATGAAGCGACATACGTTGTTCAGTACTAAGTATACATACTTAGTGCTCCTTCCAACCTTATAATATATGACTGCCTATTAACGGTTAAAAACTATCGGTATAAGTTTTGAATAACGTACTGTTTTTTCATGTAGGTATTGGTTAGTGTGTTGCAGATGAATAGCCGAATCCGCTTTTTTACGTAACCGCTAGTTGTTTTACCAAACACCTCCGTTATGTAAAACAGCTGAACGACGTTAACTGATTTTCCATAATTACTGAACTTTATAGCACGCAGAATTGCATAAACGTTTTGCAGTTATCAATGCAGCGGGTAAGAGCCTAAGAGATTACAGGTTATGTAAAACACGGATTCGACAATCCATCTGCGACAAATGCTAGAAATTCGCAGATTCAACACACGTATAATTTGCTTTATTTCAAGCAAGCTCATCATCATCTGCCTAGTTTTTTCCCAACAACGTTGGGGTCGGCTTCAAGTCTCAGACAGCATTTGTCTGGCATTAATACTGAAATGAACCTTTTTGGCGCAGGCGTGTGAGGCACATATTATTGTTAAAACATTTTTTTTTTTGTTAATTTTGTTTCACGAACTGTGTCCAAATAAATGTTATTCTTTCTTTCTTTCAGTCTGAATGCATACGAGTATTTTAAACAACCCAGTTATTGGGAAACACGATACCCCTTGGTAAGAGTGGTTGTCGTTTTCAATTTCAAGCAAGCCAGCTTATGGTATTATTATAAGCCTACGTAAAGGCAGAACAAAACCTCTGGAACTGGTCCTCTTTATGTAGATACCTAAGCCTTACCTAATAAAAAAAGGAATGCTAAAGTTTTTGCATCGTCTTCTCTGAAGATTTCTTTAATCTAGCCGGTCTTTGTAATTGCTTTGAGCTGGAGTCGAGTCGACCCGAGAGACGCTAATTTTCTCACAAAGTCTATAAGAAACGGTGTGAAGAAAGATTTTTGTTGAGCGCTTTATTCTTAAGGGCCGATCTTAAGAATAAGGCGGCTTAACAAAAATCTTTCTTCCTGTTTCTTAGGTAAGTTGTGGTCTTTGTACACGGTACGGTTCTTTACCGTACGGTTTATAAACCGCGCCATAGAAAAAAACGTGTCTATCAACAAGCTGCCTTATTGATCCATACAACCCTGAAAAAATGCGTGCCTACACACGATTTAAATAATAAATATATTTTTAAGTTACCTACCTACAATTGCACAGGTGACTTCATCATCGTTTCTTTGCTCTTCCCTTCCCTTACAGCCATCCACATTCATACTTGAATCTTTCTCCACGACATTTTCCTCAATCTTCATTACATGCACATACATGACA
Organism: Lithophane semibrunnea; assembly: GCA_947363905.1. Lineage (NCBI taxonomy): Eukaryota > Metazoa > Arthropoda > Insecta > Lepidoptera > Noctuidae > Lithophane > Lithophane semibrunnea. The sequence continues at coordinate 7,330,622 of OX376209.1, forward strand.
ACTGATTTCTACATAACAATTTGAGTTACAGCAAAATTATAAAAAATACATTCAACGAAATCCATTGCGCGAGGTGTACATTACAAATAAAAAGAATCACGATGTCCATTTGCTAACAGTACGGTCGACAGACCCTCCCTACAACCACAATATAAATATGAACTACAACTCTGGAAAAAGAACGGATGAATATGTAGGTGAAAAGGTGGAACTAAAAATGTTAGGATCAACTATGAATCATCATCTGCCTAGCCTTTTTCCCAACTATGTTGGGGTCGGCTTCTAGTCTAACCGGATGCAGCAGAATACCAGTATTTTACATGGAGCGACCTGCCTCTCTGACTTTCACAACCCAGTAATTGGGTAATACGATACCCTTTGGTAAGGCTGGTTGTCAGACTTTCGGGCTTCTGACCACCCGTAAAGACTGTCAAAGATTCACAAATGACAGCCGGACCAACGGCTTAAAGTGCTTTCCGAGGCACGGAGGAGTCTCGATATGTAAAGATGGTGACCCATCCACGGACCAACCCCTGTATATAACGGATATGTACACGGATATGCATTATCTGTTTGATTATGCTCTGAGTTTGTATCGGTTTTTTTTCTCAAAGTACATAGGCGCACCGACCTTAACTGGTTTTAAAACATAAGTTATTTTTTACATAAATAAATATCTTTTTTCATTTACTCGCATGTTCGTGGCAGTAATTGTTCTCACACACGGCGAAGCTCAAAAGGCAAGTATTTTACTGTTTTTAACCTGTATTTTAATTCTAGCTTCTTCTGCGACTTCGTCCGCGACCCGACCCAACGCGTCGCATCGCATCGCCCGCCCGCGCTCTACTTCGTTTTTGCTTAGCGTGCGTTCTGATTTTTTTATTTTTGTTCGGTTCCTAAAAGTCATACCGTGATGTTAAATCCCTATAGCCTTCCTCAAGAACTAGGCTATCAACTGAAAAATAAAGTTTTTCAAATCTGACTGGTAGTTTCAGAGATTAGCACGCTCATACAAACAAACAAAAATAAACTCTTTAGCTTAGGTAATAATAATAAAACAATCATTGACTTAAGATTACAAATAAAAATTACTATTTACACAATTGTTAGCATAAAAATTTTTAAGGCGGATTTCACCAATGAAACTGAACGCGTTCAACAGCTGTCAGTGTCAATATTCCACAGAAATAATGACACTGACATACCTTAAACTTAGATTATGTCATTGGTGAAATCTGCCCTTAGTCGCGTTGTTTGATACTCACAACAATGATAATGGCATTACATTAGCCTCAAAATGTTAGTTACTTGTTCGTTCAATTAAATAACGAGGAAAAAGTCTCGTTTACTCGAGGAGAGTAACTCGACTGTCACGGCTTAAGGTATGTTCTAAGTGAGGATTTATAGCAGTTACTTAGATGGACCTTTAAAACTAAGCGCGGTAAGTTAGCAAGTCTTTAGTCTATGTTTAACTTTCATGTCTTAATTAATCCGGAAATTAACTTCTACAGAACTTAATTTAATGGTAGATTTTCTGTTGCAGGAAAATGTGAAGTTATGCCTTGGTATTGACACGATATTTAAAGATATAGTAGACCGCCTCGTTGTCTACCCAAAGTGGAACGTTTTTTTTTAAACACATAACAATAAATAAAAAATCCTCCCTATTAAATCCTGACAAGTGTTAATAATAATTGTAATGGTTGTAACTATATTACCTATTAAATTCAAAAATACTTTGCATGCCGTAAGGCAAAATGTATCGGGACAATTTACAAATATTCCAACTTACATGTACCCACAACAGCAAATAAATGATTTATTTCTTTCTCTTTCTTTCTCTTTCCTACATTACCAGCAAATAAATGATTTATTTATTTCTTTCTCTTTCTCGTTCTCTGTCTCTTTCTTTATCTTTCTTTCTCTCTCTTTCTTTCTCTTTCTTTTTCTTTCTTTCTCGTTCTTTCTCTTTCTTTCTCTTTCTTCAATTGGGTTTTTCCATCTGAAATTTCTCAGTGGTAGCCCGGCGTCTGGATTTATGGCCGGTCAAACAGGTAATCCAGACATGTAATATAATACATGGAACTTAAAACATAACTGGCGAAATGTGGGTGTACTAAAGGTACATCTCTGCCTCACCCTTCGGGGAATAAACGCGTGATGTTTTGTTGATAAATATGTTTGATGAATGACTTATTAAAAACATAGAGTAAAATCACGTATACAGCAGATTTATTTCCTTCATTCTTTCTTTCTCTTTCTTTCTCTTTCCTACATTCCCCAGCAAATAAATGATTTATTTCTTTCTTTCTTACTCTTACTCTTACTCTTACTCTTTCTCTTTCTCTTACTTTCTTTCTCTTTCTTTCTCTCTCTTTCTTTCTCTTTCTTTCTCTTTCTTTCTTTTTCTTTCTCTTCAAACAGGTAATCCAGACATGTAATATAATATATGAAACTTAAAACATAACTGGCGAAATGTGGGTGTACTATAGGTACATCTCTGTCTCACCCTTCGGGGAATAAACGCATGATGTTTTGTTGATAAATATGTTTGATGAATGACTTATTAAGAACATACAGTAAAATCACGCATGCAGCAGATTTATTTCCTTCTTTCTTTCTTTCTCTTTCTTTCTCTTTCCTACATTCCCCACCAAATAAATGATTTATTTATTTCTTTCTCTTTCTCTTTCTCTTTCTCTTTCGCTTTCGCTTTCGCTTTCTCTTTCTCTTTCTCTTTTTCTTTCTCTTTCTCATTATTTCTCTTTCTTTCTCTTTCTTTCTCTTTCTTTCTCTTTCTTTCTCTTTCTTTCTCTTCAAACAGGTAATCCAGACATGGAACTTAAAACATAACTGGCGAAATGTGGGTGTACATCTCTGTCTCACCCTTCGGGGAATAAACGCGTGATGTTTTGTTGATAAATATGTTTGATGAATGACTTATTAAAATTATAGAGTAAAATCACGTATACAGCAGATTTATTTCCTTCTTTCTTTCTTTCTTTTTTGTTTCTCTTTCTTTGTCATTCTTTCTCTTTCCTTCATTCCCGAGCAAATAAATGATTTATTTATTTCTTTCTTTCTCTTTCTCTTTCTCTTTCTCTTTCTCTTTCTCTTTCTCTTTCTCTTTCTCTTTCTCTTTCTCTTTCTCTTTCTCTTTCTCTTTCTCTTTCTCTTTCTCTTTCTCTTTCTCTTTCTCTTTCTCTTTCTCTTTCTCTTTCTCTTTCTCTTTCTCTTTCTCTTTCTCTTTCTCTTTCTCTTTCTCTTTCTCTTTTTCTTTCTTTTTCTTTCTCTTTCTTTCTCTTTCTTTCTCTCTCTTTCTTTCTCTTTCTTTCTCTTCAAACAGGTAATCCAGACATGTAATATAATACATGGAACTTAAAACATAACTGGCGAAATGTGGGTGTACATCTCTGTCTCACCCTTCGGGGAATAAACGCGTGATGTTTTGTTGATAAATATGTTTGATGAATGACTTATTAAAATTATAGAGTAAAATCACGTATACAGCAGATTTATTTCCTTCTTTCTTTCTTTCTTTTTTGTTTCTCTTTCTTTGTCTTTCTTTCTCTTTCCTACATTCCCGAGCAAATAAATGATTTATTTCTTTCTTTCTTTCTTACTCTCTTTCTCTTTCTCTTTCTCTTTCTCTTTCTTTCTTACTCTCTTTCTCTTTCTCTTTCTCTTTCTCTTTCTCTTTTTCTTTTTCTTTTTCTTTCTCTTTCTCTTTCTTTCTCTCTCTTTCTTTCTCTTTCTTTCTCTTTCTTTCTCTTCAAACAGGTAATCCAGACATGTAATATAATACATGGAACTTAAAACATAACTGGCGAAATGTGAGTGTACTAAAGGTACATCTCTCTCACCCTTCGGGGAATAAACGCGTGATGTTTTGTTGATAAATATGTTTGATGAATGACTTATTAAAAACATAGAGTAAAATCACGTATACAACATGTAACAAAAATATTTTTTTAGGGGTACTTTTTCATATATTAGCGAATGGCCGCCACCGGCTACACGCGTGTGCGGCACGTCTATACAAAATATATGAAAAAGTGTGTTAAGTTGCTGTCGCTGGCCACCAGTGGCTGTGGTCTGTGGCTCGTTTGCGCCGAGCCTAAGTCGAACAAAATCTATAAACGTTGGACACATTTTCCTGATTAGTCACCGTTGTCCAATGTAATTCTGTAATATCTAACAGGATTTCCGGTTGTCAGTTGTACCTAATTTTTCGCGCAAAATCCCCTCCATTTTGTCCGACTTTATGAACCCCCGATAATAGGATTACTCCTCTCACCGTGTTCATGTCACTGGCGCTAACTTAGTTCCCGTCATTATTTATGTTCGAAATTGCATTGCATCGAAGGTGAGCTGATTTTATGCAATTTCGACGAAGTGGAACTGGAGGGCTACTAAAAGTTGAAAATTGAAGAGACAGCTGGAAAGTTACACGGTAGCCGCCGCAAGATGAATTCTTGATGTTTTAGAATTTTAAATGGACTAGATAATTATGCTCTCCTCAGTGTGCGGGGCAGGCCTGGGTAGAAATATAGCAAAATAAAGAGAAGTTAGGAATGAGACAGGAGAGGTATTTGACTAGAAGTGTGACAAATTGCAGGTTAGCAAAAAATAAAATGTCCTACTTATTTTGATATGTAATGTGCTGTATGTGCATACCCATGATTAAATAACAATTTATGAATTTATTTTTCTCAAACATGCTTGGAAATTCGAGCATTATTTTGACAACCTTCTTCGAGATAAATCGAAATTGCTGTACTGGTAAAAAACAAATGACGATGTGACCGGCAAAGTTTATACAATATCTGTCGTGTGATTTAAAAATGGAACGAACTTTTTACTTCAATATCAAGGCGGATTCAAGGAGGTAACTTATCAAAGATTTTATTTACGATTTAAATTACAAATATAGCTGTCTAAAGTAAATAAGTAACAAATTAACATATTGGCGCATGAAAAATTATAGTTGTTTGACATTGATTCTGGAATTTATAATTAATTTACCCAGTTTGAATTTCCGCGCATTATTTGAGAAAAGTACTATACAAGCCTTAGCCGTATCCAGGCATTGATGAACTCACGTATGTGTGCCTCGACTTTTTACGGTCGTCCATCAATGACGTTGCAGGCCGCGACAGTAATGCTTATATCGTAAAAATATGCACAGCACAGTCAGCGCACACAGACACAGCAAAACAGATATTTACAATTTAATATTACAGCACGGATAAATGGATGAATTATTATAAGATGCATGGAATTTGTGTTTTTTTTTTGGTATTGATTCAGAAACAATTACAGCAGCTAGAATTGTACGTATTCTTGAGAAACGTAAGCTGCTTATTCTTGTTTTGCTGTCGTGGCCAGAGCTACAAAATGATAACTTATGTATTTTGCTCGTTACAGAAAAGGTTTGTACTTCTGCGGAAATAGAAATGCTGTCTTGATCCCGACCAGAACATGGCTAAGGTAAGACAGAGATAATATTTGATTCATGTGCATTTTATGTAATAGGTACTCCTTTTGAAACATAATTGAAATTTTGAAATGAATCTCATATAATATATTACTAATGGTTTTGTTAATCGCGTACTTGTTAGGTAAGGATAACCCCCCCCAAAATCATCTCATCAATCATTCGGTGGGAAATCTCTGGGCGGAGCGGAAGGGCGTGTCAGACTCTTACTGACTAAAACCCACCCGTTCCTTCAGTTGCCTGTTGTCAGGGTCCCGGTATCCCTTTTGGACTATTCCGCAACCCTGGCAGGCATCGGTCCTAATGGACCCCGTCAGGTGTGCTGACATCTCTTTGAGGCGCGCCATTGACCCGGGCCTGGTCCTTATCGGACGGCGAGCTACCCATTCAAATCAAATCAAATCAAAAATGTTTATTTGCTAGAAAATACATACCAATTCAAGGAAAGATCTTATGTCCTAAAAGTCATTGTATTCTGCCTGCAAGCAAGCGTGCAAATTATTTACTTACGTCTATTTATATAATTATTATCATGCAATTAATTTTATTACAATTATTCTAAACTCTATTATCCATTTTCATTCAATAGTACATACCTAACATTAATTTTTAAATTCCATAAATTCTTTAATGCTATAGAAACAACTCTCTTGTAGCCAATCGGTCAATTTTTTTTTAAATAGATTACCCTGCAACAATTTTAAATCATTTGGAATGTCATTATAATTCAGTATACACATATTAAACACATTTTTTTATAAATATCTTTATGACTTGGTGGCTGATACAATAAGTTGTGAAACTTAGCCCTTTTTTGTCTTGGTAGAACTTCACTACGTTGCTTAAAGTAATGCGAGTGATTCTTGGTAAAAACGCAGATATCTCTTATATACATGCAGGGTAGTGGAAGAATGTTACATTTTTTAAAGAGAGGTTTACAACTATCTAAGAACCATGCTTTGTTTATAACCCGGATGCAACGTTTTTGAAGCTTGAAAACTCTGTCAGAATCGGTCGAATTGCCCCACATTATAAGTCCATAGCTTAGGACAGATGACACATAGCCGTGATAAGCCGAAAGAGCAGCTTCTACAGATACATTTTGCCTTAACTTTTTCAACGCAAACACAAACCTATCAAGTTTCTGACAAATATGTTCCACATGGCATTTCCAATTTAGATGTTTATCTACAATAAGTCCTAAAAATTTTAATTCATCCACTTGATGTACTTTTTCATCTTTGCAATTAACGTCCAAAGGTAATTGTTTAGTATTATAGGAGTTACATTGTGTTGATTTCGTCTTACTAATGTTTATATTCAAATTATTACTTTCCATCCAGCTTATTATATCTGATAGGGTCTTTTCGGTGACTGATTTGTAATCTTTTTTGTCGTGACATTTTATAATAACTGTAGTATCATCTGCAAATAGGATACATTTCTGCAAAATGGCCTCCGGAAGATCATTTATATATAGCAAAAAAAGTAAAGGACCGAGAATGCTACCCTGAGGCACACCACACTTATTTATTATTGCTATTGAAGTAAAAATCTCTTTGGTATAAATTTTGTAATTTTTCTTTACTACTTTGGATATCTCGGTACACTGTTTCCTGTTTCTTAGATAGCTAGCTAACCATTCATGAGCTTTTCCTCTTATGCCGTAGAAGTCCAATTTGTTTAAGAGCTTCGAATGATTCACAAAATCAAAGGCCTTGCTCATATCTAAGAAGAGACACACCGGTGGATTGCCATTGTTTATGCTTTCGGTTACAAGTTTAATTAAGTTAAAGATAGCAAGAGCAGTTGAACTACCCTTACGGAAACCAAATTGCTCTTTGCATAATATTTTATGTGTATAGAGAAAATTATTTAACCTGATAAGCATTGCTTTTTCAAAAATTTTAGACATAATAGGTACTATGGTGATAGGACGATAGTTATTAGGGTCTGACTTGTTTCCCGTTTTAAAAAGTGGTTTCACGATAGACATTTTTAACTGCTCAGGAAATACACCTTCCGAGAACGATAAATTTATTATATGCGCTATTGGATGACATATCCAGATTGCACACGCTTTCAAAACTTGCGTGGCAATGCCGTCATATCCACTAGTCTTGCTATTATTTAGGGACATAATGATTTTATATACTTCTATCGCGTCTACAGGGTTCAAGAAAATAGTATTTAAATTTTTGTTATTTTGATTTAGCTTAACATTATTAGAATTAGTTGGCTGATTGGATGTCAAATTAATAAAATGGTTATTAAATAAATAACAGATGTCTAATGGATGTCACATTATTTAAATTTAATTCGTCAATGTCATTTTTAAATAGGGTAGCTTTACATTTATTTTTGTGCTTTTGTATTCGCCCTGTCATCACAATTTTATGTGCTTTCTGTGCACATCGTTTAAACACACGAGTATAAAGTTTATAGTTTTTCTCATTGTGTTTTTTATTAGTTTTATTACTTATGAATTTTTGATATAGCCGACGTTTCGTTTGACTAGACTTTTTAATGCCTTTCGTTATCCAGTTTTGTGTGACTGGTTTATTATTAACTTTAACCTTAATTACCGGAAAGCACAGATCGTAAAATAAAGTAAATGTTCCATAAAATGAATTAAAAGCTTCTGATACAGAGTCAGAGTTAAGAGTTTCCAAAAATGAAAGAGACGACATACATTCGCAAAAATTAACGAGATTATCCGAACAGTAGTCACGCTTCAATTCAGACCAATAAGATATTGTTTTGTGTTTTTTCGCTTTTATAGTAATCGTTTGTGCTGTTTCGTGATCTGACAGGCCGAGGTGATGAATTTCTGCCTGAACATTCTTAACGTTACTGGCGATTTGATCAATGCAAGAGTTCGCCCGAGTTGGTGATTTTATGTGAGCTTCAAAATTATAGTTATGAAGTATGCTTAAAAGTTCCTTCGCTGCACAGCTATGTTTTAAAATGTCGATATTCCAATCACCACAAATTATTATTTTCTTTCTTTTGTATTGGTCTGTCAAGTAATTTAACAAAATGTCAAGTTTATAAGTATTCTATAAACATTAACAACTATCAGGCTCAAACCAATAATCTCTACGCCACAGCATTCAAAATAAAATTTCGTAGCTAGATTTGAAAGAATACTCAATGTTTTGGTGTTAAACATCTTATTAGTCAGAATACAAGTCCCCCCTCTACATTTATCTCGACTAAATACCGCAGCTAATTTAAAATGATCAAGTTTAATGTTAGCTTCCGAGCCTTGTTTAACAAAAGTTTCACTAAAACATAATATATCAGCCTCCTTATTGTTTTCTACTAATTCAGATAAAGTTACTTCTAACATGGCTAGTTTGTTGCAGATACTGGCTATATTTTGGTGTAAGATTCGCACGTCACCAAGTCGGCCATCTGGTTTTGAGTTGTCAGTAATTACTGAAGTTCTATGAATGGGGGAGTTAGGAACGAAAAAATGTTTGCTCGCCGTCCGCAAGCCCGCGCCTATGGTGGCCGGGAATCCGCCTGGGAACCCCCCCCCCCCCCTAACAACAGATCTTGAAGAAATCGGTTGACTTCTACCAAAAACTTTGATCAATAGGAGTGCGTAACATCAAATAGTTCCTCTGCCGAAATGTTGGCTCCACTGTTAAATTTAAAAAACGAATAAGCGTTAGCTTAATCGTATTGGTCCTACAACAGGGAAACCAATATTACGGCATAGGAACTATATGATGTAACGCACTCTATTTATGTTATTGCATACTTTTTTTGTTTTACCATGATCTTAATATTAACCGTCACGTCTGTGAAGAAACCAATTAATGAATTTTGACCCTGTATAAACTTGTAAGCTTTTTAAAATGCAGTCAAAGAGCCTGCATGTCAAACTTGGTCACATACTAATTTATCTTCCAATAAACCGCCATTTTTCCCCTCACACTTGACTTAACATTAATTTTCTTCCCCTTTCCCCATCACGTTTGATCACCCAAAGTCCTATATCATCCCAGGCCATTATTATTGTCAGGTACAATCCATCCTTTGTTCGTTGGATGTGATTTTGTGTAATAATAAGTAATTGCGGAACATTGATTGTAGAAATATGATAGATGCGTCATCTGTAAAAACTGGGGGCTTAAAACGGCAACTTTGGCAGAATCAATAAGAAAATATAATGAATCATCGTAAAATGTCACAAACTAATAATCATAATAGGATTTGCGTGTAATTCATCAAATGTAATAATTCATCTGTTTGACAGTTTTCTATGGAGATTCGTAAAATGGTTCACAAATTATGAATTGCTTTTGTGGCAAATTATAGGAAAGCTGGGAATTTAGGAAATGAATTGCTTATAGAGGAATTGCTAATGTGGCTGTTTTAGGCCTCCAGGACTCGCCGCCAAAAGAGAACTTCGTTTTTTGTAAGGTATTGCAGGCGGAGGCCTGCATTACCTTACAAAAAACGAAGTTCAATGCTTTTTTTTCTCTTTTCGGTTATAGGTTTTTGCAGTTGTGTTTTTTTTGTTTTTTAAATAGTTTGTTTTATATCTAGAATAATGTACGGTTCCCGTATAAAAGACCATCGGAGCACAGCCGCAGTTGAAAAAAGACATACAGGAGGCCGTATGTAGGTGTTTAGACTTGACCATTAGCTGGCCTAGCGTAGTACGGAGTTTGAATAGAAGAAGAGGCCAGCTTAAGAGGAAATGCGGCTGGTATTTTCTCCATACAAATGCTCTCGCCCTTTTTCTTTCTGGTGTATATAACCTTAAAGCTGGTTTATGATTTTTTACATTAACATAAATGTCAACTACTTAATTGTGTGTCCCTGTGTTTTCCTTTTTGATGATACATTATCTTTGTAAATTCTAGAACCCTCAAAAAATGCTCAAAATTGCCTATTTAGACTGCTGTCAACAGCGGTGTAGTGTACAAAGATAACTATTCATGAAAAAAAAAGAAATATATGAACACAGTTTATATCGTTCTTATTCAGTTTATGAAATATCTTTTAAATTGGTCCAATATTGGAGGCGGAATTACACGAGAGAGAATACACCAAACCTCGAATTATGACTTTTTAGTTAGGCTATTCAGTCGGATCTGCAGCTGTCATTATCGCACGAATAGCGGCCGAACGCGATAGCGATAGTTTCTTCAAGTACCTAAGTTTAAAAAGTCTTTCAGATCGCCTTTCCTCATAATCTGTTTTTTTTTACTACTGAAGTACGGCATACTGAACCTAATAAACTTTTTTATGTCGTGGTATGCTCATTTTGCTCTTGATAAAGTGACATAGCACAATTTTGGCATATCATCCTTTCTTTATGATCTTAGTAAAGGCTTGAGAGGTAATCGTTTCAATCTCGAGTGTCTTGAATAGCTTTGTAAAATGAGTTTGTAAGCCAGTAGATCCTGTTGCCTCACTGATTTCCTGTTTTCCGGGATTTATGGCTTGATAAATGTAATATTTTGTACGTGTTACAGACAGTTCGTTTTTTTATTTGATGTTTTCTTTTGTCCCTATTTATGTTACCACGTAGAGTTGGGGGGGGTCTGGATTTATGCTTTCGCGGTTGCACAACGACATGCTTTGCTTTGCTTTGCTTGGTAGTATAGATGCAGGCCTACCCTGCCACCTCCTTCAGAGGTGGTAGGGTGGCGGGGTCTTGAGGGAGAGCGCCACAGTCGTGTAGATCCTCAAGGCAAGTCTGGCGGATGTACTTTCTCGAGGTTGCCACCCCGTTCTTGGTCTAATTCCTTAAGAAATAGACGTAACTAAAACCACCAGGCGCCTTTGCACCCCTTTCCCAAAACCCTCACCTTATTCTTTCCTGTCCTATGCCCTCCTGCCCCAACTCCCACAAACCCTCCCCACTCCACCCTATCCACCTCCCTACTCCTCCCAATTTCCCCTATCCAATTCCCACTCCTAACCGTGACCCCCCGTGACTGGGTGGTGGCGGGCTTGTCTGTCACTAAAATCAGCTGACGGCGAGTTGGAGTAAGCAGTCACCTGCGCTAGGACCTGCGCAGTTGAGCGCCGTGAGCGGGGATGAAGGAGTCCTGGGGGGTTGAGCCGAGCGGCTCTGGCTGTAATGTGCCCGTAAGGCAACACGACCCTTTGGTCTGGATTTCAAGTGAAACGGTGGCCCTACCCATTAGCCAAGGGTAGGGAAATGGCCACAGTGTCCCGTCAGAGGGCCACAGGCGAGGTGCGTGAGGTCCGCTGAGGTCGTCCCCGGACGGCCGAGGCGGTAGGTAAAGGTCATGCTGACGGTGTAAGTGAGGGTTGATCAGTTCGTTTGGGGGTGGTCCTTTCGACCCCCTCAAGCACCCGATGTCGCACTGTAAACCAGCCTTGCGCACCTATATCTCTCTGGTAGTCCTAACGTTCTTGCTTCTTTCTATAGCAAGACGTTCCCAGTTGCGGGCTCCATGGAGGGTGGGAGCCAGAGAGATGAATTTAACATAAAATATAACATGGATACATTAAGGCCTGTTAAAAAACCCAAGGGAGGTGCTTGCACTTCCCCTGCCCCTGGTGGCGTCGCAGTTAACGCTGCGGGCACCAGCGCGGGCACCGGTCCGGCTGTGGCGAGAACCACAGCTAAGACCAAACCCAAGTCCCAGTATAAACAAAGGACGTCGGCGCTGATTGGGACCAGTACCGACCCTTCCAAACAGACGGTAACCACGGCGACGACTTATTCCACTGCCGGTCTGACCCTCTCCACACTGACCCCGGTGCCGGGTAAGACTGGCACCGGGCTCCCAGCCAAACACCCTCCTCCTCCTGTGGCTCCTCTAGCCTCCCATCAGTCGGTCGTCACCGGTCAAGCGGAGACGGCCAGCTACACCGAGGACGCGTTCTCGCGCGCCTGGCAAGTTGTGCAGAAACGCAAGGGCAAGGGTAAAAATACTCCACAAGCCCAACGCCCTTGCACCGACCCTTCAGGTCCATCTGCCGCCCCGGCACAAGGCAAAAAGAGGGACAGATTGACGAGGAAGGAGCGCCGTCAAGCTCTCAAACGGAAGCCAGGGAAAGGCTCCCGAAATAAACAAGCAACCGCCGCCAGCTCGGGAAATTCGACTAGCGGCCAGCTAAACTTCTCCGCCGGAAAGCGGGCACAGGCAGAGGCTGGCACTAGCCAACCGGCGCCCAGTCATTCGCCAACCAGCGCTCCGGAGAAACCAGCCGAAGGAAACAATACACAGCGACCCGATTGGAAGGATCAGGCCGCGGCCAAGCGAGCTCTCAACGAATCCTTGACACCTCGAGGGGAGCACAAGCGGCCGCGGCTTGATCAATCCAATAGGGTCGCCCAACGAAGCTATGCCCAAGCTGCCAGCGCTACCCTAGACGTCGCGATCACCTGCGAGCGCACGGGGATCCTCAGCAAGGGCGTATCGGACCAGGTACTCGCTGCTATCCAGAAGCAGATCATTCTCGAGGCCTGCTCCCCCAAACAAGACGCGCCAGGGCCGACCTTCAACGCCAAGCCGCTGTTCGCCGGGGGCGTCCTGAAACTGTGGTGCGGTAACGACCACACCTTAGCCTGGCTAAGGAAGGCAGTCTCCGATCTGACTCTGCCACTCCGCTAGTCGTCTTGAGCCAGTCGGAGGTCCAGAAGCGTGCACGGTGCGGCATCGTGATCCCGGACGAGCAGGGGGTCTACGGAGAGTCGACCAATATTGGGCGCGCTCTCAGCTACCAAAACCCGTGGGTAGACATAAAGAGGTGGGTACTTTTGCACGCTGATAAGCAAGCCGAGGCGTGGTTCGTGGTGGTCGGCATCCCTGTGGACCAAATCCCGACCCTGATGGAGGCCGGACGCCGTCTCTCTATTGGTTTAGGGACGGTGTACGTGAAGTTCCAGGGTCGGAACGGTAGGTTCACCGACGTCCCGCAGGGATGGGACGCCGCCACGGGCACCGTCTGCGAGGCGCCGACGCAGGTAGAAGCAGGGGAACTCACACTCCCTACACACAACCCGGACGCGACCACGGCCGAGCCTGCTGCTGCAGAGCTGGCCGCTCCTACCGCCGCCACCGTGGATGCCGTCCCTTCATCGGGCGAGGAGCTGGACGACATGATCCTGTCGCCAGCTTCGGGCCCGGCGGAGGACGGCTTCGACGAGGGCGACCTATTTGCCGGGCTCAAACTGGGAGGGGACGAGGAGGGTGCGACCAGCGATGGCGTCCCTTTCGTCGGCCTGTAAAGTCCTCCAGGCGAACCTCCACCACAGTCAGACCGCGACGGCTCAGCTTCGCAAGTGGCTGGAGGTACAACACACGGCCATTGCCCTGATCCAGGAGCCGTGGATTAGGGCGGGCCGCATACAAGGACTCTCCAATCTTGGCGGTAAGCTCCTAGTCACCTCAGATCATGATCACCCCAGATCGTGCATCTATGTAACAGGTAACCTTAAAACACAGCTTTTAACTGACTTCTGTTGCAGAGATGACTCTGCAGCTAAGCTGCTTATACAGCGCGACGACGCCACGGAGAGAGCAATGGTATTTGTCTCGGCGTACATGCCCGAAGCGGAGACGCCGCCTCCCCATGACCTCGCCCGTCTCGTGAACCACTGCGAGAGTTGTGGTTTCGAGGTCGTCATCGGGGCTGATGCCAATGCTCACCATCAACTGTGGGGTATGGACACACAAAACGAGAGGGGTAAGGCCTTGGTTGACTACTTATTCTCGACTAACCTATCCCTAATAAACACTGGCTCCGAACCAACATTCGTAACCAGGCGAAGCCGCACAATCATCGATCTCACCCTGGCAACTGAAAGCGCTGCGGCAACCATCACTGGGTGGCAGGTCTCCAAGGAGGCCTCCTGCTCTGATCATAGGTGGATCCGCTTCAACATCCAGGTTTGTGTGCCACCAACACCACCGCGGCGGAACCCGCGCAACACGGATCGAGATACCTATACACGCAATCTTGAAGGCAAGCTTGCGATATTAAACAATCCGTCGACCTTTGCGGACACGACACAGATTGAGGTACAAGTAAACCACCTTACTGTGTCAATCATAGACAGCTACGAAAGTGCCTGCCCAGAGACCACGCCGCGCAGTACACCGGGAAAGCAACCCTGGTGGGGCGCTGATCTGGAGCGCAAGCGAGGTAAGGTAAGAGCGGCCCTGAATAGAGCCATGAACACATGTGCGGATGAGGACTGGGACACCTACTATGCGGCCAAATCCAGCTACAAAAAATGCATAAGATTCCGAAGTACCTCAGGATGGCGCAAATTCTGTGGTAGCATTGAATCATGTCAGCAAGCTAACAGGGTAAGGAAAGTACTGGCGCAACAGAATACATCTGGGCCCGTCTGCCTACGCAAACCCGATAACACACTCACGTCGTCGCCTGAATAAACAAGACGCGTCCTAATTGAGACTCACTTCCCCGGATGCGTCTTCGCGCAGGTAATCGACTGGCAAGATGTAACTCAAACACCATCAGAGAATGATTGGCGTTATGCAAGCCGGGTGATCACGTTGGAGAAACTTCAATGGGCCATCCAAAGCTTCCATCCCTTTAAGGCAGCTGGTCCTGATGGAGTGTTCCCCGCTCTACTACAGTGGGGGGGCGCTTCCGTCGCCATAAGACTGGTGCCATTAATGAGAGCGTGCCTGGCCTTAAGATACGTTCCTAAAGGATGGAGGGAAGTGAAAGTTATATTCATCCCAAAGCCAGGTAAGGGTGACTACACAAACGCCAAATCCCACCGACCGATCAGCCTAACCTCCTTTCTACTAAAGACTCTGGAAAGGCTTTGCGATAGGGAGCTGAGGGACGGCGCCCTGAAAACCATACCGCTGCACTATAATCAGCATGCATACAGCTCAGGTAAGTCGACCGAATCTGCTCTCCATCTAGTGGTCGGTCAGATTGAGGAAGCGATTCACCAGAAAGGAACCTGACTGGGCACTTTCATAGACATCGAAGGAGCCTTCGACAAAACCAACTTCACCAGCATCAGCAGCGCCCTCTCCAGGCATGGAGTAGAACAGGTACTAACGGACTGGATTACAAATATGTTAAGCAAACGAGTGGTTCGCCTTGAAGGGGAGCAGCAGTCGGCAATGATAGCCAGAGGCTGTCCCCAGGGAGGGGTGCTATCCCCCCTTCTATGGAATCTGGTCATCAATGACCTTATTACAAAGCTCAACGCCAGCCGCTATTATACAATAGGGTATGCAGACGACCTCGCAATCCTCGTCTCGGGGAAGGTGACGGGAACAATCTGTAATCTCACTCAGCAAGCACTACGTATCGTAGAAAATTGGTGCAGGGAATTTGAACTATCAGTGAATCCCACTAAAACTGAACTAGTCATGTTTAACCAAAAACGAACTTTAGGGCCCTACCGCCTACCAAAACTGTTCGATACAGAACTCCAGTTGGCCAATGAAGTCAAGTACCTCGGGGTCATTCTAGACAGTAAGTTAAACTGGAGCAGTCACTTAGACAACAAGTTAAACAGGGCCTGCATCACCTTCTGGCAGTGCAGGAAAATGATAGGTAAGAAGTGGGGCTTATCCCCCAAAATCATACTATGGCTGTACACGGCAGTGATCCGCCCCACGATCGCGTATGGGGCTGTGGTCTGGTGGCCCCGCACCCAGCTAGTGACAGCATCTAACAGACTTCAACGCATGCAAAGACTAGCCTGCGTGGCGATCACGGGCTGCATGAGGACTACTCCGACTGCAGCGATTGAAGCCATGCTAGACTTACCCCCGCTCCACCTGTTCATACAGCAGGAAGCGACGATGGCAGCGGTGCGTCTTAATGCAACAGAGCTCTGGGGTAAGAGAGTAACACAACACACCGCGCTGCTCGAGGGTCTCAATAACGAGTTCCCCATCACGAAAGCCATAAATGATCGGATACCCAAACAATTTATCTTTGATAAAAAATACAGAATCCAACTGCACGAGGATCGCCATTGCGAGGGCTTGCGTCCTGCAGAGCTACGCATATTCACGGATGGTTCTAAAACAGGTAGTGGCACAGGTGCTGGAATCTTCTCGGAGGACTTCAACATACACATAGCCACACCATTGGGGGTCCACAACACAGTTTTCCAGGCCGAATGCATGGGTA
Organism: Lithophane semibrunnea; assembly: GCA_947363905.1. NCBI lineage: Eukaryota > Metazoa > Arthropoda > Insecta > Lepidoptera > Noctuidae > Lithophane > Lithophane semibrunnea. The sequence goes on from OX376209.1 coordinate 7,347,255, forward strand.
TTTCTCTTGCCGCTTCAGCCATCATGGCCAGGGAAGTTAAGGACTACTCGATACGAATACTCTCAGACAGTATGGCTGTTCTGCAAGCGCTAAACAGCCACACTGTTGACTCTGGGCTGATATACGAGTGTCACCAGCGCCTTAACCAGATGGGTAACCTCAATAATATAACCATTCAATGGATCAAAGGACACAGCGGCTCACTGGGCAATGATGCCGCCGACGAACTTGCCCGTAGGGGGTCGAGCATGGCACCGGTGGGGCCTGAACCCATTGCGCCACTCCCCTTCGGGTACCTACGCTCTCTGGTAAGGAAACGCACTAGGGATCAACACTACAAACTATGGTTGGACCAAGGTGACTGCAGGCAGGCTAAGGAGGCACTCCCTGCCATCGATAGCCGCCTTACGAAGCGGGTGCTCCGACTAACGAAACAACAGCTGCGAACTGTTACAGCAGCTATAACTGGCCATGGGTCTTTTAATAAACACCTCTTTGCCATAGGAGTCACAGACAGTCCGCTGTGCAGGGCCTGCATGGAGGACGACGAGACAGCAGCTCATGTGCTACTACACTGCCCGGTGGTTGCCACATACAGGGCAAAGTACTTCGGTAACCCAGGTACCCTACGTGAGATGGTCAGTGACACCAAGGCGTTGCTGGCCTTCTTGGAGGAGCTGGGGTGGATCGAATAAGTGATTTCCCACCCGTACGCAAAATACGCGCTTTGACGTGGAGTTGCGGATACCAGCCCGTATTACCTATTACCTATTACCTATTACCACGTAGAGATTATGTAGGTATGGATGGCATTATAATAAATAAATATAGAAAACTAGCTTTCGCCCGCGTGGAATTTGGAAATTATCCCAAGGGAACGTACTACCGGGATAACTTAACCTACGTTATGGTCTCCCTGTGTGCCAAATTTTATCGAAATTCGTTCAGCCGTTAAGGCGTGGAAAGGTTACAGAGACAGACTGCCAGACAGAGTTACTTTCGCATTTATATTAAGTACTAGCGGTCGCCCGCGGCTCCGCCCGCGTGGATGTCGGTTACCGCTGCAAAAAGCCTACCCAGGAAAGACACGGTCAGCAAAATGATTCCCAGGTCAATTCACAGACACCGACAGTAACATCGACGACGCAGTCATTATCCGCAGGCTGCATAGATTGTCTTTCTGTGTATGTTAAAGTTGTTAATGATGAAAATATTTAAATGTAATTAATACTAAGTTTTCACTTCTGCCGGCAGTCCCGGAGCGCAACCCGTTGTTTTAGGATAGAATAACTAAAGCGATTATTGTAGAGCTTCTCTATAAACAACATTTGACGTTAAATTATTTTCAGGTAACAAAATATACTGATGGTCGGGAGCCCCGACCCGTGATAGGGCAACGTAAAGTTGCCCATGCGTAAAACATTCTTTTCGTAAATCAATTCCTACTAATTTGAATGTTTGGCCCTGGGAGAATAGAACTGTTGTTTAGCTCTGAGAAGAACTTTTGCGTAGGTGTAGTTTTAAGAACGAAATCTAAAAAAAATCGCACGAAAATTATTAGACTTCGCGCACGACCGCTGCGTAGGGAGCCTTACCTTAGCGTACCTTACCTACTCATAGATCTAAACTCCCCTCCCGCACGCGCACCCACACGCCTTGATGACGCCCACTTCGCAACGGGCCGTGCAGCAGAAATCGTAATATTTTAATTTCGCCATAACTTCAAAACCAAACGTCCAATTTTAATCATTCAAAGACCAAATATTATCTACATAAACTGTACTTAGTGATGAAATAATTTATTTTGATAAGGATTAATAGCATGAGTAAAATAAACGCGTTTAAATGTAGTCCAAAAAAAATTCAAGATTTTTAAATAAAAAAACGGTTGTTGTGCCTCACTCGACATAGATAGGTATAGTGTGTCGCGGACTTTTTTGTAGATATTTATAAGATCTACATTTAATTAGAACATTTTATGGGTCTGTCTTTTATAGTTTAGGCAGCGTACGCAAAATAAGTAACTTTTCTGGTTGATTTTTTAGCGAAAAACCCAAATATCTTACGGAACCCTATTTTTTTCCAAAATAAAATATAGCCTATGTTACTCGTGGATAATGTAGCTTTCGAATGGTGAAAGAATTTTTAAAATCGGTCCAGTAGTTTTTGAGCCTATTCATTACAACCAAACAAACAAAGTTTTCCTCTTTATAATATTAGTGTAGATTTTATGGTTGTATCGAAGTATAGAAGCTTTTACTTACCTTTTTCATATTTATATTGTATAAGAATACTAGCGACCCGCTCCTGCCTCATACGGTTTTTAGAATTTGACAAAACATCGAGGTTTCTTAGTAATATGTAATTTTAATAGCTCAACCTATAATACACATAAATTTTCCGGAATAAATTCTCTAAATGATTGTGAAAACCGCATCAAAATCTGTTGCCTGATTTAAAAGAACAACGCGGGCATACAGACAAACACAAAAAGCGACTTTAATTTACAATATAGATTTGCCAATTTGGCGAATAACTTCCACAAAAAACACTATTATTAGCGACTTCCAAAAAAGCTCGGACAATTGTAACATATGATTTTGAAGCAAGTTTTACGAATACTTAAGGCAAAATTAATTCGTAGTTATCCAATATTCAGTCCATTTGTATTTCACTCGACTGCGGCGGAGTCCAAAAGGAGGGTCCAACTTAAATGTAGCATCGGCAAAATTCGTAAATCCGATTACTATCCGAACTGAGTGCGCCTTTAAAATCACCCATCTTTACCTGCTATATGTGAAAACGATCTTTACGCAACCGCAATAACTTGTAAAGACACCAACATTACATTATTTTACATTCGTAAAATTGAAATTAATGAATGCAAATTTTCAAATTTATGCAACATCTAAATTGTATCGTACTGTAATCTGTTGACCCTTATCGAAGGTCAACTAGAACTAAATTAATTATCAGTTCAATATAATTTATCACACTCAGGTGTTTCACTATTGAACATTGCCAATAAATCTAACTGCGGTCTAACTTGTAGCTCTAGAACAGATGAGTTCATTTAAGAAATTCGCTTTTAAGTTTTAACTAGACATTGTAATACAGTGGAAGATTAATCATTATGGCTGTTAGGTGTCAAGATTAATACCTAATATTTGACATTTTTAAGAATAGGAATAAGAATAAATTTATTAAACTAGTGTTACACATTTTTTGGGTTATTCCACTAATCCCTATTGAAAATCTCCATCACTGGGGATTTTTGAACATTTTGTCCACAAATCCCCATTGACGTCTAGAGGTTATAATGGGGATGATATACTAAACATTTATGAATATCGGTAACAAGCCTCGTTGGTCTTGTGGCAGCGCTACTGCTGAGCATGAGGTCCCGGCGAGTTCGATTCCAGGTTGGGCAAAGTGTTATTGGGTTTTTTTTATCAGGAATTTCTCAGGCATAGTCCGGAGTTTGGATTTGTGTCCGGTTGACGATAACAGGCTCGCCCTGGGACTTAACATAACTTGTTAAATGTGGGTATACCTATTGTAGGTTGACCGAGACCGCTGTACAGCGGCTTAGGAATGTGCGCAGCGAGACGGGGGGGGCGATGTAGGCCGCTCATTCGTCAACGCCCACGGCGTCCCGCCGCTTATTCGTCAACGCTGCCCCCCACCTCGCCGCGCATTCCTAAGGCGTGGTACAGCGGTCTCGATAAAATATAGGTACACCTTTGTCTTCGGGAAATACAGGGGTAATGATATATGTGATATACTTTGTTATTGAAAAAAAAAGAGCATTCATTCTAGAAGTTTCTTCTACGTCAAAATTTTACAAGATCAAAGTAATAATTATTATGACGTCACGAACGATACCTACCAACTTAATTATTTGTGGTTTTCGCTTGTATTTATGATTGATCAATTCAATTAAAATGATTTAAAAATATTTCTGATACAGTTTTTATGAAGAATTCTTTCATACATATTTTTTTTCCAACAGCTAAACAAAAACAGCACTGGCCTCTCAGTTTTCCCAACCGCAAAAAACAATGTAAGTACCCACTTATAAAGAAATAACATTAGGTACCCACATATCCATTACATAAACACATTAACTGGGTCGTTTATCTGTTCTATTATTCAAATTATGAGAATCAGGTCAACACACCGAAAATTACGTACGACTGGACATTGTACGTAGGGAATATTAAAATCATCCGATAAACATGTTATTCATTTTATTTCCCTACTGTAGGCAATGACGTATTATTATATAGACACGTCATAAACCAACATCACGGCGCTTAAAAACGGCAAAAATACTAGATAGCTACTACGTTTTTGTCTTTAACTTTTGGAGTATAATTTGTACATCGTCTGAAAACACTCGACGGCATGTTTTTTTTATATTTTGCACAGGTTTACACACACAATATAAATTAAAAACAAACGTAGTGTCGCGCGACAGGTTGGTGCGTAACTAAGCGCGATGTGGCCAATTGGCTTCATTTCATGTTGTCATTTTAGAGTGCGGACAACGTATCTATAGTTTTATATATCATTGACTGTAGGTACTTATAATTTACATACCCATATACCGGGAATAAGCTACTGACGTGGTCAGGGCTCCAGAGAAGAGAACCTCCGAACAATAAGCGCCGTGTCCAGAAATACCGTTTTCTGAATCAAGTCGCTGATACAACTGTCTAACGAGAACCTCCAGGTGTTTGTCGAGGCATTATGCCATTGGCTATTACGACTATCGGTGACAATGTCCGCTGAGTCGAAACGAAATGAAATGAAATGAAATTGTTTATTCTGTAAATAGGATATCGGAATTACTTTTACACGTCATATTAAAAAAAAGCTAGATGAGGTCGGTGTTTCCTATCCGACTACTCTGAGAAAAAAGGGCGAAACAAACTCTTTCGTCTCTTTTAAAGACCAGACATAATCTTGGTTAGGCCTTATGAGGACCATGTAGATTAGTGTCTGAAATGGTATTTTGAGGAAAGAACCACACAGATTTGAGTGGACCGGTCCAGTCAGTGAAAGCATTTGTTCGTCGTGGACCGCAAAGGACATGACCAGTTCCTGCATTCGGATTCGGGAACTTGTGCAGGATTACAGTAAATACACTAAGATTTAAAAATAAAGATCTAATTTATCATGGATAAGTTATTCCGAATAAAGCCAAGATTAAAATATCTGCAAAAACAGTATTTTAATTGCTTCCGCTTTTCTTTTAGAGTGTGTTTCATCAAATAGTTCCTATGCCGGAGTGTTGGTTCCACTGTTGTAGGACGAACATTACGTTACGGCGCCACCTAATAGGTCCGTTGTTAAAGTGCCAACATTACGGCTTAAGAACTATAATGATGAAACGAACTCTATTAAGTACTTCCCGATTTTGACGTTCCATTGTATCTATAACCATCTGGTAACCATATTAAGCTACACATAGTATATGAAAAATAAACTAAGAACGAGTTATTTTCGATCAAGAGAATAAATGACATGGAATATAATTATAATGCATGTTTTGTTTATAATTAATTTGATTTATTTACACGCCTACAGGTTAGGTTTTTATTGATATTTGTGACGATCGAACACCATAATAGGTAATCACTGTGTATAAAGGACTGTTATTTCTTTGACAATGCATCTGACATTAGTGGCAATCTTTTACATAAAATACCCAATTAATCGATTCGAGTTAAAGCATGAAAAATCGATTCACAAAAAAAATATTTTGAATTGATATTTTATTATACCCTTTTTAACTGTGTTTGATTAATAATAACATAACATCATGCTTCTAATCCCTGAAGGGAGAGGTGTACCATAACTAGCGAAATGAGTTGAAAGAGTTTGTAAGTCCCGTGCAATAGGGCCGAGCCTATTGCCATCAACCGGGCAAAAATCCGGACTCCACTTGCTACTGAGATATTCCAGATGGACAAACCCAATAGCACTTTGCCTGACCCGGGAATCGCAGCCAGGACCTCATGCTCAGGTCCTGGGTGCGATTCCCGGGTACAACGCTACAGCGCTTGTGACCACTAGACCTACGAGGCAGTCAAATGATTTCGATTTTAGTGTTTGGGAAAAAATCGAGTATCATTTATCGATCTCAGATCGCCATTCACCATCCCTACTTGCACATCCGATCTTGTGTTTACATGTTCGTTGTGTACTGTCGATTTGTGTTCTATTTCTAACGACCATTGCTATTCTTTACGAACTGATATCTTCAAAGCCTGATTACCATTGCTATATAAAAACGATTCATCTGTTTTGCTCTACGATTGATTGATGGATATTATGATGAGGTGCATGAAAGGTGGCATATTTCGTAAGGCGGGTTCAAAGGCGTATTATTTCACTGCTAACCTTACCCCTGCAAGCGAGACTTGCCCGGTGGTTGAATAATCAGGTATGTACTTAAACTACATTGGAACAATACTATTTAACAACAAGACAGCAGGTATAAAGTGTGACACAGCGGTTTGATTGCGTGGGAGCCAGCAAAACCTAATAAAGCAGCGTTTATTTGGGAAAAGGGTGGCAACGCATCAGCAAAAACCCTGGTGTTGTGGATGTCTATGGGCGGCGGTGATTGCCTAATGCCTAATTCCCGTAACTAAAAAACGTTCAAATTCAAGTCGCAGTCTCATCTCAGCGACAATCAATGTCAAAAACTTGTCTTAAACTCGATAACCACAACGCTTAGCGCCATCTCATATCGAAAAGCAGAGTTATTTAGTGAATACTTATCTTTATTTTTCTCAGTTTCCTGATCTTTTATACTCGTGAAACTTTTTTATCTGGAAACTGTAGAATACAACAATTGCAAAAATAAAACAATATTTGCTGCACATTGATTTCGACACCTATGCAGGCGCCCATAGTCCCACTGGTCATGTCATTTGTCAGTAATCGTGGAGCTCAACTCAAAACTTAAGGAGCTACCGACATCCCACATGTCGCACTATTATAAATAAATTATACACTATCTTGAGATGATTTATTTGGTCATCTCAGACATAATCTCTAAAAATAGTATCCCTGTGGAACAGTCCTGAAGGCCAATTCCCGTTCAAAATCTAGTCGCAATCTCACTTCAGCGACAATCAATGTCAAAACTGCATGAAAATTAGAGGTATTTTTGCCAGATTAACTTTTTTTTTTTTATTACTAAAATTGTCCCTCGGATGTGTTATTTTAACTCGCTGTACAGTAAATCTAAAAAATAGTATAAGAGTTCGCACTCCGGCGCCACCTTAAAATCTTAGTCTAAGAGATAGCCACAAATGATAACATTTTCTGCTAATGTACGTAATTAAGCCAAATGTTTTCGAGATGTATTTTCTACAACCAATTTGGAATCTGAAAATCACCTTTTAGCATTAAATTGCCTACTTCAAACGTTAATTAAGGTTAAGAAGATGTTCGTTAGTAAATGTTTTTCATTAATGGTAGGGCTTAATGTTGCTTGAGATTTCTTTGTAGTTATATTTTTAATGTATCCCTGTTACGCCGATATATTATATCGGCGTAACAGGGATATTTCGTGATTGCTCCATTTAAATATGAATTATTTTCCCTTTTTTAAATACTCTGAATTACTGGTTTAATTAACAAAGTAAATTCATAGTTTCATTATCGAACACTTCGAAATAAATAGGGCATATCGATAATAGGTCTTTTTAAGAAAAAGTCTTTCTGCGAATGAGTCCAAAGTAGAATAGGTTATTTCACGAATAGGGCATTTTCAGAATGAGGCATATCGCAAATAAGTCCATAAACGACTGCAGGTAATTTCGGGAATAAGTCCAATGTCTACTTAACCCATCAAAATACTTAAGTTTTCCAAAAGGTTACTTAGCATGGGTAACCTACTTATCAGCTAACCGCCTTATGAGGCATGGATGAATTGTAATTTTTTTTAAATTTTTGGATCGTGATCTACATAATTACTGTCACGGATATTCCTATAGAGGCCCATAAATTTCATCAACTGTATTGGCACGCATTAAATCCTTTCAAAATACAATCACAAATCGTCATGACGGAAGTCATGTGTGAACAGACAGTAATTATCATTTATTTATTTTGTAGGAAATTGAAAACAAATGAATCGAGAACACTTGACAGAAAACGGATATGTTCACATTGCAATGCGAACTGCAATAACTTTACTAAGCCAGGCACGAACGCTGGCGGTAATAGTCGATCATGCAGGAACGCAATTGCTTTGAAAAGCAGCTCACATTCTTTCGGTACCAAATATGCGTGGAATCCGACGGATAGATACGAATACACAGTTTGACCGTCAAATACAGATCGGAAAGAATTTGAGTACTATTCGCAGTTTTGGAAATCTGTATGTAGTCGGAATTTATCGGTTAAATTCTATCGTTGTTTATTTATATTAATTTGGATTTGTTTATGTGGGTAACATACCTACTCAATATAAAATGTCATAATAATTATGTATTCAAAAGGTAAGTACAGGCTTTAACACTGCGTATGTATAGACTGCGTCTGCGTCGTTTTATACTTTATAAAACGCTTCTAATTTTGCCAGTTTAGTCACCTCGCCTCGCATTCGGAATACCTTAAAATAATAAGGTACTCTGGTCAAAAGTCGCAGTTGCTTGCTCGAATTTTGCGACCGTCAAAATAATGATTATATAAAATTAAAATATAAAATAAATATCCGTGTTTTTTGTTCACTAAGTAACATAACTGACATAAATATGATTTCCCTAAACGAACGAAGTCTCTCGGTCTCTCCACCAATTAAGTCGCACTAATACACAAAATATTTTTATATTTTTAAAAGAGTACCTGACGTTTCACCTCCTTAGGGAATCAAGTTTCTGATGAATGCTGCTGGCCAAATATCTGCATAAAATATTTCGTAGTAAAAAATGTGTCTGAATTTTGGCGCTCATGGAAGCGAAATATTTTATTCTTATTTGCGATCCCGATTACCATGCGTGAAATATCGGAAAAATAAGTAGGCAAAGTACGAACCGACGAATGTTAATAATTTTGTGGTTGAAGAATGTTCTGCACTTCCTGTGAAATTCGTTACACTTTCGTTGAATTTCTTAAATTTCTTAGACGCATAACATTTATTTCGTTTAAGTAACACTACTTTTTCATTACTTTGTTAGCATTGCATTGCATTTGCATGTTGTTCCTACATAATATAGCAAGGTTGTTGTTTTTTGATTATATCAGATAAAATCATTGATTTATTTACTACAACAATACATTTAATCTATCTTTACAGGTTGCGCTAATGCGATAGACAATTAAGTAATTGAGAAAAGTGGTCACCTTTGATTACTTTTCTCTATTTATTTTTGTTTTATTGTACCCCTAAACTCCCATCTCTCATCGAGAGCAGTGGTGGCCCAGTGATAACGGCCACGACTTACGAGTTGTAGGTCGTAGGTTCGAACCCTGACAGTTGCTTTACTTTGTGTAAATTATTTCATCGCTACTGCTCTCAAAACGGTGAATGAAAACATCGTGAGGAAACCGGCATGTCCTAGAACCAAAAATTCGAAGACATGTGACATCTACAAACCCGCACTGGGCCCGCGTGGTAGATTACGGCCCACTCCCTCTCACAGAGAGGACGCCTGTGTCCCAGCAGTGGGAAGATTATAGGCTGATTATGAAACTCCCATCTCAAAAACCTTACTTGATATTTTTTTGGGTAGCAGAGACTCTCAGTATAATAAATATTCCGAGCATCCATGCGAATTTTACACTTTACGGGCTCGTTCAGTTGTACTCCGAGAAGTTTTACCGATTCAACTATCGCTGATAAAAGAAATGGTAAGTACCCGCTTTCTTTTTCTTTGCTTTTCTCGCTGTCATTTGCGGAACTTTGACAGTCGTTACGGGTCGTAACGACCCGAAAGTCTGACAGCCAGTCTTGCCAAAGGATATCGTTTTACCCAGTTACTGGGTTGTGGAGGTCAGATAGGCAGTCGCTCCATTTAAAATACTGGTATTCAGCTGCATCCGGTTAGACTGGAAGCCGACCCCAACATAGTTGGGAAAAGGTTAGGCAGATGATGAAGTACCCGCTTTCTAAGAAAAGAATAGGTGATACATTATAATTTCGTGTTTTAGTTTCAAATCACGAAAATGTCTCATGTACTTGAAGTAGGTCACGAAAAATATAAAGGTTTTAATATAACAGAGAGCTCCTTGTGAAAAATGACATGTCGAAATGTTATTACATGGGTATGTGTACCTTTCTACTGCTAAGCAGCATTATTGTATACTGTTTTGAGAACATCTACTGGTAGATTTACTTATAATAAGTAATATAACATCACGCCTCCGGGCTGCTACTGAGAAATTTCTGGTGAAAAACCCAGTAGCACTATGCTCAACTTGGGAAATGAACCCACGACCTCATTCAGCAGTAGTGCTTGAGATCTCTAGTAGAACAACGAGGCAGTCTTTTAAGACATAAGAAAACTTAGTACCAATACAGTATGTTAATAACTAACAAAGGGCGTCCCCGTTAACCTGCAATAGTATAGCGTCCATAAATGCAAAAAAAAATTACCATTAAAAAAAAAAATATAAAAAAATATGTATAATTAGTAAAATATTCACAAAACTTAAATTGATACTTATATTTAAAAAATAAACTATTTTTTAAATGGTAATATTTTTTTAGCATGTATAGACGCTATTCTATTGCAGGTTAACGGGAACGCCCGTCGTTAGATAACATGCTGTATATTTAGACTGTTATTTGCTAACTACGCAGATGACTGTATTGTGAACTTGTGACCATTGATCGGAACAGGTAGTGCAATTTCACATAACCATATAACTGATCTAAAATTGACTAGCTATAAAAGTAGGGACCAAAAATACTCGTATTAGGTTGGTACACTAAAAAGATGTGACAATAAATTCCGAAATCCCGCAGGTGGGTTTATCTACGGCTATGCTAATAACGGGTGTAAAAAGACGTTTAACGAAGCCGAAAGTCACTTGTTATTCCCATCAGTGTGATCATTTTTTAGTTCTGGACCATACCTGGGAACCTTCTGGTTACGGAGATATAGGTCAACTTTTTCTGACGTTTTTTAAAGAAAGCAACTTTTAAATGTTAAGTATAAATTAATTTTAAATACATCCACAAACCCTGAACCGTTGCATGCACATGAAACACAATGTTTTGCGTGCGTTAAGTTGCGCACTACCATAAACAGTGATTTTTCGCACCAAAAAGAAAAGTCGTTTCCCAGCAATTATTTTTGTGCAATGTTCATTAATTTGATGTACCTGCAAAATGCGTAGTTGACGGCTATGTGATGTGTCTTTTTACACCCTGTATAACTTTTAAGGTCGTTGACCCAAGTGGAGCAAACATCACGATTTGTTTATGAAAAATAACATTAGACATCAAAACAGAACGAAGGATAAATACATATAACTTAGAACGAACGTCTTGGCCGTATATTTGCTCCCGTAGGATACGATTAAAGTGTAGTTACCTTGTATACCCAAGACTATTGTTCGATAAAAAATAACGGTTTAGCTGCCTTTTGTATCCATTTTAGTTTTACTTTTGTAAAAGAAAAGAAGAAAGAAAAAAAAATACGTTTATTTGCGGTAAGCATGACGCAAAGAAAGAACACAAAAAAGAACCAGTTAGGGAAAATGTTCGTCAAATCTACGCAAAACTGCCATCGCTCAGCATAATGCTGCGACCTGTTGTCGTACAAATAATTATGTATCATGTTAGTATATCTGCCAGAGGAGCGGAAGTCACATAGGTAGTCGCTCCATGTAAAATACTGGTATTCAGCTGCATCCGGTTAGACTGGAAGCCGACCCCAACATAGTTGGGAAAAGGCTAGGCAGATTGATTTTGTTAGTATATCTGCCAGACTGCCACTGTGCTCAACCGGAATCTATGCATTACTTTGGATAAATAGACATTATTTGCAGGATTTTTTCGTGACGTCAGTGTGTTATGTAGTTCGCACGTGTCTTTGAAGATGCCGCCATAGTGTCGTTGTGTGTACTTTTGGCATGTGCCAAATAAACATATTTTCTATCCTTCACACCCAAAAAACTGAATCGATCGTTATGTTTTGACAGACAAGTGACCTGGGGGCCTAAACCAGCCACATTAGCAATTCCTCTAAAAGCAGTTCATTTCGTGAATCCCAGTTGTCATTAGCAATTCCTCTAATTTGACATAAAAGCAATTCATAATTTGTGGACCATTTTACGAATCTCCATAGAAAGCTGTCAAACAGATGGATTATTTCGTCATATGAATTACACGCAGATCATGAATTGTCAGTTTGTGACATTTTACGATGATTCATAATGTAATCTAACTAAATAATATAATCGCGAAAGTTTGTAAGTATGGATGGATGGATGGATGTTTGTTACTCTTTCACGTAAAATCTACTGAATGGATTTGGATGAAAATTGGCAAACACATAGTTTATAACCTGGATTAACATATAGGATACTTTTTATCCCGATATTCCCACGGGATCGAGATTTCCGCGGGTGAAACCGCGGGACGCAGCTAGTATTTTCATAGTATGATTCTGTTCAAGTGACCGTTTTAAGCCCCCTGGAAAGAAACAAGCTACACTTCATTATGCAGACAAAATCGCGGGCAACAGCTAGTTAGGGTACAAATCTATAAAGAAAATATCCAATCTGTTACCTGAGTTTCAAATCTCCTGAAAATGTACATCTAAAAGGTTGAACGGTCCAGCAAATACAGCCTGGAGCGACATTTTATAGGTAGTACATGTGGCACCTAAACGCTTGACCGATTTGAGTGTATTGCCGGACGGAAATACTGAAAAATATATCGTGGTTTCATTCTTTGATACTGATAATGTTTCTATTTAGGATTTTGAACAGTTTTACTCGCGTACTTCGGTATTGAATCGATATTTCTCAAGTAGTTGTTATGAACTAGTTCATAAAACTAGTTGAATTTTACGAACTATTAAAAAAATACAAGTATTCCGACTAGTTTTTTAAAATAAAGTTCGCAACTCCTCATAATAATGGAAATTCTAGTAAAAGAAATTCCAGGAAACTATGTCAAAGAGTGTGTTTGTATGTGTATTTTAAGAACAATAAACAATGCTACCATTGCCATTTAACGAGGCAATGCTGCCAGTCTTTTGGGCACTTTTCCTGTTGACAGCGATGTGGACCAACGTTTTGGTGCTCTAGATTTTTTCATGTATATCTTATAAGCTCGACCCCGCGGTTTCACCCACATAAGTCTTGATCCCGTAAGAATATCGGGATAAACCGTATCCTATGTCCTTCTCCAGGTCATGGTCTAACCCTGTGACAGATTTTATCCAAATCCATTCAGCCGTTTTAGCGTGAACGCGCAACAAACAAACAAACTCACTTTCACATCCATACTAATATTATAACTTCGAAAGTAACTCTGTCTGCCTGTGGGTCTGTCTATGCGGCGAAGCTCGTAAAGAATAAAACGTAGGTATGAATCCTAATCAACTAATATTGTAAACTTGCTACCGCCCGCGGCTTCGCCCGCGTTATATATCGATAAAAAGTAGCCATGTCCTTCCCTGGGTTGCCATCTATCTCTTTGCCAAATTTTATCGAAATCCGCTCAGTGGTTTAGGCGTGAAAAGGTTATTTTAATTATTTTTTCGATTAAAGTTATTTTTACGAATATAATATTAAACGATGGTATATCTCCTAGATTGCCCTTTTAAATAAATCCTTAATTACGCGGTAACGCAATAAAAAAAATATCGGTAAAGGAACAGAAAAAAAAATCCTAATAGCAAATACGGGGCCAGCCTTAGCGTTACTAATAACAGTACGATATTATTCGAATAGAACCATTTGGCGTATCGGAAAAGTTAGCCGACTAAGTATCGATAGTTATAACGAGTTTGAGAATATTGTTTCTTGACAAAATAAGAGAACAAAATATTTGCTTGATAAAATTACTTATCCCTAGAAGACTTAAGGAGTCCGTAAAGAAAACTTTCTTCAACAATATATACGTAATTATTTTAAATAATGAGTAAAAACATCTATATTTTCTACTATTCCACCAGATACTTACAGTGCACAACACTTTATCTTCTTTATTTCATAAATGCACTTATAAATTACATTTTTAAATATTAGAATATAAAAATATAAAAGTAGCGCCCCGCGGTTTCACCCGCATATGTCTCAATCCTGTGGGAATATCAGGATAAAAAGTATTCTATGTAATCCAGGTTATAAACTATCTGTGTGCCAAATTTCATCCAAATCGGTTCAGTAGTTTTTGCGTGAAAGAGTAACAAACATCCATCCATCCATCCATACTTACAAAGTTTCGCGTTTATAATAATAAGTTAGATGGTTATAGCCCACCGGTATCGGGAACACGGTCCAAGCTCGGCGGTAACGCTTTTATTATTATAGAAGCAAAATTAGTTGATCAGCAGATTTACACACAGTCAAAATGGCGGGTTATACCTATGGCATACGGCTAACACGGTATGGAAGTTGTGATTTGAACATCCGGACAATTTAAGTTGATAGTCAATTTGCTATTGCTTCAAGTTCACTGACTGACGTTCATAAAACGGCTATCACAAGATCATAATGGGACTAATGAACCGCAAAGGTCTTGAAAATACAAAACTTGACCACAATGACGTTAATGTCTATTCAAATCTTTCTTTCCAATAATTGAGGATATTTTTACTCAAAAAGAAATTGAACTTCTTTCACTTATCACTATAAACTGTAGCGCAAACTGAACTTTATGTGTAGGAGTTAAAGTATTTTTTCCAACAAATCATATTTGTTTACATGTTTGGAAACTAAATTGTGAACGCAATTTAGTTCACCGCACCTATAAACGTAGCTTGGGGCGGTATCGACCCCAAGATGCCAATGATATCCGAGGCCAGTCTGTTTGCTAAACACAATTTCTAAGCCTATTGGTGAATTATAGTGTCACTCTACTATGGAATCTCGATAGCTCATCGACAATTCGAGATTGAATTTTAATTCAGATTTTGCATGCATCAATAATTTTTTAGTTTTTCAAGACAAAGAGAAATAAAAATCTTAATAAAGATAAAAAGAGAGTCTTGTAATAAAAATACTAATTCATTATTATTATATTATAGAGACTCTTTTAAGAACTTTTTTTTATGTCACCGTCTCTTGCTCTATGTACTGTATAGGTATAGTTAGCGAGTCAAACAAAATCCCAAACCAGCGCTGGGGCTCTGCCTCGCACTGAGTCGCAGCATTATGCTGAGCGATGGCCGTTTTGCTTGGATGTAACGCATGTTTCTTTTATCTTTTCAATCAGTTTTTAATTTATTATATTATTATTCTAGCGTATGACACTCGTGGGTTGCAGCTGAAAATCAGCGTCAGGTGGTACACTGTGTATTGCCATCTGACAATATGCTGAGCTGAGGCCCTTTTGGCATTTTAATGACTGTTTTCTGTTTTTTTAGTGTTAAGGTGTATTTTTTTTTTTAATTTCGTGAACTAATGTTACAGGTGCAAATTTTAAACTCCGTATTGAAAAAACAAACAACAATCACTTGAAGTGTCAAATTAGTCGAGATTCTATCGTTCATCGATAGATCGACGAGATTAACAAAACAGACTTTAAGTAGCAAGCCAATCGAATGAAGATAAATGACCACCAACGCAAAGAGGTCAATACGTACTTGAGGGTGTGTCAACTACGTACCTAGATATAGAAAAGGGTTTTTTTTTTTTGAGGCTTGATGATTTCCAATCAAATGACTTCTCCCGCTCTGGACGGAGCAGAAGGGCGTGTCAGACTTTTACTGACTAAAACCCACCCGTGTTCCTTCAGTTGCCTATTGCCAAGGTCTCGGTATCCCTTTCGGACTTTCCCGCAACCCTGGCAGGGAAGAAGGACCCCTTAGTGTGAATCCTAACTAATATTATAAATGCGAGAGTGAGTTTGTTTGTTTGTTACGCTTTCACGCTAAAACGGCTGAACTGATTTAGATGAAATTTGGCTCATGTACTCATGTGCCAAATTTTTTCATCCCAATCCGTTTACTGACCATGACCTGGAATAGGACATACTTTTTATCTCGAAATTCCCTCGGGATCGAGACTTATGCGGGTGAAACCGCGGGGCGCAGCTAGTTAACACTTTCGCGGACACTGAATGAGACACAATTTAAGTTTTATTGTTATAACGTCTATGGGCGTTTACTGTCCGCGAAACTGTTAAACATATTTGTAACTGCCGCGTTGGCCTAAGTATATGCGATCCCTGGGTTATTTATTTTTCATATTAGAAAAGTATCTGTAGCAACTTTTAGCTGAATTTGTGCCAAGTTAACAGCCATATTTTCGCCCTAAATTACACAAAATGTAAAGAGATGCCGCGTGACGGTGTAAAAAATTCATAACCTTAAAAATAATTGGCAAAATGTTGATGTACAAATCACCTCGGCCTACGAGAAATATAACCGTGTTGATACGTTGTTTTTTATTCTGCTTCGAAACAGTCACTTGCTTTAGCCAGGTAGATACTTCAAGGCTATCACTGAAACAGGAGAATTCAATTAAGCTAAGCTCTCACTGCCTCAGTCTAAGCTTTCTAGCTCAGACCTACACTATCACCTACAGAAATAGATAAATAATGTTCATAGTTCCCCAGACAAACGTATGTTACTTCACCAATGCGGCACTGCAACGTTAAATAAAATATTAAAGTTCCTTTCAAGTAAGTGAAGAAGATGGTGACTTTAAAAAGATGCAGTTTAGTTACAAATCATTGGACTATAAATAGGCAAAATAAATAAAAAAGACCTTTTATTTCTTGCAAAAGTTAACTACATTAATTACTATTTCCGATGAGAAACTCCTGACCTAAAGATATACAGGCTGTAAGGGTAAACACTCTTGTCATTCAAACCATGGGTAGTTGACTTAAATATAAAAATAAATGACCGAACACAACAAAAAAAAAACGTTAATTCATTAAAAGATTTTAAAAAGTTTCTATCTGACACCGTGCTTGCTAGCGAAACAGCTGACTGACTAAGGGAGGGATCGCGCTCGCTGCCGGTCAGGTCACATCCCGTACCCACCGCCCGTGTTGAGACGCAAGTTCGTTGCCCTAGCGCATAGGGCAACGAACTTGCGTCTCTTGTTGTAAAATTTAGACCTAAAAATTTTTAAAAAAAAGTTGTAATTTTCCATTGATTTTACGTTATATAAATGAAACCAAACCACTGGTTGCAAGGATAACGGTGTTTACCCTAACACCCTGTATAATTATTTAGTAAGAACAACTTATGGCTTCCTCTATAATTATTTATTTTTTATTAATTCCATTTGACATTTTTACAGAATAGATCGAAACTGTAAAGTTAAAGGTAAAAACGAAAAAATGTTACCGTGAAAAGTTAGGAGATGTGAGCTTTAACTGAGTCATTCCACCAGATGCTTGGGATTGACACAATTGGCAGCTCTCTTCAAGGTTACTCTCTCGTAATATTTCACGGTGACATTTTTACAGTTTCGATCTATTCTGTAAATGTCTCCTAATTAATTTTTCACGTCGAGATTATTACAGAATGGGTGCCGGTTCTCTTGGTGAAATCGGTGTAGGTACATAAGTACATTTAATTTGTTATTATTTACCAATAACAGCAGTATTGCACCAATACGTTCAGAAATACAATCAAACATTTTAATCAATATAAGACTCAAATCAAGAATTCATAGAAAACTCTTGAACTTACAGAGAACGTCAACCTTTTTTAAAGTCACCTAAATAGTGATAACAGATTTTTTAAACAGCTAGCTACGACCGGCCGTTCGCATTTACCCTCAACCTATAAATAAAAATAAATATTCCTTTAACTTCGCCCCGTGTTATGAATGAGAACCCCTGGTATCTTCTCGGGCTCCCTCCGGCCGCTCTTGTGGAAACTGTTTCCATTCCACTGGCTTTTCTCGCCCAAGCATACGAGACTCGCTTTGAACTTATTTTCCACTTTAAGCATTTGTTTTCTTTCTCTGTCACCCGTTTTTCGTTCATATTCAAATGTATGGATCGTCATTTTAAAAAGCAGTGAGAAAATTTTAAATATTTCGTTTTTTTTTTAGTGTTTGAGGTTGTCTATGTTTTCAAAGACTTACACTGGTATTAAATAAATAAAAATACCTGCAAAAAACACCTATTATGTTGTTTTTTTTAGGTAAAATTATATTATTTGAATAACCTACTGTCGATTATTTGTTTTTGTAATTTGTAGCTATCTTCAGAAATTGTAGAGGCAGAGAGAGTAGGTGTACTATAATTTCACCAGATCGTACTTTTATCACTAACTAGTTGAGCCAACCGACGTTGTCCTGTCAAAATTTCAATAAATCATACAAAAATGGACGTTCTGTTTTTCCCGAATTTGAAGATTTTCCGGGAAACTTTTTCTTTCGTAAGAACCCAGCTGTTTCAGAATATTACAAACGTTTTAAAACAATATCGGTCCAGCCATTCTTAAGTAATGCGCTTAGCGACGAACATCATTTCATTTTTATTATAACTTATAGTAGTCTATGATACTAGCTTCCGCAAGCGGCCTCGCCCGCGTGATATCCTTATAAATTATAGCCTATGTTACGCAGTGATAAAACATACTACTGGTGAAAGAATTGCTAAAATCGGTGAGTTTATTCATTACAAAAAAAAAACATGTCGACTTGAGAACCTCCTTCTATTTTCGTCGGTTAAAAATACAAATCTTTTCTCTTATATTAATATTAGTATAGATACAATTATGCCCGAAAGTCTGACAACCAGTCTTACCAAGGAGTATCGCACTACTCCGTTACTGGGTTGTGGAGGTCGGATAGGCAGTCGCTCCATGTAAAATACTGGTATTCAGCTGCATCCGGTTACACTGGTAGCCGACCAAAACATAGTTGGGAAAAGTTTAAGCAGATGATGATGAGATATAATTAGGCTACTTGTTTACATTACTTGTATGCACCAAAAGCATAACTTTAACTATTAAACTCTAATAAACTCCGTACCTTCAGGGAGTCTCGAAACAAAAGATAAATAATTAATTAATTTTCTCATCAGTCTTCCCTTGATAAGTTAAATTAACAGCATCATTTATAATGCAGCAGTTGCTCCCAACTACATTATGAGTTTTTCATCGTAATGCACTATACAAATCCTAAAATCCAAAGCATTAGCGGTTCTAACGATGCCAGCGTAATTAACATTCAGCTTACTGGCGAGGAAAATATTCGTACAAATTCGTAGAAATTCGACCGCGGGTTGTGGGTACTTTCGTGAATAGAAGTTTATAGGACTATATTAGGTCCCCACCTATTAAATCAGAGTTTTGTATGGGGAATTTTAAAGAAGTTGCATTTTTCATTCTAACATTTTCATAATTCACTGTTCATTACTAACATTAGTGTTCATGGTTGTTACGACTATATACTCGTAACAACCATGAACACTAATGTTTTAAAACTTTTATGCACTAATGTTTTAAAACGAAGATAACGTAACATGCCATTTAGATTAAGAGACAAAAATAAGTTTCGGCTAAGGAAAACAAATTATGGTCATTTCTGCTAACAAAATGAGGAGTCGTTTTTAAGGTATTTTTTATGTTTAGAAAACTATAAGTAAGTAATAAGGTTTTTTTTACTATTGGTCTATGATCGTCATTAATCGATATAATACCAAGCAATTGATGAATATTTTAAATCATAGAAGTGACAAGGTTTGTGAGGAAAAAACGTCAATTTCATAGGTGGGGACCCAATATAATAGTCCTCCAGACCGTATATCGGCCAAGGCGGCCAATCAAAGGCCAAAAAATATATTATAGTGCGCAAGTGTGTACGCAGAAGAGGTGCACTCTCCCTTCTCTCACTCTCATAGTACGATGTGACGGCAATTCGACACGACCGGAGAGAGATCAGGCGTAGGACCAACGGCTTAACGTGCTTTCCGAAGCACGGGGGTATCACACCGCCAACTTCCAAACTCCGGGCTTTTATTGAGAAATTCCTAATGGAAAAACCGAATAATACTATTAGTAGTAGAAGTACTACATGTCGTACAGTACCGGGCCGTAAATATATCCCAGGAAGTTTTGAAAAGTTAGGCTTTGGAGAATGTTGTCTTTGTCACTCATACCATATTTAGGGTATCTTCTTTGTCAGTCATACTTATGTGACAGTTTCTTAAACTTGATGTGTTATGTTAGCGCCCGGACTTATAATACCTACGAGTATATTGCTATAGTGTTTAGCTGTTGTGTTTCATAAGTTTCGGCAATATAAGCCATGTTTTTTAGCGGTCAACATACGCTAATGTACCTGTATTGTAATTTTTGGTCTGTGGATGTGCCACCTGGTCGCTTAGAGGAAGGTATGTCTACGGGTGCACGATAAATTGTGATGAATTACTCTTACAACACGCATAACATGATACCATAGATAAGTTATCTGTGCATGGTACACAAGTCGACGCATTATTTTCATTAAGTTCTACTATAAATATTTTTCTACATCTGGCGCAAAATACCGGAACAAAAACCCGTCCACAGCCGATTGTATTGCAGTCTGCATATGTGCATATGATTTGTTTACAAATTCCAAATACTAGTGCCAGCTGCGAGTGTGTTACACCAGAAAACAATTTAAGCGAAACTCCGTCTACAGTGCGGAATATATTAACGCTGTATTCAGCGATTCAGCGAGTGGTAGGTGAGATTAAAATCTGTTTTCCCAACTCAGTGTTTTCCAGTTTGTTGAGTATATTGTTAACGTGAATGCTGTATACAGCGCTATCTTAGCTGATTCTGCTGTATGATTTAATTTTGTTTATATGACAGAACCAACGTGTTTGAAATTGGAAGCATAAAAAGGTGGGAGAGCTTTTGTTTTCAATTTGTGGTATTTTTCTGAAAGAGGTTTTGTCTAGACGAAATAATTATGTAAAGGGCGTAATCTTTCTACATAAATAATTTTCTCATAAAATATTATAAGAGTATTAAATTGCGTTCCAAGCTTACCAACGAACAAACAGGTAGAGAGACTTTTCATTTTAAAATATCCAAGTATGAATTGAATATTTTCCTACATAATTTCTCCAACATATAGGATTGATTAGATTTTCTCTAGGAGATATTGTCATGTACCAGCTCAATTGATTAATTCATGGTTCATCGAATTACCCTAGTATTATCTGAAGCGTATGAGAGCACCCAGATGTATCTATCAGTACACTGCTCCGACATTAAAATGTTTCATGAATTGGTTTGAATCGCATAATTTTACCGAAAATTGGACAAATTCTTCTTCTTTAGTTCTTTTTTGTGTGTGTTTTTTGTTGCGTCATTTTTTACCGCAAATAAACGCATTTTCTTTTGTTTCTTTCTTTCTTAAATGAAATTCTTAAAAAGAAGTAGTCGACCTTAGTCAATTAGTATCATCTTCTTTTCGTTTGGTTAGTGACTAAGCTGGTGTCAGAGTTTTAAAGCCGCCCATGGGCCTCTGACTTAGCTTCACATGCCGTCGAGAAATATTTCTCTGGCATGCCGGTTTCCTCACGATGTTTTCCTTCACCGTTTTTAAAGCAAGTGATAATTATACAATACACACTACTTAGTACTACGAACTAGTATCATGAAACATGGAGTAGAGATGTCCTGTTCTAACGTATCCCTAAAAACAATATCTCATTTACCTATTAAAATATTTATAACAGATTTGAGGTTCTCTACGGAAAACAAGGATTTTCAGCCGTAACAAGGAACGTTACATTTTGCGAATTGGACATTTTGCGAATTGGACCTTTTGCGAATTGGATATTTTGCGAATTGGACATTTTGCGACCGCTGGACATTCTGCGCCTAAACGGTTGAATTCAACAGGATTCTCCCGTTTTAAGCCATATGTTCCCGAATTTCAGGGGTCAAACCGATGGACTTAGAATAATTTTTAAAACAAAAAAAATTAAACTATTTAAAAAAAAAAGAAAAATCTTTTACTTCAGACATACTTTGCTCTTAATATTGTTAGTAGAAGGACTTAAGAACTATGTTAGTACATTTAAAAATTAATTAAGGTATTTGCCACTTTCAATTTGACACCACGTTCAGCTACTTTTATTGCGTTATGTACGTTGTTGGGCAGACTAATTTATTAAACTTGTGAAGCAATGGATTAGAAATATCCTTTAAAACTCTCGGATTGTGTTTGAACCTGTGTTACACAATTAGGGTCCTGTTTAGAGTTAAATTTATCCTTACGGAAACTTTTACCTAAATAATAACATCTCCACATAGTATCATAGCTCAACCATATCCAAATGATTTCTACCATTGCATGCCCAATTAACTCGTAGAAGGTTCGCTAGCGGTATTTGGGCAAGATTTCAAAAGCTTTGGGCCAAGGTCTTGCCTCCCTAATCAGATAAGCTTATCACACTTGCCCGTATTTTGCCCTATATGGTGTAACCGCTAATTTAATTTGATTCATTCATTCAATGTGGAGTTTACATTAATTAGGACTTTCAGTTGTATTCAGAGATTACTTGGTTTGGTTTATATTTTTATGTCATTTGGAAAATGGGACAATACGTCAGAAAATGGTGCCCAATGTCCAAGGTACAGGCAGTCCACAGGCATGGGGCACCACCTTTTCAAATCAAATCCAAAGAATTTCTTCGTGAGATAGTTACTAATATTGTACTTTGTGCATTTTATATTGATTAATAAATAAACTTTTACGTCTTTTTTATTTAATATAACAAGTATACGGGACGTTCGGTAGTATGTATTGATTATTTTAAAGAATCAAGTAATAAATGGCGCTGCTTTAAAATAAGTATATAGCAAGTGTCTGCAAAATCATCCTCAAATTGCACAAAAAAAAAAAGATTACAATTAAGATGGTCCAACAAGCCAAGATGAAAGACTAATAAAATAAAAAGATTTTCATCTCATAAAAAATTAATACTGCGGCAATAAACGACTTAGCCGTCGGAGTTTTAATTTTCCAGTTCTCTTGATGGCACTAATTAGAATTTTAATAAGACCTCGTAATGACGTGATTAGTGCTTCCGTATCACTTGCCGGGATGCCTGACCTGGCAGCCAGAGACTGCCGTATTATACTAATTAGTGAACTTTCGGACAATGTCATAATGCTCTAGTTGGTAATCCGATACTGTTCATAGTGAGGTAGATCCAGGCGCGGTCCGAAGGGAGGGTCCTGGGGGCCATGACCCCCCAAAATCATTCAAGATGTCGAGAGACTGAATGATGTACGTGCTTTACTAACTAAAAACTGTAGGTACTTGAGACACAGTGCCCTGATGACCATATACAAAAACTGGTGACCCACCAAAATCTTGGGCTGCGACCGCGCCTGGTTAGATCTCCTTTGTTGTTAATTAAGGGCTAAAAAATCCTTAAGTCAAATGATAAACGTTATATGATTTATGATACTTATTTCTGTAAATTGGTTAAAAAAAAACTTTTTCACGTCAAAAATAAATTTTAAGACTGTAACTAGATGAGATTAAATGAAGAGATCCGTAGGAAAACCAAGGTAACCGACATAGCTCGAAGAATTGCCAAACTTAAGTGGCAGTGGGCAGGGCACATTGCTCGCAGAACAGATGGCCGATGGGGCCGAAATGTTCTGGAGTGGAAGGTCTCCCACAAGGTGGGCCCGAAGGAATCCGCTGGATGCGGGAAGCACAAAACCGGTCGAAGTGGCGGTGCTTGGGGGAATCCTATGTCCAGCAGTGGACGTCTTTCGGCTGAAATGATGATGATGACTCTGAGAAGAAAGACCGAAATAAACTCAGAGGTCACAGTTTTTTTAAAAGTCCCAAAATAAACTTGGTCAGACCATAATTTGAGGATTTTTCAGATTTGTGTCTGAGATGGTCTTTTAAGAAAAGACTCACATATTTGAGTAGAACTGTCCAGTCAGAGCACGCATATGTCAGTAATCGTCTAACTCAACTCAGAACCTATGTACTAAATGTCGTACTCCTTTTGTTGCTTCGTCTTCATTCATACTTACAATATCCTTGCCATAAACGCGGGATACTTGTAAGTAATAATACTAAGGTGTATTATAACTAAGGTAAATACTAAGATATTACCATCATTGTTCCTCCAACTAAAGGTATAATTACTGGATGTACGTGATAACGGGCAGTATTTCTTAGCTTTGATGAATGTGGATGTAACAATGATTTAGTAATAGCGCCGGGATAATAAGAAACGCACTGTTATGAATTGTTGTGTGTTAATTTGTTAAGAAAGTAAGTATTTATTTCTTCTTGTTTGTTCAATGACGGGGATATAAGTTTATACTTACATGAATTAGCATTTGCCCACGACCAATCTATGGACATCAAAATCCTTTCAGCCACGGCGTGAAAAGTTAACAGACAGACTGAAAAGCAGAGTAATTTTCGCATTTATAATATTCAGGATGAATTCAAACTCAAAGCATTTATTACAAATAAACCAATTAAGGTATTTCTGAATTATCAAGTGGTCGATCAGTCAAAAAGATGAAGCTAGTTGATTGTAGATAGGTCCATCTTTCTTTAGGAACTAATTAGAATATACTTATAGTCATCCACTTAAGCTCTAGACAGACGGACTGCATTTCATTTGCACTCCGATTGCAAAGCTGTTTTCCGTACTAAGAGTAATGTCGTACTAACTGCATTCAAACTGCGCAGTCGGCGTGCAGTGGTCCACTTAAGGATGTACCCTACCTCAGATTTTATCTCGCTCGCACCATACTACTCGCGACCTGAGTGATAGCGAGACGGAGTGGGGTGCTAGCGGCTCTCAAGCGTCGAAGAGTTTAGATAATTGCGTTTTACGGTGAAAATAATGGTAATTAAAAAAAAAAACGTAAGACCTGCTTTATAGATAGTTCAGTTATTATGCAAAGTTTCATGATCTAATTTGAAGTAGTTTTTGAATACCAGCGGTTTATTGTTCTGTTTAGAGGTAACTTTAGTTTTTTTTTCTATAGAGAAAATTTTATGTAAGTAATCGTGTTTTCGCCAAACATAGGACCTAGCATCAATCCTCAACTTTAATATAGATTTATTTCAAAATTAATGCTGCAGTATTTTCGGCATAACGGAGGATCAAGCTAAGCAATTTGAGGTAGGGTGCGCCCTTAAGTTCAAATGAGATAGTTCATTATTAAATACGGTAAATCTATGTTAAAGATAAGCATCCACATGAGATCTAACAATATTCTGTTCCTCTAATGTTGTAAACCGTTTTACTAAGTAATTATGAATAAATAATCCGAACTTGATGGTAATGTTAAGCCTGGTATGACGTTAATTCCGTTTTGGTTTTCAGAGAAAACGTTGAATTTTCAAAGCAATGTAATAAGAAGTATAAACCTTTCTTGAAAAAGCTTACGTAAATAACGTATTTGTTTTTACGTGTCAAAGTGGGTAAATATTGTTTCTTTGGCCAAATTACGCATCTAATTACTTTTTTTTTGTCCATAACCAGCCAATAATGTTCCCAGTGCTGGGATACAGAATTCCTCTCTTAAGAGAAGGAGTGGGCTGTACTGTAATCTATCACACGGGGCCAGTGAGGGTTGGTAGATGTCACATGTGTTCGAATTTTTGGTTCTAGGACATGCCGGTTTATTCACGATGTTTTCAGTTAAGTAATATAAGATGTTTTCACGACGTTTTCAGTTAATATAAATCGCCAACCCATCTCGAGCAAGCGTGCTTGTGTTGGACTTCTACTGACTACATTCCTCATGCTACCATGACTCGGGAGCGGGATATAGCTCCCTGATCCTATGCTTCTCGCATCCAGCGGATTCCCACGACCTTCACCAGGGGGCCAAACCTACAAATTTTTTAAACGTGTCAGTGGCCTCACAATGATGAGTTTTTGACAGATTTTGTATGGCATATCTGTCAAAAACTGATCATTCTGAGACCACTGACACGTTTGTAAATTAGTAGACTTGGCCCCCAGGTCATCGGTCCACCTTGTTGGAGGCTTATCAACGCTGCACCGTCTAGTACAGTCTACAACTCATACATAACTAGCTTTTGCTCGTCTAGCCTTCGCCCGCGTGGAAGTTGGAGATTATCCAACGGAAACAGACTACTGGGATAAAAAGTCCTACCCTAGGTCATGGTGTACCTGTGTGCCGAGTTTCATCAAAATCCATTTAGCCATTAAGGCGTGAAAAGGTGATAGACAGAGTTACCTTCGTATTTATAATATTTTAGTATGGACTATGGAATTAGATAGATTATATGGATCCATCCATGGACCGCGTACCGGAACACGTAGCGTTGGAAGGCCGCAAGGTGGACCGATGACCTTGTCAAGGCCGCGGGAATGCGTTGGGTGCACACCAAGTTGGGTTGGGTGCACAGAAGCACAGAACCGATCGAAGTGGCGGTGCTTGGGGGAGGCCTATGTCCAGCAGTGGACGTCTTTCGGCTAAAATGATGATGATGATGATGATATGGTTTACTACTATATACTTACATCAATAGACATAAAAATACAAGTATTTATAGGTATAAAGTAAATAACAACGCGAGTATAAACACAAGAAACACTACGGCGCAAAGTGGCCATTAGCAGTGCGATGAGCTATAAAACTGCGTGCGATAAAACGTGTTATAGCTTGCTATGGAGTAATTGCTTTACACTATCGTACGTGTGCTCTTGTTTATGGCCTTCTGAGTATCTTTGTGGTCAAGTTGGGGCTTTAGTAGTAAAACTGTACTTATATGGCGTTATTTTAATACCTCGACGCATTTTGTGTCGGGAGAAACAGCAGCAGATTCATCATCAAAATAGTTTAACTTTGTCAAATGCTAAAATACTAGGTACCAATCGGTAAAAATCGAAAAGTATTTTAGTTTCGAAGATGATACACATTTTTTTTTTCTTCCCTTAAAGTATTATATTTAATTCATCAAAACCATTACAAAAAGACATGTTCTAGGCAATATTCAACTCAGCCTATCGCAGTCCACTGCTGAACATAGGCCTCCCCCAAGCTGCGCCACAACACCCTGTGCTCCGCCTTTCGCATCCGGTCTGTCGCAGCCACTTTCATAAGGTCGTCGGTCCATCTAGCTGGAGGACGGCAAACACTACGCTTGTCGATACACGGTCTGCTGGTCTGCTGGTCTGCTCCACCGGCCATCAGTCCTTCGACAAACATGGCTAGCATACGCCACTTCAGTTTGCTTACTCTGCAAGCTATGTCGGTAACTCCGGTTCTTTTGCGGATAATTTTATTTCTAATTTGAAGTAACATTATTATAAAATTTTTACATAGGTACTGCGACGCCAAACCACTAGTTTCAAGGATAATGGTGTTTACCCTAACACCCTGTATAAATAAAACAGCCCATTACTTGTTAATTGATTCTTGTATAAAATGAATGAAAAGACAAGTAAGTAAGTACTTCAAGACAGGAGTGATCAATGTAGGTCCCTTCCCTACTATATAGCTACATGTATGGCTGATTCCAATCATTTCCTACACACCTAAATGTCTGGCGGATTCCCATCGTTTATTATTTTACAGGAAATGTCGGCACTAAAGCGTCGATATTGCAGTTATGTGAAATATATGGGACAGAATATTGATATACCGTTCCACGAGAAACACTGAAAGATGATATTACCTAGTTGGAAAATGGTTTAAGTAATTTTAAACCTTTAAGTAGTACCTACGATAGAATACGTACCTATTTCTATTGATGAAAGCAACATTAATTGAAGATTTAGGTAAATCAGATAGATTAACATTCAACCAGTTTTATTTTTTTATTATACATATTATACTATCCGTAATAGTATTATAAAATCGAAAGTAACTCTGTCTGTCTGCATGTAACCTATTCACGCCTAAACCACTGAACGGATTTCGATAAGGAGATAAATGGCATCGTGGGGAAGGACATTAGGGTACTTTTCATCGACATACACGCGGGCGAAGCCACGGGCGGAAGCTAGTAAAGCATAAAAGTGCTTCTTTGAATAAAAACAACATTATTATCATCACTATTTTCTACGTAGGGTTAGGCAGAAGTGGACCTACATTACACACACATTTCGCCAGCTATATTTAAAGAAGTCTCATTTAATAGGGGCGAGCCTATCGCTATCAACTGGGCACAAATCCTAACTCCGGGTTGCTACAGATAATTTATTTAATAAAAAATGATACCTAAATATGCCATACATTATGAACGATGATAGATTGCTTCACGTCGTCACGTCACTTATTTTTCCAACATGGTCGGTATAACTGACAGGGTTAAACATGTAGACTGACGTTTTGTAAAGCTTCTCCATATTGCGGGAATGGTAAAATGATAAAATGTAGCACTTTTGAAAAGTGACTTTGTTTTATATAGCTGTTAACCGCGACTTCGTCTGCGATCCAGGATGAAAAGTAGTATATGTCCTTTTTCAGGTCATGGTCTACCCATGTACCAAATTTCATCCAAATCCGTTCAGCCGTTTTAACGTGAAAGTGTAACAAACAAACTCATTTTCACATTTATAATATTACTAGCTGCGCCCCGCGGTTTCACCCGCGTAAGTTTCGATCCCGTGGGAATATCGGGATAAAAAGTATCCTATATGTTAATCCAGGTTATAAACTATCTGTTTGCCAAATTTCATCCAAATCTATTCAGCCGTTTTTGCATGATTAAGTAACAAACATCCAAACACACAAACTTTCACATTTATAATATTAGTAGGATTACTAGCTTCCGCCCACGGCTTCGCCCGCGTGGTATGTCGATAAAAAGTAGCCTATGTCCTTCCCTGGGATGCCATCTATCTCCTTGCCAAATTTTATCGAAATCCGTTCAGTGGTTTAGGCGTGAAAAGGTAACATACAGACAGACAGACAGACCGACAGACAGACAGAGTTACTTTCGAATTTATAATTTATAGTATGGATAGTTAGGATTAGGATTATTATATTGCCGGTTCTACTTGTAGTACTAATGACTCATAAACCTACTCTAATTCAATTATACTCGAAATCATTATCTGGAATATTGCTAGAAAACAACAGACAGATATAAATCTCATTTTACGACTCTCACAATAAAATACTAGGTACGTTCGAACAATGTTACTTTTAGTGGATTAAAGTTCCATTGTGTGCCGTCTCTGAGGAATAACTAACATAGACTGAGTCATAAAAAGATAAACATTGAAATATTTACGTCTCTTTCGTTCTTACTAAAAATCTTATGAGTTAGAAAGAGTACTCCTACCCAATAGTTTTTCACACCTCTTGAATTTAACAGTCGTTGACACTTTGGATACCACGATGAAGAAGTAAAACGACGGTTGATGGTTTAAAAGTTGGTTGAACACAACAGTTATGTTAGTTATAACACGAAACCAGGGCACATAAAAAGTATTCACAAACAAAATCGTAAAAATAAAGGCTCTTACATAAAGAAAGAAAGAAAGAAAGATGATTTATTTGTCCAAAACATAAGTAGGTATACACACACATGGCATGCAAGATTTTACATAAAATTATAGCACAGTCATGTTTTGCCTTAACGGCGTACAAATATAAAAGGTAGGTTATTTTTATTTAACATATCAAATTTAAACTTAATCAATCAAATTATAATAAATATACTACAGAATAATGTCATAAACTCGTCATAGAAATGTATAATAACTAAAATTTGCCAGTCGAAAGTCTAAGTAATTAGGAAATAAAAATGTAGGTATACACACTATTTCACACAAGTCAGATTAATTTATTTTATACATTTAGATTATTTCACAATTAGATAAAATGTCAAAATAAAAATGTAAATAAAAAAATAAAATAATAAACTATGTCAATACTTTGTCTGTTAGGAACTCGGAAATATTATAATAGGCTTTTTGAATTAGAATGTTCTTTAACTTTTTCTTAAATAAGTTAACATTTAATTCTTTAATGTGTGGCGGAATGTGATTGAATATATTTGGCGCCATGCAGAACACACTTTTTTGCATCAGTGCTGTATTGGACTTTCTTCCACATAATCTATTATTATCCCGTCGACTTCGGGTATTAGTATCTGATAACTTCTTGAAGAGCTTTGGGTTTGTTTTAACAAAGACCGCAACCTCGTAAATGTATAATGACGGGAGTGTCAATATTTTATGTTTGATGAAATATGGCTTACACGTATCAGTACATATTAGTCCAAACATCGCTCTGAGGCATTACACGAGTTGCCCCAAAAAATAACCCCGTATCTTAAGATTGATCCAACGATGCCATGATATGCAGTGAGCAAAGCGTCTGTACCCAAGATCGACGACAGTTTATAAAGAGCATAAGCAGATTTACTTATCCTATCCCATACTGGGGCGATTCGTCGCGCGACGCGACGCCGCCGCATTGTTCGCCGTGTAGTTTTCTCAGAAATTGTTTTGTTAAAATTCGCGTCGCGCGACGGATCGCCCCAGTATGTAAGAGCCTTAACATGTTGCTCCACTTCGCAAATGTGGACGGGGTACGAAAAATAGGTAGAGTTTGTTTTATTTAACAATCTCTTTTAATTGATAAAAAGTAATTTTATACAATACTGATTGTTAGGCTAGATTAGTGGATGGAAAGAGCTTCCAGAGTAATTGAATTTTATTGGTAAATGCCGTTATTTATTTTGGTTTGTGCGACAATACGTTTTCTGAAATGTTTTGTAGCGAAAATGCACTGCCAGTAGGTATGGATTTGGGTGTTAAAACGAATAAAACATTACTGTAACGGTCATTGACTACGAGCATTGGCTCTTTGGTTGTTAATGTAAAACATTACGGTGCGGTCATCGATTACTGGGGATGCTCGGGAAAATAAATTTCTGTTTGAGAGTTTATTTAGTAAGGTTTACCTACTGGAAATGGGCGAAATCCGATACTTTAATGTTATAAAAATGTGAAAGTCTGTCAGGTTTTAACATAGTAACGGATTTCGATGTTTGTCATACGCGTATTCCATGACCAGCAGGCGTAGCATGGCGCTTTCTATCTCTACGAAGAATAGACATAGCTTTTTCTATACAAAGTGACAGTTCGTTTCTTCATTTTTGACATCGCACCGTAGAAATCCTTCTACAATCTGTCATTTTGTCTTTCGTTTCTAACGAAACTTTTAACTCTATCTTTGTCTAGGTCTTTTTATATGTAGACAAATTTGGAAGAAAGTTTTCTATCCCAACTGTCAAAATCACCATCAGAAAAAAAAATTACGAAACAAAGAATTCTGAGTCGAATTATGTAGAAGAGTGAATTTCGTAAAAAGTGCAGTTGGCTCTTTCTACTTTGCT
Organism: Lithophane semibrunnea; assembly: GCA_947363905.1. Classification (NCBI taxonomy): domain Eukaryota; kingdom Metazoa; phylum Arthropoda; class Insecta; order Lepidoptera; family Noctuidae; genus Lithophane; species Lithophane semibrunnea. The sequence goes on from OX376209.1 coordinate 7,378,755, forward strand.
GCTATTGTACTGTCTACACGAAACGTCATTTTTGTCTAGTCTTCTGTCGACAAAACGGTGCTCATGCTACGCCTGCTGAGTCAAGACATAGTATACCTTTATCCCGGTACTACGTTACCGTGGAATAATTTCCGAACTCCACCCGGGCAAAAGCTAGTAAGCCATAAAACACTGTCAGAATAAGCAAGATTTTCACGTTTGCGGTACGCCAAACATGAATTTACAAAATTTTTTAACTCATGTTTTATGCGACCTTTCAAAGTGCATAGAACTTGTAGTGGACCAATAAAAAACTTTATTCTTCCACTCGGCTGGGTACTTAGCAAATCGTAAAGCTACCATTAAAGGGAAGCTTCACCCATAAATTGCAATAGTTGAGCTAGAAAGAGTTTACGGTTTTCGGCACCCGTCCCACTGCCCACGAGAAAGCGTCAACGATTTTCTTGCTCAAGACAAAAAGAGTCTAGGTCCCGTGTAAGTAAAAGAGATACATATGTGAATAGTTTATTTATTGTTCACACCGCTGGCGAGTACTTGTTTGTTGCAGCGACAAGAGCTATTGAAGAGAGTACTCGCTCAGCGACACACGCTTGGCGGGAAAAACACACGCTGTGAGACTCACATGTACCAATAGTGATTCTCTCGGCGGACTATGCGATGGTACCCTCTTGGCGGTACTCGCTAGTATGCTTATGTACGCCTACCAGCGAGTAATCGCTCGCCGCCGTCGAGTACTCGCTGCTCATTGGTCGCCAACTCGCTTTTAGTTGCTACATCTACTCGCGTCTCGTTAATCGCCGGCGGCGGGACAGGTGCCTTAAACGAGCAGGATTTAGTGGCCTTAATTGCCAGTACACATAGATTTAGCACTTGATTACAATTTATGATGCCTTTTAGTATTATAAATAGTAAGTACACACGGAAAGTCTTGTGGGTTTTTAAGTTCTTGGTACTATGGTTTTAATGGGTTTTAAATAGACTGTGGCTTTTATTGTATGGCCTATTTTTCTTGTGTTTGCTTATTTTATAGCAACGGGGTTAATTTGAATGGGAAAATCAAGGGACTCGTGAGGAAATTTCATCAGAAAAAACAGAAAATAATAATAATGTTTGAAGTCATGGTTCTACAAATATAGATTATGAGTTAGAAAAAAACTTAAATATGACTCTTTCAACTTTTCAAGCAACACTGTTGATACCTATTAGACTAATTTTGTAAATTATTCAAGTTATTTTCATAATTTCATAACTTTACATAGGAACTTTACGATATTCCAAATCAAACCCTAATCCAACTTTTGACATTTAAAATTAACCTTTCAATCCATTTATGGATGAAGCTTACAAAAAACCAAAGTATGTATAGAGCTTGCCATCTTTCATCTTTGAGAAGTCGGTCTATAGATTAAAGATAATGGAAATAACAGTTTTCCTGTGTCAAACCCTGTGTCACTTTGTCATTTTGACATAAGGATTGTCATTTTGACATAAGGATAACTGAGTTGAGTTATTGAAACGCGGACAGAAGAACAATCGAATGATATGCAGCAGCCAAATTCGGGATCAAGATTGGACATGAGATATTACATAACACCACGCTTGTAAACCCCGCAGGGTTAGGCAGAGACCTATAGTACATCCACATTTCGCCAGTTATGTTTAAGACCCATGTAATAGGGGGCGACCCTATTGCCATCAATCAAGCAAAAATCCAGACACCGGACTGCTACTGAGAAATTCCTGAAAAACCCACTGAAAAACTCTTTGCCTGACCTGGTAATCAAACCCAGGACCTCGCGACCACTAGAGCAACGAGGCGTTAGTAACAAAACGTAGGTATTGATCCCTTGTCATTGATTAATTCTTATGAACATTGGCAAACAATCTATACGCGTTATTATCCATTACGATATTAGCTAAACCTTAATACACCGGAGTGCCAAGTAGATACTTATAGCTATAGTATGATTGATGAGTTATTGGCAAAATTTCGTAAATATTTTCTTATTAGCCTACTTGAGATGATAAGCCTTTTATAATATAACTAGCGACCAGTCTTTGCTTCGCACGGGGTCTATGGTCTCCTAATGTGGCGACCGGTGAAAACATAGAGGTTCCTATGTTATATCCTAGTTATACAGGGTGTTTGGTGCATTGTTTGCCAAATGAAAATGGTGGATAGGTAGGTGGATATTATAATTATATAATATTTATTACATTTTATTTTTTATTCTTATTTTGGAAATTTAAAAAAAGTATAGAATCTATCACTAACATTATGTACAAAAAGAAAAAAGAAAATTTAAAGGAATAGCTCATAGGGCAACAAAAATTCTTAATTATTAAGGAAAATATTTTTTATACTTTTTTTGACAAATTTAATAAACATGGCGGCACAAAAACCCCGATACTTCCCCCCCCCGTAGCTACTTATTCAGAATTAAAATGATATATACATAAATAACAACTAAATAAAATATGTATATACGAGATTGAATAGTGAAACAAAGATGAGATCGTTTGGCCAGGTCCCACGTCTCAAATCCTCAAAGGATCTTTATGATATTTGGCACCCGAATAGCTTGTGACATGCCGGACATAGGCTTACAAAGCATTAGTGACGGGAGTTGAGCCAAAGTCAACGCTAGGCAGAGCCTGTCGTATGTAATTGAAGACAATGCTTGCAGATTTGTGTCCAAGATTGGATAGGATTTCAAAACTGGGTACCGAGAAATCTGTCTCAGTTTCAAACGTTTTAATTTAATATTAACAATGAGACGTTATTGCGTTAGTTAATAAGAAGCCGGGCGTAACTCTTAAATCGTCAAAGGATTCTTTACTTTCAATTTTAGGTTGCCAATCTTGCAGTACGAAGATTGGTGACTTAAAATTGATTTGTGTTCACGAATTTGGCCATTAGAGCGAGCGTATAAAGTTTAATACTTACATTTCTAACATTTTGATTTCATTATAATTATAATATACCTATCTAGTTATAGAGGATTTGTCAAGTGAGACGGCAGGGATATCACGTGACCAATGTGACGCAGCGTATGGAAGGGACGACACGACGTTAGAGGGGCGCTGGCGCACCTCGGTCACTTTGGCTCGGGAGCTTGGAAGCGACTGTCGAGCATTAGGACCGTAGATTTCAATTAGTTCTGTGTCTAACGGTTTCACGTTACTGTGATTTATTTTCTATTCTGTTATTTTTAAATAAATACTTCTAGGAAGTTTTGCTTTTTTTTGCAATAATTAAATGAGTTTTTGATCCATAAGACTATATATTTACACTAATATTATAAAGAGGACAGATTTGTATTTTTGTGTGTATGTTTGTAATGAATAAACTCAAAAACTACTGCGCCGATTTCAAAAAATCTTTCACTATTAGAAAGCTACATTCACCTTGAGTAACATAGGCTATATATATATATATATATATAATTTATAAAGATTACACGCGGGCGAAGCCGCTGGCGGCAGCTAGTAATTATATACTTTGAGTATACATATCGGAGGTCAATGTTCAAATTACCTTCCATTTGGGCTCCGCTTCCATCGGGTAAAAACGTAATCCTGGAAATTCCTGAATTCATCTTTTCTGAAAATATTAATAATAATTTCAGTAACCTTCCAAATATTTAAACGGCCAGCACGAATTGTATATTTTAGAATAAATATGACCAATTATGAAATACAATAACATAGGTCATATGAAACCTTTTTGACCTTCCAAATGACTTGCATACTTAACCTAATGGATTTTATTTCTGTACGATTATCACGGGGACAATAGCCGTGCTACTAAATGGACTGCCATTTGCTTATAATAGAACTATTAGGCTATAGACACAGGGTGTAAGGGTAAACACTCTTGTCATTCAAAGCATGGGTAGTTGACTTAAATATAAAAATGAATGACCGAACACAACAAAAAAAAAACTTTATTTCATTATAAGATTTTTTAAAGTTTTATCCGACACTGTGATCGCTAGCGAAACAGCTGACTGGCTGAGGGAGGGGTCACGCTCGCGGCCGGTCAGGTCACGTCCCACGTCCCGCTGTGGTAATTTTCCATTGATTTTACGTTCTATAAATGAAACCAAACCACTGGTTGCAAGAATAACGGTGTTTACCCTAACATCCTGTATAACTTTTTAACAATGAGGCATCAAATGACTTGATTTTTATAGGTAAGTACTTATTTTGGAAATACGTCAGAGTTCAAAATTAATTAAGTATTTAATAGACGGTGTTGGTGATGAAAATAAACTATTCATTATAAGCCTGTTTTCTAATAGCGAGCCGCAGAATTCTCATACAGAGAAGAAATAAAGCATCGATTACCACGCTTGCTTGCTGAGTGTTGACGATTAATTTCATATGTATATCATCACGACATTTTCCTTAATCGCACAAGTAGGTGCTGTCAAAAGGAAGAGAAAAGAGGTAGATCAGTCAGAGAACTAGATTATGTCAGCTAAAGCACTAGGAAGTGGTGTAAGGTGGGCGTTTTGGGGCACTGTCTTATGAAATTTTGACGTTCGAAAAGTGCTGATTCTCAGCCTATTTTGAATAAATGACTTTTGATTTTGATTTTGTCAATATGTTCAACAATCAAGTTGCCTGATCGTGTGAATAAAAGCCTGATCAGACGCGTCTTCGTCGATAGTCGCAGATGTCTCTTTTCGTATGAGAAATGAGAAACCAACCCTGCGTTATAACTACGTTAGTGTTGTGTGAATGGTTCCAAGTATATAAATGTATATAGAAAATTGAACATTTGTGACATAACATCACGCCTTGTTTCCCCAAAGGGTTGGGCAGAGGTATACCTGTAGTATACCCATATTTCGCCAGTTATATACGCCAACGAGGCAGTCAAATTAAGTATGGTTTAAAATATACCCCCTAAAGGCTCATTCACTCGAGGACGATTCGTGTTTTTTGACGAGTCGTCTTTTTTCACGATATTTTTTTGAAGGAAATTCTTTTTACATGCCCCGATGCCCGTGTTCACATGCATCACGAATCCTGAAAAATGAGGGATACGTCTTAAATCACGTTTCGTCTGTTAAAAATCACGTTCGTCACAAATCTCGAAAGGCAATTTTTTTGAGATCCGCTGACGCGCTCGTCCGAGATGATCTCTGAATCACGAATCAAGTGTGAACACCTTATATACTATACTATAATACAAATAAACAATTAACTAAAATACGGCGTCATTATAATATGTAGGGGGTAATCTTCGGAAATACTGATCTGATTCCGAAAATTCTTTCACAAATGGGAAGCTAAATACAGTATTGCAAGGTGTCACAGGATATATTTTATGTTAAAACAAGGACAAAGTCACGGACAGAAGCTATATTTATACATTTTGGAACCGTTTCCCCAATAAACTATTTTCTTACAAGATTATTCGCACAGAGCGTTGGCAACGTTCCAAATTAGGGCAATGGGTTCGGAGCAAAGATCACGACCGTTCATAGGTTATGACAGGTGGGAGACTTATCGACTTCGAGTACAATGATCACCCACCCGGCTTTGTTGAGACTTCCTACCTTCGAGGCTTTATTCGCATCGTGTCATTATTTATTTATTGTTGTTAGTTACTGCTTCTCTTATAAATCAAACTAGGTTTTTCGAGACGGAATAAATTAATATTTATTTAGAACATAGAGTCTGCGCCACCACTGAAGTCCTTTTACGCCGCGCTAGTGTCTATAAATGTCATTGTATCAATTAATTTTATTATTGTATTCATAAAAATGTAGTTCCACTTCATAGTGCGTGGTCCGACACGCACTTGATGTGACAACGTAACAAGTTCATTATATAATATTATTATGAAAATGGAAAACATAATTTTCTTTTGTATCGTATCATATAATTTGAAACAATCTGATTATATAATTATCCGATTTCAATAATTATGCTCGTTTTGTCACCAATAACCACTAGGTACTTACCATTAACGTGACAACACTCAACCGCAGATATTTTGCCGCTTTACCACCCAATAAATTTATCATTATTATCGGCTTGTGGCAAATGTTCTGTTGAATGAACGAATTTTAACCGTTCAAAAATGATCCATTCTGGAAATTAAACTTTAAAAAGTAAAAACCGTCCCCAAAAGATTTTTTAATAAACGTCTCTCAGTTTTGGAATTCCGGCCTTTGATTTATTTTTAATGGGAATAAGATGTGAAGACGGTGAAAAATTCATTCGCACCGATTCCAGACGATTTTCCTTTTTTTTCTATCGAAACAATCTATAGGATACTATCTAGATAGTTTTATCTAATACTCGGAGACGAATTAATTTATTTATAACAAGCTTCTTTGCATGCCTATGTTACTCAGTTATAATATAGCATTCGGTTTGTGAAAGGATTTAAAAAAATTGTCCACTAATTTTTGAATTTATTCATTACAAACAAAAATACAAATATTTTCTCCTTTTAATATTAGTTTATACGAAAGTATTAGACAACGAGACGTATTTTTGCTAACAGGTTTACCACTAAACCGCTCCAACTTCAACGCTTTTCTGAACGTGCATTCCCATTCGATGAGTTTATAAGAATAAACTTTTTACTGGAAAATATACGACACATGACGGTAAAAAAAAATACCCAATTCCGTTTCTTTTTATATTTTTTAGCTAGCTCTAGCCCTGTAAGGTAAGTAATTATCCCACGGGAACATACTACCGAAATATAAAGTATCCTTTTATCCAAATCCGTTCAGCTGTGTTAGCGTGAAAGCGTGATAGAAAAACTCACATTTGCATTTATAATATAAAAAAAAAACTTTCCCGAATTTGACTTTATACCTATAAGGTAACCGAAATTATATTACTTCAGTAAGTAAAAGTTCAGTCACGGACTTTAATTGATGAGCCACCTGGTACTGTTCGCATTTTAGCCGTGTAATGCAAATCGGGTTTATTCGGTTCCCGACACGCAAAGTCATATGTCTTCGTATTAGAAGAAGAAAATTATATTTCATATCTTTACCGGTTGGTTAACCTGAGAGCAGAACTACAAACTTGACAGCAGTGACTACTCAAAGTCAACCAATTGCAGGTCTAGCAACAGTAACCTAGCAACGATAAACAATTGTTGCTAGGTTACTGCTGCATAGTAACGTTAGCGTACGGAGAAATTCTCTGACATCGATATTTCAACTGTCACTGTCTTCAGTTAAGTTTTCAGAATTATTGAGTTAATGAGCTATGATTCAAAGGAGGTCAGTATCAAATAGATTGGATAAACTTAATGCAACATTGTATTTATTTTTATCATTAAGAACTTATTAGTCAACCTCTATGGATAAGACTATTTCCGATTAAAAGTAATTTATTTGTCATCTTGATATTTCAACTGTCACTGTCTTCAGTTATGTTTTCATAATTATCGAGTTAATGAGCTATGATTCAAAGGAGGTCGGTATTAAATAGATTGGATAAACTTAATGCAACATTATATTTATTTTTATCATTGAGAACTTATTAGTCAACCTCTATGGATATTTCCGATTAAGAGTAATTTATTTGTCATCTTGTTTACGAGCTTGCGATTTGAGTTCGTGTTTAATCGTGTAATCTCGTGAATGTATGAAAGTAAACAAGTTGACAAATAAATTACTTTTAATCGGAAATATCCATAGAGGTTAACTAATAAAGTCAACCTCTATGGATATTTCCGATTAAAAGTAATTTATTTGTCATCTTGTTTACGAGCTTGCGATTTGAGTTCGTGTTTAATCGTGTAATCTCGTGAATGTATGAAACTGCAAAATTGAAAAGTTTGAAGGTGGCTCATCAATTAAAGTCCGTGACTGTACCTATGAATATGAACAATTTTTCGAATAGAACAATTCAGAATATGAGAAATATCAACATTTTATTAAAACAATTGCCTATTCAGCCAACATAATATGGAACAGTTGACTTTTCTTCCAATTCTTTGTAACCTACAAAAAGTTGTTCATATTCATGAATGCTTTTAGGCATTTTACCTCGAGTGTTATTTTTACCTTTTTGTTACATTGTGTCTACAAAGTGTAACAAAACGGCGAAAATTATATTTTTCAGCTGTCATAAAGTTATTATGTGGGTATACGTATAATGTAGGCTGAGTACAGACTGCCTATAAAGCCTCCTCGACACGGTGGGCTGACATAAGCCAATATGCGCCGCAGTATACATATACTATTATCAGAACATTGAACTACCGTCATTTGTGTAAACTTATATAAAAAAATCCGAGTGCTCATCGAGTATTTCGGGACATCGCCAAGCGGTTGGTCGACTCTACACGTGACCGGAGGCCTGGCCAATTTTTAGGTCAAAGAATCAGCATTTCCACCCAACGTGGCAACGCTGCCAGCCTTTTGGACACTTTTCTCAGTGACAGCGAAGCGGACGATTTTTTTTATAGCCCAATGAGCTACAATATTAAGTCAGTCTCAGGTCGAGGTCTATAAACGTAAGTTAACACGTACTTTGTTTGGGCTAGCATTATTTTGGCACTACAATCAAACTATGAGTGCAAGCTAGAGATGAGGACATGTCTAAAGGCTGATTTACATTTGCATTACTTAAGTAGCGAGTTCAGTCCCTAGCCGTCTAAAGGTAAAAAACTGTTACTTTTGGACTGAAGTTTTGAGACAACTACACATGAACTGACGCCTTCTTCCCTTCTTTTTCGTTTTGAGACAACTCTTCCTACTTTACACCTATTCAATAATTGTAGGTATATATCATAAAAATTATTAAGAAGGTAAAATTTACATTATTTTAAGTGTGTAGAATGAATAAAGCTTTTTATTTATTTATTATTTACACTGATAGACAAGTTGTGACTTGTCTTGACTTTTCAAATACAAGTTGAAAAGTCTTGTTAAAGAATTGTCAAAAAACAGTCGTGTATAAAACATGATGTATTGACATTGTTTCAGACATGGTTTTGTTATTAGTTTTCTACAAGTTTTGTGTGCAACTAGTCTTCACAACTTGATTTAGGTGTGTAAAATACAAATTTTTACCTTGCTGTAAATGCGAGGTAGGTGCTAGGAGATTTTCAATGTTCATTTGTCTCGTTCGCTGGCTTGTCATTTACCGCTTCACTGCTCACACTCGCTACAATTTCACAATAATGTCCCATGTGTAACATTGCTGATGAGTTCTGTCTAGATTTACATTAATTTATTTAATTACGTAATGTATTAGGCTTTTTGGGGGCTTTATTCTTAGTACCGGGTTGGGCGACCGAGTGAAAATAAATAAATAAATAAAATAAATTAAACGTTTATTTTCTCCACCACATAACGAATATTATACACTAACGAATATAATACATTGATGTTGTGGAGACAGGAGCCTGTACTAGGAATACCTGTGTTACAGGTCTCCAGGCCTCCAGACTACCCGGACAAGTTACAGTCATACAAACATAATAATAGATTATATGCTGGGGTGAAAGATACAAAACAATTTATGACGAAAAAAAGTAAAATTAAAGATAGAGAATGCTCAATTAATAGTATAGTACACACTAATTCCATGCTGCCATGTCATTATTCTAAGGTATCTTGTTCTTAACTTTGAGGGACTGAGCTGTGCGCGGGTGAAAATAGAGAAAATGATTTTTTCCAGATATTCCGAGACCTAGCTAGATCAATTTTTTGCCACCGTAAACCCCTAATTGCAACTTTCATCAAAATCGTTAACTAATCGTTTGTAAGCATTAACTAAGTGGTCGCAAGTGCTACTGCTGGGCATCCCGAATCGATCAATTTGTTATTGGGTTTGTCCATCAGGAATTTCCCGGTTGACAGTAATACGCTCGCCCCTATTGAGAGTAAAAAATAACTGGCCAATATTGGGTGTACTATAGGTACACCTCTGCCCAAACCTTCTTGGAATACAGGCGTGATGTTATGTATGTATGTGATAACTATTGATAAACACAAACTCATAAAGGTTTCATAAACAAATCGACACTTTTGCCAAAGAAAATAACTCAGATACAACAAAAAACGAAAAAAAAAAAAACAAATGAAATGAACAAATGAATGACGTGTTTTTTGATGCAAAAAAAGAAAAATAAATTAGTCGATAAAAAAAGCCGACCTAACTACAGCTGCAAAAGCGACTTCTTTCATACTCCTCCCTAGTTCGAACCGTGAACTCGCCTGGTCCGTTTAACCCTTGCAGCTGATAGGCATATAAAAAGCGGGCGAGTTCGAACTAGGAATGAGTATGAACGGAGCTGCAAAAGAACCCAGGTAAACACAGCCATTTTATTATAATTTCCCTGAACATGCACCTGCAACTCCGCTCAACATTCACAGCTAGTATGAAGGCTGTCAGACTCAAACAAGAACTTGCAAACTTTAATTGCAATTTAACTAGCAACGCTCTGAAAATTCCAGCTGGGTTTAGTGAAAATCTATTACTACGTTGCCATGGTAACCCGCAGGTAATCCGGATTTAATTGGCTGGTACAGGCGGTCGTGAGTCACGTAGGGCTGCGTTTAACGCGGTTTGTGTAGGGGTGTCAGTAAGAAGTTTGAGTTACGATGGATTGATGTGAAACATAGCATTTGCAATTGTGTTGGTGGTAATGAACAACTGTAGGGAATGTTTCTGTTTTGATACTGGATATCTCTAAAGTTTTTGAAGTAACTGTTACCGGTTTTGATGAAAACAACGGTAAGTAGTCGGTAACTTTAAAACTTCTTACCGTACTTGTCGAAAAAGGGTCTAAAATGGAAAGATGAAAATTACTTCTTCTAAAAGTTCATCAATATTTAAGTAGGTAAGTATTTTTGGCAGCCCTAAAACAGTACGTATCGCGCCGTTACAGAGGTATATTAATATGAATAAATGATATCTACGTTATTCTTAAGCCTAAGTTGTAAAAAGTTTTCCTAAGATTTGAAAAAGAAATATGGATTGTATTTTGTCCCATAGCTCCATGATATCGTAGAACTGGCTTTTTGTTTAGCAACTGACTGACCCGACAAATATTGTCCTGTCCAAACAATAATTCATACAAAAAAAGCACTTTCAGTTTTTCCTCAAATTTTCCAATTTTCTGGTTAACTTTTCCATTTTTTCTTTCCATTACGATCTAATTCGGACTATTACGAATATTTTAAAACAAAAAGTTGCCAAATCATTGTAGCCGTTCTTAAGAGATGCGCTTCCAAACGAAAAGCATTTTATTTTTATTTATATAGATAAGACTGAAGTTGGTACAGTTTTGAATTTATCTAGTATGTAATGTAATCTTCTCACTCAGAGTGTAGATACAGCGCAAAAAATAAGTTCTTCCTAAAACACTTTTATTTTATTTAAAAGGAAATCCTGTTTCTCGAACTAGGATTTGTTTAGTACCGCAAATGTTTACTGGATACAAATAACTTGAAAAAACTACGTCAGCCACAAATATTTGTTCCGATGACATATATCAGCAAAAGAAAAAGAAGTCTCAGAAATTACTGGCAATTTTTTGTTCTCTGTAGAAAGTAAATACTATCCTTTTCCGAACGAAAAGTCAAAATTATTATGTAGAATTGAAGACAAATAAAACTAGACTCTTGTTGTGCTCTTGTTGTTCTTCTGCATGGTAAAGGCCCCTTCTCGTACAGAGGAGGCATTGATCACCACGCTTTTACCCCGCCCATGGGCCTCTGACTTGGCTTCACATGCCATAGAGAAATATCTTTCGGGCATGCCGATTTGCTGACGATGTTTTCACGGTGTTTGCGTTTGGCGAGATCTTAAAACATCGAGATTGTTTTATCTAAGTTAAATAAATTGTACATATAAATCCTCCAAAAGAAATGCTCTAAATTATGGTAAAAACCGCATCTGAATTAATTCTATAGTTTAGAAGATCTAAGCGGTCGCACAGACACACGAAAAGTGACTTGTTTTATATACTAAGTTTTTATTTATTACTAGCTGTTTGCCCGCGATTTCGCCTGCAACCCAGGATGAAAAGTATGCATATGTCCTTCTCCAGGTCAAGGTCAATCCCTGTGCCAAATTTCAACCACATCCTTTCAACCCTTTTAGCGTGAAAACGTAACAAACAAACAAACTCACTTTTATAATATTACTTAAGATAGAAGAATAATCCTGGTTTTCTTCACGATATTTTCCTCACTCTATCTCAGTGATGTCTTAGATAAACTAATATCGCTAGATATCTTATCTAGCGCAATATCTGTACAACAAAACAAAGTGTTACACAAAGATGGATTGTTTCAAATAACGTGGTAGCTACAGGTTGGAAGCACGTTAAGCCGTCACTTTTGTTAAATGTCACGTGACTCGGGTGAGGCGCACACGTAAGGCGCCGTGTTGAGAGCGAGATCTGCTTTAATAGCACGTGGGAACAGGGCTTTAAAATATGTTTATTGTTTGATATTTTGATGTTAGTAAGTGTAGGGTTATGAGTATTAAGGGAGTAAGTATTAAGGAAGTAAGGAGCTTTGGCATAAGATAAAAGTTCTGTTGGAATTTGTGGAGAGAGTGACTGCGCGCAAAGATAAAAACCGGCCAATTGCGAGTCAGACTCGCACACGAAGTGTTCCACCGTACAATATGCAACTCTTCACATTCAACAATAATAAAAATCTTCACATTTAAAAATATATATTTTTTATTAATATACATAATATAAATTTATTTTTTAGTGTTAGGTTGTATTTAAATAAATGCAAATAAAAATAAATATAAAACAGTACAAATAAATATTTAGACAGAAAGAGAGCCTGCAAATATTATTTTTATATTTCATAACCTTCCGAAATGTAGGCAATACCAATCTTCTGGACAGAGTTTCTCTCAAATCTATTTTAGCGAAAATCAATAATGACCAAGCGGCTGAAGCTTACATACATTTCAAGGTCTAAGCACTGACAATATAACTGTTGACTTTTTAAAAGACTGAAATTTTCAGTTAAAATAACAGGTACCTACGTGAATTGTTTTAAAATTTCTGTTTTTAAATTAATTAAAATCACAATTCTAGCGTGAAAAGATTAAATTTTAATGAGCTTGGCGCTTGCAAATTTTTGTAAAGAATTATATTTTGAGTGGATTTATTCGTTTTGAAATTTATACTTGATCAAATAATTACATAATGGAGCATTGTTGAAATAGATTATTTATTTGGACCTAACCTAACCTAACTGATTAAAACGGTGAACTGTCGTGAGTTCAATATAATTCAAAAATTTATAATAAGTTACCAAAATGCATAAGAAGTGTAGAAAATGTTGGCCAATTTAAAAGTAAATTATTCTTATTTCTAATCGAAAAGAACTATTACACCATAGACGATTTTTTAAATGATAATTTATGACAATGATATTTTTGACATTATTGACATTACTTATTAAATTTGACTTAGACACTTGAAATCATTTATTTAATCTTATATAATTCTTTGGATTATTATGTATTATTGCATGTTTCGAATCATTATTATTAGCATTAAAATTATATAACGAATTATTTGTATACCAATTGCATTGGTAGAACATAGAGATCACGCTATAAATTTATATTTTAAGACCTTTTATGTACCCATGTTCACAAATAAAGTTTGATTTGATTTGATTTGATTTGATTCAAACCGCACCTATTGTAATATTTACGTAAACCTACACTCGTATACGAATGTTTTAGTTCATTTTTTTGTAGTTAAATCCATAATAACTTCTGGTATTCTGGTTTTCCCCGTTAGCCTCGAGGTCGCAAAAGCGACTACTGACCGTGGGGTCCTGGGTTCCATTCCCGGGTAGGGTCTTAACCCTAATAAATAATTCCTAATGGAAAAACCTAACGACACTTTTGTCGTTGGGTTTTTCCATTAGGAATTTCTTAGTACTTATCACCGTAACTCGGAGATTATACGTTAAGCCGTTGACCCTGCGCCTGATCTCTCCGATCTTGTCCGATTGCCGTCCCATCGGACTATGAGAGCGAGGGAACAGAAAGTGCACCTGTGTCTGCGCACACACTATTGCACTATAATATCTCCCGCGCCGAAGGCTGGTCTCCACTGAGATTGGTTGCCATGGCCGAAATTCAGTCTGGAGAACTATTCTTTGAAAGATCACAAAAATTAGTTCTTTTGTTTAGTGTCCTTATGTTCTTATATATTTATTGGTATATTTAGTTAGTCCTTTTAGTTTATAGTAAATTTAGTATAATAAGTAACCCAATGTATATATTTTATCATATTAATAAAAATACTCCGTTATTGTATAATTTGTTTCATTGTACAAATTCTTTCCCATGAATCCGACTAACCATTTTAATCCTAATTAAAGAAAATACCAACATTTAGAACCTAGTATCAACCCTACAAATAAAAGCAAATTGCCTCTTATATGTAAACAAACAATAGCAAAAACCGTATTAACACGGATAATGTAGGCGCCACTTAAGCCACTGACTGCTAACGTAAAAGTAATAGAATTAGGCTCGAGGATTACTTCGTTAGTAGTAATTGTTGTGTTTCTTATTTCCTTCTTATTAGGTACTGTTTTCCTTAATTTCTGATGGACATCGTAAACACATGTGTAAGCTATTTGTAGATAGATTGCCTCCTATTTGTAGAGGATTGGTGATTAATGTTTCTGTAAAAATATATGGGAAAAAATATTTTTGCCCAATCTAGTAGTTTTCTTTTTAAGGGTTCCGTAGTTCCGTACGCAAAGAGTAAAATGGGACCCTATTACTAAGGCACCGCTGTCCATCCGTCTGTCCATCCGTCCGTCCGTCCGTCCATCCATCCGTCCATCCGTCCGTCCGTATGTCAACAGGCTGTTTCTCATGAACAGTGGCAGTTAGTAATAGTGTTACCGCTATACCAACAAATACTAAAAAACAGAATAAAATAAATATTTAAGGGGGCTCTGATACAACAAACGTGATTTTTTTGCCGTTTTTATAGATAATGGTACGGAACCCATCGTGCGCGAGTCAGACTCGCACTTGGCCGGTTTTTTTACCTGGTATGCTCTTACAGTAATTGATTATGTACGCAATTAAAGAGGATATTGAAAATTTTCAACCAAAAGATGATTTCAAAATTCACAATTTTTATTCTGTTAATTGTTTCCAAAGAGTACTATTACCTAGAGTTATATTTTTTTTATCACGTGCCTAATGTGTTTCAGTTTAAAAAAAAAATAATTTTGATAAGATTTCAAACGTGATTTAAACACTTAAAAGAAGAAAAAAAAAAGTGAAACCTTTAACTGTTCGTACGTGACAAACTGAACTTACAACGAATACAACAGAAAATAAGGTCACGGGAAAATCCTGAGAGACACGGATAAATTTTCAAAGCAAAAGACAACACTAGTGTGTATCTTGTCTTCTGACAAAATTAGTATTTCGGCACATTTTGACAACTTTGACTATGATGCTGATTTTTGCGATAGTGCTCGCCACATGGTTCGCCCATTGATATATGCGCTGCGCAGACCTACTCAAAACATTTCCACATCAGTTTATGGGCAAAACTGATGTGGAAATGTTTTCAGGTTCGTTGACAAAAACACTGTTCTGTTATTGAGACTATTTTGTTGTGGGCGCAACCACTTAACACTTTCGCGGACACTGAATGAGACACAATTGAAGTTTGATTGTTATTAAGTCTATGGGCGTTTACTGCCCCTCAAAGTGTTAAGGGGGATGCGCTAAGGCAGCCCACGAAATTTAAAAAAAAAATTACTTTCGCGGGCTACCCTGAAGCTTTCGCCTTAAAAAGACAGTCTTGAATTTGTGGGCGCACAGCTTAAAATACAGTTTTGCGCACATCCTCACAAAAGACACGCGGACAATTTTCAAAGCAAAAGCGAAATACTAAGCTCTATTATTGAGTTAAAAGTACTGTTTGGTGACAAGGCGAGCTCTGATCAAATATTTAATATTCGTGTTCCTTAACGAACGCTTTAGATTATTAAATCAACTTGTTTGTATTAACCGGCTATATAAATGGAGATATTTTGATCGGAGAGTTAAGAATTAAATTATGAAGGAAGCAGGGGCGAATAGAGAAATATGAAATTAAATAATGAACAGTTAATATCTGAATTCGATGTTAAATGTTGAAAAGTTTATAAGGCTTGCTGATTTCTGAAAAGGTTTAACACATTATATTTATTATTTTATCACTAATGGGGAATATTTTTTGACGGAGTAGAAAATATTATAATAGTAAACGTATAGTTGTGGACAATTTTTTTTTTATTTAGAGTTGGTATGTATATTTTTGGAGGATAGAGAGCAGTTTTAGTTTATATTAAGTTCTCAAACTCAAAGCAGTTCTTTTGGACTGTCAAGGAGTCGGTTAGGCAGAAAGTTGAAGCTAGCTGGTTTTGTAATAAATCGTAGCAGATGGCTTTCTGAAGCTTCTGCCTACCTCTCATGGATAAAAGGCATGAGTTTATGTAGGTATATATGTACTTATTATATTATTGAGTACCAAGATAACTTTAGTAAACATCGTAAAAGTTTATTTAAAAAAACATAAACCCAGTTAAGTTGTTCTATACTAGTTACGTAGTTACATTTTTTGAAGAAACTTTTTCAATGACAATATAATCACCAAAATATATTTAAACAGGGAGGGACATTGACTGGGTAAAAAAAAACTATTTAGTCCGTCAGTCAGATAATAAAAAAATGTAGACACGTATTTTTTGCTTTATCATATCATTAATAAAAAATTATTTAGATAAAACGCATTAAAGTTGGGGAGCTCATGCCACATTCTAACTCAATGTATTGATATAAAAATACTTTTCCAATATTTTTTAATAATCTATTGGACACACAAACAAAAATTGTCAACATCTCTATTCATTTTGCAGTTAATTTCAGTAATATAGGTAATTGAAGCAACTAGTTAACTACAGTTGCCACTTACCCGTAAGCGGGTTTAGTATTTGGCTACATGTTATCAATTATTCACAGCTGTGGTGTTTAAACTAACATCAGTGCGTGGTTCGGAACTATAATGCTTTAGTTTGTATCACGCTACTTGGAATTCTCGGAGCGTGCATGCTTTCATATAGATTTCGTAAATATTTTTTGGAATTTTTCATTTTAAACACGAACAAGTTAATTTCACACCAAGTTTTTTTAGGGTTCCGTACACGGGTGAAGACGGGACCGCTGTCTGTGTGCCCGTCTGTCTGTCACAGGGCTGTTCTTTTTCTGCTTTTCTTAACTGTAATAGATAGCCAGTTGACATTTTCACAGAATAAATACCTACGTGTTACTATACCCTCTATCATGGCAATAAAAAAGAATGTGAACTATTAAGGCTTCCGCAGGCAGGCGCGATGTGACGCGATTCTGATAGAAAAATTTCATTGAAGTTTTCATAGAAATTGCTGTTTACATAGCTTTGGTGGTACAAAACCCTAATTGCTCTTTTACCTGATTTTTTACGAAGTGTTTAAGCATGTATGCATGCATGCATGTAATGTAGACCATACATAGGTACGCCATTCCCATTCCTAACAATTTTTCGAAGAATTCATAAAATTGAGGGAACTGTAAGCTCTGCGTCTACATTATCCATATGTCCGGGTATCTTTTACGTACACGGCCATTGCAGACAGCAGAAACTTTTACCATTTTATGACGTCTTATGTGAAAAGTTTCACACTGTATGCAGCTGTTGCACAAATAAGTCCAACACGTCTCGTGTTCAAACATTAGCCACGTTTCTAAACATTAGCCACGTAGCCACGTAACCACGTAACCACGTTTATTATTATTATTTTAAAATTGTCTGACATAATATCTCGGGACCCCAGGGTCCCGGACCTTTGGAAGGCGTACGGGGATTAGAAGTTTTGAATGAAATGAGGCAACAACCGACGATTATCCCTGTATGCACAATGCAAGTGCACCCAGGACAACCTCCGGTTGGTGCAGGACTATTGCAGAACATGGAAACAAAAAATATTGGGTTATGGGTTTGGGATGGGGTTATTATAGTGGACTGGTTACCATGAAAATAACTTTTTGCCATGCCAGGACCAGGGGGCAGGGGGCGACTTGCACACATAGTGACGTAGCGACAAGAGGGCAACATGTCCTGAGGTGCTTGAGGAATAGAGGGCTATCAGAACAATCCCAGAGCCCGGAAGATAGTCAAGATCCCTACAAGCATCTTACTGGAATACTTCCTTCCTCCGAGCACGTTTGCTCTTGCGAATCTCCACTCAAGCCAATAAAGGCAAGACAGAGATGGGAGATCTTTTTCTCGTCAGCGTTCACTCTAGTCTGCCAATAAAGGCCAGCCAGAGGTGAGGAACAAGACTTCTCCCCGGAGATAAGGATCCGTGGGGTTGCTTCTGCCCAACAGCCCGCCACATGCTGCCCTGCGGGTTTTTGTATCACTTGTGCACTAAAATATCTGCCGCGGTCTCCGCCGAAATTGACTGCCATGGCTGAAATTCGATCTGGAAGGCGATATTATTATTCAATTGTATCATAATACCACACAAACCATTTCATCATTTCTTTGATCTTTCTCTACTATTTAAATCATCTACATTCATACTTCCTCTCGTCATGTTCCTCATGCCGTCGCTTTATGTAAACTAAAACTAATAGCAAGATTTTAATTAATAAATCGGAAGTCCCCGATTTTTCGATGCGATAAAACTGAATGGATTCAAACGTCGCACCAGTATGGCGTCCCGTCAAGCAAGTAATTAAGTTTGCTATTGTATAATATGCGCTCAATATTGGCCCTAGCGCTTGTCGTATTGTTGTCTTAGTGATTAATCAGGGAACGGGCTAATTGGACTATAAATCAGAAGTGAGGCCAAGTAACCGTCAATCTTGTATTAGAAGCCCCTCTTCTGAGGCCCGTATTCGACAGACTTCACACTAATGTAGTTATGGTTAAAATCTAGTTTATTGTCTGCACATGGTTTTATTTAGAATGTGAGCCTTAGTTCTTTGACGTAACATTGCCTCTCCAAAAAATTCATAAAATACTCATACATAGTTTGTTCTTCATATAATATGTCATTGAATACTCTTTTTCAAAATCAAAAGTCATTTATTCAAACTAGGCTGAGAATCAGCATTTTTAGAACGTCAAATTAAGAAAAAAACAATATTGATGTTATACATATTATGTTTTTTTGAAATTTGACGTTCGAAAAGTTTGAATAAATTACTTTTGATTTTGATTTTGAAAAATGTCTGTACTTCTTGAAGGATTAGGCAAAGGGTACATACCTAAAGTACCTACACCCACAAAAACGTAGGTAATGGGTAAAAATGCTTTCATGGAGAACTATAATGAATAGCTTGTAATAAACTGCCTGTGCCATATGCACCGCCATCACCCTTAGGTCTCGACCAGAGTAAACGCAATGTGCATTGTTGCCTATTTTTAAAAAACTCCTATCTCTGCGTGCCAATGATTCAAATCCCAATGTAAACCTAGTAGTTCTTACGTAGTAATTGCTTGGAGTCTTCATTTTGTAACCAACGAAATCTCGAAGTTTCTTATTATGTTTTCGCTCCATGTAAAATAATGGTATTCAGCTGCATCCGGTTATACTGGAAGCCGACCCCAACAGAGTTGGGAAAAGGCTAGGCAGATTGATTGATTGGTTTTAAATGTTTGCCTTATTTGGGAAGAGACTGGACCCGACGACACAGGGAATCCTAAAGTGGGCGTTTAAATCACTATGACACCGACGCGACATCGTTACCTTCACCAAGTAATGTGGGCTTTATAGCATTACGTGGGCTTGACTTGTGGGTTGCAATAAAATGGTTTTGACATGTGCAAACTGTCATTTTCGGACAAAGAGCAATCTGTAATCCGTAATCCGCCGATCCGCGATGGCAATTTCAATCCACGGATAAGATTGGCAAATACTCGAAACATGGATTAAAATTTCAATATTCGATGTCAAAAATTATGACCGATCAAGGATTAATTTCAGACGTTAGTCACTTTATTGTGGATGCACACGATGGGTTAGTAATTTATGATAATATAAATGCCACTCGCTTAAGTTTATTACTCTGGACGAGCACTAACGTCAAGTTTTATATCCGACCACATAAAATTGAGAAATCTGTGGTTCACGACACGTTAAGATTGAAAACTGTTTGAGATCGAAAGAATAAATCCTGTTGTTTGTTATTTAACGGACAAAAATAGGGTAAACGTTAACGTTTTTGGATTATAATGATTTTATCGTCCAATTTGAATCCAGTTGTCTGTTTAATTTTTAGGTACTTATAGCGATTATCTCATTAATTTGGATATATGGAATAAAAACCTGGCAATCTCTTTAGTATCTCCGAATGTAGTACTCAAAATGAGCCCAAGACTAATTTTGATTACCTACTCCATTCCATGTATTCAGAGAGCTGTAATGAAAATATTTTAGTAACAAACATAACTACATAAATTTACGCCTTCTGCCCATGGGAGTAGATAGTACGAGTAACTACAGAACGTGACCTTTACGATCCTTACATAATTCTTTTGCGTCGTTCACGCTGGTCATACGCGCACGCCGGTTGCGAGTACCTACTACGTACCTGACCTTTCTGGAGAACGTCACCAATAAGGTCTCATAATATATCCCCCTAGGGCGGTTCCTCTTCCGGCGTTTCCAGACACATCTACCTTCTAAATTACCTTTTGTTAATCGCCTTTCGCTTTTGTATTAATAAAATCTTCAAAAAAAAAAAAAAACATGCTGTGCAGTCTTTCGAGACTGCCGATAGAAGTGAAAACTAAGTAACATTCATTAATTTCTTCAAGCGTGACGATGACGCGAGTTCCATGATTTTTGTTCACCCAAAAAGTGCTCAACACGCGTAAAGAAGTTTTCACTTCAAAAAATCGTAAAACAGCATACCATAGGTCATAAAACATAAATGAAATGAAATAAATAAAAATGCCCTTTATTCCACTACTTAGAATCAAACACAGGTTTAAATATTTCGAATACTTCTAAAAGAAATCGTTAGTCCTCTAAATAGATTACTTCTTTCTTTTTTATTCTTTTACTAGCTTTTGCCATCACTATTCGTAGCGGTCGCCTTAACGGCGTAGGCCTCCCCTAAAATGCTCCACACGCTTCTATAGCGCGCCTTTTGCATCCAGTCTGGTCCAAAACGATGAGTAAATATGTCTCGCTATCTCTTTCTTTGTCTCCCTTGCTTTCTTTTACCTGTTAATGGGATCCATTCTGTTACCCTCTTTGTCCATCTAGTACTTTCCAGTCTACACAAATTCCCTGCCTAATTCATCATCTGCCTAGCCTTTTCCCAACTATGTTGGGGTCGGCTGAAGTGGAATTCCCTGCCTAATTCCACTTCAGTAATCTAATCCTTTGCTTTAAATCCGTTAATTTTGTCAACACAAGCCTTAAAACAACTGACTATCAAATAAAACTATAAAATGTGCAATTTTTATTACCTATCTGACGGGATACGCGCGAGGTGGCTTTTAGAGGTAACCTCGGTCATAAAGTGGCAGATACATGGACTTTATATGACTAACAAAGATCTGTGTTACCTTGAAAAGTCCAGCTCTTTTGTTTCGAAAGTTATAAAGTTTTATTTGGGTGTGAAAATGTGTGAATACTGATTTTAAAGTACATTCAAGGATATTAATTGGTAAGCAAATTGGCTGAAACCAACTGAAATTTTCCGTATTCAAAATCACAACTGTCATTCTTTGACAGTTGTATGGCTTTATCACGGCAAAAGGGTGTCAATTTCAGAATAGCGGGATTCAGGTTTTTTTTTTTTTTAAATCCCTCGTTAACTGTGACGTATTTAGTTAAGGTATTGTCTGAGGAATCCAGTGTATTAATACAAAAAACATATTTGATAATCTATAAACTGCTCGTACCTATTACCTATTGCTACGCGAATAAGGACGCTATCAAATCAAAACTGTGACAATAGACGTGCGGTTGAATGTACGTTGCTTACAAATTCCAGACTGCAATGTGCTTCAGAGAGCATAAACCTGCTCTCTGAAGCACATTGCTGTTTGAAATTTGACCCAAAGTGAGGTCAATTCTGATTAGCGTAACAAATCGGAATTGAACCCAACATCCTGGAACCGTAGTTCAATTCTCTGAATTTCCCTTAGAATATCAGTTTCCTACAGTAATTCGGTTGAGGAGAATCCAGTTGTAGCAATCCCTTATTCAATACAGTGAAATTCAGCTGTCGGAGTGTTGGTATACCCTACATAATTATGACAAAAGCTATAAAGGTTTTGAATTCAAAACCTTTATAGATAATACCTAACCAGAGCTGTAATGCATGAAGTTTATCCTTTCTCACATTTAAGTTATTAAGACGTTACGCGAACTTCTTCGTTAAGTTGAAGTTGGTGACGACACACAGAAAGACTTTGAAACAACGTGAGACTTTGCCCGGATTCACTAACATTAGACTACACCGAAATAAAAGCGCGCTGTTGGATTTTCAACATTCGGCTCGGCGCCAAAAGTTGAAAATCCAACTTATATGTAGGAATTCATTTCGGTGTCACTTAGGGTTAGTGAAAATGTGCATTAGCCATGTTAATTCTGAGACTAAGTCAGTTAATTCTAGCGTGGTTTTAATATTAAGGTGTAGGTACTAACCTTATCATGTTACCTTGTAGCTTCTAAGTAACGACAAATGGAGTTCTACTAACTGATTGCGTGTTTGACGTAAAATGAATGAATAAAGGCTGAAACAAGGTATTGGAGGCGACTTAACTGCTGTAAGTCGCGACCGTAATATACAGTATATTATATACTTTTGAACATAAATATGTTAGGACTTAGACGCGTCGACAGCAGCTGCCGCGCCGACGACGCGACGCGTCGACGGCTGCAGTTGCCAACCTGCCACTCGTGTATTTTAGCACGTACTCATATACGTCGACGGCTGCATTCGGACGTGTCGTCGGCTGCCGTCGACGCGTCTACGGCTACTGCCGAACAGTGTCGATGACTGCAGTTGCCTGTGTCGAATCGACTAGATACGTATTATAATGTTACAGCATCTATCACTTAAATCAGTCGCAGTTTCGGCAGTGAGAATACGTGTCACGTGTTCACTTGGTTAGTACCTTTAGTAGTGACGAGTACCTAATATAGAGGCACCCAAATTACTTCTTATTCGTAACTCGTGCCTAAGATACGGTGTCCAGTATCGTAGTGTATTCCACCCGTTGTACGGTGATATTGGTTTGGCAGAAAATTACTATCTATGCGCTGATTCGTGGAATTTGAATAGGTATAGGAATAGAGCAAAATATGGACTGGCCTTGGTTGACCTATTACGCTTGCATAGAATCGATCGATTTAGCAGTCACGAGCGTGTCCAAATTGATTTTCTATACATCTATATCTATACATTATTATAAATTGAATCCGTTTTTACGTGTCTGTCTGTGTAACCGCGTTGTTCTTCT
This sequence comes from Lithophane semibrunnea, assembly GCA_947363905.1. Classification (NCBI taxonomy): domain Eukaryota; kingdom Metazoa; phylum Arthropoda; class Insecta; order Lepidoptera; family Noctuidae; genus Lithophane; species Lithophane semibrunnea. Next base: position 7,402,288 of record OX376209.1, read on the forward strand.
AAACCTACGCTACGGATTTTGATGTGGTTTTCACCACCATACAGACCCTGTATGACGGTGTAAACCGCTTCCGCAATAAATTCTCTATGGTATAGTATATTCTCTATATCATGGCACTTAGATCATAAACTGACATAATTATAATAAAGAAATCTGGATGCTAGATCAAGTCATAAAAATCGTGCGAAGCAGGGGTGGCTTTCTAGTTCATAATAAAACGACGTGCCTGTAGTTGCACTTGAATATTAAACATTTTAAAAACCCCCGACAAAAACAAAGCATCTAATAAACTATATATAGGCAGGTGCGTGTTTTGATCAGAATCGGTCATGTCTTCAATATGTAGTAATTTGGGTAGGAACCAACAAAGAATCACCCGAATCAAAATCCAAAGTTATTAATCCACACAAAATATTTTCCTTATGAATTTCACTAAAATCTATTCATTAGTAATTAGGGAATCACTAAATCAATCGGTTTTAATTATTCTTTGAATCAAAAAGGGACAAGATTACTCGAAACAAAAGCGATTCGTCGGATACGTGGTGCGCTCGCCGTTGAAGTACGAAAAGCAGACGTTCAACATGGCCGCGCTGACCATCGCCTCGACGCTCCACCAGACTGACAGTTGTCAAATCTAGTTCCGACGTATATCTTAACAGATGGCGCTAGCAATGTGCCGTCATATATATTTCTTTTATAGCTAAGTATACTTTATCAAGTCACATTTAAAACAAAACCAAACAAATCAAAATCGGTTCAGCCGTTTGGCAGCTACGATGGCGCAGACACAGATACACACGTTAAACTTATAATACCCCTCTTTTTCCGTCGAGGGTTAAAAATAATAATGTTCATAAATAAAACAAAAGGTATTTGTAGCAATTCAAAATTGGAATACAAAACAATTTTCATGTCATACAACGATGACAGTTTGAAATTGTCGGTCGACCGCGCTCGAAATAACCCGATCAAACTGAGAATGATCGAGAGCGAACGAATGTAATTTTATAGTCATTCGTTCTTTAACACAGGTGTCATCAACACAAGGAATGATGTATTGGAAGTATTTGGGGCTTCCGTGCTCTCTATAGAAATGTTTGGTTCAATTTCGATAATATCCTGAATATATTATGAGTGATATCATCTATCATTCCGTTGATATATTCTAATACAACGCATTTTATAGAAAATCAGGCAGGTGCTTTGCTGAGAGCTTCATTGGTGCAGAAAACATAATATATATATACGCATAATTATGCAGTTGTAAAAATTATACTAGCCAGACAACAAACTGTAGCGGGACTTACAGCTGTGCCGCTTACAGGATCCGGCACAAGAGGTACAGTACATTTTTTTTAATGTCCCTTGGCAAACTTCGTATTTCGTCAGTCGTCGGATTTCTATCAATTGCCCTTTGCACTTGGTGCAGACCGGACGCTCTCAATCGTCTTGGAAGTATACAGAGTTGTTAATACTCTTTTAACATAATGTAATTTATTTAAAAAATGGGAACATCAAAATCGGTTGAACGGACTGTAAAAAAGGTTTATTCAAATGTCTAATCTTATTTCAAATGAAGTATAGAAGTTGCCTCTTTTTATCACGTAACTCTTAAATCTTCTGACTACGTTACAGTCACTGAATTGGACCAACAAGACGGGCCCGCCGCGAACTTGTAGCTTCATACCTAAAATGCGGAGTGAACTATCTGTATTCATCTGTGATTGCACCCTATCATGTCGATATTTCCCTCTTGATCGTTTGTTTAAAGGCTTCTAGAGGCCTATATGTTCAGTAAAGGGTTTACGAGTTTAATAAACACAGTAATTACTCACGAAGAGTGAACTTCCATTAAGAATTGCTTTTACTGTGAAGTACAAATAAGGTTGTGTGAATCATGTAATTGATTCCGTATAAATCGAATACTGAATTATTTTTCAAAGAATTTTGTACGTTTGAAGTGAGGTTTGTGGTATTCGCTTGTAAAATAGCTATTTCTTTGAGGTAAATCATTAAGGTTTTTGCTTTTGTTTACGTTTCGAAGCACCATAACTGTTACTTATAGTAAAGAACATAAAAGTGTTAGAAACCTTTTTTCTACCCACGTAGAAACCCGAAAGTATCGTAAATATACTAAATGCGTAAATATATTGTGATTCCATGTAACGTGTTGTTTGTGTTCACAAATCTTTTAGGATTTCGTTTCTGGGCCAGAAAAAATAAAATTCTCTATTGGTTGTTACTAAGGTCCTTTTTTTAATCTCTTACCCTCCATTATTGGTCTATTGCATGGACATGTTCATTATGGTTTTCTATCTCAAAATGAACCTACCCAATGAGGTACTGAAGGGTCTGATGGATACAAAACATGTCCATCATCATCTGCCTAGCCTTTTCCTAGAACATAGCAATTGTTTGGTTTCCAGTTAAACCGGATTCAGCTGAATACAAGTATTTTACATGGAGCGACTGCCTATCTGACCGATATCCCTTGGTATGACTGGCTGTCAGACTTTCAGGCACGTACCAACGTAAACCAGTGAAGAAAGAAACGTAAGATAATTAAATACAGCTTATTATAGTGTACGGTAGAACTCAGGCCTCCTGTCCGTGAAAAGGAGTGGGCTGTAATCCACGCCACGGCCTCAGATAGATCGTTTATTGGGTGCACACAACATACAAAAGCACGATTAAATAATAACTAATTAGGTACGTGAATATTAGGAATTTGCTACAAGCTGTCAATATACAAAAAAAATTAAGAAAACAACACATATTGTGATGACACTATTGGCACACAAACGAATGAACATATTCATTGTAGTTTAGTAAAAAAGTAACATCGTACGAAGTCTGGGGTAACAATTGTTACTTATATTATTATTTGAAGTGCGAATGTGGTTTTGTTGGATTGAAGTGATTTCTTGCATATATAAGGTTTATAGTCCGAAAAGTGGCACAGGCTACATTTTGGAAATTCAACATTGTCCAGAAGGGCTATTTTTATACCAAAAAACGGTTCCCGAAGGATAGGCCGCGGAAGCCAAACCTCGGCGAAAAGCTAGTATACCATACGTTATTGCAACGTATATAATACGTCTATATTTATAGTTGTAAAAAGAGGGTATTGTGACCATCTATTTATATAAGCCGAGAGATCGATCGAAGGCCCCGAGATGGGATTATATCGTGAATAAATTAGTCCTCTGTTAAAATGATCGGACAATGGACAAGCTTGAGTTTGTTAGTATTTGTTTTTGATTAATTGAAATGGTATTTAGCTGGACGGTGAATTAATCGAGTCGTAACAGCGGTGACCACGAATAGCTGTGTTTGAAGACAAGACATTGAAATTACAAATTGAAATGCTTCTAAATTCAACTTAAGCTCAAGTTCTGCGAAATATCAATACTACTGTCACGAGCATAAATATATTACTATGGGCAGCTCGGCAATAATATCTGATATTATAATTCAACCATTAATATCTGTCGTCTAGATGACGTTAAATATATGTGATCCTTTGAGGAAGACATATACAAGTGGCAGCACTAATATGTGACATCGAAGGAACATCAAAACTATCTGATAAAACATGCGATGCCAAAATATAAGTTGCTGCACCGCTGCACCGGTTTAAAATTAACCTTTTGGAAGTTTTTGACGTTCAAAAGTGCGTTCAAATGAGACTACTTGAAAAAAAAATTGAATTTGACTTTAAGTGTCACCTGCTAGAATGCGATAATATCGGACATGTCTTGCGAAAATATCTGACTACTCAGATAAAATCAGAAGAATGTAATAACTCGTTGAGATCAAAACAACATGAAATCTTGACCGTATACCTATAATGTTTTGAGTTTTCTTATAAATCGCAGTGAAAGTGACAAATGACGAACTTGCATCCAATTTTCGTAATTTCTTACCGATGGAACATCCCGTGGGGTACACGGTTTGTAAAATATAAAAGAAGTTGCATATTGTATAGAATATAAATTATAGACATTATTTCATAAATTTTTGTGATCTACATAACACATTTTTTTAAAATTATTTTACAATATTTAACACAACTAACTATTTACACGACCTAGGTACTAAATTAAGTGACTAACTAACTAACTATGAAAATAAATATAAAACAGAAGAAAATTTTGGCGTCGAAGTACTCGTGCGCATCGCATCGCTGGCATCCGGAAAAGTGCAGCAAATGTACGTTTAACAATTTCACAACACCGTATTACATGGTTAGAAATAATTTGCTTTAATGTACGTATACGGTAGTGACGTTAAGCTTATCTAGTAGATAGTGTCTATCCAGAAATCCTGAAACAGTACTTACTAACTTATAATCGTCTTACATCTTTCAACACACGTGTAGAAGATTTTTTCCCCTCTGGGTGTTAGAAAAATGCACATATATTTGAGTAAATAAGATTTATCGCGATGTCGAAGAATTATTTATGAATGTTCGCAACATATTTTCACATTTATAATATCTTTCAAAGTGAGGGATCAATGTTGTACTTGAATGCACAAGTGATTTTACGAGAAAGAAAGAAAATAAAGAAAATACGTTGATTTGCGGTAAACATGACACAGAGAAAGAACAGAAATAAAAAATAGAATAAGTTGGGGGATTATATTATGCGTCACACGTGCGAGACAGAGCGCCCCAGCCTAGACAAGTGACAATCGCTTCGAAAGCGTTTCGTTTTCCTACAACGACTTTCAACAGAATTGACATAAGCTTTTCGATAGCTTATGTCAATCCTACACATTTTTGCCTTTTCCATCATCGTTATCGCTGTGTCACTTTGTCTAGGGCCTCTGGTTTTTAGTGACAACTGGCGTTGACGTGATGACGTCAACCGGAACTTTCGAAGTTGCAATATAATGTACATTACTTGAAGATGAGAATTCGACCCATTTTAAAATTTAAAATACTCGTTTCGCATATTATTTACTTAGTTTTAAGAATTTATTCGTATCTGCGGTGTACGAAAATGTTATAGGAGTTGTATTTTCGATTAAAAATCGTTCGAGTTTACTTCACCTGTTCGTTTCAGGACCCATACAGGTATACATAATCTAACCACGGCATGTGCTATATAATTCCTATAAAGTTCAAGTGTCGATACGATAAGAGAATAATAATGTTCGTAACGTTCTAAGAATTGTGTTCGCACCTATCTTTTTTCAGCAAAATGGTGGATATTATCTAACTGACTTACATATAGAAAATAGTAACGAAGTCTAAACTGTACATTGAATATTTCTGAAACATAAGTAATTGCTACGAGGTATGGGAACAAGTCTGATGCAGAAAATATATTTTTGGAATTTTTGTCCGTTTGTATGTTCCAGATTGGTGCAACAACGGAATGAAATTTTGCTCACAGATAGTTTATAACCTGGATTTACACATAGAGTACTTTAATCCAGGTAATACGTTCACGTGAAATATTTTCCGACAAACACGTGGGCGAAGCCGCGGGCAAAAACTAGTATAAGTATAACACAGAGAAACATTTGTTCTAACTTTTCTTTGTATCAGAAACTTCCAAGCAAAAGCTTTAGCGACACAAACTCAACAAGTTTGTTTTATTGTTAGCAGTGTCGTTTAGTACAACTATTTTTCTTAAGCGACAACTCGTGTGTCCAATGTAATTTCCCGTTGGCAAAAATGTCGAACTTCCATACAAACTTTCATTTTCTATTGAAATAAAAACCAGAATATGCGCGTTTCGCGTTGTTTCTTTTTAATTAGTCGAGATTTTAAATTAATATTTCTTTAGGTCATGAGCTCTCCGAATATAAAAAAATATTCGGCCTAGGGCTGAAGGGGAAGGCGTGAAAATTGATTCGCTATTACAATGTATAGGTAGTAGATCCATCCTAAGTCACCACTTTCGTTACATAAGGTATTTAATGATCCGGCTCGAAGGACCAAATATAAATGATTGGACTCGAAAGGCGCTGGTTTTCGGTAGAAACAAAAGTATATTAAAATAAAAAGGTAAAATATCATAACAAAGCTTAGTGCTGACTTGCACATATTATGGAATTCTTGTGCAAAAACAACATATTGTAACAATATTCTGATTTAAAAGAGTGTCCGTGGAGTTGGATTGTGTTTTGGTTATATATACCTACTCGTTACCTAATTATATGAAAGCTAAATCTAAACCACTAAACATAATATTTTAGCATTATTTGATTCACATAATTAGAATCACGTACACATAAAAAGAGTGTCCGTGGAGTTTCTTGCCCGTTCTTCTCCATAGGAACCTACTACGCTTTGGAATGGGCAACTAGCTTCATATTTTCAGACTGACCGACCCTTTGACAATTCAAAAGTGCCTGTAATTGGTTTATTTGAAATAAATGCTTTGAGTTTGAGTTTGAGTTTAGTAATATCTTATTTGATTCGTGCTTGGTTCTGCTTTTTAACCGACTTCAAAAAAGTAGGAGGTAATAATTATGTTCGTCGTGTGTGTATTTTTTTATATTCATCGATATTCTCGTTAGATTATAGATTCGTCGATAATTCTTTTTTCATTTGGTAGAAAAAGCTTGCTGCTTGCTTGGGTAGTTTTTGAGTTAGCTTCGATAATACGTATTTTATCCACTTTGTGTATCTTGATAATTTCCTGTCACTGTTGTTTACATAGCAAGTAGTGGTGTACAAATTGGTGTGGGGTAAGTACCTTAACCAAAAGTGAAAAAAAAAACTAGAAAGTTTTTACCGAATTATCTTCCTCTTCATATTTATATTTGTGTTACCTTTTTAACTAAGTGTAGCGTAATGCTGGGGCTACACTTCGCGTTATCGCGAACTTTTCTTCGTGCGCTCTCTGTTGCTCAGCGAGACATCGAGGGGTGTGCGAGACAGAGCGCACGAAGAAAAGTTCGCGATAACGCGAAGTGTAGCCCCTGCATAAGAACTGGGGTCTAAGAATAGTTTAGTAGGTGTAAACTATCGTTTATCGGATCCATTACCTCCGAGTTACGCTCTCAATTCAGTTCCTTTACAACCAGCGTCACCAATGGTCACCAAATTATCGTTGAAAGCGACTAAATATATCAAATTGACGTCTAAATAGTCAGGCATTGTGTTTTATCGGCTTTTAGGAAGCTTTCGACCGGTAATAATGTTCTTTATTGACTTTTAGCGAGTGTTTTCACTGTGATGTGACGTCATTGTTCTTTGTGGCTTGTCATCATCTGTCTAGCCTTTTCCCAATTATATCGGGGTCGGCTTCCAGTCTAACGGATGCAGCTGAATACCTGTATTTTACATGGAGCGACTGCCTATCTCACCTCTCCACAACCCAGTTACTGGGTTATACGACACTGCTTGGTAAGACTGGTTGTCAGACTTCTGGGCTTCTGGCTGGGTAATGGGAAGATCTTAAGTTGTTGCAGTTGTTAAGGGTTTAACACCTGCCAAAGATCTACATATGACAGTTGGAATCAATGGCTAAACGTGTTTTCCGGGGGTTTGTAATGGTTGGTCACCTATTCACGGACCAACCACGGCAACCTGATCGATCGACCCACGCGGCTGTTATTAAACAGCCGCGCGGGTCAATCGAAAAAGATCCCCGTGGCTAAGTAATCTTAGCCACGAGCCCCTCTTTTCTTTGTGGCATGTATCTTATCTAAATGCCCATTTTAATGGGATACGAAACTTGCATCACGTTGATTCAGGAGCATGCTTTTTGGTGTTACATGAAACAATTTTTAGCAAATTAATTTGTCGCAGCTCGGAGACTGAATTTAGGTATACCTATGCCTGGTTGATGGCAATAGGTGCGAATCGACTTCAATCAAATACAAATGTTTTTAAGGCACAGTCAACAACACTTTAGTTGTAACGGGTCGATCTAGGTAAAGCAACACTTGTCAAGGTTGGTCCGTGGATAGGTGACCAGCCATTACATACCCCTCTGTGCCTCGGAAAGCACGTTAAACCATTGATCCCGGCTGTCAGTCGTAGACCTTTGACAGTAACCTAACGGGCAAATTGTGGGTTTAGCTTTTACCTCTGCCTAACCTTTTCAAGAATGGAGGCGTGATGTTATAGTATTTAGTTACTGCCGTCACTTGTCACTGCCCAGCACCTATACTACGATGTATTAATGCCACCATTTTTCCAGTGTTAGTGAGAGACGGAGCTATACAAGGCCGCTAGCACCATCCTTGCAGTGGAATAATGATGGCATTAATACTTCATAGTCAGCCCCCTGTTTGATCAGCTGTCAAAGTGACAGTGACGTTCAATGATAAAAATTGTCCGGACACAGTGAATACAGAGCCTTACAGAAAAATGGAGGATTTTTTCTTCTGAATGGTATCGTAAGTGAGGTCCAGTATTATAATTCTTCTAATCATTATCTGCTTATTATTTTTGAAGAGTAAATATTTGTCGAGTGTTTTTACTCAGAATGAGATGAGGTCTTTGACCCACATTGGATGATAAATAGTATACAGGCTGTAAGGGTAAACAGTCTTGTCATTCAAACCATGGGTAGTTGACTTAAATATAAAAATAAATGACCGAACACAACAAAAAAAAAACGTCATTTTCATTAAAAGATTTTTAAAAGTTTCTATCCGACACCGTGCTCTCTAGTGAAACAGCTGACTGACTGGGAGGGAGGGGTCGCGCTCGCGGCCGGTCAATTCACATCCCGCACCCCCCGCCCGTGTTGAGACGTAAGTTCGTTGCCCTAGCGCATAGGACAACGAACTTGCGTCTCTTGTGGTAAAATGTAGAATAAAAAAAAAGAAAAAAAAAGTTGTAATTTTCCATTGATTTTACGTTCTATAAATGAAACCAATAAACCACTGGTTGCAAGGATAACGGTGTTTACCCTAACACCCTGTATAGGGATATGTTTTTCTCTTTGTGTCGATATGGCTTGTTTTATTAACTTCATCTTGGCGCCGCCCGGACTGAAGTTATTATTATTATCTTTGGAGTAGTGAAAGTTTGATTATGGAGACGAGATTTTGTCAATTTTCTAGATTGGTTACTAGGCTATCACAAATAATTGTACTCAGTTACAGGACCAATTAGGAAAAAAAACATTAAAAAAAATATTTAACACGTAAAACTGTACTGTGCATTATTTTGTGTTGTTGCACTAGGATGTGTTATCATTACATTATTCTGTCCTTTTGACGTCCGGTCAGTGATTTTCCAATATTAAGTGCCTGTTACACGGTTGCCAACCGCGTCCACGAACGAGGTGACCTTAGTTGGCGACCGGCAGAGCTGTTTTTTCGTAGTAAACCATCATCTACACGGTTGTAAACCACCAACCTCTGTTGGGACGCGGTTGTCGACCGTGTAGCAGGCACTTGAGGAGTTAATCCAGAGGCTCTAGACAAAGTGACATTCTATCAGCGACAACGATGATGGAAAAGGCAAAATTGTATAGGACTGACATAAGCTATCGAAAAGCTTACCTATGTCAATTCTGTTGAAAGTCGTTGTAGAAAAACGAAACGCTTTCGAAGCGATTGTCACTTGTCTAGGCCCTCAGAAGAGGCGAAGCAATGAGTAAATGTCGCTGCAAACATTGATGCGCTTTTGTTTTCCATAAATACGAAACTATCATGTTGCCAGCAACATTATAACATAACACAGTTAGAGAAATTAATTGTTAATCAAATTAAAATCCTACGTCAATTTGCCGTGTTATAGTCATTTTATAAAATTGTCGAAGAATAGTAGGTATGATTTGAATATACGGACAATTTAAGTTGATAGTCGTCGTCGCGATTTAATTAACAATTGATTTCCCTGACTTTATCATGTTGCAAGTGGCATGTTTCCCGCAACAAAAATGCATGTTGCTGAAACAAAATTGTGCAACTTTGGTTTCGGATGAATACGCAGCTTAATTTGTTTTTAAAAGAAAATTTTACACACAAATACGAACTACATGGATGCGACAAGCTACCACAAGTGTTAATTTATGTACATCCTAGTAACATGGCCGTCCTGAAGTGGCGCGATATGGTGTGAATAATTACTGTACACTAGATCTAATTGAAAGTTAGGAGGCAAAAAAAACACAGTCACAAATAAGTAGGTACCTAATAAAAAACCGATTGCGACTCTACCGAAGTGCGACTCGACTTGCGCACTTAAGGTTCCATACCGCTAAGCCCTTGTTCGTAAGGGCGATTTCTTATCGCGCATAGCGATGGAATTGAAAATCCAACAGTGCGCTTTTTTGACGCGATGGGAAGCGCAGTCTTGGATTCTCAATGCTCGGCTAAATACCATCACTCGAAAATCCAGTGCGCGAAAAATTATCGCTCGTGTGTACGAGGGCTAAACCCGAAAGACAGACGAGGACGGCGTTGGCTTAGTAATGGGGATCCATTGGCACCTATTTTATGCGAATAACTATTATTTCTATTTCTGAAATGCCAAAAATTACTGTAATTTTTTCTGTCTAAATCTCAATTCAGTCTGTATTTTATTTGTATTTAAATCAAACCTAGGATGCGTCAAGTTGTCACAACAAGGTGTTGATTTATGTACATCCCAGTAACATGCGCTCCTGAAGTGGCGCGATAAGGTGTGAATAATTACGGCTAAGATATTGTAAACTCGATCTAATTGGCACTATCATATGGGTCGTGTATTTATGCTAGTCCGGTGACCAACGGGAGTCACCTTTAACTCTTGTTAGTAGCTTGTTAGTCAATGGAATTAAAACATCTTATAATCACTACTTTATATTGTTAATGCGAAAGTAACTCTATTACCTTTTCACGCCTTAACGGCTGAATGGTTTTCGATGAAATTTAGCAGACAGTTAGACCATGACCTGGGTTATGACATAAGACTATGATATTTTATATTCATAGCACGTATGAATAATTTCCAACCTCCATCCGGGCGATGTCGCAGTGAAAATTACAATACTAAATTAAAAGTAAGTTTTCGGGCATCAAAGTACAGTACGTGGCTATATTTACTTCCACGTACAGTACTTTGATGTCCAAAAATATACTTTCACATCGGGTTTTAGATGAAGACTGTCACACAAAAAAGGAAGTTGAATGAATTAGTTGATGAGAGAAGCGAAGTGTTGAATATGACAAATCTGTTGTAATCAAAGCCCTGTAGAGCCCATACGGGGCCCTGATTACTTTAGGTAAAGTCAGGAAAATTAAATGCTAAGAAAAGTGACAATTACAAATTTAAATTCATCATCTGCCTCGCCTTTTCCCAACTATGTTGGGGTCAGCTTCCAGTCTAACCGGATGCAGCTGAATACCAGTGTTTTACATGGAGCGACTGCCTATCTGACCTCCACGACCCAGTTTCTGGGTAACATGATACCCCTTGGCAAGACTGGTTGTCAGTCTTTCGGGCTTCTGACGGCCCGTTACAACTATCAAAGATCTACAAATGACAGCCGGGACCAACGGCTTAACGTGCTTTCCGAGGCACGGAAGGGGTCTTGGTATGTAAAGATGGACACCCATCCACGGACCAACCGCGGCAAGCGTAGCTTAACCTAATTGAATGACCCGTGCGGCTGTTATTTCTTAGCCACAAGCCATTACATTACAAACGTTACAAATTTAAATTGTCGGTATAATATTGGAATCACAACTGTAATTTTTTGATAGGTGTATGAGACGGCTATAACACAGCAATTGACGTAGGGTGTCAATTAGTTTGACAATTAATTTCTCTGATTGTACGATAACTTCCTTAACAAGAGCCACGAGTTTAATCCATTCTGCAAATATTAAAATAAATTACAAAACAATAAAGGAAAAAACAGTAGGTAATCAGTGTCGATTGTGAGAAACTTTAAAGCGGAGTTTTGTCGAGAATATTCCCAACAATTGTCGTGCAACAAAGCCGCGGCAAAGAGATTAAAAAACTTCTGTCACTCTGAACCCGTTTGAAATTGTTATTGTTTTGTTTTATTTTTCAGGAGACTAACTCGAATCGAATGGTTTTGCCGTTGTTAATTGAACTGCGTAGCATGACCACCACAGAAACGGGTTTTGTCGACGGAAGAATAGACACAATGATAGATTGTGATTGTGTTGTCGTTTTGTCTATTCTTCCGTCAACAAAACCCATTTCTATTGTCGTCATGCTACGCGTGCAGGTAGCTTGTTTCATGTGTTTTTGCATGACGACCAAAAAGAAAAAGAAAGGAAAATTGTTTATTTTGTCTAAGTAAGATGTACATTATAAAATAATCATAAAATACACATAAAAATACAAAGAAGCCAAAAGCCTAGTACTTATTCGCCAAATTAAAATAAATGCAAAAAAGTATTTGAAAAAATTATAAAATAAAATATTTGAATTCACATTTATATCATTGTTGTTGTGAAGAAGCACAACCGCTGTGGCTTTAGTTGGGAAAAGGCTAAGCAGATGATGAGGCCAATTCAGATACCTACAGCTGTAGATACCACGTATGCATGTATACACCAGCCCATTAAAAAATACTGCAATCGGATGCAATTGGATTTTATTAATATAATAAAATCCAATTGCATCCGTAAAATTGCAACAACCACAATCTAGCTACCACACAGATTTTTTTCCAATCTTGAAATTCTATTAACACACTAGTTTTCATAGTAGGAACCGCATTATTTCCGAAATTAAATCTGGAACATATTTCCCAGATTTATTTTGGCGAGAAAGTTACCTCTAAAAGCCCGGTTTAGTTATATTAGAAATTATATGTTTTCTCAAGCTTGATAGTTCTGTACGGCGTGTTCCCAGAGGAGGTGGTGTAGCAATGCTTTTGAAATTGAAATAAAATCGCAAAACGTGACTTTAGCGAAAAAATCAAATGGAGAACAAATATATATTTTTTTAATTTCAAAGGTAAGTACATATTTAGAATTACGACTCGTCTTTGTTGGCATAATCTTATAACTCCGCCCGCGACTGCTAGTCACCGACTGAGGATGTGAGCGCTCCTGCCAGGGTTGCGGGGAAGTCCGAAAGGGATACCGGGGCCCTTGGCAACTGAAGGAACATGGGTGAGTTTTAGTCAGTAAAAGTCTGACACGCCCTCCTACTCCGCCCAGAGCGGGAGAAGTGAATTGATGACTTCCCAAACTAAAAAAAAAAAAAGGATTTGAGCGCTGAGACGGGGGAGAGCGCCATTGACAAAATTGGCAGACTGAGTTATTGTAAGTAGTTGTCTACCTCCCTTTTTCACCGCTCACATACCTCAGGCGGTGACTAACAGTCGCGCGGGGTATCGTGTTACGCAGGTGAGATAGCTTAGGATAGGCTTTATTTAAAGTACTGCTATTCAGCTGCCTCCGGTTAGACTGAGAGCCAAAACCAACATAGTTGGGAAAAGGCTAGGCAGATTATGATTATGATGGTGTGGGAAAAAATCGAAGTTTACATTTATGTGCCGAGTTTGACCGAGTTAGATGTTTGTAGGGGAGTGTGTCGCTACACTTCGCAAACCACAATTTTACAGTTTCATACTAATCGCGTGATTGCACATCGGAGCGCTTCGGTAAAGTTCGGTAATCTTGTTGCATGCTGCGGTTAAAGTCAGTTTCGCCAATAACGGGTTACCAGCACTGGGAATAACGTCGGTTGTTTCACGAAAAATGTCGGTTGTTTTAAGAAAAATGTTGGTTGTTCCATGAAATGGACGACTGCAAGCTTTTAACTGTAATTGTTTGTCGAGTTGTATTTTTGTTGAAATACGTGTTCAAATATTTTGTGAAGGCATGCTGTAGATACCATTGTATGTATTTTTGTATTCAGTAGAATCAGTAGTGAGCCATAAGTTGTAATGCCTAAGGTATGTCATGAAAATCCGAAGTTACTGAAAACATCTGTGAAAGCAAAATACCTACTGATCACTTCATACAAGACTGTAAGTATCATCATCTGTCTAGTTTTTTCCCAACCATGTTGGGGTCGGCTTCCAGTCTAACCGGATGCAGCTGAATACCAGTATTTTACATGGAGCGACTGTCTATCTGACCTGTAGAACCCAGTAACTGGGTTATACGATACCCCTTGGTAAGACTGGTTGTTAGACTTTCGGGCTTCTGACGACCCGTAACGACTGTCAAAGATCCACAAATGACAGCCGAGACCAACGGCTTAACGTGCTTTTCGAGGCACGGAGGAGTCTCGGTATGTAAAGATGGTCATCCACGGACCAACCCCGGCAAGCGTAGCTTCACCTGATGCATCGACCCGCGCGGCTGTTATGACGGAGTTCAAGACTATAAGTATCATGACACGAAAGTTTCGAGGGATTTTTGAGTATGAAAAACACGTTAAATGACTAATTTAAAGAGACTAAAACGCGTCATACACGTTTTCGTTTTTTTTAACAGAGTATTTAAATCATCATTATTAATTTTAACGCGACGTTTTTCTACCGTGCTCTTTTGGCTGCGCGTTATGGAAACGCCAGTGCATACGTGGGCTTATAAACAATCATCATTGTATCCTGCCTTTACCCAATTTATTTAGGGTCGGCACAACATCTGTTTCTTCCATACTTTTCTATTAGTCTTAGTCTATTTCTATTACTTTTCTATTAGTACTAGTGGGCTTAAATCAATGTTACCTAATATTTAGGTACTGAACCAGATACCGTTTATCTTTAATTTCCATTACTATGGTAATAGTTCCCAACCTTCAGCAAATAAAGGCTATTGTATAAAATTAATTACGTGTTTACAATGTATAACACGCTTCTAAGCGTTTATTTGTCTTTGGTATTGCTATTGTATAATTTGGCAAAGTGGCTTCTAATTACGATTCTAGGACACGCATGAGTGTATCGTTTTAATGGTATTTACTATTTACTAAGTTAAAATGAGTTGAGATCTTGGAAAGAATGAAAGAAGAAATTTTTACTTGGCACAGTACCATTTGAACAAAATTAAAATTAACATAAAATAAATGAAAATATGGGATCACTAGCTGCACCCCGCGGTTTCACACGCCTAAGTCTCGATCCCGTGAGAATGTCGGGATAAAACGTATTCTATGTCATTATCCAGGTCATGGTCTACACATAACACACATAATCAGCCTATAATGTTCCTACTGCTGGGACACAGACAGGCGCGGTCGCAGCCCAAGATTTTGGGGGGGGTTACTATTGGTGCCGAGAAATATTTTTAGGGAAATGGTTACCTAATTGATATAAGTACTCTAAAAACTTTTTTTTGTTTGCCCTTCGGTGTCACTGTGGCCCAATTGGCTGAAGTACCTACAGTTTTTAGTTAGTAAAGCACGTAAATCACTCAGTCTCTGGACAGCTTGAATAATTTTGGGGGGGGTCATGACCCCCCAGGACCCCCCCCCGGACCGAGCCTGGACACAGGCCACCTTTCTATGAGTGGGAGTGGGCCGTTATCCACCACGCGGGCCCAGTGCGGATTGGTAGATGTCACATGTCTTCGAATTTTTGGTTCTAAGACATGCCGGTTTCCTCACGATGTTTTCCTTCACCGTTTTGAGAGCAGTGGTGATGAAATTATTTACACAAATGATGAAATTATTTACATGGTCTACACACGTGCCAAATTTCATCCAAATCTGTTCAGCCGTTTTAACGTTAAAGCGTAACAAAGAAACTCCCTTTCGCGTTTATAATATTACGATTAGCATAGTTAGGATGTGTTCCTCACGGCCGCTTTAAATCGCTTCAGAATGAGGTAGAATAGATGAAATAAAAAAGGAGTGTTTATGAGGGAGTAGGTAGGTATCAAAACAACTACAGTGACAGTAAAGCCGCAGAGTAGTAGCCGTTGAGTTAAAACCATAACTACAGATGTATGTCTTTTCGATGAAACTACAGTAGGATCTCACTAATCCGGCACTTCAATAGACCGATAAATCCAAAAATCTGGCACCCTCCGCCCGCGCCTCCCTCGCAATATGTATATACATACATAAATAATATTATCTTTACGAAATGCTTTATTTTAATGGATTATAGAGAAAAAATCATAATAAATAATAATTATGTTTTTTTCTCTGTAATCCACTCATCCGAACATTCCAATAATGCAATCCAATAATAATGCAATCCAATAATGTTTTTAATAGTGCCAGATTAGTAAGATTCTTGATCATAGATTTATCGACGATTATGTCGTATTCATAAGTTCTACATAAAATTAAAACAAATTAAAACTTACCTAATGAACAAGACGGCTTTCTAGCTTAGAACTAAATATGACTTTAATTTACAAATTCCCCAGAATTAATACATATGTTTATCGGCTTTGTTTAGTTAATAAACAATACTGGAATTACAGTGTTATTCATTAGCTAAACTTCAATTAATTCCATGGACTTTGAAATGTTACCAAAAGTTTGCTTATGATAATCGTTTGGCAATTATTAATTTCATCAACTAGTAAAGGATTAAAGTTAGAGTTAAGTATATTATTAATCTTTGTTAAGTGTAACTGCAGCTGTCACTATTATGAACTAAATAACATTTAAAATTAAGTAGTTAATCGCTTGGCAATTAATAATTTCAGCAACTAGTAAAGGATTAAAGTTGTAGTTTAGTATAATATTAATCTTTGTTACGTGTAACTGCAGCTGTCACTATTATGAACTAAATAACATTTAGAATTAAGTAGATATTGTGTTTTATTTTATTTTTGACTAGCTGATTCGCTCTGGCCCTGGCGGCTTCGCCCACCAAATTATATACTAAAACGTTCCTCGAGAACCATTCTATCCATTGATGAAAACAACATGAAAATGGGTGCGGAAGTAATTGAGTTTATCGCGAACAGGACGACAGATAGACGCGGCGGAGAACTAATGGATAACACTCGTATGTAAGGATAACATAATGTTCGGCAAGCTTTCATGTAAACCGGTGAAAGATACAGCATTTAAACCTTATACAAGAGACTTATGGCGTGTGGCCGAAATCGCAACTAACGCTGCCATCTTGTTTTTCACTACATTTCACAAAACAATTACATAAATATTTACCAACAGCGCCCCCCTGTCAACGTCATTCGAGCGCCAAAAGATCCTTGCTAGTAGTATATCTCAGGCTTGTACCGAATATACGTTTATGTGACGCTTTGAAACATAACCTCAAAGTCTTCCACAAACGCAGTCAGATATCAAAGCAGACAATCCAGAATCAATACACTTTATCGAGTTCGTGTAATATCTAGGTTCATTTTAATACTAACTTTGACTAGATAATATGAATAGTTTCGAATCACATTAAAATTCTGCCAAATTGTTGCTGAAATCTGACATTGAATTTTGAGTCGCTAATTAGATAATCTTACCAAATTTTGTATGTTTGTATCTATATGTAATATACTCGTAGTTATAGGTATCACAATTAGTGTGTTGCTCGTTTGATGCAGTCAAACTCAAACTCAATGGATTTATTTCAATTAAACCATTTACAGGCACTTTTGAATTGTCAAGGAGTCGGTCAGTCAGAAATATGAAGCTAGTTGCCCATTCCAAACCATAGTAGGTACCTATGGAGAAGAACGGGCAAGAAACTCCACGGACACTCTTTTTATGTGTACGTGATTCTAATTATGTGAAGCAAATAATGCTAAAATATTGTGTTTAGTGGTTTAGATTTAGCTTTCATATAATTAGGTAACGAGTAGGTATATATAACCAAAACACAATAATAAATTATAATTTAAAAAAATACATGGTGGATTCAAAACTTAATAAGAGTCTCACATTTTCATATCCATTCATAAGACCAACAAACAATAATTCATCCTAATAAAAAATAATAGAAATACAGGCTGGCAAGGACATCGACGCGCAACTTGTTAACATGATGAATTCAGCACATGATCCTAGCGTAGACATTTTTTGAGGGTTATTTAAAAAAAATATAAGTAGAAATCTTTTTAAAAACAAGCTTTTAATTAACTAAAAAGTACTAAATAAAACAGAGCAATAACTTACGAGATTGGAATGTATGGAATAGGTGATTTTTTTCGTATAACCGACGAAAAGGTGGAGGTTTAGAATCAGAAACAGGTTGCGCGTCGATATCCCTATCACCCTGTATAAATAAGTACCTGTTCACTTTCAATATCTCCCCAAAAAAAAAGGAAAACAAAAGACACAAGTTCAGTAAGAGTATTTCTCCACTATATCACTAGGTATATAAACGTGGACATTATTAACGGTGACCAGTGACAGAGCGAAACGAATGGGCCACATTAATCTGAGACTAGGGAACGAGAAAAGGTATTGAAACAAATTCGTGGGTGATATGTTATACCTAGTATTAGAACGGACTTTATTGTCTGTGTGAAACTTATTAAGAATGTTTATAGTGTGGGAGTGTGTGTATGTGTATGTGTGTGTGTTAGTGTTTGAGCGTGAGATCTCGATAGACAAGAACGTCCTGTTTTAATGAAGATTAGTAAATAACCTGTAGATAACGTTTACGGTAGCAGTCGGTTCGTGGAACCCTTCCACGAACCGACCATAGATTACATAACGAGACCCCTCCATGCCTTGGAAAGTACGTTAAGCCGTTCGTTTCGGCTGTCATTCTTTAAACTTTGACACGGGTAGTCAAAAGCCCAAAACTCTGACAACCAGTTTTATCCAGTTTATTTTAGTCTTAGCCTTTTGGTTTTTTTTAGTGTTTGTATAGTTTTAAGGTGTATTTTTCTGTAATGCCAATAAACGCATTTTTCTTTCTTTTCTTTTTCTTTATCAAGGGGTATCGTTAGTAACTCAGTTTTGGAGATTAGATAGGCAGTCGCTCCATGTAAAATACTGATATTCAGCTTCATCCGGTTAGACTGGAAGCTGACCCAACATAGTTGGGACAAGGCTCGTTTTAGCTATTACATTGGTTGATTGAGTACAGAACGTTATCGCACATGTTTGTTTTTGACAAAATGTGAAAGTAAGTTATCACATTTTAGATTATGGTAAGGACTAAAAAGATTGTGTGTGTCGTGTCAAGTGATTTGATACCTTGACCTGTATATACAAATGAAAAGTTCTGTGAATGATATCAAAAAAACCTAAACCACTGAAAAAAGAAATATAAAAGAAAAATATTCCGTTCCTTTACTACTTTGCACTAAGAAAAGATTTTCTGAGAATTCTCTGTGTGCATAGTTATGAGAAAAGAAGGATATTGAAGTTTCGTTTTATAAATCAGTTTCCCGTGTTTTGAACGGGTCGATCGTTTCTTTCTTCGTAGTTGGTAATCATTTATAATGGCACACGTTTGACATAATACTAGCACACTATTTTATATACATAGGTACATAAACTCACGCCTTCGTCCCATGGGGTAGCATGGGGTAGGCAGAAACTGCAGAACGCCACCTGCTATGATCCTTACTACTCCTGGTTCCGAGTACTACGCACCTGACCTTTCTGAAGGACATCACCAATACGGTCACTTAATACACAGAATATAAAGTAAGGGCTTCAACTTTCCGTGTTTTTCTGTACAACAATAATCCCAACGAATTTCTTTGTATGTATTAATTTATACACCATGTATGTATAGTAGTGACGAGGAAACATTTCAAACACAGTCTTGGTACAGCATCAAACTTCTGAATCAGAATCAGAATTTTTATTTGTTAAACATAAGTATTTACATAATGGTGTTAGGTTAACATATTTGAGCGCTATGTTTTGCCTCGAAGGCATACAAATTTTAATTAAAATGTAATTTAAAAAAATAAAACTAAAATACTTAAAACACGAAATAAAACAAAACCAAAAATAAACTTAAAAAATATTAAAAATTATCATTCATAAAATCTTGAATAGTATAATAACATTTTTCTATTAATAGAGAGGTGAGAACTTTCTTAAATTTTGATAGCGGCATATTTTGATCTGCCATTCTATTTTTTCAGAAAAGCAAATCTGAAATATTTATTTCCGCGCAAACTCTCGTTTCAAAGGTTTATCAAACAGAACAAAACCATAAAAATGAAAACACAATTTTAGAATTTCCTATATGAAATATATTTTTAAACAGATCTAAAAACAATTAATTTGATTGACGCCAAACGAGGCCTTTGTGAAAGAGATTAAAATTTCAATTAACGTCATAATGGGATATGGTAGCTTAGGGGTGACGGGTTTAAGCCCCGCTCGTGTCAGTTGTTTTTAAATCTCCCACAAAAACGATATATTGATATTTTAGATTTGTCTCTGGGTTAGCAACGCATCAGCGATGTCTATAAACAACAACAGAATTTAGGTGTAGAATGCCCAATTCTCAAAATAGCAATACATCGAAAAACCTAGGCTAACCTAACCTAAACTTAAACACAGGAAATAAAAAAAGAAAAAGCGCAGTTATACCTAACAAAATTAACTTGTTTTTCGAATAAACGAAAGTCAAAAACAAAAAATAACACGCGAAGGAGACAAAAAGGCTCCTATCTCAGGATAATGCTGCGATATTTAACAAATAAATACTTGTATGAATGTACTAGCGCTGCGGCTAGTACATTCTGATAGTGGACCAATTCTTAAAATACCTAATTCTATGGCCTAGACGTAGCAGTTGCTTTCAAAGCGTTTCATATTTCTACAAAGACTTTCATCAGGATTGACATCAGCTATTCGGTAGTAGTCAATTCTATAATACATTTTTGACTTTTCAGGGTTCGTTAACACTGATAGAATGTCACTTTGTCTGGTGGACATCGCTTTGTTTGCCATCGAATAACATCATTACTTTAACACGACATGGTAAAATAATGGCGTGGTAGGGTAGTACTTTTCTTGTATTTATATTAAAGTGAAATGCTGTTCGGCGCATCACTTGAGAACGGCTGGACGGATTTAGCTATTCCTTGTTTTAAAATGTTCGTATTAGTCCGAATTAGATTTTTATGGAAAGAAAAATTGGAAAATATTTCACGGAAAATTTCCAATTTTGAACTATACTATTGAAATTATGCTAATATTATTTAAAAACAAGGTGAAAAAATATACTAAAAAGCAAAACATACTAGTAGAAATAGAGTGACACTATGAAATCTACTTCAAATGAAATAACGAATATACAAGGTGCGGTGTACGTCTCAAGATTGCACCAAATGGGAGTCCAGCTCAGTATATTTATGTCGGGCAAAAATACCTGACGCTGATATGGATCGCATGTTTATCTACTTTTCTTTTAAAATAAAATTGAAGTTGCCAAGCAATGACTAATAAGTTACCTGGATGACGTAGAATAGTCTCATAACGTAAGTTCTTGATCTAGTGCGGTAAGGTTGGATACCTGAACGTGACAAGGAGCCTTGGAAAGTAATAAAGTCGAAGCTAGAAGACATGATGGAGTTCTCATATCGTGGCTCTGTTTGAACAAAATGTTTCATGAAAATATTGCGCTGGGAACAATATTATTTACGTGGATATTACGATGGTGTTAGTGTTATGATTAAAAAAAACTAAATTGTTTATTTCTCACCATTAAAAATTACAATTTAGTAGGGACATGTTTATTACAATTGTTTTTTTCTGTGGTGGTTATAAAGAGGTGTTACAAGAGACGTTAGTAAAAATATTCTTTTTTTCTTTCAAAGAAAATGACTGTATGTATTAAAATTATTGTGAGAAATTAGTACGGTAAAACGACTTTGTAGAAAGCTTTCAAATTGTTCTTTTGATGATCACATGAAACATTTTATTTTTCTTTTAATGACAGAAATTTCATTTAAAAAAATATGTATCTTGCTCGATAAAGGCACGGCATAATAAACATAATTTCATACAAAACAATAAACTAGCAAAATATTACACAAAAATCACCTTTAAATTCGACCACAAACATTCAAAACAATTCCTAAACAAGCTATCTTCAACATGAAAACCCGGTATCTGTCCGGGCAACAGCAATGCTACCGCCATATGTGACCGCCACACAACCGCAGTCATTTGCAGCAAACATTTCTCCATGTGGGTCGCTTCCGGACAACTTTGCCAATAATGTAACGCGTTCGAAAGTTGGCAGGTATCGTGTTATGGTTCGGTTCAGCCGAAGTAGAGCGTTTTGGCGGGAGAACAGCTGTTTCTAGTGTCATCTCAGTTGGTATACAACTTGGTTGTTTCTTGAAAGTTAAAAGTGTTTGTAAATTTTTAATTTCTTTGAAAGTTTTGCTAAGGTACTTTTCTTCACGGAAAAATATACCTAATTCATCTAATGTAGGTCATCATCATCTCATCTGCCTAGCCTTTTCCCAACTATGTTGGGGTCGACTTCCAGTCTAACCGGATGCAGCTGAATACCAGTATTTTACATGGATCGACTGCCTATCTGACCTCCTCGACCCAGTAACTGGGTAATACGATACCCCTAGGTAAGACTGGTTGTCAGACTTTCGAGCTTCTGACTACCCGTAACGACTGTCAAAGATCCACAAATGACAGCCAGGACCAACGGATCTAATGGAAAAACGTGCATTTATATATCTACCTACAAAAAAGCTTATTAGTGGTATTTTTTATTTACATAAATCTTGTACTTATAGAGCCTCGGGGTAAGTACCTACCTACTATAATCCAGAAAAAAAGAAGGTAAGTAAATAAGCTCGGAAGAAAAACCTTTGTTTTAAAACCAGTCATGTTCTGTAGGTAAGTACAAGATATAATTAAGTAAAGCCATGTTTAAAGTTCATAATACTTGGCCAACTACCTCTGTTCTTTAATGCAATTTCTTCGAACTTCAACTAAAATAGAAATATTGCCGTATAATATAATAGGTTAGAATACTCTTTATTATGTACACCATAAATATTACAGACGAGCTGCGCCCTGCAGTTTTACTCGCATAAGTCTAGATCCCGTGGGAATATAATTAACATCCAAGTCCGTTCAGCCGTTGCCGTGAAAGCGTAACAAACAAACGAACAGATAAATAAAAAAACTCACCTTCTCATTTATAGTAAGTTAGGATTTAAATGAAGAAATTTTACAAGGCGTGACATAATGGGCGGTCTTATCGCTAAAAGACAAGTTTAGTTTCAGAACATAGTCCCGAAACTGAACTTATATACAAGAATTTTTAGATACTTACGATGAGCTAAAATTACAAATGCTTAATATTCTTCGAAGTTTCAGGTATATTGGAATACTTGTGCTAAAAGAAATGTTTCAACTCCTGAAAAAAGCTCTTCTCCTAAGTAAGAATAAACAGATATTTGTGCAAAAAGTATGAGGTACAAGTCATGTTAACTTCATAATGTTTCGTGACATGTGTTGTTGGGCACACGTTACTGAAATATTTTTGTTATTTTCCTTATATTTTTGTCTTCCACCATATTGAATCTTGAATTTTGTGTCGAAACCATTACTTATGTGTCAGTGTGTCACAGAAGGAATAGAAGAAATAAATATCAGTTAAAAAATAAAGTGTAATTTATAAAAGATTTCGGTTTAAAGACATTTATTTTCTCAAAAAAAAGAACGTTACAGTTCACTTAACACATTGAGAAAAGTAAGATTAAAAATTAAATTATTTGCGATTCTCCTCTGTGTTCACAAGAAAATTAAAAGGTAAAGGTGACAATTGGTATTGTTAGTGTTGTTTTCTAACATGTTCTTCTAGGGCTTTTTTAAATGTATGTATGGTGTCACTGTTAGTTACATCATCAGGTAAGTTATTATAGAGTTTTGCTCCCTCGTACAGTATATTTTTTCTCCATAGTTAGTTCTGGGTTGTCTTAATTCTAGTTTGTCTCGTCGTCTTGCGTTGTATGTATAAATTTTCTTTTTAAAGTTCAATTGTGAATGTGTGCCTTGTGTTGTGATTTTATGTATTAGAGTGCATGTTTTAAGTGTGTATAATTAGTTAATTTTAAGTATTTTTGTATCATTGTAAATTTTGGTGGTTGGTGTTAAGTAGTCATAGTTATAAAGTGTTTTTATTGCTTTATTTTGCAGAACTTGTATTTCTTGGACGTTTGATTTTGCTGCAGTTCCCCATATCTCAACAAGATATTCTATATGGGGTCTAACAAGAGAGTTGTAAATCATTGCGCGAACTTTTTTGGGAACACAAGTAGACATTCGGCGTATCGCTCCTATCAGGGGGGATATTTTGGACTTAATGTGATCAATATGGGTCTCCAAGTTAACTTTGTATCTAAAATGAGACCCAAATATCTTTCGCTGTTTGATTTTGTTATTTTTTCGTTGTTTATTTTTAGTTGGATTTGATTGAGAATTTTTTGCAGCAAAAACCATATAAGCGGTTTACTTTGTGTTAATAGTTAGTAAATTTGAGAGGAACTATTTATTTAAAATATTCAAATCATTTTGAGCTCCTTTCACGATATCAGTTAGGTTGTGACCAAAGTAAAATAGACAAGTATCATCTGCATAAAGTGTGATACTGCCCGATGTTTTAACATAGTTTATGTTGTTAATATAAATCAAAAAAAGCAACGGTCCTAGAATAGATCCCTGTGGGATTCCGTATGTTAATTTGGCAGGTAAACTTTCTTAATTTTCAATTTTTACTATTTGTTTCCGATGTTCTAGGTACGATGTAAGAATTTTATGTGCGGGCCCTGATATGCCTACGTCAGCTAGTTTACTTAAAAGCAAATTATGACTAATTGTGTCAAATGCCTTTTTTAGGTCTATAAAGACACAGGTTTACTTTTGTAAATCTATAGTTATAATAAAAATTAAATGCTGTTCGTTGGAAAGTGTATCACTCGCGAACGGCTCGACCGATTTGGTAATTTTTTGTTTTAAAATATTTATTTTAAAACAATTAAACAATTTATTTTTTGTATTCCGAATTTGGATTTTAAGGAAAGAAAAACACTGTCCATTGCCGTTGTTTTTGTGTTTTATATAGTTTGTTGCCTGGGAATGGAATCGCGGAAAGCGATGAGGCCGCCCATATGTATTTTGTAATGTTTGATTTATTTTTTGGTGTACAATAAAGTTTATAAAAATAAATAAATAAAAAACCTCGTAAAGTTTTAAAATTCGTGAAAAACTGAACGTCCTTTTTTCAATGGGATATTTGTATGAATTATTGTTTGGACAGACCAACGTCTATCGGGTCAGATAGTAGACTATAAAAAACACTTTTACACGTAAAAAAAAAGAAATTTTAAAACTAGATAAGGTGTTATCTATCTGACTAGTCTGAGAAAAGACACGGAAACAATCTCAGAGGTACAGTCTTTTTTAAAGTTCAGACATAATCTTGGTCAGCTAGGTCATTGCTTATTACACTTACAGTAACAATAGCTTTCATTATTACACTTACAGTAGCAATAGCTTTCATTATTACACTTACAGTAGCAATAGCTTTCATTCTAACCGTTCAAAAACATTCATTGCATTATTTACGGTGTTCAGCAGAATTTTTTTTCGAACACGAAGCATTGAATTAGAAATATCCTTAAGAACCATTCAGATTGTGATTGATAGTGTGTAACACAATTAGGGTGCAGGGTCTGTGCGTGCGAACAAGATAAAAGAAAGAAAAAGAAAAAATGTATGAGTCACTTGGTAATTTTGTATTAACCACTTAAATTGCAGTAAATGCTATAATACAACTTTAATTACAAAAGTAGAAACACAGGTATAATAAAAAAAAACACGCGAAAAATCAAGAAAAGTAAACCACACATAATACTTTCGGAACCACGCTATTTATTTCAGTTATTATCTGAAATCCAAGAAAATGATTCCTCCGAGTATTATAAACCTCAAAAAGAACGAATTACATCAATTTGTTATATTTCAATGAAGTATACACAATAAGACATCTGTATTATTCTGGGAAAGAAATATTTTCTTTACATGATAGCTTTTCTATTGCTTCTTCTTAACTTATAAATCGTTTCGAGAAGATGAAACTGAAGTTTCAGTAACGATATTTTTTCTGTCGTTTTACTGCTAAATACAGCAGAAGGGTTATTATTATCCTAACTAATATTATAATTATTGTGAAGTGAAGTGAGTTTGTTTGTTTGTTTGTTACGCTTTCACGCTAAAACGGCTGAACGTATTTGGATGAAATTTGGCACAGGGGTAGACCATGACCTGGAATAGGACATAGGATACTTTTTATCACAATATTCCCACGGGATCGAGACTTACGCGTTTGGAACCGCGGGGCGCAGCTAGTTTTAATTTTTTTTTTTAAATGTGGGTGTTCTATACAGGGTAGCTCAAAATCGACGCGCAACCTTTTACCATGGATTCAGTACCTACATGATTCTGGACCCACCTGCGTTGAAATTTGTCGTCGGTTATTTAAAAAAAAATAGTTGTTCCATGCATTTTGAACACGAAGGCTTGTAGGAAATACCTGTTTACAAAAAAAATCGACGAAAAATTTCAACGAAGGGTGGTCCGGTTTCATATACTGAATCCATTGTAACATAGTTAATTGATTCAGGCGTGACTTTGCGGAAATCCATTATAAAATACAATAGACGCTGATATATTTAGTAACCTATTCCGCTTGACTATTCTTCAAGAGTCATAAAAACCCCATAGAAATCAAATCAAGTTGATCAAGTTGATTTCTTACAGGGTTTTTATGACTCTTGAAGAATAGTCAAGCGGAATAGGTTACTAAATATATCAGCGTCTACTGTATTTTCCATTGTAACAGTTTGCGTGTCGATGTCTCTGCCACCCTTTAGTTACTCAACGTAACACAAGCAACGGAACAAACCATCACATTCCAGGGAGTCATGTTATGTTGTTTGTTATGTTATGTAAGCGTGTTATTTTTCTTCAGAAAAAGTGAAGCAAGGTAGCTTTTTTCTGTCTTATTCTTTGTTGTACTCATCATTCCAAATTGTTTTAAGGATAACCTGGGGGGATATATACAAAGGCGAGCTCAACTTCTCATAAAAATAAACTTTTTACCAAAAAAAAAGCAACCGACTTCCAAAAAAAAAACACTATAAAGTGAAAAATTACTTTAATTTCCGAAGTCGGTGTTTTTGGTTTTGAAGTTTCGTTTTTTGCCACTGACTTCCGATATTAAAGTTATTTTTCACCTTGTAGTGTTTTTTTTGTAAAAAGTTTTTATTTTTCACGTTCAGTTGTGGTACCTATCCCACACAAAATCGAATACCACTATCTGCTATTTATATAACAGTGACAGGAACTTAAAACATCATCTATATAGGCTAAGTGGAAAAAATACGTATAATATGGGTCCACTTCTGAAGCATGACCTACCAAACGAAATTATCATCAAAATCAATTCATAATTGGCGGAATAATCGCGTAATGAACACAAAAAAAAACACACTCGAATTGAGAACCTTCTTTTTTAAATCGGTTACTAAAACAGTATCTACAGATATGATAGCAAATAAGAACAACAAAGCTATTCTAGTATTATCACCAGAAAATACCAATAACACTGTATCTTCGCTATTCAAGAAAATAATAAACATGAAAGGCATAATTTCTGATCAGTATTTTCATATTCCCGATAGATTTTACGTCAATAAAGCGATCAGCGACATAATGAAGAAATACCTCCATCTTTAATGTATAAAGTAGCAGATTTTCCCCGATTTGCGTCATCAAGGGGATTCTGGCGGCTTTTTTTATCAAATTCGGAAGCTAGTACCTACATATAAGAATACAGTAAATTGAAAATCAATGTTTTCCGCAACGGTTCGTAGTCAGTTGTATCACATAATTTTACAGAAGGTCAGCTCTATACAATTAACGAATCCACGCTCACATAAACGCGTACGCACGGTAGTTAATTGATTCATGCGTGAGTTTGCGGAAATCCATTATAAAATATAATAGACGTAGATATAATTATTTAGTAACCCATTCCGCTTAACTGTTCCTCAAGAGTTATAAAAAATCCTGTAAGAAATCGACACGTGTTCACCTCTCAACAAAGCCCCCTCTGGACGACGATTGACCAGTCGTGAAACAGAACACGACGTGTTGCCACGCCGACCGCTACACGCAGAGAAACGCTCCGCATCTAGTGCTCATATTATAATGGATGTCATGAAAATCTTTACGATCTCAAACAAATGCCGGTCACGAGTAAGCTTGGGCTCTCTGTAAGTGAAGCGTGTCTATGTGTGCGTGCGTCCTCGCACGTCGTATGGAGCCAACCTTCTTACTTATCTGTTCCGTGATCATACGAACGTATTGGCACTTTATGCCTTTTGTTGCTCTGACTATTGTGATGTACAGGATTTGTTGGAAAACGGATCGGAGCTTGTATTTTATATGCATGTGAGTCAAATAGGGTGTCGAATTGTACTGGTCAGAGATTTTGTTTACAGATAGATAGATAGAATAGATAGGTAGATAAAACGTTTACGTTTACAGAAATGTAGGATACCACATCTGACTTGATCCATGGAGGATTTATGTTGCCTATGTTGTATAATAAATAGGGATGGGCCTAAATTCGTTTCATATTGGTTAACCGAACTTTGGCTAAGCCGAAAGTGAAACGAACTTATTTATTGTGTTGTGTTGTTTTATTTTTGTAATTGTTGAGTCAAATTTTAGAAATAGTTTATAACACAGGAATGAGTGATGAACTGATGACAGAGACGACACTCGATTACGTCAGGCTTTTTAAAAGGCAACATTGGGAGTAAAAAAAGGGATGTAGGCTTCATATGAAGCTACAGTTGAATTTGCTTCAACAAGTTTCATTATAAGTATGTAAAACAATGTTTACATCCTCAACAGTAAACAGTGCCCAGAAATGTAACCACAACTTACTTTAGCCACCATAAAAGTGTCACCAAAAAACTTTTCACAAAAAAAAAAACCGTGATAAATGAGCGTGTCTAAACGCTCTTAGACCCCAAAGGAACGATGTGTCCCACTGTACCTCGTAATGATATCATTACGTGTTTCAGATAGATTTCCAAGTAAATTGAACCACTTGTTACTTTCGTACTGAATAATTTTAATATTTGAACCGTGCTGTCGATGTCGTACTGAACGTTTCGAAGCTCGTTTTCATTATATATTGAAATTCTGGAATATAATATGCGAAATGAATTAATCTAGGTACGTGATTTTATTACAGTTTATATAGGCAGCGTTTTCGCATAAAGAATTGAGTGTGCGATAGTAATCAATTAGGTACAAAATCTGCTTTAAAAGGTTTTGTGAAATAAAATCCAATCATTGACCCTTCATCTGTCTAGCTTTTTCCCAACTATGTTGGAGTCAGCTTGCAGTCTAACCGGATACTGCTGAATCATTGACTTGTAATATGTGTCTTTAGCTGAATATCATTTCATTTATTAAGATAAAATGTGGGTTGAAACGTCAACGTAACCCTTGAAAAGAATGAAATAATAAAAGATTAATATTTTCTTTAAAGACTACACAAAATGCTTACGACAGTTTTATTTTACAACTTTGGAATTAAGCAAAAAAGTTATACCTACTAATAAAAAAAGAAACGACAGGGCTTTCAAAAGTTTGATAAAATTATTTCAGGCAGCTGGTGATTACGGAGATTAAACTAACTCCACGGGAACTTGCGTTTTTCTTTATTATACACAACCTTGATAAATGGAAAGGTTGGAATAGTCCATTCGTGACACTTGAAATAAAGGGAAAACGCGAGGGAAATAAAGCAATCAAAATACACTTGAAACTAACTTTATGAGTAGGTACATTTATACAAGATTTAGTATTTATTTATAAATTTTATAAAATTCTTGAAAAGAAGGCAAGTTATAAGAGTTCAAATAAAAATAAAATATCAAAATTCTTTAGAAAATGAAATACGCCGCGGGTGTCTTTTTCATCCTATTCTTCGAACTATGAAATCGAGTTAAAATTCTTCATTTTTATGAAAAATTCTAAAGCCATTCTAACAATGCTTTTGTAAGATATCTCACTATCGGTTGGTTCAGGAATGAGTAACAGGTGCGAGTCGGACTCGCGCACGAAGGTTCCGAACCATTATCTATAAAAAATCACGTTTTTTTTATTGTTGTTTTTATTCTGTTTTTTAGTATAGGTTGTTATAGCGGCAACAGAAACACATCATCTGTGAAAATTTCAACTGTCTAAGGTCCGTATTACAGAAGGAAACTCAAGTACTGATCTCTGTTTAAAACTAGTTTTAAGTCCGCTTTTAATTTTAGAACGTTGCTCAAGCAAAGATTCATTGATCTTAGTTCAACTGAGTTTGGCTTTATTTTAGATCGCTACTCAGTTACTCAATCGAACCCAAGCAGTGATCAAATCTGTAGTCACCCAAGTGTGGTCGAGACCGCGCTTGAGCATAGATTGTCATGTCAAATTGTCAATATTTCTTCTGTTCCAATAGTGCATTGTCGAATTCTGTTGATATTTTTAAAAATTAGGTACCTACTATCAAAATCATAATCGATATATTTGAAGAGGTAGATAATTATAATAACATAATTAACGATAATTCTATTATAAGGTTGAACTTTTTCCAAAGTACTAAAGTTTTTCTTCCGTCGTGCCATTTTAAAAGTGTTTAATATGAATAAAATCAGCTAAACAAATAATTAAAATAGACAAACAACAAACTAATGTTTTTCACACTGATGTTTTGACTTACTGACATTTTAAATAGCATACTTATTTAAGGCCACAAATACAACTTTTTTAAGCTTGACAATTTTGCTTACAAAATTACTATACTTCACTTCAAAGACCTTTCCTTCTTCAATAAATGGGGCATTTTACTATTCAGGAATGAAATAATAACGCTGATTTCCTCAATAACTGGGGTTCTATGGTGTAATTTAATATTCCTAATCCAGTGAAGATCGGATCAAAGTCGGTTATTATAATAAATCGTAAACGAAAACATAGACAATACACATCTCTGCTTAGACAATACACATCTCTGCTTGAGGCTCGATTTGAGTCTCGATTCAGCTGAGTATAGATTGATTGCCGTTCTGGAATAAGACCGATGCTCAAGTACTTATTCTATACTCAAACAGTGATCAACTGATTGCAGATCAAACTGGACTTGAGGAACGTTCTGTAATACGGACCTTTATATCACGGTTCATAAGATACAGCCTAGTTACAGACGGACAGACAGACAGATATGGAACGGGACACGTAGTCCGACTCACACTTGGCCGGTTTTTTTTTGTCGTGTTTTAATATCGATACATTACGTCTGCGGAGTTTAGCTACCTAATTTAATTTGACCCTGAATACTTAGTTTTTATAACTACACCTCTGCCTACGTCTTCAACGAAAAAAAGCAAAGAGTAATAATTATGTCATATTTCGTTGAAAACCTACTCTATTCAGTCCAGTTCTTATAATAATATTACTAACTTTAATTACGGCTCTGAGCACTAATTAACTGTGTTCAGTCTATTGGGCGATAGAATTAAATGCTCAGCGGAATGCTGGCAGTCTGTAACTAGCTTTATCATTAAGTCTCGGGTCTGGTAATAACTGGTTATTAAAAAGCCTTCATAGTTTGAATTTTGTAATAAAAAGGTCTTTCACTGACTGTACGGAGTTCTGAAATGAGCCTATCGTATTAATGGCTGAGATAAAGATATAAGACAAGAGACGAGCGTTTGTCTTTAGTCAATGTCAATTTGATTGACAGAAAAACTTGGTTTTCATGGTAATTTAGGGGTATGAGGAACAGGGTGTAAAGTTTACTCTTCCACCATAGACAAGGGAGACCAGACAGGTGTTGTGTCTGGCGGGCAACTGCCCAACGATTGATGTCGGATTCTTGTATATATGTCCATCACGCGGTAAACTCTAATTGCGCGATACAGGATTTATGTGACGTCAGGGGGCCAAGTCTACTAATTTATAAACGTGTCAGTGGTCTCTCAATGATCAGTTTTTGACAGCTACGCCATACAAAATCTGTCAAAAACTGATCATTGTGAGACCACTGACACGTTTGTAAACTTGGCCCCCAGGTCTTTTGATGCGAATTTCACATCGAGCGACTATAAATGATAAATGATTTATTTCTGTAAGTAGGTTTGTACAAACACTTTTACACGTCAATCACATTTTTAAAACGAGATGAGGTCGGCGTTTCCTATCTGACTACTCTGAGAAGAAAGGCCGAAACAAACTCAGAGGTCACAGTCTCTTTTAAAGTCCAGACATAATCTTGGTCAGATTATGAGAAGACCATGTAGATTGGTGTCTGAAATGGTCTTTTGAGGAAAGAACCACACAGATTAAGTGGACCTGTCCAGTCAGTGCACGCATTTGTCAGTAATCGTGCAGCTCAACTCCGAATTTAAGGAGCTCAACGATTTGACGAACAATACCAAAGGACATTTGGTTAGGCCGCATAAATTACTCAAACTGCCAGACTATGATTAATTAAAATTAAGAAAAAATAAATAATAAAAAAGAAAAGAAAGATCCACATAATCTTCACATTCACAATAATTAAAAATAATATAATACTTTACAAAGTAAATGTAGATGCCCACAGTAATTACAGAGGTGAATTTGAAAAGTATTGATCTATGTGTGAGTTCGGTGGTGAGTTACGACTGTTTAAACTCGTTGAAAACCATTTGAAAGCACTCGTGATTTAAATAATTGGAATATTGACAACTCTATAAAAATTCACGTGTTTCTCTGGCAAACTTCCTGGCAATTACAGTTAACCATAATGAAAACTCTTTGCAAAATAATTAAACGAATACGATTCTATTCTAGCATCTGAATAAGTAAGTTTCCAGGCCTAGAATACGTACCTAAAACAAAATAAGCAAAACGGATGAACACAAAACCGGCTGACCAAATAAATCTCGCGTCTGCAGTACATAATTAATTGCTTGAAACATTTGTTGCAACTAGTTTTGTTTGATTAAAGTTTCAAACAAGATTCATAAGGGATTTAACATTTTAATCACTGTTTTATGAAACGATTAATTAACTTAGAACTTTGAATATTTGCAGCAGATTTGTTGTTTGTGTTTAAGTGTCATTTACATTCACATTTTACATTAATTTTCACAAGATCGACAGTTAATTGAAATATTATAGGTAGGTAGACAGCGTGCAAGATAAGTTTGTGCGGCTGAAATCGGAACTAATCGTATGCCGCCGTTTTGTCGTTTATGTAAGGTTTAAATTAAGTATAGAAATATTTAATAAATTAATATTAATATAAGATTAATAAATCAAGATTAAATTATTAATACAGATATAATATTTTAAATAATTATAGTATAGAATTAAGCACGCTAGGTCTAGGCTCTAGATAATAACATTCCATTGACAAAAAGAACCATAAAAAAGCATTAGAAAGATCTTATCATATCTTTCAAATGTATTTGTATGGTTCCTTTTATCAATGGAATTTTACTATCCAGAGATTAATACTCAGTTGTGACAGTACACAAAAAGAAGTTCAAAAACACAAAAAAAAAAAAAAAAATTGTTTAACCGACTCTTGTTTTTCGTTAGAAACATAAAAAATATAAACGTAAATTCCACCAAAGCTTTTTTAAACGCTTTTGTACACGCTTTATTTTTGGAAGTATATTAAATAACGCAAGTCCTCCAAGCGTTTTTAATCTACATTTTTTCCTCTATCATTTAATATTATATCTAGCATCTAAGCGAACTTAATCCCCTGGATAAGTGTCGGCTTCCACGACTTATGTGGCGTCGTTAAAGAGCTTTGACAGATGGATAAAAAGTGACCTTGGAATTCAAGGTTTTACACTATTCACATAAAAAACTGGGTATCGTGTTACCCAGTAACTGGATTGTGGGGGGCAGATATGCAGTCGCTCTAAACTTACATACAAAAAGGAATCTAAATGTTTTCTCAAGTCGTGTATAAACACCGCGAAAAGCAGGGGCGGGTGTATAATTATAATAAAATCACACGAGTGAAATAACTATTCCAAAATGAATTACCATTCCAGACTGTAAACATATTCGTTTGGTATTAATTTGTTGCCACATTTGTCAATAACAGCGGCTATAATATGTTTTGTACCGATCCGAAATACGGTTAAAATTGTTTCGATACAATTTTATTTAGTAAAATTTTAACCGTTTTATTCAATCTGCCTAGCCTTCTCCCAACTATGTTGGGGTCGGCTTCCAAATGCAGCTTAATACCAATATTTTACATGGAGCGACTGTGTGACCTCCACAACCCAGTTACTGGGTAGAACGATACCCTTGAAAAGACTGGTTTGCGGACTTTCAGGCTTCTGACTACCCTTAACGACTGCCAAAGATCTACAAAATGTCAGCCGGGACCAACGGCTTAACGTGTTTTCTGACGGGTCTCGATGTGTAACGAATGGTTACCCATCCTCCGACCCACCGCAGCAATCCCATGTGGCTGTTATTATTTAGCCGCGGGCCCCTCTTTTTAATACATGTTATCAACAACAAAGAATATCGAAATGAAATAACTGCAGAGTTTTACAGGGTTAAATCTACTGTAGGCCTCTGAAAAATGTTCCTAAAACCATTTTGTAGTTCAGTGATCAACGATTTTAGTTGAAAAAAGCCGGTGTATTTTTAACCCTGTTGCGTAGAGGCTTTTTACTGTACAAACATTGAAACAAAGTACCTTTACCGCACAAGTGAAACTAGGAACAATAATACAGAACTGGAATTAGATTAATTGAATCTGTTTAGTCCTACTTGAGGTTTTTAATTAACTCGTAACATAGATAAATATAAGATCATAATAATATAAGAGTAGGGGAAGACCAAAGAAACGATGGATGGACTGTGTGAAAGATGATATGGCTAAAAAGGGGGAGACTACAGATGACGGCTAATAGAGAAGTATGGAAGAAAGGGACATGTTGCGCCGACCACAAATAAATTGGGTTAAGGGCAGGAGAATGATGAACATAGATAAATATAAATGGATAAATGGGACCTACAACCAACGGTCACCATGACACTTTAAGAAATCTAAACTAACATCATAAAGCGGTAAAATTATTTGTTTAAAAGAAAGTAATCTCTGGAAGTACTGATAAAAAATCAAAATCAAAAGTCAATAAACAAGCTAGGCTGAGAATCAGCACTTTTCGAACGTCAAAATTACATATGACAGTGCCACCCTTCACCACTTCCACACGCAACTAACTCCCCAGCAGCACAGCTGTCTGTTCAGTTAGAAAAAAATGATTCTATACAAAAGTATGCAAAATAATTGACATTACGCAACAAAAAACATAAATCAAATTATTAGCCATGAGTCAGCTAGCACACGCCAATATACCAACAAAAAACGAACTATACTTAAGCAGAAATAAAAACGAAATGATAGGATTATTAAATTCTTTCACACATAGAAACCTACAACCTAGTGCCATAAGATATGTTTTATAGTATTGTTAGCGGTGGGAATTCATTCGGTTCGGCTTCTGCCCGTGACCTAACCATCCTTACTAATCCTTACTTCCTTACTATAATATTATAAATGCGAAAGTAACTCTGTCTATCTGTCGGTCTGTCTGTCTGTCTGTCTGTCTGTCTGTCTGTCGCGCTTTCACGCCAAAACTACTGAACCGATTTAAATGAAATTTGGTACACAGATAGTCTAAAGCCTGAGAAAGGACATAGGCTACTTTTTATCGACGTAATACGCGAGCGAAGCCGTGGGCGGAAGCTAGTATTATTATAATTGCGAAAGTGAGTTTCTTTGTTAGTTTGTCACGCTTTCACGCTAAAACGGCCGAACAGATTTGGATGAAATTTGACACAGGGGTAGACCATGACCTAGAATAAGACATTGGATACTTTTTATCCCAATATTCCGACGAGGTCGAGACTTACGCGGGTGAAACCACAGGGCGCAGCTAGTATCATATAAAGGCTACCAACATGGTCAATTCAACCTTCAGATCCATCTGGTCTGATTTGAAATCCGTACTGTGTGTGGCTGATACGGCCTCGAGATCGATCACCAACTACCGGAACGATTACTATTAGAACTTAATCGTTTGAACTTATCAGTCTGAGCGTGTGTACACGCATGCCGTCAGACCGATCGGATCAGATTCATTTGTTCAGTTTTATCTCTCCGTGGGTATATTGCGACCTTTAAATATATTGCATCCAGAATAAAACCCATTATTTATGATGACAGGCACCATATCTGACACATGTCAATTTGTAACGATTGAACTACGATTACCAAGTTCCGTGAGTCAGCATGAACTTTAAATTGAACCCAAAAATAGCACAAAACCACCCTTTTGTGCAATCATTTCTTTGTATTAATGTATTCTATTGTTAACAGCAACAATAGAGGAGCTACCTAGAACTTTCGTTGAAGAAAATAAATAATGAAGATTTTGGGATTTTTTTTAGGTAACTTATAAGCCTAGACGAGTGGCAATCGCTTTCAAATCGTTTCTATTTCCAAAGAAATTTTCTAGGGGATGTTCGCTTCTAGGGGATGTAAGCTTTTCGGCAGCCCATACATTTTTTACTTTTCCATGATCGTCATCACTGATTCAATGTCACTTTGTTCAGGCATTCTGAGTCATGACTATAAAATATTGCTATTCAAACAGAACAGTCTCAGTCAAAGTCGTATTCAATGACAAAGTTATGCTACGAAAGTGTAGCTGGCGCGGCGTAGAGCTTCGTAGCAGCTACGCCGTAGCCGACATACTCGTACATCTATGTCGACTATTTGTGTGCTTTACCTAACTACTCATATTACTGGGATCTATAAAAAAGCGACGCCGTTAAAAAATAATATTAAAAACCTATTACAGTCCCACTATAGGGCAACCGGCGTACCGGAAGACGTAGCGTTGGAAGGCCTCAAGTTGGACCGATGACCTGATAAAGGCCGCGAGAATCCGCTGGATGCGAGAAGCACAGAACCGGTCGAAGTGGCGGTGCTTGGGGGAGGCCTATGTCCAGCAGTGGACGTCTTTCAGCTGAAATGATGATGATAGGGCAAAGGCCTCATCTCATGTAGGAAGGCCATGACAGAATTATTCACCACACTTGCTCTATGCGGATTGGCGTTTTCAGACTTATATGCGTACTTACTATGACTTTAAAAATTTCCCTCAAGTAATGATATAAAAGTAAGCTTTACGTTAGATATCAGCCACGCAACCGACCTCACTCATTCTAACCTTTTCGCCACAGCATTAACTATAATTCCTATAGACTTGCTACTGGTTTCACGACAGGGAAAGACCTCGTTTATAAAAATCTGCGTGGGCTGTGTCTATCAGAATGTGATTTAAAAGTAATAAACGATTTGTAAGCTTTTCCTGGATTTATAGAGACTTTTATTTTAATTGGAGTTTCGAAATGATTGAAAATATAATCTCATGATGCAGCGACGTATGAAATTACATTCCGACCTACGCGAAAACTTGGAAAAAATCAAGAATTCTAGATATTATATATTTTTTTGCTTGTTTCAAGAACCTATTTCTTGGTAAACTATTCTGGCATATTATAATAATTATAAAATGTATTACAACAAAAAAAAATGTTGCAGTTTTAAAATTTCTGGATAGTCTAGTCCGGATAGGCGCTACCCAAGTAGCACAATAGGCTGCTTATCAGTCGAATAACGGATTCCCATCATGCTTAAAGCTGAATTAAAAAAGCTGCATAAGGGCTGTATAGGGCCTTATACAGCTCTTATAACTCTTAAATGGGCACAAATTATTCAGCCTTAAGTTCACGTAGCTGCTTAGGA
Source organism: Lithophane semibrunnea (assembly GCA_947363905.1). Lineage (NCBI taxonomy): Eukaryota > Metazoa > Arthropoda > Insecta > Lepidoptera > Noctuidae > Lithophane > Lithophane semibrunnea. Next base: position 7,440,033 of record OX376209.1, read on the forward strand.
GCAGTTTAACAGTGTTATAAAGGGTAACGACAGTACTATGCGCTGAATATCGACGAACTAAGAGATCACAAGTTACTCTTTTTTCAGTAAATATGTCACATCTACGCTCTTAATGCTTGCGGCCAGTGTAAAAGTAAACATATTAAAATTTGATGTAGCAAACATAAAGCAAATATAACCCTAGCTGCCAATTGAACACTTGTTTCGTGGAGGGAATTATACATTGTTTTACATATTAATAAAAGAAAAATTATTGGGAATGTAATTTTACTGACATTATACATATTATTGTCTAAGAAAATTTTAGTGCGCCACGAAAATATTCTGTTTTTAATTAGTTTTGTGATATAAGCCGTGATGAAAACTTATATAATTTTTATTTTGTGCTTTGGAAAGAATTATAAGATAAAAAGTTATTATTATGCTATCAGGAAGTAAAAACTAATGCAATACATTCCTAATTCATACACAAAACATCATAAAAGTTGAAAAATGAATCAGTATATTTATAGGTTATACAATACAATCTAATAGTTCACTAGTGTACTGTTAATCAGCAAAAAACTGAATAAAATTACACATGTGAACTGTATGCAGCTATAAGCTGTTAATTCGATACACTAGTGAGTCTCTAAGCAGCTGCGAGGCATCTAGTGAATATAGGCTGATTAGCGGAAGACATATTCAGCAATAAGCTATAATGTGGGCTACAAATTATCCATTATATAGCTATTAACGTCATAATAGTTCACATGTGGCCCTTTAATAAGTCAGTATAATAGGAGTTCACAAATACCTTCTTATATAGCATTTGGCGTAATTTTATCCACTAAACAGCCCTTACTTAATTTCCGTTTTTTTCTTTGTTCGGTTCAACCATTTAAAGGATCAGACTACGAAACGATATTCAAACCGCAAATAGACTGAGAATAATTTTCCTAACATTTTATTATGAGCTACAATTGACTTGTATACATACATAAATTAATAGCCCTTCATCCCGATTTTTTCTTAACTCAAAGATTTATGTCAAATATTTCCTTGTAATTGACCCAATTTTTGCTACTTAACTACTTGGTAGGTAACCGTACTCCAAAGAAAAAACCAGACGTAATAAGAAAAGTATTATAACGATTCACGTGGAATTTATTCTTATTCTTACTTACAAGTGGTATTTGAGATCAAAAAGTAATGGAAAGTACCTAACCTCTTTAGTATTACTTAAGTTACCCTTTTTATGTCCTTGCTTTTATATTGTTTCGGTATGTTATATGCTAAGCAAGTGACGATTTACAAAGCATTCAGTTTATAAAACATGGATTTTTTCTTTAAGTATAACGTACATTTGTTAAGTAGGTACTTACTCAAAATCAAAATCAAAAGTCATCTATTCAAACTAGGCTGAGAATCAGCACTTTTCGAACGTCAAAATCACATAAGACAGTCCCCCAAAAACGCCCACCCTTCACCACTTCCTAGTGCTTTAGCTGGGAAGAAGAAGTGGCGCAACAAACTCCCCAGCAGCACAGCTGTCTGTTCAGTTAGAAAAAATTGATTCTATACAAAAGTATGCAAAGTCATTTACATTATGCAACACAAAACATAAATCTATTATTAGCCATATGTCAGCTAGCACACGCTAATATACCAACCAAAAATAATAATATACTTTCCCTCTATGACTATCTTTTTTCCACCCTGAATATTAGAATAGGGATAAAGTCTTTGTCAGTTTTTAGTAGATGTACAAACGTAGGTTGTATACTTTTTTATTTTTTTTATTTAATTGTACATTCTATACATATTTCTTTCTAAGTATAATTATGTAAGTTCCTAGGGTTTGTATAATTATAACACGTGAATATTTTGTTTTTTTACAAATGAGGTATAACGTCGGGCGGGGCTATTTCGACACTGGGGTAATTCCAACTAATCAGAATAATTCTACTGTATTGATACATAAGTACTTTAATTTTATTCTCAGTATTTAAAATTACCCCACAGTCGAAGTAGCCCCGCCCGACCTTATGTGTATTAGCTTAATTAGTCTTTAAGGTGGATCCGCAGTTGTTATCCGCGACATTCAAATATCCTTACGTTTTTTACAATTTGTAGGTCAGTGTCAGATTGTATCTCGATCAGAATATGATTCGCGACTTTATGAGTTACGTATTTATAGAATTAGAATCATTAATACATCTCTTTAAGATATATTTGATCCATAAGAACAAATCTCATAATTATGTAAAAGTGTTAGGGAAAAAATCTCAATTTTATTTTAGAAAAAGAATTAGTGTCCATGCGGGCGAAACCGCGGGCAGGAGTTAGATGAGAAATAAATTTCTTTAATAGTAATTATGTAAGTTTATGGTGTCCTATTGCAGGTACAGTAACGTCAATACGGCTCCTGTTTTTAAAAACTGTCCTATAAAAGGCACTGAAAAGTCTTCTCAGTAAAACATAAAAAGTTCGTAGCATTTCTATGTCAATATATTTCTGCAAGAAGAACATAATACCGCTGAGCCCCGTGTCGTAACACCCGAGCTGCATCGGGACACGAAGAGAAATAGGTTAGTGTGTTGTACTGAAGTTCTTACTTATTATTTATGCATAGCCATCGTAAACTCGATAGGTACCTCGGTAGGCTACTTTTGTGAAGTACTTGGAAAATAGTAATAGTAGTTATCTACTTGTTGACTTATAGCATAAGCATAATTAGAACGTTCCCACTGCTGGAACACAGGCGTCCTCTCTGTGAGAGGGAGTGGGCCGTAATCCACCACGCGGGCCCAGTGCGTATTGGTAGATGTCACATATCTTCGATTTTTTGGTTCTAGGACATGCCGGTTTCCTCACTATGTTTTCCTTGTAGGGTGGGCCGCACCGCAATGCATTGCAAAAATCCTTCTTCATCACTTTCGTACAATTTCTATGAATCAAAACACACTACGAGCGGGCCGCACCGTTTTTTTTGTATGAAAATGCGTTTCCCTGCAGCCAGTTCTGTATAATCTGCGCTTGGGTTTTATACAATCATCAACTCCCTTTTATTCGAAATGCTCAAGGAAAATTAAAAAAAAATCTGTCTTTTAAATACTTCTAAACCCTAAGGATATGTATTCCCTCCAAGTTTACCAACAGTGGGCGATGTTGGTGACCATTTGCAATTTTTTTGTAAAATGAATCAACAATCATCTTTTGACAAAAGATCCTTGGAGCAGTGTATATTGTCTGTCAAACATTCAGTTACGAAAAACATGTGAAGTTTCTGTTCTGGGGAAGCACTATGTCACGAGATTACTTCACTTAAACACATAGCCGGTGAAAGCACTTAAAAAATAACCCAGTTCATTATTATTAGAATCGTAAATTCAATTTACACTGCTTCGATTCCTTGAAGACAGTTATTGGTTGACACTAGTCCGCGTATCTTCGCACAATTCGTACTTAGTCTTCTTACGGGACCTTTTTATGAGGAAATGTGGCTGGTCTTTTCTCCATACAAACGCCCTCGTCTGTTTTCTTTATGGTATATGACCTCAAAGCAATGATTTTATACAGTATAATAAATATTGTCTACTTGTATGTCCCTATGCTTTCTTTTATGATGATACATTATCTTTGTAAGCACTAGAACCCTGAAAAAATGCTCAAAATTGCCTATTTAGACCGCTGTCAACAGAGGTATATTATGTACCTACAAGACCACTATTAATTAAAAAAGAACAATGGGAACACAGTATAGGTACATCCTTCTTGTTTAGTATATGAAATATTTTTTTAATTGGTCCAATATTGGACGAGGACATAGACGAGAACCAAACCTTTTATGACTTTTTACTTAGGCTATTCAGTCGGATGTGCAGCTGTCCTTATCGCACGAAGAGCGGCAGAACGCGAGCGGTCGCGACAGCGATAGTTTCTTCAAATACCTTATTTTCAAAAGCCTCTCCGACGGCATTTCCGCTTTAAAAGCATTCAAAAGCCAGAATTACCTTCAGAATCTTCTGTAAAACACGTTTAAGTCCATCTATAACTATTAGAAAGCAATAATATCAAAATATTATCTACGATTACTACAGATCAAAAAGTATCTGTGTTCAATCTTCAAAATGATATCTTTATTGGACAACCAAGCAATAGAAAAAAAGATTGGCTCATTCAGTATTTATAAATACAACTGTTACGAGAGAAAATATCACAGAATCATAACCTATCCATTTTTTTTCTTTTGTTTTTTTTACGTATGTATTTTTATCTTTGTTATGATTCATTGACCAAAATAAAAAAAAAACAATAATAATATGGAATGACCTACCTACCTACTCCAGATTTAGCTACTTACTCTGAACGAATTTATTCGGCTTTCAGTAATCTGGTTTTTTGTCACGCGTTTTTATTTGCTAGATATCTATTTTATTAAAAACATGATTAATTTATATTTTTATTATCTTTATTTTTATTATCTTTAATTAATGAAATTTTATTTAAAGCTTAAACTCATCCACAGCGATCCGTATTGAAAATGAAATATCGGACATTTTCCCGAAATACATTTCAATTAAGATAGAATAAAGTTTTAATTGATTAATCACATAATAATTGAATACTAAAATAACTAAGTATAAATTATAATTAATTGCAAAATGAAATCACAATAAAACGAATGCGACACCATTTTCTACGAACTCTAGACACTATTTATTATTATTCATGGCGTACCGCGGTAATGGTAAACGTTTTTCCGTATTTTTTCTTTTAATATTTCTCGATAAAATGGTTAACAATTCAGTAACCATTAGGTATGGTCATTACTTTAATATTTCTGAAGAAAATGGAGAATTTATTGAGAAGAAAGTTGTATAAAATTAGACGTATGGTTTTCCCTTGAGGTCCTATTTTATCTGATTTATTGTAAATCGTAGAAAAATCTCTTCTGTAAAATCTTCACTCGACACTTTTTAAAGTAAATCACCGCGATTTCCACAACCTTCGAATTTCGAAGTGTGACAATTTGAAATTTCAAACCCGTTGGGCGCAATATTAAGAACCTACTTTTAAACCTTCTGTATGAAAAGAGGTGATTACAGAGTAACAATTACAGGCTGGCAATAAGATGAAAAGTAGTTAACAGCATTATGCTTAGCAAACATACTGTACGCACTAATCCGTCTGCCAATCGGGCTGAGTGCTCCATACTCCTTCGTGACAGATTATAATTGTAATAGTCTGTAGGACGGGACATATGACATGTATGTTCAGCAATTAAGACGTAGGTATTTTGTCCATACTATTATCATACATTATATATTTGGGATACAGTATTTTCTCATTCTAAATGAAAATGAGAAAGGAATTAGCCACATCAAGCTGTAATACCGGGTTCACACGATACGATTTCTTTTTTTTAGTTTAACAATTTTGTTGTTCAATTAAAAATACTTTGAATTTGATTTAATGCCTTTTTAGACGATTCAAATCGAACCGTGTGGACCCGGTTTATGAGAAAATAATATTTAAGAAATAAATAAGGTTGTTGTCGCAATTAAGTAAAGCCTGTTTGAAAGCGATTGAGACAAACAAAACTTAATTGGTTTTATGAGAACTTCCAGGTATCGGATAATCTAAATTAGAGAAAGTAGTTCGTAGAAGTAGCTAAATTAATAATAGTAAGATTGTGTTTAAGAATAAAAATAAATTTTATTCCAAGAAAATTATGAGGAAACAGAATGATTTGTATTACAGCTAAAATATTTTAATTTTCATAGATTTTTATTCCTCTTTTACGAAAATTAGGCAGGTGATAAAGCCTTGCATTATACAGACAAAGAAGGTAAGGGAAATTATAATTATAAATCCGTAGTATAGATTACTATTACATGCAGTTATTGCAGGCTGAATGATAATTATCCTAGTTACTAAAATCGAACATACAAAAACCGAATCATAAAACAAATGACGGAATACTCGTCCATTCCGAAATAAAATCGAAATCGCATTCCATTTTCAATATTTCATTAAAAGCTTGGATAACATGTCATGTTGTTCATTATTATGATAATTTATAAATTAATTGTTGCATCAGTAATTAGAATTCAGCCAGTTTGGCTTCAGGGAAATCGTGTTAACGCTTTACGTGTTTGACATAAATAATTAAATAGCGTAATTTAATTGTTTGGTGGTTAATGCAGTATGTATGTCCAACCCGTTGATTTGTTGATTTTAAAATTAGTATCAGTGGTTCATACAAAAGTAGATAAATATAATGAAAGGTGTAATTTTATGAGGAATAAATCTTGTGAAAACGCTAATTCATCAACGAAGCTAATTTATATGATACTTAATTAAGCCCTTAGGGCAATTCCGGAAATACGGATCTCGTAAATCGTCAAATTGACCCTCAAATTAATTTGTTAAACAAAATTAGATTTACCTGCAAACTGCCAGATTCGTCCAAGCTTACAAAACTTCGCGGCGAACTGAAAAAAAAGTTTTCTAACACTTTTTTGTAACCGTCACTCAAACACACTCACGAATTTTACGTTATCAGAACAAATGAAGAATCGATTCTACGTTTAAAAGTTCGAATTTTTAATAGAATTCCGAATAATGTTTATTCGAACTTGAACTTGCGTTCGCACTCAACTGGTGGGCGTTCTGTTCGGCGCCTTTCTGTCTACTGACGGTCGGGAAGGCGCGCGTCGAACAACGCGCCGCCAAAGTTTCAGCTGCACCGCCCGTGTGCTACTTGCATTGTCGGGCCCAACTATTATTGTGGCTCTACTGATTGTGATGAGCAATTTCGGTAGCCTTGTATTGGGGTGCGCGGCGATTTTAGGTCGTATTTCAGCGGTTAATGTGCTAAAGCGGCTTAATTGTACCGTCGTCGATTTGTCCTTTCTATGAAAGTGCTACGTCGAAAGTGAGTTTGAAATGTAAGGGAATTAAAATTTAGATTTCCATATTTTAGTGTAAGGTATAACGGGTTAGAGTTTAACCGAGAGTAAATTAGTTTAGTGGATTGTTTAGTGTCCTGTTTTATGCTTTTGCATTTTAGGATTTCAGTATTTGGTTATTCGGTAAATCGGGTAATTACCTATAGCTGAGGTTTTTTCGTTACGAGTATGATATACCTAATTATATATAGGTATTATTTTTGATTCAGAGGAACGTAGGTTTTATCGAGGCTAGTCAAACTCAAACTCAAACTCAAAGCATTTATTTCAATTAAACCATTTACAGGCACTTTTGAATTGTCAAGGAGTCGGTCAGTCAGAAATATGAAGCTAGTTGCCCATTCCAAAGCGTAGTAGGTACCAATGGAGAAGAACGGGCAAGAAACTCCACGGACACTCTTTTAAATCAAAATATTGTTACAATATATAGTGGAGCAGGTGGTCAGCTCATCAAAGCAAAATGTTTTTACCATCCATTCCAAATCGAGACCTTTCTTCATCTCGGAAAGCACGTTAAGCCGTTGTATATAACAACTGGCGTTGGAAAAACATACTTTATTTTTACATACAATTGATTAAAAAACGATTAGAGAAATTGGATGAGAGGTTTCGTGATAAAATAATTGTTATATTTTTATGAAACGACTAGCTGTGCCCCGCGGTTTCACCCGCGTAGGTCTCGATCCCGTGGGAATATAGGGATAAAACTTATCTTATGTCCTATTCCAGGTCATGATCTACCCGTGTGCCCATCCTCTCCTCTCTAGAGTACGGAACGTCGCGATGGGGCGGCGCCGGCGTCGAACGGTTTGCGTATTGCATTTTCATACTCGTGATAACTTCCAAATTAAATGTCCGATTCGAATGAATTAAAAAGTATTTTACTGCTATAAATACCCTTGATGTTAAAACTATTTATTTGAATAAGAATTAATATTATTTTGATAAAACTCCTTCGCAAATAATGCATTAATTTCGAACAAATTTGATTACCATAAAAAAGGTTATAGTGAGTCAATTTTAAAAGATAGACATATGCTGTCGTGGACTTTTTTTTAGAACTTTTAAAGAGGAACAACTCCATGATACATGATATTTACGTAACATAAACCGTTTACGCAGCGCACGCAACGGAAGCTCTCAAAAAGGAATATTTTTTCCCGCAACATATTTCATTTATGCTCCGCTTCTATTGGTTGTAGCGTGATGTTATATAGCCTATAGCCTTTCTCGATAAATGGACTATCTAACACAAAAAGAATTTTTCAATTCCAACCAGTAGTTCGTGAGATTAGCACGTTCAAACAAACAATTGGTAATGACTTTATGTTCTGTAGAGGGCGCCATATTCAATGTAATGTGACTATAACCAGCGGACGATCAAGACGCGTCTAACAACACCTCATTCGTCAAATTATATAATATTACATACCGGTCAAAATCATAACCCTCCTTTTTGCTTCGCCGTATTCGGGTAAAAATAGTGGGCCGCCAGTATCGCGAGCAGGTGGTTAGGGCTGCAGAAACATGTGTCTTTTTTTAAATTAATTTTAGCCAGAGTCTAAGAATTCCAGTAATGTAGAAATAAGTCTTCTTATCTCGCTGTGACTTTTGTAAAGAAAAGTTCAAACAAAAATACCTACGTAAGCAGTTCATTTGTATGTATGTCGGTAAAGGCGCTTAATGCTTGTAAAGTGGTTCGATCTGTAGATTAGAGAGTAGATTTCATTGGCTTTTTCTTTCTTTTAGTTTCTTATTTTGATTTTCCAGCACATTTTATGGTAGTTTATAGGAGTGCATAGTATTTTCATAGACTCGGAGAGCAGACTACCGATGGCATAGATGTTATTTATTTATTTAATACTTTAAGACACAAATGTACAGAGGCGAATGTTTAGGCTGTAGCATTCCACTGTTAGCTTTCGGCGTTTCCAAAATGATGCCGATTTTATGCGTTAAGTTACGCTTGCCGCGGTCGGTCCGTGGAAGAGTGACCATCTTTACATACCGCCGTTGGGCCGGCTGTCATTCGTGGATCTTTGACAGTCGTAACAGGTTGTCAAAAAAAAATACTTTAATTTTGAAAGTCGGTGGTTCTGTATTTTCATTGTTTGCCACTAACTTCCAAAATTAAAGGTTTTTTACACCCGTAGCTCGTATCATTATGCCAGGCCGTCACACTTCGTGCCAGGGTTGCGGGTTAGTCCGAAAGGGATACCGGGACCTTGGCAACAGGCAACTGAAGGAACACGGGTGGGTTTTAGTCAGTAAAAGTCTGACACGCTCTTCCGCTCCACCCAGAGCGGGAGAAGTCATTGGATGATTTCCCACAACCAAAAAAAAAAAAGTCCATTACACTTATATACTTATTAATACATATCTTGAAAGCTACTGAACCAATTTTTATGAAACTTGCACTGTTCCCTAAAGTTGAAGTAGCAGCTAATTACCTATACATATGTTAGCGAAGTTATTTTGTGACTTTAAATTGTAAAAACTTATGACCGAGTGGACCCAGGATGTCATCTATCTCTTTGCCTTTGATCGAAATCCGTTCAGTGGTTCAGTCGTAAAAAGGTAACATACAGACAGACAGACAGGTTTATATGCTATCGGATATTAGTATGGATAACTTCAAAATTACATTGCGTAAGCTTTATTAATTCAGTGTAGTACGAATAAACTGTCGGTTTCGGCTAATTATTCAATCCGATGCTAATATTATGCGCATAAGTAATGTCGTACGCGTAACTTAGCGCCACTCGAGCGTATGGTCAGAATTAATGGAACGAACAATTTTATAAATTGTAGGTATTACATGCATACATAAACTCACCCCTTCCCATGGGGGCAGGCAAAAACTACAGAACGCCACCTGGTACGATCCTTACATACCTTTTGCCTCGTTCATGGTCAAACATCTGTTCATAAACGTACGCCGGCTGCGAGTACTACGCACGTGACCTTTTTGAAGAACATCACCAATAAGGTCACTATTATGTCCTCCTGGGGCGTCCCCTTTCGGCGCTTCCACTCACGTGCAGGTATTAATGGCCTGCTTATGATGTTCCTTGGTCAGGGATGGCGAAACCTTTTCAGAAATGTGTGCCATATTACCCTTTTTTCTTGTTATGAAATGTATGTTGGAAAATCGTCAAATGACTTCTCCCGCTCTGGGAGGAGCGGGAGGGCGTGTCAGACTTTTACTGACTAAAACCGACCCGTGTTCCTTCAGTTGCCTGTTGCCAAGGGTCTCGGTAACCCTTTCGGACTTTCACGCAACCCTGCCAGGATGCCATATCACCCTGCCGCCGTCTTCTGTGAAAATTTGGTGCATTTAAAACAATAATTATTAGGTCCCGGAGCTGGGCCGGCCCAGATTCTGGATTTGTGCCCGGTTGATGTCACGCCTGGTTGATGGCAATAGGGCCCTCTATTACATGGGACTTAAACGTTACTGGCGAATGTAGGTGTACTTTAATAATATATTACACTTGTGCCTGACCCTTCGGGGATACACGCGTGATATTACGTTATGTGTGTAATTATTAGGTACTCGCAGGGTAGCTCTTATCAACATAATTATCCTACACCATTTGGGCGTTTTGATGACGTAGTACCTAGTATTATTATTCGGGTTGAGTTGACTCGGGCCGAGCTGTCACTGACCCCACTTATTAGTTTTTAGTGCGAAAGTGTGTTTGTTGGCTTTTCCTTCTATCTCACAGCAATTACAGGTTAATCAAATGGATCGGCGTATAGCAAAGAAAGTGAAATTAGCTTTTTTTTTAAATACCCTGTGGAATTGCTTCAATGACAAGGAAATGTAAATAAATCGTACAATGTCGTAAGAAAATCAATACCGTGAAGAGAATTTTGTATCGCGTGCCACAGGTTCACCGTCCCTGTTCTACATTGATTGTGTATGTATGTCATTGTATGTACGTAAGTAAGGGAAGTTGGTACATTTTATGGTGCGTGTAAGCCTTGCATTTCATTTCTGTATAGTTAATATTTTCTACTTGGTAACTTTAGTGTGTGATGTTGATTGCGTGTTACGTTTCTTGCTTTTTGTTACCAAATGAATTGTATAAGACTTTAATGGGGTCCTAAAATATACGTGTGAAAGTTAATTTAAAATTTGTTATTCGTTTGCTAGTACCTGTTTAAGTACGGAGAGGTTATAAAATGTGCAAGGTAATTTTGCTTGCACGCAATGTCGTTCGCATTCGTAAGTGTTTTGATTTATTTTCATTCTGAAAATAAATAATATAATCCGCAATTATAAAATAAAAAAACAATTCAAAAATTAAAATAATTATCTTATCCTGGCCTTAGAGTGCGTTTCCACTGAAGCGGAGACAAGTGGATACATCTAGGAATTAATGAATCAAAGACGAGAGTAGAGACTTCTCCGCTCATCTTCCCTTCAATTCTCAAACTCAAACTCAAACTCAAAGCATTTATTTCAATTAAACCATTTACAGGCACTTTTGAATTGTCAAAGAATCGGTCAGTTAGTCAAAAAGTTGAAGCTAGTTGCCCATTCCAAATCGTAGATCTCTATGGAGAAGAACGGGCAAGAAACTCCAAGGACACTCTTTAAAAATGGATATAGATATTACAAAATCCTGGGTACAGTATTCTTGGTGCTTCTATATGTGAGAACAATGTCAAATGAAAAATAATCAAAAACAATTCAAAATATAAGATTAAAAATAAGCCCTGGCAGATGAGAGATGACCAGTCTCAACTGACAGCGCCCGTTCACGAACATGACACGTGGATCAGCACCATCCAGCTCAACCATTTTGTAGGGAACCGAATGATCCAACACACGCGCCACCATCAGCGAGACATTTAAGTGAGTATGACATACTCTCATCAGCCATGCTCTTTCAAGTCAATATAAAACATGATACCATATTAAACGGCTCCATGGTACTCACATTTACAAAATTGAAAAAATGCTTCTAATTTATACAAAACTATAATTTGCAATGTACATGAAAGATTAAAATAATAGAATTTAAAGAAAAAAATAAACTTAAGTTTGTAAAGTCAGAAAAAAAAAAAGGGGGAAGCAACTCTTCCAAATATTAAAATTTTTAACTAGTGAGCCCTAGTGCCTGTGGAGCAGGACCAGCATTAAGCCAAGCATTTTTATCTACGATATAATCATCCAACTTATAAAATGCCTGTCTACATAGTGTGCGTTTAATGCATGTTTTAAATTTCTTCTCATTTAGTTGAAGAATAATGAGTGGTATTTTATTATAACATTTTACACAGTACCCCATAAAAGAAGTATGTACTTTAGACAATCTGAAACGTGGTTGATCTAATTTGTTCCTATTTCTAGTGTTAAAGTTATGCCTGTCACTTATCTTACTAAAAAGATGTAGATTTTTCCGAACATACATAATGTTTTCATATATGTACTGACAAGGAACCGTCATGATGTTAATTTTTTTAAACAGTTCCCTTAGAGATTCGCGTTTGTGGAGGTTGTATATGGCTCGGACAGCCCTCTTTTGCAAAATAAAGATAGAATCAATATCTGCAGCCCGTCCCCACAGCAAAATACCGTAAGACATGATGCTATGAAAGTAACTAAAATAGACCAGTCTCGCGGTATCCACGTCTGTTAGTTGGCGGATTTTCCAAACAGCGTAAGCGGCTGAACTTAGTCGCCCTGCAAGTGATGTTATGTGAGGACCCCACTGTAGTTTTGAATCAAGCGTGATCCCCAGGAAAACTGTCTTTTCGACGAATTCTAGTATCTCCTCGTTCAGTGCAACATGACATTCACTACTTCTTACATTCGGTAACGTGAATCTTATGCATTTAGTTTTCTTCTCATTTAATACCAAATTATTTATAGTAAACCAATTATGGACCTTGAACATAGCGTTATTTACGTCGTCAAGCTCCCTTGCATGTCTATTTACTTTAAAAATCAGTGATGTGTCATCAGCAAATAACACCATTTGTGGTCGATTTTTCAGTAGTTGAGGTAAATCATTTATATATACCAAGAAGAGGAATGGACCCAATATCGAGCCCTGTGGTACACTCATTCTAACTTTTAAACCCAATGAGTTCACACCGTTTATTTGAACTTGCTGCATTCTATCATTCAAATATGATTTTACTAAGCTAAGCGCAAGTTTACCCAGTCCGTAATGCTCAAGTTTCACGAGCAGCGTTTCGTGATTCACGCAATCAAAAGCCTTAGATAGGTCGCAAAAGATGCCTATTGCATCTTGTGCCTCTTCCCATGCCTTAAAGATGTGTTTCAACAAGGTGACACCAGCGTCAGTTGTGCAACGTCCTTTGGTGATATGTACTGTTGATCGTGTAGGATGTTATTACGATTAAAATGATTGAGCATTTGATTTAACATTACTTTTTCAAACACCTTGCTGAAAACCGGCAAAACTGATACGGGTCTATAATTATTAGTGTCTTTGCTGTCCCCGGATTTGAAAAGTGGAATAACTTTACTGTACTTCATTAAATCTGGGAATACCCCTTGATCCACACACAAATTAAATATTAAAGCTAAGTAGGGTGCAATTGTCTCAATAATGGATTGACAAACTTTAGTAGACATGCCCCACAGATCTTCGGTAATTTTGATCTTGAGTTGCTTAAAAGCTTTTACAACGACCACAGGGTTTATATGTTTAAATTTAAATTCCACAGGACAGGCTGAAACATTCGCTCTTAATAAATCAATAGCAAGTGAGGGCGAGGAATTTAAAGTTTCCGTAGTTTTAATTGGAATATTGGTAAAAAAAGTTGCAAATTCCTGAGCAACATCGATGTTAGCGCTAATGAGACCGCGGGAAGTGTCCAGTGTGTAATCAGTATTATGCCTTTTGCTCTTATTAGTTTCATTGTTAATAATTTTCCAAACTGTCTTTATTTTATTGTCTGCTGATTTAACCTTGTTGCTAATGAAAGAAGCTTTAGCTACTTTGCACACTATTTTAAAAGTTTTAGAGTAAGTAGCAACATATTTATTAAAAGTTTCCGTGTTAATATAAGGCTTAAGGCCATACAGTTCAAATAATCTTTCCCTACTTTTCCTGATGCCTTTAGTTGCCCAGTCACTGAATAAAAACTTAGGGCAAATAGTTTTCGTTTTTTTCTTAAAAGAGTTATTAAACTCTGTTTGCACTAATGAAAAGAATTCTTTATACAAAATATTACCATTGTTTATATTTAGACCCTGAGTACTTAACTTACTAATTAAAGTGCTATTAAACCTATTTAAATTACCCGATGTTATCGGTCTAGTTTGTATCTGCACTTTTTGAAGTGGTGTGTTGGACTCAAAATTAACGGTTTGACCGCTGTGATCAGAAGGGAGATAATTTACAATGGCTTTATCTAAATAGTTGCAGCTACAAAAAACATTATCAATACATGTAGCAGTAGTCGTAGTAATTCGCGTTGGTTCCAAAAACACATTTGATAGATTGAATGATTTGAAGAGACTTAATAATCTACTGCTATTTGAATTATTTTCCAAAATATTAATATTAAAGTCACCACAAATGATTACTGATTTATTACCCGTTGCAAGTTTTGCCAAAACATCTTCCATTACTGACTCAAATATAGAGTAGTTTTGATAATTAGGAGGTCGGTATACGCACACTATATAATGCTTATCTAGCTCAACACAGGACAGTTCAATGCTATGTTCCACCGATAGTTCAACTATGTCTTTACGAGTCTTAGATTTTATACAATTTTTAATTAAGATTAGTGAACCTCCACGCAGCATGGATTTTCGGTTAAAACAACTGCCCACCCTATAGTTCTCAAAATTAATTAGCATTTCATAATCTTTCAGCCAGTGTTCAGTTATGCAGATAATATCAAACATTGTTTTTTCTAAAAACAATTCAATTTCCAATTGTTTGGAAGAAAAACCCTGAATATTTTGATGAAACAATTTCAAGGTATTCTGCTCAGCCCCTTTTTTGCAATTAACTAATTGAATGCTAGAAGATACCATGTTGATGGTGAGATTAACTACATTGTTACTGGTACCTTCTGTTGTCTTACTGACTAGTTTAAAATATTATTAGTATTATTACTAATTTTTGTGGTGCTAATTACATAAGACTTCGACATACTACTTATGTCTGAGTTTATATTAAAAGCTAATAGCCATGCTATTTGACGTCTAAAACTAATAGGCAGATACGCAGTATCCCTAGTCGATTTTAATTTCTCAACAAAAGTGTTGGTGTCAAAAAATATAAGTTTGTCACTATAGTGATTCGTTAGTAAATGCATATGGTTATTTAGCATATGTATATAATGATTTTGCCTACTTGACAAGTGCTCGAAGTATGGAAAAGCACACAATATTATTTTCTTACAATTAATCTTCAAGATTTCAGTGACACTGTCAGTGATGTCATCTATTTTTACATTAGTACTATTGCCCACAAATACAGAGATGATGGCTTTCGGATCATATTTATTCCCAGTTATTGATGACATAATCTCTTCGTAAGATTTTCCAGGCATACAATAATTAACAGCAGAATGACTCAAGTTGTTACTTAATAATTTACCTAACCCTCTCCCTAAACTATCTGAAAACATAACAGAACAATAACAAACTTTACTAGAACAAGCCTCTGTCTGTGCTACTTGAGATGAAGCTTGCACCACATGTGGTGTATCTTGATCGAGGATACAGTCCCGAGATCCCTCAGACTGGGACGGGTCCTCCGTTAGCTCTGGTTGAAGAGCCTCAAGGCTGGATTCCCTTTCACAAGAACATTGAGTGGTGCTGAGAGACATAGGGACCACTCTGTCTGCCTCATCATTACACATTTCTACTAACTCGTTTGCAGCAAGGATGTGTTCCTTTATTTGTTTTTGAGAGCTCACATACTTAATATAAAGTGAATGTAGTGACTCTTCAAGGACCTCAATTTCACACTGTAATTGTTGGGTATCAATTTGATAAATGTTTTTACTGTCTTCTAATTTAATCTGATAGTTTTTTAATTTATTTATTAGAAAAACACGCTCTTTCCTTAGTTTAATATTGTTGGAATTGTGTCTTTGTTGTTTCCTGAATTTATTGCATTTATTTATGATTTTATTTAGTTTTGCATATTTTTTTATTTTATTTTGACTTACTTTATAACAACTATTATTATGTTTCAATAAAGAATCATCAGTAAGGTCTATTGTTACTAAAGAATGAGGGTTGCAATTAGTGTTAAATAATTCACCATATAAGTGATTAGTTTCCTTAGCCCGAGTACAATCTTTTTGTTTTTGTAACTTAGAAATTTGTACATTTGCATGAATTAGTTCTTCTTCTAGGTCCCTAACCTTACACAAAGCCTCCTCATATAAGTTACTGCAGTTACTAAAACCATCCGTGACCAGCCGCAGTTTGTCCCGTTCATCAATAACATCCAGGTATTGTTGGTGTAGGTTTACTAGCTCCTGCTTTAAGCTTGTATTTTTGTAAACGACCTTCTCGACTTCCTTCTCACTATCATCTATTTCTTGTAACAGCTGTTCACATTTACTGTTTGAAGCCTTAAGATCTTGAATGGTCGTTCTCAACTTAAGCTCTAACTCCTGAGCAGCAGCCTTACGGGTCATTACAGGCATGGTTTCAGGAATTAGTACTGAAAGTAGAATTAAAGGAACGGTGAGAACTAATTAAGACAGACAAACAAAAAAAAAAAAAAGAAAAAAGGAAAGCTAGAAAATGAAAAGAAAAAAGAAAATGGGAGAAATCAGTGTTGCTTTATAGAGAAATGAGGTAGGCTGTTGAATCTAATTGAAAAGCAACTAAAATAATTTGATCAAGTACAATATTACATTGATTCTATTGTCTTATAATTTAACTTTTGCATAATGTGGGTAGGAAAAAAAAAATCTAGTATTGCATAAAGATTACAATTAAAATGTACATAGTTAATGTTGTTGTTGATGTGTACAATATAACAATTATAATAGAATTACAGTATTTTGATATTTCGCAATAGGTACTAAGTTTCGTTAGCTTTTAAACAAAGTGACTTGACCCAGTGCAGGGTGCCAAATCAACCAGTAAATGTGTTAATAGGACTCAATTAATATTTTACAGGGTCTAAGGGACGATTTTATGCTAGTTATTGATTAAAGTAAACAATACTCCCCTTTTAAATCCGCAGGTCGAACATCAGCTGTTCTTGATAGGTTACCGGTAACGGTGGGTAACCAAAAACTATGTTTTTCTTCGTAAATTTGCAGGAAAACAATAATCCTGAGTTTTTATACAGTTACTTTGCATTTAGTTACAATGTTACACCTTAATTACACTTAAAAATTAAATAAAACTAATTTTAAAATACGGAACAAAATTTTGACATGTCACTTGGGCAGTGTTGCCAGGAAAGAAAAAGAAAATAGAACACACCCTTAAGCATCTGCTGCACATTATATGTAACCGGATACCTGCCGCTACTAAATAACTGCTATTATTGTTACTACCTGAAACCCGGACCGTTCGAGTTAACATGAATAATTTCAGTAACTTATGTATCTTAAGAGGAAACTAAGCAAGCCTTTGTTCGGGAATTGTGTGTAGTTAAAGTTGGTACGGTAATAATATTGTGTTTTTGCCAATTCTGAGAATTTCTTGGTGATGATTAAAATGATTGTATAGTTAACCTTCTAATAATGTTGTTGTTTATATTTATGACAGATTAATAGACGCCTTAAAAATTTATGCAACAAAAAAATTTGTTAAAACAAATTAGACCAAATGACAGTTATGCTAACCTTAGTATTATGCCTAGGTATTATTATGCCACAGTAGTATTATGCTAATAAAAGTTATAAGAAAACGTTATGCCAAACAATATTGTGCCTTAAAATTTAAAAAGTCTGTCACCAGGCTGTATCTCATGAACCGTCATAGTTAGACAGTTGAAATGTTCACAGATGATGTATTTATGTTGCCACTATAACAGCAAATACTAAAAAATAGAATATAATAAATATTTAAGGGGGCTCCCATACAACAAACGTGATTTTTTAGCTTGTTTTTGCTCGATATTGATAACGGCAACAGGTAGATGGTTGAAATATTCACGGAATTTTTAGTTATATATTCACTTTAAAAATAAATAATTAAATTAAAATAAAACAAATATTTAAGGAGGGCTCCCATACAACAGACATGATTTTTTTGCCGTTTTTATAGATAATGGTACGGAACCCTTCGTGCGCGAGTCCGACTCGCACTTTTTGTTATATCATGTTTAGTTATCGATGTCTATCACGTCTGTGATGTTTCGCTAGCTAATTTAATTTGACCCTGTATCATCAGCAAACAGTTTTATGCAAGCCTTCACTCTTCGTCAGGGAGATCTACCAGGTGGGCCCAGTGCGGGTTGTTCGAATTTTCGGTTTTAGAAGACCATGAGGAAACCGGCATGTCCTAGAAACAAATATTCGAAGACATGTGACATCTACCAACCCTCACTGGGCACACGTGGTGGGTTAAGGCCCATTCCCTCTCATTTTCTGTATCCTAGCAGTGGGAACATTGTAGGCTGATTATGCAATTCCCTTTAGAGAGTGATTGCGTAAGAATTCAATCTAACCAGGCTTTGTTTAAACTTTTATAAGCTACTTTTGGAGCAGACCATAACCAGTTATTTTCAAATAGCATGTAATAATCTGGAAGAAAAGACTTGTATTACACAATTATTAAGTTCTCTTGAAATATTAACGCGATGTTGACTACTTAATACTCCATTACCCGAACTACGAGCGTCTTATCATTTATGCACCGCTGCACTTTAGACGCGACAGACATTAGTGTTTATGGAATAATGTGAGTAGCTCATTGAAGCTGTTTGGTTTCCGTATAAAATGCACCTAAGTATATTATACTTTGACAAAGAGATAATAAATAGTACCTAGTCGTAGAGCAACTTGCATGGAATATGTCTGTAGAAGTACTATTTCTCCCGCTAAGTAGCGTTGCCGTTTTCCGATTAGAAGAATATGGGTGCCGACGGAAGGCACATGAGACAATTCAGTTTGATCTCTGGGGTTTAGCTAGCCAATTTATAATAACCCCGTAGAATTATGTACATTTAAGCACATAACCTGTTAATCTCAGCAGTGACCCAAGACACGTTTGAGATGTAAGAAAGATTTATAAACTATACAGTAATATAGAATATAAATTCTAATAAATTCTTATTCCCTGTGCGCTTAAAGGTATCTTTTCTAGCAATATTTTGCCAACCATAGGTACTACGTACATTTACTAATTAGTACGTTAAAGAAGATGTAGGTCTTCCCGGTGGTATCATTGTGCAGGTAGTATAATACCTAGAATAAACCACGAATTATGTTATTGGTAAGAATAGAACTAATTTTTTAAATCATTTTATAAAAATATTTAAAAATGTAATCTATATATATAAAAATAAATCACTATTTTCCTTGGTCCCGCCATCACGCGTGAACGGCTAGACCGATTTCGCTAATTATTTTTCTGTTGTGTTTGTTATTGTCAGGAGAAGGTTCTTATGAAAGAAAAAATTAAGAAAATTGCGCGGAAAAATAGAAAATTAAGACAGGACAACGTCTGTCGGGTCAGCTAGTTTAAATATAAAAATATAATTTAAAAATAAAAATATTTAAAAATGTAATTTAAAGTGTACAAAAATGAAATAAAAGAACTAATAATAAATAGATTTTTGTTTATTATCTAGATACGTTCTCGAATTCATTCTTCTCATTCTTTCATAATCGTTGTTCACATAATTAAACATTGCGGTGCAAAATACTACAAAATCTAGAAAAAAAATACAATCGAACACCCTTTATGTAAATAAAACGTATAACTTCATATAACCACTTAAAACATCCGAACATGACCCAATCAAAATATTCCCCCAAAAGAACTTCCACGTATTGATAAAAGTACTTCAATCTCAATTCACTTCTTTACAACAATCCATAGACTCTCATTCGACTCGCCCTTAGGGGTTGAGCAGCTCTTAATCTAAACTTAAAATATCTTGTTCTTACTCCGAAACTAACGAAAACAAAATTGGGTTCAGAGTTCGGGTTCTGTAGGATATAAATAGATTTTCCTTTGAAGGGTTGTGTTTTGAATTAATTTTATAATTTAGTTTGAAAAACAAAAACAAAAACGGGTTTGATAGATTGATTAGCGTCGTAGCTCTTTGATTATTTTTTACGTAACAGGCTGCTTTTTAACAAGTTTTTATTTAATTTGCCTTGTTAGTTAGTTAGTATGTATGGGTCAAATCTTGCAAGCTGAATTAAAACCACTTCCTCTTATCCTACGGAGTTGAAATTGTACATGTTGGTTCAGTTTCGAAGACAACTAATTTTTATTCATAGTTCCACTTGCACCTCAAATCACTAAATATAACATCATCACGTCTGTAATCCCCGAACGGTTAGGCAGCGGTGTAACCTTACTCACATTTCACCAGTTTCATGTAGGTCCCATGTAATAGGGGGCAAGCCTATTGCCATCATCAACTGGGCACAAATCCAGACTCTGGGCTGCTGGGAACCAACTCACGCTGCATCTTCAGATAAAAATGCTAGTATGGGTCAACGTTGTGGGTCGATCATTCAGGATAAGCTACTCTTGCCGCAGTTGGTTCGTGGATGGGTGTCCATCTTCACATACCAAAACCCCTCCGTGTCTCGGAAAGCATGTTAAGCCGTTGCGGGTCGTCAAAAGCCCGAAAGTCTGACAAGCAGTCTTACCAAGGGGTATCGTTTTACCCAATAACTGGGTTGTGGAGGTCAGATAGGCAGTCGTTCCATATTAAATACTGGTATTCAGCTGCATTCGATTAAACTGAAAGCCGACCCCAACATAGTTGGGAAAAGCAAGGCTAGGCAGATGATATGGGGCAACGTTGTTCAACCTCAATGAAACCGTGTACTACGAATTGAGTTCTATTTAGTTTCTATTCTGTTTAACTACGTGGTGGCGACTCGACGTCAAAGCGATTCGACGTGGCGGGACTCGACGTGAATGATTTTTTGTGAGTTTAACCTAATTAGCAACTAATCAAGTAGACGTATGTTACTACGTTCTGTTCTGTTGTCGCCATAGACCTTTATTTTCAAAAGCACTTCAAATGCACTATTAGTTTGCACAGCAGGAAGCCAATCGATTGGAAACGCATTGAGCTCGAGCTGTTTTGAAATTCAAAGGGCCATGCTGGATTTTGTTTTTCTGAATAGAAATAAAACATCATAGAAGTAGGAAAAGTCCGTTTTGTTGTGTTATTTTATTGTTGTCTACGACTTCAAACTTTTTCAATCCCTGTTACACGAAATAACTATAATTATAACTTAATTATAATTAATACGTGAAGCAAAAACTTTGTACCCCTTTTTACGAAAATTATGCGGAGGAAGGAGTATGCAAGGCACAGTTAAAGTTTATATAGAGAAGGAGTGCAGAAAGCTAATATTTTTATATTATATGCATTAGAAATAGATAACATTAATTTAAACAACATTACACACACTACGCGTTTGACACAAAATGTCATGGCAGTATGGAATTAGTATGTACTATAATGGCAGCATAGCATTAGTATAAATTATACAACTTAAAATCTAAATGATTTATGGTCGAATTTCGACCACTGGGTGACCACCTAGTCCCTTTTAATCCACTCTAAATCTTCCAAACATGTTTCTATCTTTAGTTATTAAACCAGTTCGTAATCAGTCCTACAGAGACAGACTAGCTGTACCCAAACTTATCTCAAACATAAAAAAATGTTTAAGCACATTATAACTTATTCAGCGAACATAATTACCTTCATTTAAATATGGTAAAAAACTCTCGAGTTATGGCCCTATCGACCGGACGTACAGAAAGACAAAGAACAGTTTCGTTTTTTATTGTGTAAGGTGATTTCCATGCCCGAAGAACCCTAAAACGGAACAAGAACGGTGTATTCCCTAAGATTTAAAGAAGGCCCCTTTTTCGGTCAACTATTCCCTTAAGTACTAAACTGGACATTCAAACACACTTACTGTAATTGTATCCGAGATCTTGTGAGGACAAATAAATCAGACGAAATTTAGGCTGTCTTAAAATCCCATTATCTAAAAAGATTTATTGTTTCCTATCTTTATAATGATTTTATGATCTAAATTTTGGTAGTTAAAAGAAAGTTTTTTCTCCTGTGAAGGAAGTTTGAAGAAAATATTAATGATTTCTTGCCTTGAAAGTTAACTATTGTTAGTTTAGTTTTCTTCGTCATTTGTTTTTATGATTTCTTAATATTCAAGCTCTACTCATGAGCCAAATTTCATCCAAATCCGTTTAGCCATTTTAGCGTGAAAGCGTCAAACAAACAAACAGACAAACTCACTTTCGCAATTATAATATTAGTTAGGATTAGGATTACTTAGCACTCATACTTATTTTTGGACTTTCCAATTTGAAATCACAATGTGTTGTCTTTCACTCAAATGCAAGGATATAAAATATAAAAGCTGTCAAAGTAGGTTGAACACTGAACAAGATTAGACTTTCAGAATAAAAAGCCACTTTAAGTACGCTAATTTTCCGCCCGGAGTCAGCTCGAACTGACTCTTGTCCTTTCTAAGTTCTGCATTAAGCCGCGGTAGTATAAAAAAAGCAATACTTTTTTAGTGGTAAAAACTAGGTAGGTCCACACGGCTACTCATCAAGCTATTCATTTCCAGTATTAGCTGACCTCACATTGTACGAAAATCCTATACAATGCGAGATCAGCATAAACTGGAAATGTATAGCTTGATGTGTAGCCGCGTGTACTCATTTTTAGAGCCTTGTAAATTTTTCGACTATGTCATTTTAATTATTAAAGAGAGAAGGCTATACTATACCTACTCTTATACTACCGCAATGTGTAGTAAGCGCCATGTCTTAATGTAGGTACGCCAAAACCAGCTCCAAAAGAACCTAAATGAGACTGAAAATTCCTTCGCGAGTTGCTCACATCCTCTAATTTGATTGAATCAAGCAGGTATTATTCATCCTACTTATTCTGCACTCGCTTCTGTCCACACTGATCACAAGTCCGATCGCCGTGTTGAACAAATATTAGCATAGCCGATAGGTATTTGTTCGGAGTCTAGATTCCAATGTTTGTCCGTATAATGACACTCCTAGGGAATTCTGTGAAGACTCTGAAGTTAGTTTATAAAGCATCGGCTGTTGTATTTTGCTTTGTTATATGGAACACAACATATTATCAGAAGCTTTACAAATTGTACCATTCGGAGTTTAAGTTTAAGGTTCATTTTTGTTTCGTTGCACGTTCACACGACAGCGAAAAAATTTGATATAAATGAACGTTATTTCGTTGATTTAATTTGCCCTTAGGGGAATACAGGCATAATACTGTGTCGTGTTACAAACCCTGAAATTATTATTTTAAATACAAAATCAATCTGCCTAGCCTTTTCCCAAATATGTTGGGGTCGGCTTCCAGTCTGACCGGATGCAGCTCAATGAAAGTATTTTACACGGAGCGACATGGAGTAACTGACCTCCCCAACCCAGTAACTCGGTAATACATATCCCTTGTCAAACTGTCGGGCTTCTGACGACCCGTAACGACTGTCAAAGATCCACGCATGACAGCCGGATAATTACATTACATCATGTCTATTTCTCCGAAGGGCAGAGGTGAACCTAAAAATTTTGCCAAACGCCAGTTATGTTTAAATTCCATGTAATAGCCCGGTTCCAAGTAATTGCGAGCCCCCCGGTTATTGCTATCAACCAGGTACACTGGGCTGAGTGCTACTGAGAAATTCCACATGGAAATATCGTAGTAAACTGAAACATTTTCGAGTTTAACAAAGCTAAACTATAATCCGACGTACACGGGACGGAGGATTAAAATTAAATAGAAAAATGTCAGGTCAACTTGGTAGTGGGAACGGTCACACATCTAGTCAATAAGGAGAGCTGATCAATGTTTACCTACTCCATACCGTACGGTAAGTTGGACACTTATTTTCATTTGTAATTATTGGTAATCATAATCTTTTTGCCTCGCCGTAGTTGGGTAAAAAAATATACCGCCGCCGGGTCCGCCGGTACCGCTGGGTCAATCCTACTAAATGATATTACTAGCTGTTGTCCGCGACTTCGTCTGTGATCCAGGATGAAAAGTAGCCTATGTCACAAACCGGTTCATGGTCTACCCATTTGCCAAATTTAATTAAAATCCGTTCAGCTGTTTTAGCCTGAAAGCGTAACAAACTCACTTTCACATGTATCATTACTAGCTTCCGCCCGCGGCTTCGCCCGCGTGGTATGTTGATAAAAAGTAGCCTATGTCCTTTCCCAGGATGCCATCTATCTCGTTGCCAAATCTTGTCGAAATCCGTTCAGCGGTTTAGGCGTGAAAACATACAGACAGATAGACAGACAGACCGACAGACAGACAGGCAGAGTTACTTTCGAATTTATAATATTAGTATGGATTGACTTAAAGCTATTTATTTAGTAAGACCCAAATTGCGTCCATTGAAACATTGAAAATAACTATAACAACTATGTACATTGAAAATAACGATTAAAAAGATCCAAACCCGCCAATTTACAAAATTGCAGTAGCCACTTCACTCATCATCATCATCCTCAGCCTGTAGCAGTTCACTGCTGGACATAGGCCTCTCCAATTGCACGCCATTCAGCTCGATTGTCGGCAATTCTCATCCAGCTCTTACCAGCCACTTAGCCTGAGGGCCTACGTTTGCCGATTCGCGGTCTCCACTCAAGAACACGTCTACCCCAACGGTCATCCGTTCTACGGCTAAATTAGCCGGCCCATTGCCACTTCAGCTTGCTTATTCTGTGAGCTATGTCAATAACTTTGGTTCTCTTCCAGATCACCTCGTTCCGGACTCTATCACCCATCATACACAAACAAACCCGAAGATGTTATCTACGTAAAAAAACAGCTTTTATAATTCCGGCCTGTCCGTCACTCAGTCCGTATGTCAGACACGTTCTCTCGTTTTTAAACAAATCAAAAAGTTCCTAACATGCCACGGTCGCACGTCGTTCGGTTGTACGCTGTTTCAGGAAAACTAATATGGCAGCCTAACGAACTATCGGATTACAGTGTAGTTTTGCCTTGTAACATGCATTTCTATGTACGGAAACATGGAAAGGAGGACCAGTTTTATTTGGATTTTCATTTATGACTTGAGTTTGGCTTTGTTCGTGTGAACCCTCATATTGTGGCAAAAATAATCTTAATGACGCATTTTGGGCTTTGACGTAGACACAGTCAAGTTTTAATGGCTGAACGGATTTCCATGTTTGGCACACAGGTTGACAATGATGTTGATCGACACACATAGCCTCTCGGTGCAAGGCCACCTCACCTTTATACCTATCCCACCATTCATGGTGACTGACAGTTGAAATTAATGACAACAGGCGCTACAATATTAGTTCGGCGTGTGGCCAAAATCGAAACTAACGCTGCCATCTTGTTTTTTGTATACATTTCAAATGACATTTCACAAAACAATTGCACAAATATTTACCAACAGCGCCCGTAAAAAAACGCAGAAAAAACATGCCTTTGTATGACCCTTGAATATTTGACTTTTTTTTATTTGTTTTAATAGCGGCAATAGAAATACACAATATGTGAAAATTTCAACTGTCTACCTATTACGGTTCAAGACATACAGCCCGCTGACAGACAGACGGACGGACTGACGGATGGACAGCGGACGCTTGGTAATAGGGTTCCGTTTGGCACCCTCCAGGTACGGAACTCTAAAAGCCACGTAACCAGAATCTAACCTATTGCAAGATAAACTACTTATGAAATCATTTGTGCCGGCTCACCACCCTAATCATAATTAATTAAACCCTCTAACACCTACCCACAGGAAATTGTATTCATATCACTCATCTTTGTTTGGGATGACAGCTGTCAAATTGATGATTTATTGCAGAGATAATAATCTAAAGTGACTCGGTTTTCTTTTAGTTTCTGGCAATATAAAACAGGATAATCTTGTCCCCATCGATCATATAGGAGGGCCATGACACGTCTTGTGGGCCTTATTTTTTTATTCAATCATCTGCCTTGTCTTTTCCTAACTATGTTGGGGTCGGTTTCCAGGCTTTCTATCTCGTACTTAGTACTTGTTGAAAGGCCTACACTGTCCTCCCACACCTAATAACACTGTACCTAATTCGAAAATATTGTAACAGCCAATTATTTTTAAAAGAGTAACCGTGGAGTTTCTTGCCGGCTCTTCTCTTCATAGGGAACGATAAATTGGAACCATGAACCTAGCTTCTGACGTTTCATAAGTGCCCATGAAGGTTTATGTGAAGTAAAATATTTTGATTTTGATAGTCGAACCGGATGCACCTGATTACCAGTATTTTACATGAAGCGACTACCTAACAGACTTTCGGGCTTCTGACGACCTGTAATGACTGTCAAAGATCCACGAATGACAGCCGGGACTTAGTGTGCTTTCCTTTTTGGCCTCGCACAGGTTTTCTTTGCCCTTGTGTTTTAATTTTTTTTTAAATATTTATAACTCGTTTTACTGATTTGGTTAGTTTTAATGTTGGTTTTTATTGTTTTATTTCCTGTGCGTGTCCTAAATAAAATATTATTCTTTCTTTTCTTTTCTTTCACGAAGGGGTCGCGGTATGTAAAGATGGTTGCGGTAAGCATAGCTGAACCTGATAGATGACCCGTGTGACTGTTATTACGTGGCTACAAACCCTTATTTCTTTATTAATTACTAGCTTCCGCCCGCGGCTTCGCCCGCGTGGTATGTCAATAAAAGTAGCCATGCCAAAGTGGCCATTGTCCTTTCTCAGGCTCTAGCCTATATGTGTACCAAATTTCATTTCATTCGGTTCAGTAGTTTTGGCGTGAAAGCGCGACAGACAGACAGACAGACAGACAGACAGACCGACAGACAGACAGAGTTACATTCGCATTTATAATATTAGTAAGGATTAACCTTATTGGTCGCTTGAAAGGCAGAGGCCAGAGGTCCCTTCTTATACAGTGAAAATAAGTATGAATTACCTATTGAGGCTATTGAGTTAAGAATTCTTCACGATGTCATGATGTTTTATGACAACGTAAATCAGGGGTGCCCATTACGGATGAATAAGATAATGCTTCCCGAGGTGCAAATACTTAAAATACCTATAACACACGAGACATACTGGGTAGACAGTTATCATTATGCTGACTGGCTAATATTTTAGCATGAAATAAGCAAATAAATAAAAACTTTATTGTTCAAGAGGGCAGTACAAATTCAATTAGTACTAGCCTCCACACTAGGATTCCCTCTGTCATGGATACTAAAATGAATTCTTATCAATATAGAAATTTATAGAACGAAATAGTGTCAAGGTTGAACTTAGAAAATAGCTAATACATTAAGTTCGGAAAGTTATTGTAACGGTTTTGAAACAGCAAACTTATCATTATCACTGGCAAAACTAAAAAGGTTTAAATCAAAACTTTGATCAGTATTTCAAACTAAAACAAAAGAGAGAAGATCTTTTGTGTATGTTTTTGATAATTAGAGCTGTCTTTTGAACTTCAAGGAAATTCTCAGACATAACCCGACAATTTATTACTCAAAACTAGTCTGAATTTATATGTTCATTTACTTATCTACGATAAACTATGTATGTTTAAGGACCGCTTAAAATATCATTCCGTTTACCAGATGAACCATTTATTTTAAAATCTTGTTGGGATGCTGATAATGATTACTGGTTACTCTTTTAAAGGAAGGTATTCAGTGTGAGTATTTCGCTTTGCGAATTTGTTTTACGAACATTCATTACACGAGCTTTCGTTCCGCGACGAAAAGTCATTCGTAAAACGAACAGTTTGGTGATTACGTGAATCCAAATACAAAAAAATACAAATTCTAATAGCTGTGCTCGCAAAGGAATGTTCGTTTTCCAAATGAATGCTCGTTGCAAAAGCTCACGCAATGAATGTTACTGGCGGTAAGTACTTTCCATATCAAACCAAATTATTTTTATGTGCTTAAATTTAAACTTTTGACGTGAGTCCACGTCAAAAGTGCAACGAGTGAGGATCAACTCATTCCCGCTTGCTCACCACGACTTATCCGTTGGGTTTTAAATATTTATGACTTATGTACGCTTGGGGAAGGCCTATGTCCACTTGTCCAGCAGTGATGTAGACGTCTTTCGGCAGAAATATAATGATGATACCTTACGCTGCGAGCCATACATATTGTTTGAAGCATTTTAGATATAACTATAAATTATTCAGGCCCTGTTATGAGCACAAACTCAACGTACTAAAATGAAGATGAACAAATTTTTTTGTAAGTTAACTAACAACCAACAAAATGATTAATTGGAATTCAAGACAATGCTTCGTCTAAAGCGTAGGCGTCACAATATTATAAGAAAGTTCATTCAGAAGCTTGACTCGTAACAAAATTGGCAGAAAAAAAAACAATTAAGAATTGTAGGCATAAGAAATGCAGATAACAAAATACCATTTATGACCTAGAATTGAGCAAGACATTAATTCATGTTAATTAAATGTTTGCAGAAATATTTATAGCAATAATACTAAAAAATCTTTAGCTTTGGCTTTATGCTATACAGGGTAAATGGTTGTATGTTGGCAATCCGTTAAGGGGATGTAGGAGAGGTCATTTGCAACCAAATGACCGATGAAACACGGCAAAATTCGTAAAAACGATCACATTCTGAACTGATTTTATTACTGCTTTAGGTGAAAATGATCTTTACGCAAACGCCAACAGCCATTGTATGGGACCAACCCTGAAATCGCGAAAATAAAATCAGCTGTTCCATACATTTTGACGAACTATGCGAACATAAATGTAAGGAACAGCTGATTGATGAGTACAATGACCCCTTAAGATATTTCGTGTATGACAAGATACACCTTACCTATATATATTATTATAATTATTATGTCCATGCACACCTGCACACGCATCAAAATATAATGTTTGATTTTTTTATTGATAGATATTCTGATCTCATCCATCTTGTGGTAAGTAAGTGTAAGACTAAAATGAAATAACATAGGTACATAGCCTTGTCTTTCACGACTTGCTAGAGACAACATAACTGTTTAGACTGCTATACCATTCATAAACATAATAGAGTAACGTTTTTCTTTATAAAATATTATTATAACACTTATTTCTAGACATATAGTATTAAACAAAATGTTTTTCGTGTCTGTCTGTCATCAATTTTGTATAGGGTTTCCGTTAATGAGATGTCTGCTTATACTGGAAATGTATACTGTATATTTTGAAATGCCGTCGTGCGTACGCACGGCTACACATCAAGCTATACAAAACCAGTTTACGCTGATCTCTCATTGTAGGGAAATCCTAAACAATGCGAGATCAGCTTAAACTGGTTTTGTATAGCTTGATGTGTAGCCGTGTGTACAAGCACCCTAATATAAAGCAACTTTTTTTTTTAGCATTGATCTACATTTTTATTAAGTGATTGGAAATATACATACAACCTTAAAATGATTATAGACAATACATACATAACACAACTAACTATTTACATTAGGTACTAAATAAAATGACTGATTAAAATTAATAAACAGTACAACTTTATTTGGATTTTGATGATAAATGACTTCATACAAAGTTTATTTTAATTTAATGAATAAAAATGACTTGTTAAATCCACTTCGTAGACAGCTGATAAAGGTGCACGTGAACTCAAACAATGTCTGGCCAGCATCGTCGTATCAAGGTCAGTCCAAAGGACATTGACCATCCATATATGGGAGTTGGACCAAGTGCTGCCCAGAATGGACACACAGTGCATTATTATTTTATTTGTTTGCACATCATTTACATGTTAAATATTTTTACGGACCATCTATTTATAGGAGCTGGGCCAAGTGCTGCCCAGAATGGATACATAGTACATTATGATACTTGGGCTTGTACTAGTTTGTACACCAAAACTCAATAAAATCTATTCGCAGAGTTTTGAGAAAAACTATTTTTTGTTTAGTATTTTTTATTGATCAATATCAACCAACCGATGGCGCATTTTATTAAAAATAATGACAGTAATTATGTTAAACAACACATTATTATTTCATTTGTATGCATATCATTTACATGTTAAATATTTTTACTGACCATCTATTTATGGGAGCTGGGCCAAGTGCTGCCCAGAATGGACACATTGTCTATTATAATCCTTGCGCTTGTACTAGTCTGTACACCAAAGCTCAATAAAATCTATCCGCGGAGTTTTGAGAAAAACTATTTTTTGTTGAGTATTTTCTATTGATGCATATCAACCAACCGATGGTGCATTTTATTAAAAATACTGGCAGTACACACATGTTAAATATTTTTTACTGACCATTCATTTATGGGAGCTGGGCCAAGTGCTGCCCAGAATGAACACATAGTGCATTATGATCCTTAGGCTTGTACTAGTCTGTACACCAAAGCTTAATAAAATCTATCCGAGGAGTTTTGAGAAAAACTATATTTTGTTGAGTATTTTTTATTGATGAACCAACCAACCAAAGGCGCATTTTATTAAATAATGACAGTAATTATGTTAAACAACACATTCTTATTCCATTTTTATGCATATTCAACGTCAGTGCATATTCAACGAGTCCAAACCCGACAGTGCTGTCTTGTATGGTTGAGGAGTTCCTATCGGTACCTGCCGGCTCCATATAAAGGCAATAACTTTTTAACCCTGGGACCGATTTTTTTTTTTTAATTTTTTTACGTATAAATTGATGCAAGGAACCATTTGGAAGCACTCCCATGGCTGGGCAGCATTTGGTCCAAATTGGTCAATATCCTTTATCACGTGTTATATATTGCACATTTACCACTTGAGATAAATACATTGTACTGGATATACCTTCTGCTAAAAGTGTATTTGTGACCATTTTGTATGATAATGGCCGTTCATTCAATAATACGTGGGTGTTACTGCAATAAATTATTTTACCAATAGACAAGATGATGTTTTTTCCTTAATTAATTGTTGATTTTGGGTGAATACAACTTTGATATCGAAATCGTGTTATGACGTCTTCCAAGCTACGGCGTAGGCGCTACGTCGTAGCGGCTACGAAACTCCTAGCTATGATTGTAGTATACGGTCCCATTCACAGTTATTTTATTTTGCTTCACTGACAAAATCACAGCGATCCTTATTTTCATTATAGTAAGGTTGCTGCTACGGCTGCCACTGAAAACACTCTGTCACAAACATAGTGATCTTAATTCCGTTACGACAAGGTTGCTTTTGGGTTGCTGCTGTCAGAGGTAAAATATCTGTGAGAAGACTGGTACACATGTATTGTCATCATCTACCTAGCCGTTTCCCAACTATATGTGGGTCGGATTCCAGTCTTACCGGATACATCTGAATACCAGTATTTAGCTCGACGAGGCAAAATTATTTAATATACTGCGGATGTTAATACAACAATGGTAGACCCAAATTCCATGAACAACCTTCCGATTGGAAGGTCACGTGAGCTATTTATCACTATTTTCCAATAATGGGACGGATCTGACCTTGGGTTCTATATTGTCATGATTTTAATTAAAGGACTATAGGGCGTGGCGTGCCGTAGGGAGCAGTGGTGGCCCAGTGGTAACGGCGGCGACTTACGAGTTGTAGGTCGTAGGTTCGAACCCTGACAGGCGCTTTACTTTGTGTAAATAATTTCATCACCACTGCTCTCAAAACGGTGAAGGAAAACATCGTGAGGAAACCGGCATGTCTTAGAACCAAAAATTCGAAGACATGGGACATCTACCAACCCGCACTGGGCCCGCGTGGTGGATTACGGCCCACTCCCTCTCATAGAGAGTAGGCCTGTGTCCCAGCAGTGGGAACATTAAAAGGCTGATTATGTTATGTTATGTAGGGCGTGACTTTTCATTCTAAAGTTACAGTTATTAGATGTTCATAGACGATCATCTACACTAATATTATTATTATTATACCTACCTACTTATATTAATATATTTGCCCGACAATCACGCGGGCGAAGCCGTGAGCAAATCTAGTGATATTATAAATGCAAAAGGTTAGCTAAATCATGAGAAATTTCCTGAAATTTCGGATTATCGTATTTCGTTACTCGATCGGCCATTTTACTAGGAATTCCACTCCAAGTAAAATCGCCAATGCTCCCCGTATTTCCGGGAAAGGCACTTCAATTTTGTTCGGTAAGTTTTAAGAGCTAATTAATTATTCCGATTCAACGAAAAGCTAATAGAACAACAATTTTTCTTTCTTTCTTTCTTTTTCTTAATCTGGTTCATAAAAAAGATTTTATAAGTTTCGTTTATTCGGGAATAAAGTGCCTGGAAAGACTTGTGGAGGCCTTTGTCCAGAAAAAGATAAGCAACGGCTATTTAAAAAAAGGCGGGCCCGGTGCTTTTCGGACCAGGCACAATGAAAGGTTCCGTAGTTGGGATGAATATATCTCAAGAACTAAAATTAACATTCTAGTACAAAAACATGTTCTCCTAGAAAGGTTCTGTTTTTCTTTCGGAAATATGGAACCCTAAAAAACGATTCACTATCTTCTCTTAAGAACACGTCTACCCCAGCGTTTTAACAGTCTCTATAAATAGTACCTATAAAACAAACTCTGTTTTCGTGTCATCTGTTTGTCTGTTTAATTCATTTATAATCTGTAATGGATGTATTTAATGCGGTTTTCACCATAAGGCGATTGACACACGGCACCACGCACCACTGCGGTAGGCGGTGTCATGTCGAATTGGCTTCTATTAAATGCGCTGATGCCTAACACACGTAAACCGCCCGACCGCGCGGTCGAATTGTTTGAGACCGCGGCGGTGCGTGGTGCCGTGTGTAAACCGCCTAAATGATTAAAGAATTTATTCCGCAGGCATTAATATTTAACTTGAAATATAGCTCAGAAACACATCAGTAGATTGCAGCCGTGTTAGGCCGTGTCTTAATTGAAAGTGATTGTCACGAAAGAATGCAATGGTCGCGCTCATTTATACGAATATGACGTGACCTACTCACGTGATCAATCAAGTCGCGTTTGTACATGGAATCGATTTTCATGGAACCGACCTCGTAATCGCGTATTAGCGCGACTGTCGCTTTCGGTTAGGACACAGGGTGAAGCAGGGGCGGGTTGTTAGTAGTACCTACATGTCCTACATAATGTAGGATTTGTTTCTTCCCGAACGTATCTTAGATTTGTTGATAAAACCAGTCCTCCGGCTGTTATTTGTCATCTGGTCCCTCCCACACATAAATCTTACCCAAACATTGGTTGTTATCTCGTAAATCCATCTAATTCAACGACTTCCAAGCTCAGACTTTAATTTTATGAGTTCTTTAGTCCCTTTATACTAATGAACTGTATATCTGAGTTATTGACTAGGGTGAGAAGCCCTGTCGTAGGGTATTGGCGATTAATTAAAATCTTCTATACAATATAATTTATAAGGTGTATCTTTTCATACACGAAATCTCTTAAGGGGTCATTGTACTCATCATTATGAAACACTTTCACAATGGGACCAATACTGAAATTGCGAAAAAAATCAGCTTATACCTACATTTATGTTAGCATTTGACGAGCTACGTCAAAATGTATGGAACAGCTGATTTTTTTTTCGCGTGTGGCCTATATGGCAAAATATTTTTCTCATGTAGAGAAGTCATGTTTGATATTTTTATTTAAAAAAAAGAAACAACTTTCCTTTGTTAACCAAGAGGCAAGCTTAACAATTACCCAAACCAACTAAGTACAGACTCGTCTATTACTTTACAAAACAAAGTTGGTCAGACCATTAGCCGTTTCACCCTACATAGATTATATCCTGCTACCTAACTTTCTAATCCCAGCGATTGAAGTCTGAGACAAAGTTCATATAGTTTCGGTCTAAGTTCAGTTTGTTTTACTTGCTACATCAAAACCGCTGTCTAACAAAGTGCATGTAAAGTGGACAAGTTTCAATGAGAATGTGTGAAGTGATGAGCTTCGTTAAAAACCTCATCTATACCAGGGGACCATTCTAGATGTCGATTTCATAAATACTGTCTGTCTGGGAGCCGTTACTGCCTTAAAGGGGATGCAATAAGGTAGCCTCCTTTGTATTATATATTATAATTGCATAGCACAGGTGTGAGTACTATGTACTATTGAGCTACCATTTACCGGGTAATCTGACTTCAATTGACTTGAATGTGCCCTGGCGGCTGGGAATGTCATGCTCACTCAAATGCCTCTGATGGTGGCGCGTGTGTTGGATCATTTAGCTCCCTTCAAAATGGTTGAGCTGAATGGTGCTGATCCATGCGTCATGTTCGTGAACGGGCGCCGTCAGTTGTGACTGGTCATCTCTTAGCTGCCATGGCTTATTTTAATTTTTGAATTGTTTGTATGTCATAATTGCGGACGCTTTTAACGCGCTTTTTACATTGTTCTCACATGTATAATTTCAACATGAATGATATAGCCCATATATTGTAACAATATTTTGATTTAAAAGAGTGTCCGTGGAGTTTCTTGCCCGTTCTTCTCCATAGGTACCTTCTACGCTTTGGAATGGGCAACTAGCTTCATATTTCTGACTGACCGACTCCTTGACAATTCAAAAGTGCCTGTAAATGGTTTAATTGAAATAAATGCTTTGAGTTTGAGTTTGAGCCCGCTTTTAAATGTTCTTACGTTTTTTTGCAATTTGCAGGTCAGTTTCAGATTGTATGTTGATTAAAATATGATTTGCGACCGTAACACATATGGATTTACAGAATAATATAAACATTACAATCAGCAATACAACTCTCTAAGTTCATATAAGTGCCAAATGTTATGATTTCATGAAATAGTCATTCAATTCACTTATATGACCTGCCAGGGTTGCGGGTTAGTCCGAAAGGGATACCGGGGCCCTTGGCAACAGGCAACTGAAGGAACACGCGTGGGTTTTAGTCAGTAAAAGTCTGATACGCCCTTTCACTCCGCCCAGAGCGGGAGAAGTAATTGGATGACTTCCAACAATCAAAAAAAAAAAAAAAGCACTTATAGGAACTTAGAGAGTTGCATTGCTGGGGCAAAATGTTATTGGGTTTTTCCATCTGGAATTTCTCAGTAGCAGCCCGGAGTCTAGATTTGTGCCCGGTTGATAGCAATAGGCTCGCCTCCTATTACATGAGACTTAAACATAACTGGCGAAATGTGGGTGTACTATAGATACACCTCTGCCTTACTCTTAGAGGAATTCAGGCGTGTAGATGTTATAATATATAGAAAAAATACGTGAGACATTCCATTCTACTTATACCGCATATAAAAGTACGTAATCCTACAAAAAATAGGTCATATTCCGACCGCCTTATATCCCGTTTCTAAGGTCTCAAAACGGATCGGTATGCTTACCGACCGTAATCTCCCGAAATTTCAGGGAAACCATTTTGGAAACTTGCTTTACTTGTACTAACATTTGTAACTGTGATAGCTAAAAACTAGGCTTTGACTATCTATTCAGATGACAGACTTTTTGCCTGCTTTTAAATTTGATGTTTGTTAGTTAGTTCTCAGAGGCATTATCACATGGTACATTTATTTTATTAGCATATAGGGCACTAAGTTGTTACAAATTTTACGAATTGATCTTCTTCATAGCGGTCGATGAGAATTAAATAGACTCGGCCCAGAATTAGGCCTTGTGTACGAATTGATGGTATACAAATGTCTAATGAAAACTAACCAACACTTTTTATTTATTTATTTAACCATTTATATAAATAGACAAGAAAAGAACAGAAAAATTCGTACAAAGGTGATGCTTATTGCTAAAGAAATCTCTTGCAGGATTCCTGCGATAGGAAAGTAGTTTTAGAGATGGAGACAACATGACTGTGTAAGAGTAGAAGAGAAAATTAAATAGATAAGAAAAACAATTCACAAATTAAAATGTAAAAAATACCACTACTATTACTTTACCACCATATACCATAAGGTGTCACTTGCTTGTCATAAATCGACGAGGTATATTTTTTTGTCTATTTGACAGTTATATATTTTCAACCTTCGTGAAGTTTAAATTTACTTGGAATTTTTCACATGTCGTCGAGAAATATCTCTCAGCCCGGTGCCTTCACGATGTTCGCCAAGCCAGCAGTCCATGGGCAGCATAAAAACTCTGACACTAGGATAGTCACTAACCACACAAAAACGAAAGAAGACTGGGAATTGTTGTAAAAAGGGGTCAAGCAATTACGAGGTTGTCTATACCTATGTCAATACAATGAAAACTAAAATAAAATATAAGTAAAAATCTTTTTAAAAACAAGCTTTTAATTAAATAAAACTTGTTTTTAAAAAGATTTTTACTTATATTTTATTTTCTACTTTTTAGCATTACGATTTATTTAAATATCTGTTGGATCACCTCCACAAATCCAACAAATTAGGTTTCCTCATGGCCACCTTCCGGCTCCATCATCAGGCCCTGAACACCACCTAGTGTCAAAGCACTTGTTAATACATAACCAATGAGTCCAAACGCGATGGTGTTGACTTGTTTGATTGAAGTTTTCCCATGGCCACCCTCCGTCTTCATCATCAGACCCTGAACACCACCTAGTGTCAAAGCACTTGTCAATACATAACCAACGAGTCCAAACACGATGGTGTTATCTTGTTTGATTGAGGAGTTCCCATGGCCACCTTCCAGCTCCATCATCAGGCCCTGAACACCACCTAGTGTCAAAGCACTTGTTAATACATGACCAATGAATCCTACACGATGGTGCTATCTTATTTGATTGAGGAGTTCCTATGGCTAACTTCCGGCTCCATCATCAGACCAGCAACATGGTATTATTTTTTCAAAATGTCTCGGTAGTTGTATAAGTATGCCAAGTTACAGCACTATCAGATGCCAGGAAGTGCTTGAAAAATGGAAGACAATTGGAGTAACTAGAAACATATATGGCCACCTTCCAGCTCCATCATCAGACCCTAACAGCACCTAGTGTCAAAGCACTTGTCAATATATGACCAATGAGTACAAACACGATGGTGCTATCTTGTTTGATTGAAGAGTTCCTATGCTCAACTTCCGGCTCCATCATCAGACCAGCTCCATGATATAAATTTTTCAAAATGTCTCGGTATTTGTATATGTATGCCAAGTTTCAGCTCAATCGGATGCCAGGAAGTGCTTCAAAAATGGATGTCAATTGGAGTAACCGGAAACACACGAACAGAGCAAGCTAATATAAAGCTTGTAATAAAGTGTTTTTAACATACATTGCGACATATTGCCATTGCCACCAATTTTATTTACCTCACATTGTTATTGTATTATCAACTAGCTGATGCCAGTGGCTTCGCCCGCGTTGATGTCGGTTATTATTTACTAAAACCTTCCTCGAGAACCACTCTTACCCATTAGTGAAAACAGTATGAAAATCGGTGCAGTAGTTTTTGAGTTTATCGCGAATAGATAGAAGCGGCGGCTTTGATTTATAATTAAAAAAAATAAAAAGGATAATCAACTCTAAGTACGCTGCTTGCGATCGTGTTTTCTGCTAATCTCGATGTTGATGTGGAGACTAAAAACAAGTTTAAAATTGTTTTTCAATTAAAAGTTCAAGCGGATGGTACGCAGTGCATGGCACGTACATTTTAACTAGGAGAGCTGTTTATACGATCGGCAACTCGATCAAAGTTTTATTTTCAATCGTGCTATATAAACTGACCGCAAGCACTACTGCTGAGCATGAGTTCGACAGGTCGAGCCAAGTTTTATCCATCAGGAATTTCTCAGTAGCAGCCCTTTTTTTCTTTTTTTTTTGTGGCTGGGAATTCATCAAATTACTTCTCCCGCTTTGGGCGGAGCGGGAGGGCTTTTCAGACTTTTACTGATAAAACCCACCCGTGTTCCTTCAGTTGCCTGTTGCCAAGGGTCCCAGTATCCCTTTCGGAGTTTCCCGCAACCCTGGCAGCTCAGTAGCAGCCCTCGGTCTGGATTTGTGCTCGGTTGATGGCAATAAGCTACATGGAACTTAAACATAACTGGCGCAATGTGGGTGCACTTTTGAGGCTCTCGCGACGCGACGCCGCCGCATTGTTCGTCGTGAAGTTTTCTCAGAAATAGTTTTGTTAAAATTCGAGTCACGCGGCGAATCGCGCCAGTATGTAAGAGCCTTAAGCAATGTTTTTATTACTAATAATAAAAATGCGAAAGTGACTCTGTCTTTCTGTCTGTCTATCGCGCTTTCACGCCAAAACTACTGAACCAATTAAAATGAATTTGGTACACAGATAGTCTAGAGCCTGAGAAAGGACATAGGCTACTTTTATCGACATACCACGTGGGCGAAGCCGCAGGCGGAAGCTAGTCCATAATCCATACTAATATTATAAATTCGAAAGTAACTCGGTGTGTATGTTACCTTTTCACGTCTAAACCACTGAACGGATTTCGACAAAATTTGACAAGGAGATAGATGGCACCCTGGAGACGGACATGGGTTACTTTTATCGATATACCGCGCAGGTGAAGCCGCGGGCGGAAGCTAGTATTATATATATTTTTTTAAACTGATAAATGGTATGACAGGTGAGAATGGAAGAAGAAAACGAGGTCTGCCGACCCCAAGTAACACGGGACAAGGGTATTTTTTCAGACATATATTTAACAAACCTAAATGGACCAAATGGATTTGTAAGTATATAACCGGTGACCTTTGGGGTAGACGTGTTCTTGAGTGGAGCGACGATCTTCTCAGAGTGGCTGGTAGCAGCTGGATGAGAGTAGCCGAGAATCGACCAGAATGGCGTGCAATTTGAGAGGCCTATGTCCAGCAGTGGACTGTTATAGGCTGATGATGATGACGAACTTTGAACTCCGCGCAGAGGGCTGCGCAGTAACATTTTTTAGGACCCAAATGGTGACATGAGGCGAGTGTCAGTGAGAGAACATGCGCGAAAATTATATGCGCCTATGTTCAGACCTGTCAAGTTATAACGGCCGTATTGTACTGAAAAACCTTTCACAAATTATTTCCATAAAACTCGTCAACAGAAAAATGTATGCCTTTCAATTCGGGTTTCACTGGAAATTCCTTTATTCTTTTGGCATTTCCATTTAATTAAATTTTTCAAAATAAATCAAACTGAAAGTTTGTGCAAATAACAGCCGCAGACCACAATGCTGTCATTAGATTTAATTTATTACAGGATGTTTAAACATTCATGCAGTATTTTAATTAATGATGGTGGTGATGTAAAATAAATAAACAATTAATTTTAATTTTTGGTTTCAACAACAGATTAATATTGTTTTTCGAATTATGATGGATGAAAATAGCACCTAACAACTCAGAAAATATTTTAACAATAAGCTTTTGCATGCGGCTTCACCCGCATGGAGGTCGGAAATGATCCCACGGGAACTACTGCGATAAAAATTATCCTACATCCTTACCCAGGTCATGGTAAAATCTACCCATGTGCCAAACTTCATCCAAACCTGTTCAGCCGTTTTAGTGCAAACAAACTCACTTTCGCATTTATAATATTAGTTAAGATTCACATTAAGGGGACCTTGTTCTTTTCGTGTGGTTAGTGACAAATCTAAGGGGACGGTATGTCCTTGTGAAAACAGCAGGAATGCGTAAGCACAGAATCAGTCGAAGTAGCGATGCTTATGGTGGAGGGGGAGGCATATATGTCCAGCAGCGGACGTCTTTCGACTGAAATGACGACCCCAAGAGGAATACATTGGGTAAAAATATGTTTGTTATTGTCTAAATAGCAAACAGGAATTCAGTGCGTTATATTAAATGAAAAATCCTGCATTGGTAACAAAAAACCTCTTGAGATCCAGGAAAACACAAAAAAAAAACTGAAATTCTAGTTACGGGGAAATACATACTCGTCACGCACATAAATGAACTATTAACTTCAGTTTATGTTCTGTACGATCCGAAGCCAATACATAAACCCGCCTAACTACATATTACATAATATGATTAACATTCAGGGACAGGAATGCTTTGACTGCAGGGTTAATTAGCAGGGTTTATTCTGTCCCGTCGGTTAATGACGGACGGAAAAATTTAAAACCTTGTCCTTTCACTCCTGTTAATCTGTCTTTTGTATGTTTTTTTTTCTTTTTGTTTTGATCATAGCTGTGTTTTCCTTTTTGATGTGATGTGATGATTTTCTGTTTGGATTTCATTCAGTGGTTTGTCAGTACAAACCACCAAAAAAAAATGCTACTACAGTTAGTAGCATTTTTTTTTTTTGTGTTTTGGAAATCGTCCAATGACTTCTCCCGCTCTGGGCGCTTCGGAAGGGTGTGTCAGACTTTTACTGACTAAAACCCACCCGTGTTCCTTCAGTTGCCTGTTGCCAAGGTCCCGGTATCCCTTTAGGACTTTCCCGCAACCCTGGCAGGGAACTGTAGCAGCCTAGATTGTTATATTTTTCGTAACATGACATCACATCTTGTTTCCCCGAAGGGTTGGATAGAAGTGTTCCTATAGAACACCCACATTTCGTCAGTTATGTTTAAGTCCCATCTCATAGGGGGCGAGCCTACTGCCATCAAACCGGACAACAAACCAGACTCCGGGGTGCTACCGAGAAATTCCATTATAGAAAAACCCAATAGCATTTTGCCCATCCTGGGAATCGTACCCAGGACCTCATGCTCAGCAGTTGCGCTTGCGACTTCTATTTTTCGTATTTTTACATTTAATTTTGCATTAATACTGCTGTTTCAAAATATCAGCTATTTTGTTAAAACATTCTTATTTGGAGCTCGTGGAGTACTACCTCAATAACTATTTTCTGCCACCGAGAAGCGTCGCTTTGTTACAGTAATTTAAAGGACTTTTGGTATCGATAAAATTAAAGGCATAAAGGACATTTGGATGCGGAAGGCGGAGGACAGGGTATTGTGTGGCGCAGCCTGGGAGAGGCTTCTGTTCAGCAGTGGACTGCGATCAAGCTCAACCAACCAACTTAGTCTGAGTTGGTTGATTGAGGACATTTCTGCCTTGTGACTCGAGTGACATATCGTGACGTTAACGCCTGTAATCCGTAGCGATGGTGTTGTGTTTTGTTAGTCGGGTGGCAATAAAGGCGATACCTGCGATGCCTCTTGTATTGAAAGATGTTCACACTCCAAAGACGACGACCACCAGAAGGGCCGCCAGTTTGTTTGCCAACATAGCAACAAAAAGAGTTTTGTTTTAAAATAGAAAGCAAAAAGAAGTATTTTCAAAATTCACAATACAGACTAAAGAAATGTACGTAGAAAGTATTGTTCAAACAAAATAAGTCTTATTTTTTGTACTTAATTACTTTGTTTTGAAGCCAAATGAATACAAAAGGCAACGGGTCGCCTGTGTAATTATAATTTAAAATAACAAAGAATAGAAAAAGAACATTATTAAGGACAGGCCGATATTAATAACCTACGACAGTTTTAGAATATTTTCCAGATGGTACTGTGGCGGTATCTACATCGCCACATGCGAATTACGCATCAAAGACCTGACGTCACATAAATCCTGCATCGCGCAATTAGAGTTTACCGTGCAGTGGACATATATACAAAAACCCAATATTAATCATTGGGCAGTTGCCCGCCAGACACAAAACACCCGTCTGGTCGGAGGATCCTCCCTTTCCTATGGGGGATGAGTGAACTTTACACCCTGTTCCTCATACCCCTAAATTGGTGACCCCGAATATGAACGTCAACGCAGCCTTCGTGCAACTACTCCAGCGTGACGTCATCATCATCACTCCCGCAGGCGTTCAGTGAGGCGAGTCACACAGCCAAGCCAACACCCGAGGCGTCTACGGGTATCCTGACCACCAGCATGCAGCGAACGCGCATTCCTGGTCATCACCCTCAGCCTCATCACCCCGACCCACTGGGGAATCACCTCAATCACCTCAATCACCACAATCGCTGCAAACAGTTCCGACCCACCGCGAACAATGCGGCACCTGGTTCCGACTCACTGGAACCACAAGTGGCACTGGCAAGCATCGCAAGATACAAGACTCAGCCCACTATCGACCTCCGGTCTCCGGAGAGGAGCGATGTGGCGGTATCTACATCGCCACATGCGAACTACGCATCAAAGACCTGACGTCACACAAAAATCCTGACGTCACATAAGTCCTGTATCGCGCAATTAGAGTTTACCGTGCAGTGGACATACATATATACAAAAACCCAATATCAATCAATCAATCAATATCATTTATTTGCATGAAATATGGTGCTTACAGATCTCATAATACAATACATAGTACTTCATATTCCGCCTACTAAATTCAGCATGCAAATTTAGGTTGTGCCATAATTTTAATTAATTAAATAATAAATTGCAATCATTTAAATATGTCACAATGGGAAAATGTCATGAAATGAAAATACAAATGTCAAACTATGAATATTACACATGCCAAACTATGAAAAATTACAAATGTCACACTATGAAAAGTACGAAAAATTACAAATGTCAAACAATAAAAATACTAATGTTAAAACTATAAAAATTACAATGTTCAAGATAAGCTTAGAGGAATGGCAAAGTTAATTTAATTACATTATTCATGTCTGTAATAAATAATTCTTTGTATTAAAATTCATAAATTCATTAATAGAATAGAAACAGTTTTCAATAAGCCATGTTCGGAGTCTTCTTTGAAATCGATTCAATGGCAGTTCTCTAATTATCTTAGGTATCTTATTATATATCTTCACTGCCATTCGACTGGCGTTTTTATGGCAAAAAGCTGTTCTACACCTAGGCATAGCCAATCTGGTTGGATCCCTTGAGTGTTTACCTATTTTATATATGTTTACACTATCGGCTTTACTAAATAGGTTAGGGTGTTTTTTTACAAACACGCCCATTTCCAAAATGTATAAGCATGCCAGTGATAATAATTTATGCTCTTTTTATATGGGTCTGCATGATTCCAATGGACCTGCACCAAACACAGCTCGTAACCACTTTTTTTGAACAATGAAAGCCCTATGACTGTCTGTAGAATTGCCCCATAATAATATGCCGTATCTAAGCACAGATGAGACGTAACCGTGGTAAGCGAGTAGACCGGCTTTTACTCCAACAGTTTTTCTTAGGTTTCTTAGTGCAAATGCAAAGCTATTTAGCCTGTTGCATATGTTATCTATATGTTTTTTCCAATTGCAATTCTTATCAATTGCTATGCCTAAGAATTTTGTATCGTTAACTTCATCAATGTCATTATCACGTCCAATAATTTTCATTGTTTTACTTGTCATCTTGTAATTACAGAAATTAATATATTTTGTTTTGGAAATATTTACACATAAATTATTTTGTTCGAACCAATCTAGTATGCTTTCTATGGCAGTATTTATTTTGTCCTCATGCTGTTCATTATTATTTTCGTTACTTATTACTAATGAGATGTCATCTGCAAATAACACGCATTTATCCTGTGTTACTTTAGGCAAATCGTTCACATACAGAAGAAAGAGCAATGGCCCCACAATGCTACCTTGAGGCACGCCATATGTATTTGTCCTAATCTAATCATTGGGCAGTTGCCCGCCAGACACAACGTCCGTCTGGTCGGAGGATCCTCCCTTTTCTATGGGGGATGAGTGAACTTTACACCCTGTTCCTCATACCCCTAAAGTACCAAAGTACCTACACGTTTCAGGACGAGAATTTATTTTTTAAAACAATTCACGATAACCTACAAATCCCACGCTTCGTAGGCAGATTGGTAAGATTGGATTCATTACTTATCATCCTAGTTATTTCAGTCGAAAGACGTCCACTGTAGGACAAAAGCCTCATGTAATGCCGCGCCTTGACAGTGCCGTCGGCGTCCGGCGGTTGATTTAATTAGGTGCGTCACACTATATACCTACCTTTAGCA
This sequence comes from Lithophane semibrunnea, assembly GCA_947363905.1. Classification (NCBI taxonomy): domain Eukaryota; kingdom Metazoa; phylum Arthropoda; class Insecta; order Lepidoptera; family Noctuidae; genus Lithophane; species Lithophane semibrunnea. The sequence continues at coordinate 7,484,089 of OX376209.1, forward strand.
GTAAGACAATCTTTCTGACTAGCAAATCTTTTCATAGCGGTCTCTACTAAGATAAGCAAGTACAGAAAAATCGCTGTTCTTTTGTTTTTCCCGTATACACCGTTATTGAAAAAGCGTGCAGGCTTATCTAAACGAGCAACCGGGATGAAACACACGAATTCAGCTCAAAGCTTTAAGCTTTTTTAGGCTAACTGCGTTTTTGTAAAGCGATCCATGAAACTAGGTCGAAAGTAAAAGCCTGTCAGTCACATTTCAGATACCTTGTCTTTTTTCGTTGAGTTGTTTGAAAGGCAGGATCAAGTTACTCTGACGTAATGTTTGTAGGTAAATACAATTTTGGAGGTAACGTCAAAATTGATGATTTGCCTGGGGCCGTACCAAAATAATTTGTAGGGCGAAAAACACCTTGAAACTTCGCATGCTACTGCATTGTTTGATAAATAAGGACCTGCTATAATGGCTGATTTACACATTGCATTAGATATGTAGCAGCCCGGAATCTGGATTTGTGCCCGATTGATTGCAATAATTATGCTCGCCCCCTATTACCTATATGGGACGTAAACATAACTGGTGAGATGTGGGTGTACTATTTATAGGCATATCTCTGACTAGCCCTTCGGGGATTATAATGTGTGATGTTATGTTAGTCACTTAAGTTACGAATTTAGTTCAAGTAGAAAATTATGTGTCCAAATGTCAGTCCAAAAGTGTCAGTTTTTCATTGTGAAGCGCTACGTATTGAATGCAAATGTAAATCAGGGGCGAATTTAACTCCATTTTTATACCGAGTATAAGTCTTATCCTACGAATAAATTTCGGACTATGATAAAATCAGCCCTAATGAGTGTTAGTCGTGTAAGGGCTGATTTCATCAAAGTCAGATATCTTTTATCCGTGGAATAAAATTGTCGTCTGACAGTTTTTGTATGGAAAAACTGTCAAAAATTCAAAATTTATTCGCAGGATAAGACTTATACTAGGTATAAAAGTTTGGTGAAATTCGCCCTAAGGAATCCAATCTACTAGTTAACGTGTAACATGTATTTTAAAACGAAAACAATTTCTGAACACTAAAACCTAAATCCATAAGCTATAAACGTCATTTCGAACCATTACACATGAACCAATCAATACCAGGCTACACCTGTTACCTCTTTCACTAATAAGTTTTATGAAAAATGTTTCGTTTCATTGACTTGACGTAGACAAATCTTCGAGTCAAAGTTCATTATGGCAGTGGGAACCCTTGTACCATATTTTGGAGGTCATAATTTGATTTGTAGTGAATGATGTTTTGGTCGGATTCTAATGGATTATTTTCTGTTGTTGTGGTGGTATTTGTTACTGATGGTTTGTTTATAATTTCATGTGATTGAACTCTTTTGTTTTTATTTGACACGTGATGAATAGGATTCCTGCCGGGAGGAATTCCTATTCATCACGTGTCCGATATAAAACAAAAAACACATTTCATGTCGAAGACTGTCGAACCTAGCTGCTTCTGATTATCCAAACTTGGACATAGTCTGACGATTAAACGTGTAATCCTGTGAGCGTTTAGAACTAAGGAGATTTTAAAATAAATTCCGAGTTGCTCTTAATCATTATTCGTAAACAGGATAATCGGTCGAGGATTTTGTACAATTTTAAGTAGGTTATGTACCTTTCTACGCGAAAATTCTATTGGTTTGAAATATACCTACTGTTACTTATTGTATTTTTTTGTACGGTAGTTACCGTAAGTATTATATGAATTAAATTTAAAAAAAAAACCTTTTTTTTTTTTGGGTGGGATATCATCCAATGACTTCTCCCGCTCTGGGCGGAGCGGAAGGGCGTGTCAGACTTTTACTGACTAAAACCCACCCGTGTTCCTTCAGTTGCCTGTTGCCAAGGTCCCGGTATCCCTTTCGGACTAACCCGCAACCCTGGCAGGCATCGGTCCTAGCGGACCCCGCCAATTGTGCTGACATCTCTTTGAGGCGCGCGTGGAACACGACGCGCCATCGACCCGGGCCTGGTCCTAATCGGACGGTGAGCTACCCATTGCTCGCCGTCCGCAAGCCCGCACCTATGTGGCCGGGAATCCGCCTGGGATTCCCGACGCCCAGGGCGTCTCCAACGGTGACGGTTAGGGGCGTGAGGGCGCAATCTTTGCCTCTCCCTCACGCGTTCCGCCTCCTCCTTCGCGAGCATTACTGCTTCGCAGAAGGAGGTGACTGCTTCCCAAAAAAAACCCCTGACTGGGTGTTTCAAACTACCGCGGCTAACACAAAAGAGCTGATGACGGGTTCAAACGGTTGAACCGGTTTTGATAAAACAGTCTACGAACCATCGCTAGAAAACCTGCTTTCAATTTAAAAAAGCCCGTTTAAGAGCTACGGTGCCACAGACAGACATACACGCATAGCGGTCAAACTTATAACACTCCTCTTTTTGCGTCGGGGGTTAAAAATACTGTAAACGTGTAAACAATAGAAAAACAGACAAAAATAAGAGGAATATTTGCAAAGTACTTTTAAAGCAAGTGGTTCCGCGACCACCATGTAGGACACTTTACAAACTAAAATAAAATAACTCGCAACTAATTGTGTCATTTTCGTCTGATACCGCTAGTTTATACCGAAGCGCAGTTCTAAAGCGATTATATTGTTTGCCCGAAATCCCCCAAGCGCTTTACAAAGCGTGAAATACTACATTTTAGCGCTCTCTTGTACATTTCGAATGCGGTTGAAGCATTTTAGCGATCGTGTTCTGAGATACGATTTTAATTTGAGTTTGCAGTGGAACTTAATATGCGTTTATTCACACCGGTGCTAATGTAGATTTTGAATTTACGCTAGTTGGTATTCGCCTGTTTGCTTGTTTTTATTTTATTTTTTAGTTATAGACAAATTGAATTGAATTGGTTGATTCATCAGGTTAAGCTACGCTTGCCGGGGTTGGCATCCACGGACCAACCCCGGCAAGCGTAGCTATCTGTACATATCGAGACTCCTCCGTGCCTCGGAAAGCACGCTAAGCCGTAGATCCCGGCTGTCATTTGTGGATCTTTGACAGTCGTTACGGGTCGTCAGAAGCTCGAAACTCTGACAACCAGTCTTACCAAGGGGTATCGTATTACCCAGTTACTGGGTTGTGCCTCCACAACCCAGTAACTGGGTACATGTAGCGACCTCTCGCTCCATGTAAAATACTAGTATCCAGCTGCATCCGGTTAGATTGGAAGCCAACCCCAACATAGTTGGGAAAAGGCTAGGCAGATGATGAGTTATAGACAAATTGAAACTGTTGTTACATTTCTACAGGTCTTATCCTTCTTTTCGTGTGGTTAATAACTAACCTAGTGTCAAACTCTTAAAGTCGCCCATGGGCCTCTGACTTGGCTTCACATGCCGTTAAGAAATATTTCTCAGGTAGGCCGGTTTCCTCACGATGTTTTCTTTCACTGTTTTTGGAGAAAGTGATAATTATACAATACGCACATGAATCCGAAAAGTCAGAGGTGCGTACCTTGGCTTCGAACGCGAGACCTATGACTTGGCAGTCTGAAGGTCACACCACTAGGCTATCACTGCTTTTCTACAAGTTATTCTCATGGTAAAAATTTACATGCTAGAGCTTTATGCATGATAATAAAAACGTAGGTAGCTATCTATACATATTAAAGTCGCTTTTCGTGTTTGTCTGTATGTCCGCATTGTTTTTCTAAAATACGCAACAGATTTTGTTGAGGTTTTCACCATCGTTTAGAGAATTTATTCCGAAAGGTTTATGTGTATAATGCGTTAATATTAAAGTTACATACAGTATGTTAACTAACAAAGGGCGGTCCCCTTAACCTGCAATAGTATAGCGTCTATACATGCTAAATAAATATTACCATTAAAAAAAATATGTTTTTTTTTGTTTTTGTATAGTAAAATATTCACAAAAAATATTAAATTGTTACGGAAAATAAACTCTCTGTACACGCCCACTTGTCACACTTGTTTTTCTACGTTGAAATACAAGTGTGCGTGTACAGAGTGTTTCTTTTACGTTTAAATTTAATCGTTTTGTGAACATTTCACTACACAATTTTTTTTTTTTTTTTTTTGAGCTCTAATGTTTTTTTAGCATGTATACCCGCTATACTATTGCAGGTTAACGGGAACGCCCTTTGTTAGTTAACATACTGTATAACTTCTTAGTTATTAGAAGCAGGAGCGGGTCGCTACTTGATAATAATGTAGACACATTGTCACTACTTTCAGTTGCCAATAATTATAACAGACCAATATTTCAATTAATTAAATTATTATTATAATTTAAATGATAAAATGCACTGGCAGGAGTAGAATATTCACGGAAAAATATTTATATCTCGTGAATATTCCATTCCTTTTACAAACATGAGGTTATCAAAATGAAAATCCCAACCACATACAAATATGATTGTTATGTAACGAGAATTAAGGATTACATCCTACAATTTATTTGAGACCATTTTTCGTAAAGCAAAGAGAAATAAGACCAAGCACAGAGCACGGAAGCGCCGCGACGCGGACTGCAGTATTAATAAAAATCTTGGCGCCCCGAAAGGGCGATGAGCGTACTTGTGTCACCTAAAAAGGTTAAAAAAAAAAAAAAGAATCCCTCAGTTTCTACAGGGTGTTAGGGTGAACACCGTTATCCTAGCAACCTGTGGTTTGGTTTCATTTATAAAAGTAAAATCAATGGAAAATTACAACTATTTTTTTAAATTTTTTAGAATCTACATTTTACCACAAGAAACGCAAGTTCGTTGCCCTATGCGCTAGGGCAACGAACTTGCGTCTCAACACGGGCGGGGTGTGCGGGATGTGACCTGACCGGCCGCGAGTGCGACCCCTCCCTCAGTCAGTCAGCTGTTTCGCTAGCGAGCACGGTGTCGGATAGAAACTTTTTAAAATCTTTTAATGAAAATGACGTGTTTCTTTTGTTGTGTTCGGTCATTTATTTTTATATTTAAGTCAACTACCCATGGTTTGAATGACAAGAGTGTTTACCCTTACAGCCTGTATATGTCATTTTTCACATAGTGCGAACGGTGACATGCTTCGGCATGAGGCGTCTCCGTGGTCTGTGGGACCAAACTTTGAACTTCAAATCACGTAGAGGGACTTTATATTTATCCCGAGCGTTTATATAATTTAGTTATGAAAGTAAAATTGTTTAGTTTGCAGTCGTAATATTCTCAAAATGAAACTGCATATCTTTATAGAGAAATAATATTTGTGCGGTGGCGATGTTTGTGAATTAATTTACTCAGATTTTGTGGTGAATATTTATAAGGTAATGTTTTTGGTTGCTCACTATGAATTTAAACATGGTGAATAGCGATAAGTACAAATGCGATATCTATTGAATTGTTACTAAAAAGGTTCCAAAGTTCCAAAAGTTGTAGATACTGGAAAAGTGTTAACAAAATATTGTGACAACGTTCTACGAGTGATCCTATCTCCAGTCAGGTTTGGGACGCTAAAAAAAAAAAAACAATCAATCTGCCTAGCCTTTTTCTCAACTATGTTGGGGTCGGATTCCAGTCTACCCGGATGCAGCTGAATACCAGTATTTTACATGGAGCGACTGCCTATCTGACCTCCACAACCCAGTAACTGGGTAATACGATACCCCTTGGTAAGACTTTCGGTCTTCTGAAGATGTAACGACTGTCAAAGATCCTCGAATGACAGCCAGGACCAACGGCTTAACGAGACAACGGAGGAGTCAGAGGAGTCGATATGTAAAGATGGTCACCCATCCACGGACTAACCCCGGCAAGCGTAGCTTAACTTGATGGATCGACCCGTGCGGCTGTTATTACTTAGCCACGGGCTCTTCACGCTGAAAACAGTTGAATAAATATTCTAAATAGTAAAAAGTAAACTTCCACAACACAACTAATTATTTCAGAGCTTCCTCAAATTAAAACAGTATTCATTCCTAACGAAATGCAGCTGCATTTCCGACTCCTATTAATGTAATTGAAATTCTCATTCCTTTTAATTAAATAGTATTCCTCCAACATTTAATTTCTATAGAATTTAGGGAACAAATTATTCACTATGAATTTATTCAGGAACACACTCTACCAGTCGTTCAGTTTTGGAAACTAGAACTAGAAATCTTAAATACTATGACTACAGAACTTAGTTAAGTATATAAAGCGAATTTTCTTATCTAGGAGTGGGTTTTAATTCAACGGTTCAAGTTAGGGGGAGTCGATTCGATCGCAAAGAGCTAAGTTTGCGAGATAACACTTAGAAGTGAACGATTGTTTGTAAGTTAGGGCAAGTGAACGGGTATTTTGGTTGATTAGATAATTATTTAGTTAGTTTTATTAGTAAAGGAATTGAAAATGAGTTTATTATTAACACACTGCAAATAATTTGTGATCCAGAATATTTTATAATACTGTTTCTTAGTTTTACTGCATGCAGGCAATGTAACACTATTAGGTAACGTATACTAGGATTAAGTTCTGTCTTATCATAATGTCATGATAAAAAATACTCAAAAATATAGCATGTTAATGGTAGAATAGCTTTACTGATACACAATATTTTGAGTTAATTTTGACAATAATTATTCTTTTTCACGCAAACACAAATGTATGGAAAAACAGCATTTTTTTTTTTTTTTCAAACTCAAACTCAAACTCAAAGCATTTATTTCAATTAAACCATTTACAGGCACTTTTGAATTGTCAAAGAATCGGTCAGTTAGTCAAAAAGTTGAAGCTAGATGCCCATTCCAAATCGTAGATCTCTATGGAGAACAACGGGCAAGAAACTCCAAGGACACTCTTTTAAAATTGGATATAGATATTACAAAATCCTGGGTACAGTATTCTTGGTGCTTCTATATGTGAGAACAATGTCAAATGAAAAATAATCAAAAACAATTCAAGATATAAGATTAAAAATAAGCCCTGGCAGATGAGAGATGACCAGTCTCAACTGACAGCGCCCGTTCACGAACATGACACGTGGATCAGCACCATCCAGCTCAACCATTTTGTAGGGAACCGAGTTTTAAATACTTGACCCTTATTTGAATCACATGCATATTCCCTATTATTGTGCTCACTAGAAAAGTACCTTTAATAAAAAGACCCCACGACAATTTCTTATATTATTGCTCCATATTTTCACAAGACAAAAGTGATAGGCAATAAATTGCCTAACAGCCTCAAGTTTGCGAGCTATGCATCGCAGCAGTGAATCATACTGGCTTACAGTTCCCGGTCGAGATGGCGCGCGGTATTTTTTAGTGCGCTCGCTATGACAAATATAAATAATGCATGTTTGAGAATGTTTTACTAGATTAGTTATCCAACCTCTAATTTATAAGGCTAGGCTACACTAGGCAAGCAATTAATAATTGTGCACACTAGAAACTTACCTACTATAATTATTATTATACATATATTTCTCATATTATTCCCTGACTCCATATTTCACAAGAAAAAGGTGGTAGGCAATTAATTGTCTAACATCTTGAAGTCGGGAGCATGTTAAGCCATTGGTCCCGGCCAGTCATTTGTAGCCCTTGACAGACGTTACGGGTCGTCAGAAGCCCGAAAGTCTGACAACCAATCTTACCAATGGGTATCGTATTACCCAGTTACTGGGTTTCTTTCTTTCTTTTATTGGCATGAATTTTTTTGGCATATTGCTTGGACTGTTATCACTGCTGCGATGCATATCTCCCGACTTGAAGATCATCATCTGCGTAGCCTTTTCCCAACTATGTTGGGGTCGGCTTCCAGTCTAACCGGATGCAGCAGAATACCAGTATTTTACATGGAGCGACTGCCTATCTGACCTCCACAACCCAGCATCTGGGTAATACGATACCCCTTGGTTAGACTGGTTGTCAGACTTTCGTGCTTCTGACGACTCGTAACGACTGTCAAAGATCCACAAATGACAGCCGGGACCAACGGCTTAACGTGTTTTCCGAGCCACGGAGGAGTCTCGATATGTGAAAATGGTCACCCATCCACGGACCAACCCCGGCAAGCGTAGCTTAACCTGATGGATCGACACGAGCGGCTGTTATAACTTAGCCACCAGCTCCTCGAATAGAATATATATAATACTATACATAAAAAAGATAAAAATAAAACACGTTATATGCTTTTGTGGAAAACTTCTCTGACAGTCGGAGGGAAAAAAGTGACTCATAAAGGCATCCATTTTAAATTCTAAGGTAACCGAAAAACTTATATTATTTACCGTCTTCACATAGCTCGCAGCCCTAAACACAATACAAAGGTGGTAAAGCAATAAATTGTCTAACAGCCTCAAGTTTGGGAGCTATGCATCGTAGCAGTGATTCACACTGGCTTACAGTTCCCGGTCGAGATGGCGCGCGGTATTGTGTAGTGGGCTCGCTATGACAAATGGTTGCTGCAGTTGCTGAGCTTAGACCTGATAGTTTATAGGCTGATTTTGAGGAATATTGTCTTCAGTTTAAGAGGCCTTTTGGTTATGTTTAATAGGCATTTTGTGACTGGAAGTGTTTGTTAGACAACAATAAAATTGTTATTTGTATGCGTATGTATTTCAATTTGAAAAACGCGTGTTTAAATGGATTTTAATATTGTAATTATTATTTTCTATTCTATTTTATTACACTTAATATCTAATAAACTTACGTTATGTTTTTTTTGTTCAAAACTATACAACCTTATTTTTTGTTTATGCTAAACCCGAAAAGGGGTCATTGTATTCATCATTTTGAACAACTTTTTCTATGGGACCAACCTTGATATCGCGAAAAAAAAATCAGCTGTTCCCTACATTTGTGTTCACTTAAATCGACAAAATTTATGGAACAGCTGATTTTTTTTGTAGATGGAACAGCTGATTTTGATGTAATAAGCAGGTGGCTCCTACTGGGGGCCTAAAACGGTCACATTAGCAATCCGTCTAAAAGCAGTTCATTTCCTGAATTCCGAGCTGTCATTAGCAATTCCTATACACGAAAGTAATTCATAATTAGTGGACCATTTTACGAATCTTCATAGAAAACTGTCAAACAGATTTTAACATTATTTCGTAATATGAATTGCACGCAGATCATATTATGAATTGTCAGTTTGTGGCATTTTACGATGATTCATAATATTTTCCTATTAAGTGGCCGTTTTAAGCCCCCAGCATATCGTATTAACAATATACAAGACCGTATTTTTTTACTTATCCTAACCTGACCTAAACACATTTTCGCAGGCCAAATCTATCCCGAAAACTATCCAACCGATTTATTTAAATTGTTACAACACTTTGAACTTCTATTCAACAAAACACAATACCGCATCCATTGTGTGGCCTGTCATAATCCCGCCGGCTTCGTTAATAAGTAATTCGTGGACAGTGTTCGAATTTAGACCGACAGTTGGGCGTAAGGACCAAGTGCCAACCGTCCCGTCCCGGACCCGTCGTTCGACCCGTGTTTACTTGGGACAGAAATGTAGGAATTAGGACCAGACAGTGCCAATTAGTGCTATTGTTTTGTCTGGCAAGTCTTATTAGTAGAAAATGGCACGTTTTTTCTGTAACCCTACGAGGCTGTCTGGAGGAGATTGCCTAAACCAATAAGACCGCAACGTGTTTTTTTTTTTTTTGTTATCACGGCCTTCTGTGTTTTTATAAAGTGAATCTGCTTTTGTTTTGTGCGTAAGTTATGATAGTTATTATGGTTGATTCATATCTAGTTCCTGTTGTAGAGCTCATAACAAGAACTTTAATTAAAATTAAATTATAACACATGTAGGTACCGGTTCTACATGTAACCAAAAAACCCAAAAGTCATAAATCTCGTTCAGAATATACACTGTTACGTCAACCTCCCAAGGAGGAGGTTCTTGGAATGTTGACGCATTTCATTTAATGCAAAAGTCACTGCAAAAATTCTCGACAGCCAGGAATATTTTATGCAAACTTTTAATACTAATCACATCGCACAGACGAGATACGACCGGTAAGGCCTTAAGGCAACCGCATGCAGCAAAATAAACCCGTGTTCCTTTTTCAAATATTTGTCCAATTTACATTCCATTAGGCGAGACGCGGATGTTAGGACCAAATAATTTCATTCATTCCAATTTCACTCGCATCAAACCAGACGTAAAAGTTGACGTATTTTTTAAATGTTCTTATTTACTATATTGGCTCATTACCTGGGAACCGTGGGAGTGGAATGACATGTTTAATGCTTTCAGTAAGTATTAAATTAAAATAGTTATTACTCTAAGAAAATATTAAGGTAAAATAAAACAATGCTTCTTTCAAAGGTAATGTTGATACACGCCACGCAACGCGAGCGTCAACTAGACTTGCAATGATAATAACAATGTCAGCCATCTCAATAAATTAATTTCGTGTACCGTTTACTTTTAACAAACAGTTATTTACAGTCTAACCACTTATTTTTACAGACAATTTAAATGAAATGAAAATTTTCATGTGTCAACAAATTCGATTACTTAAAAGAAGAAGCACAGTACTGCAATTCAGCTATAGTTGCCGGCTCGAAAAGCTCAAAATATAGTGCTCATCCTTCTATAAATAGTTTACTTCTATTCCGCAAATCAAATACTAAAAGATGGAAAAAGAGTACAAAATAATCTGTGGGAGCAAAACTAATCCATTATCCAGTTGACAGTCTTTTGTTATTTTGGGAATATTCATAATGTTAACCGCATCACTAGTAACAGATGAGCTGCCTCTGAAAACACGTGTTGCCTATCCATCTCGAACGCCGCGTACAGAGCACGGAGACGTCTCGACCGCCGCTGCTAGAGACGGTATTTATTCAACACTTACCATACCATACATACAAACCAAGCGTGGGTTGTAGAGGTCAGATAGGCAGTCGCTCCATGTAAAATACTGAGAATCAGTTGCATCCGGTTAGACTGGAAGCCCTACCTATTTGGGAAAAGCCTGGGCAGATGGATGACTGCCACAATGATCTTTTGGCGCTAGAGAACAGAGAGTTTAAAAACTAAGATAACGTTTGCCACTTAGATTAAGCGACAAAAACAAGATTTGGGTAAGTTAAAAAAAAAAATAGTGGTAATTTTTGCTAACAAAACGAGGAGTCATTTTTAAGGTAATTTTTATGTTTAGAAAACTTTTACTATTGGTAGTGTCTATGATGGTCATTATTCGATTAAAATACCAAGCAATTGATGAATATTTTAAATCATAGAAGTGACGAGGTTCTACATAATATATTTGTGAGAAAAAACGCCAATTTCATAGGTGGGGACCCAATATAATTATGTATAATTCTTTTATAATAAATATAAACATACAACTGAAACTTGACGATTTGTAAACTTGTAAAAAAGCATTTTCATTATGCCTTTATTTCTCTTTTGAAGAAAAAAATATTGATAGCAAGACATCTTCCGGTTTCTAACCTAGCATTTTTGTTTGGAATCGTACCTTTAATGACGTCTCTGATCGCTGTCGGCGCGGAGATTCCGAGCTCTGTGATCGCGCGTGTGTACTATTTGTCTTACTGACACTTATGTCACGGTGGAGAATTTTGTGTTGACATGTGTCAGCCATTGCTAGTCATGGCAGCTTTATTTCATAGGAGATTAGAGTGGGTCACAGTGTTAGGGTTCAGTCTTGAACTTTTTCACGGGTGAGCTTATAAGTGAGTTTAGCTTGTGAAATTAAAGCTTTTTTGAAATACAGTGAGTTAATTAAGTACGTAGCTGCCGATGTATGGCCTGAAAATAAATGTATTTTCTTTCTAATATGGCTTGGAGTTCTGCAATAAGTACTAAAACAACAACTTTTTTAATAGAAAGATGTGGAAAAAGTTACGTAGGTTACACTTCTCCGTATGTACTAGTACACTAAGACACCATTAGCTGTACACTTGAGGTGTAATTGGGTTGATATTCGGACCATGTCACAAAATGAGCCGGTAATAAAGACCAGAGCATTACATTAAACTTCTGGATTTAATATTGAGTCATTCCTAACATCTTTTTACTTAATAAAGAAGTTAATTTCGAACGTCAGTAAACACTTCTACGTAGTCGAAGAACTCATAAACATCGTCTTGGAGCTCTTATTCAAACATCTTCTCAAATTCAATGCTACCAGTAAAACTTTTCCAGTAATACATAAGTAGCTCAAAAGGATCTAAAACATTCTTCAAAATATATTACTCGTCTAAATGTTCCTCATCTATAAGTTTAACCTATCTTTTCAAGCCCTTGTACAGTCAACAGCAAAAGTACACACTCGGTTTTGACAAGGATTTTTAAAACAGGTAGGTTTTTACTACAATGATGAAATGTTGTTGACATAGCTCCAAACATTTTTAACACTTGTTTGAGGATCTTGCAAGGCGATGGTTAAATGCAAAATAATGGTTGTGTTCAAATTTTAAACACATGCTCAAAATCCCGTGCCACAAATGACGATTTTGTGGGTAATTGCGCATTTGATGCATACAAATATGTCTGCGGTTGTAGTTTCATCAATGACGCACTTTTATGAATTACATTGTATTACAATTGATACTCTTCGGGATTTTTTTTCTCTGTCTGTGTTTCCCGATATCTATTACGCGGGTATCTGCAAGTCGAGAATAAATAGCTTATCGTCAAGTCTATACAACTGTCAACAGCTAACAATAAGGGACCAAACGTGAGCCTATCAGTAAAAAAAACTCTTGGCTGTGCTGTTGACCACTGAGGAGAACTCTGGTATGAAGCAAATCCTGGATGCAGGGGCATCATAAAAAAACAAAAACATACAGACGAATTGAGAACCTCCTCCTTTTTGAAGAAGTCGGTTAAAAATGTAAAAACATGTACAACTCCGTAGGATAAAAGGAAGTGGTTTTAATTCAGCTTGCAAGATTTGACCAATACATATATCAACTAACAAGGCAAGTTAAATAAAAGCTTATAATAAAAGTATAGCGCTTGAATTTTGCTAAGTGCATACATATTTTTGCAGGTTACTGTACATATCCCACTAACCGACTCATGCTGGTGCATCCCTCAATTTTCTACTGAAAAATGTAAGAGCGCGGAATGGAGAGGAATTTGTAGATTAAACTTTCAAGTTTGGTTACATAGCTAAGAATATGAAAACGTTTTGTGGGGGTTATGAGATCCACTTTGAAAATAAAATTCTCGTCTTTAGGAGTTCATAAACTACTGAACCGATTGTGACGAAACTTGTTATGTAGGTAGAGAACATTTTTTTTTTTTGTATAAGGCAACTGTAGGGCGTCGATTGGGCACGCCACCATTGCGGCGATCAGTCCCCTCTTTGAGGAGTAGCTAGAGGCGCCACGGCGTCCTCACCTTCGACCTGACGCAGGTCCTCACCGGACACGGCAGTTTCGGGACGTTTCTGTGTAGGATTAGGCGGGAGGAAATGCCCGGGTGTCACCACTATGTGGATCGCCCGGAGGACACGGTGGAGCATTCGGTGGAGGTCTGCCCTGCTTGGGCGGAGCCCCGCCGTGTCCTCTTGGAGGCGATTGGCGGCGGTGACCTCTCGCGTCCGGCTCTGGTCCAGGCCATGGTACGGAGCGAGAGGGCATGGGAAGCAGTCACCCCCTTCTGCGAAGCAGTAATGCTCGCAAAGGAGGAGGCGGAACGCGTGAGGGAGAAACAAAGTTTGCGCCCTCACGCCCCTAACCACCGCCGTTGGAGACGCCCTGGGCGTCGGGAATCCCAGGCGCCTCAAAGAGATGTCAGCACACGCATCTATTGGCGGGATCCGCTAGGACCGATGCCTGCCAGGGTTGCGGGTTAATCCGAAAGGGATACTGGACCTTGGCAACAGGCAACTGAAGGAACACGGGTGGGTTTTAGTCAGTAAAAGTCTGACACGCCCTTCCGCTCCGCCCAGAGCGGGAGAAGTCATTGGATGAAGTCCCACCCTCAAAAAAAAAAAAAGGAGTTCATTTTAGAATAGAATATTTTTATTTGTTTTAAAACATGGTACAATAATGGTATTCATAATTGGATCATGATCTAAATGTCTCGGCGTGGACTGGCATACAAATATGAATGTTACAGAAAACAAGTTTAAGATAGTTATAATTATGATGCAGGCGTGATTTTGCGAAAATCCATTATAAAATACAACGTACATAGATATATTTAGTAACCTATTCCGCTTAACTAAGCGTCCCGCGGTCGGCGTGGCCACACATCGTGTTCGGGTTCGCGACTGGTCAATCGTCATCCTGAAGATGTCTCGTTGAGAGGTGAGGATCTCTATTATTTATTATTTACATTAATGACATGCCCAGAGAAACACATCATCCTATGGTTTTGTTCGCTGATGATAGCGCGGTCGTTTTCAGTGGTAAGGATGATGCGACGACACTTGAGGGAGAGATAAACCACTGTCTCAAAGTATTAGTAGAATGGATAGGCGCGAATAATTTAAAAATTAATGTTGACAAATCTAAAATAATGACTTTTGAGCAAAGGACAAATCATAAAAAAACCTGTCATAAAATACGGAGACAAGGCAATTTCTGAAACAACAACGACAACATTTTTAGGGCTTGATCTGGATAGAGACATGTCATGGAAAACGCATACTGACAGTGTTTGTAAGCGCCTGAGTCAACACTCATATGCTTTACGTAATCTCGTAAAGGAGGTAAATCAAAAAGTTTTGGTTACGGCGTATCATGCTTATGTTACGTCTGCATTACGATACGGGATAATATATTGGGGTAACTCCACCAACATGGAGACGGTATTTAGAGCGCAAAAGAGATGTGTTAGGGCCATATGCGGTATTCAGAGCACGGAAACCTGCAAACCGTTATTTTTTTAATTTCCGTATTTTAACAGTACCCTGCCTATACATATATGAGGTAGCCGTATTTGTCAAAACAAACCTCCACCTATTTGAAAAACTGCACAGTTTGCGATATAGAAATAAAATAAGCACTAGGCAACACAAAAAAGCAGTATTTCGTAAAAACTTCCTAGGAATGGCACCACATATTTATAATAAATTACCTAATGCTTTGTTAAGTATTCAAGATATTAATGTATTTAAGAAACAACTCAATAACCTACTGATAAGTAAGACATACTACACGATTAATGAATACCTGTCAGATAGGAATTTATGTGTATAATAGTAATTATGATGAATACTCGAGTCCGATTTATGTTATGAAAATTATTTTAATTTTTGTTAATTAGGTGTTGACTGTTTTTAGACATGTATTAGATTTAATGTCATATGGTAATAATGATTTTGGGACATTGTAGCGTACTAATTGTAATTTATGACTTTTTATAAAATATTAATTGAAATTGAAATTATTGACATTGTATGATATTAATTGGAATTTATAAAATTGTTTAAGGTTAATTGGGAATTATGAAATAGATTTTTAATGATAATTTTGCATGCCTGAATTGGTGCAACACAGTGGACGCCGCATTCACTTGACATCCAGAAATGTATGATTATGTACTGTGTTGAGCAATAAACGTTTTTGAATTTGAATTTGAAACACGTGTCAATTCTTACTGGGTTTTTTATGACTCTTGAGGAATAGTTAAGCGGATTTTTTAGAAAACAAGTTATAATTACTTATGTGGAAAGAATTTTAACAATTTAGTCAAACAGTTACCGCTCAAATGTCGATTTGCTTTCAAGTCGATAAAAATAAAAATTCTATTGTATCTCATCGTTAGTGACAGTTAAGCTCATATTTCAATTTTTTACAACACTATAGCAAAATTGAAACTCCAGCATTTTTACTACGTCTGCTTATATCCAATTTTCATGGTTTTGAGTTTATAGTGACCGAAGATAATATAGATATAAATGAACTGTCTGAAAGACGATAATGTAGATTAGTGAAAGTTAACAAAGAAAGTTTAAGAAGAAAACACGCAGGTAGGTTACTGCGCTGTCCTGAAAATAATTATTAAGTATAAAGAATTCCAAAAAGAGATTCGTTTATAAATTCGACCTTATAAACCACATCAACTGCCAACAAAACTTTAAATACCTAGATATTATGTATATTCTCCATATAGGTATGTAGGTACATTTCTGGAATTTCAATAGTTTATATGCAGCCACTATATTTCATATTCTACGTTACATTTTGCCATTTCAAACATTCAAATTAGCTCTAAATATATTAGACAGCGTTGCCTACATTAAATACCAGAGCTAAAGCGTAGTATTTTGAAAGGTTAATCAATAATTATGGGAATGACGTCACGAGTCGCGGCCCGTGTAAGCAATAATAGCGGTCGGGTGAGCATTCATTGATTTTAAAGATATATTAATTACGTCCGGTCCCTTGAAAGGTAAACAAGGGAATAAAGCGACGATAGACACTGTTTTAAACCGATTTGTTGTTGTTTACATTTGCGTAAAACGTTTTTAGATAGAGAAACAGGCGCGACATCGCGCGCGCGACGAGGATCGCGCTCACGATATCGCGCCAGTTTGCACGAGGCTTTAATTGAAGATCAATCAATCTGCCTAGCCTTTTGCCAACTATGTTGGGGTCGGCTTCCAGTCTAACCAGATGCAGCTGAATACCAGTATTTTACATGTAGCGACTGCCTTTCTGATCTCCACAATGCAGTGTCTGGGCAACATGATACCCCTTGTTAGGACTGGCGTTAATTGAAGATCCATAGCATGACTTTAAGTAAATGTTCAAAAACCTTACAAGGAATGTGTAACCATGTAGTTTCGTACCTATCTATTCCTCTCCTTGAGAATCTACGCTTAGTACGTGATTATGACTTCGGATTTTTGTGAAAAGTTATGAGGGAACACACAAGCATACATACATACCGGTCAAAATCATAACCCTCCTTTTTGCTTCACCGTAGTCGGGCAAAAAGTATATTGAGCTTGGATTTATAAAATAATTATCTAAGGAATACCTACCTACTTTAGAGAATTCTACTACTGTGAGGATGGATGGATGGATGGATGGATATTTGTTACTCTTTCACGCAAAAACTACTGAATGGATTTGGGTGGAATTTGGCAAATAGATATTTTATAGCCTGGATTAACACATAGGATACTTTTTATCCTGATATTCCCACGGGATCGAGACTTACGCGGGTGAAACCGCGGGGCGCAGCTAGTATTTCATAATATTCAGATGCTAACAACGTATTGCGATCACTGATCCCTTTGAAAAGCGAGTATAATAACTCGTCTTACAACTGCAAATAAGTTTTTCAAAGAGAAAGCCTACGCAAAGCCTGGACGTGTTATAAGTCTTGTAGTAAGCTTCAAAATAAACTTATTATTTTGGGATTAGAGAAGAAATTATGCCAAAAGAAATGTTACATACAATGTCTAAAATATTAAAAATTCTAATTTTAAGTTTGATGACAATGTAGGTCTAAACTTTAAGGGTGGTACACATTTATTCAGGCTGGCATGATTCGGCACAGTCAGGCGGAAAAATGGAATACATGAGATATATAATTATGTATGATCGGGGAAAAGCCGGTCGGCTTAGCTCGAATCGTGCCGAGCTAACCCAAACATGATTCAGCGAGACTAGACGCCGAATGGAGTTTGCCGATCAACACGAGCTGAACAGGACAAGTGTAGTAATTGGTTCGGTTCGGCTTTTTTGTTCTACTGGCGAATCGAATAATTGTGTAGCATCCCTTAAATATTCAAATTCCAGTTTTCAGTTAGACCCTTCTCAATTTTTGACACTAAAACCCGGTCGCAGGTGGGTAACAGCGACTATTAGCGATGTCAAAACAAGATCTAGGCTCTAGATTACTTAGGTACTTATGTTTTGATAAATTAAGACAGATCCCCATAAAAAAACTAAAAGTTTTAAGTACTTAATCATTTCATTATATTTATTTAAACATTTAGAATTAAGTATTGTGTATTTATTTTGTTTTTTATTTCCTAGTTTTAGCTCATTGTATGCTGCACCGGTTGACGCCATCACACCAACGCCGGCTGTCTTTGAAAATCAGCGCTGGAGCTCTGTCTCGCATAGGGTTGCAGTATGCGCGGTAAACTTTGCTTGCGCGATGCAGGATTTTGATTGACGTTAGTGTGGTGCGTAGTGGCGCCAACGCCACATAGTTCGTATGTGGCGTTGGCCACACACCCAATGATGCAAAAATGTTGTTTGTTTGTTTTTGCTTTTCTCTTCAGCTAAGCTTAATATTACCAGTTATGGACCATAACCAGCGGAACTGTATTATGGCGCCTCTAGCAGCTTACAAATTATAAAAACACGGTTTATCCATCCGATAAATAATAGTTCCAGCGGTATGCTATTTTTATGGCCCTTATAATGTAGTATAGTATCTGTTTCCTCACATTTAGCAGTCAATAAAATTGATAAAAACCGCCATTGTGGAGTGTCCCAGTCCACGGTAGAATATAATAGACTTTGGATTTTAGTCGTAGGAGATTAATCTAGGATTTCAAAAGACTGCAATGAAGCCTTAGTTAGAAGGATCTCGTTACATCGCATACGGAGTAAATGGCTCTCAGGACGCTTTATTTGAAATTAGTTTCTCTTGGACGAGGCTTATGCGTCTCAGAGCAATTACTATCAAGGAAAACGTATCTAAAGTACAAAAGCAACGCATCCGTTTATGATCTAACACTACCCTACTATTTAAGTGCCGGAACACGTAGGTATTCCGCCAGATATTTGGCCACATAATTTCATACAAAAAAATACAAGTGATAAATAAATTGACCAGTGATATTTTATGTATGTTAACAAGGCTTTATTCTTCATTAAAATTACGTTTAATAAAATTGTATTTAATTTAAAACATTAATTTCATCACGTGCCTAGACTTTTCTCAATTAGGTTGGGTTCGGCTTCCAGTCCAACCGAATGCATTTAAATACCAGAGCACCTGCATATCTGACCTCCTCAACCCAGTTTTGCAATGTAAAATAAATACTTTAATACAAAAATAAACGACCCGAACGGCACAAAACACCCTTCTTACATTGCACCGAGCACTCTTCCGCGAGCACTTTAATAAATATCCCAACTTCACTTACCTTGCCGTAATATTCCTTTAGAAATAACAAGTTAAGTTCTTGCAATAGTAAACAGGACGTAATAAAAGCGATTAGGTTTGCCTAGACCAGCGCAATGGAATAACTTACGAGCCAAAGTGGTGGAAAATGGTTATGCAAAGGCATTATGTGTGGAATGTACTACGATACGGGCACTTAGTGTAAGGCGGTGGCTGAATGGTCAGACTTTTTGGGACAATATTTTATTTTTAGTGGCTTTGGATTAAGATTACGACTAAGATTTCGATATTTTTAAATTCCTTTTTTAAAATGAATTTGACAATTTTTTTTTTCTTCTTTGACCTGTCTCGCAACCCTGGGTATCCGGACCTTTCGAAGATGTACTTAGGGGCTGAAGTCGACTCAAAAAGGCCCGTAATTTTTAAAGAAATTATATTATTTTATTTATTCTTATGTAGGTACGGACATCCAATGTGGTGCATTTTGATTCAATCATTAAAAATTAAAATAAATAATCATGATTTTTTTATCAAAATATCTGCATTAAAACTGCATGATGTGTGTGTAATTTTTTTTTTCAGAATAATTTATGTACACCATAGTAAATTCATAAAGACCACAAAAATAAAAATCGGCGCTTTACTAATACAATAACAACAGTTCCATATTTAGGTGCTTCGGTCCGAAGTCGTTAGAAACATAACATTTACGTACGTTTACAGCCTAAACTACAATATAATGTATACCAAGTAAGTAGCTAAAGTTCAAACTTTCTGTTCGGCGAACGGTGTATGTATGAGCGGTAATATGTTGAAACGCTTAGAAGGAAAACGCTTGCTACCATTTTTGCCTTATTCCATACTAAGCTAGATTTTTTTAAATATGGAATGGGTTAATTACATAGTAGGGGGAACTTTTACGAGCTTAGTTCTTTTTTTTAAATAATGGATTCTGTTTTTCAATACTCAGAATTAAAACATGATTGCTTGATTGAGGCGAGGAGTCTCTTGTGTGGAAATGTCAGGGGATCTCCCATTGAAAGAGATACATACCTAATTATGACCTTATTGGTTATGTTCTTAAGAAAATTTATGTTTCTATAGAAAAAAAACACGATTGCTTGATTGATTGCCGTTTAAACTGATTACCGAAAATTCGATTTGAAACAATCGACTCAAACCTGTAACAAAAAATGCAGGTATCTAATCAGTTCGCATGACTGGCTTACTGACATGACTTATTGCTTATTTGGATTTTGAGTAATTTCCATAGATCGTAGGTATTGTTTTTTTTTTATAGCTGACGTTGAAAAAAATCTTATTCATATTGTCTAGACAGTGGTTTACAAGCATTCCTTAAACTACAGATAAATTGATAAACAGTTTATTTCAAGTTTTAAACTTAATATGAACTTTTGATTGATTAAATATTTACGAACGTTTGATTAAATATCTAATAGGTACCTACTCAGTTAACAATATACAATCTAAGACTAAATTAAATGACTAACTGAACTATCCAAAAAATACAAAAATGAAAGGACACTTAGCCGTCGAAGTACTCGTCTGCATCGCTGTCACCCGGAAACGTGCCCAGAAGACTGGCAGTATTGCCACGTTGAATGGTAATGCTAATTCTTTGACCAAAGAACGAGCCAGCCGTGAAGTGTCGACGTGAAGTCACGTGAAGTGTCGACCAACGGCGAGAAATTTCCTTAAAAAGGAGAAGCACACTTGGGCCCCGTGACTCGAGCGTTGTACTGTAGTTATCCATAACAGTATTTGCATCAGCATTGAAGTGATTTCACTAAAATAATTAATTTTATTAAAACTTACTTCATTTTTTAGAAAATGTTCATCTTCCATATTTATTTTTCCTTTCAAATATCGGACGGGACTTCATTTAATTACGAGAACGTTAGAAATTCGAACCGAACTGGACATTTTTATTAAGTTTCCACTACTTCCAAGCGTCTTCAAAAAGTTTTAAAAACTGGATTGTTGGACTCGAACTTACTCCTCGGATGTTCTTTAAGCCTTTTCTTGACAGATTTTACTTTAACAGTATAAAAGTTGGTGAAGAAACACTGTCGTAAAATCGTGTGATTTTTATTATGTCTATTATGAACTGACAAAAGTTCTAAGTGAAAGTTGTCACTTGTCAGAAGAATTACTACAAAAGATGCATTTAAACTACACAAACTGATTTTTGTGACGTGTTAGCTTTACTGTTATTAAACAATAATATCTGCAACATTTATGCTTTTAATAAAAACATAATTCGATCAAGTACGCATTAATAAAATCATGCCAATAACTTATAGAACCCATACATAATATTGACGTGTTTGTAAAAACTTCATCATCTGCCTAGCTTTTTCCCAACTATGTTGGGGTCGGCTTCCAGTCTAACCGGATGCAGCTGAATACCAGTATTTTACATGGAGCGACTGCCTATCTGACCTCCACAACCCAGTAAATGGGTAATACGATACCCCTTGGTTAGACTGGTTGTCAGACTTTCGTGCTTCTGACGACTCGTAACGACTGTCAAAGATCAACAAATGACAGCCGGGACCAACGGCTTAACGTGCTTTCCGAGGCACGGAGGAGTCTCGATATGTGAAAATGGTCACCCATCCACTGACCAACCCCGGCAAGCGTAGCTTAACCTGATGGATCGACCTGAGCGGCCGTTATTACTTAGCCACGAGCTCCTCTGTGTCTTGTATTTGTAAAAACCTATTTACAGAAATAAAATCATTTATCATAAAAATAAATCACCCACTTGATTATTATATCCACAATAAAGAGCCGTAATAACCGGTGATTTATTTAATTGACTGCATCAATTAAGTAGGTAATCGTTATGCAATCGCATCGCAAACAGACCCGTTAATAACTGTCGACAGAAACTTCCAGTTCCGAAACACTGTTTACTTGTGCCGAAAACGTTTCATTTTATACAAACGACAGTTTTGTTCAAAATAGTATAGGGGTGGTACTTCCATTTTAGTAAAGAAATCATGCTAGGTTTTAATTAATTTACCAGCCTGGACTTAAAAAAACCGGCCAAGTGGGAGTCGGACTCGTACACGAAAGATTCCGTACCACCGTACAATATGTAGCAAAATACGCCGAAAAAACACGTTTCTTGTATGGAGACCCCCTTTAATTTTTATTGTTTTTTGTTATAGTGGCAATATAAACACATAATCTGTGAAAATCTCAAATGTCTACCTATTACGGTTCATGAGATACAGTCCGTTGACAGACAGATGGATGAACAGACAGCGGAGGCTTAGTAATAGGGTTCCGTTTGGCACTCTTTAGGTACGGAACCCTAAAACCTGTGACGTTTGAGTTGGTTTTGGCGATTCTTCTTAAAGTCGTCTTAAAGGAAACACTGACCTCATTAAGTTTATATTTTTAAATGTGTTTGACATTGACACTGACAGGCTGTCCAGTCAGTGTCAATATTCTGTCACTGTCTCTGTCACTTGAACGCGGTTTAGACATGCTTTTCGCGTTTAGTTTCAGTGGTGTGCCCTGGTGTGCCATAATGCTTCATTGTTCAAAGCAAGAATGAAAGTTTCTGGGCATGATTGTTCCATCGTAGACCTTATCTATCGCTTTTCATCAGGCGAGCTCGAGGTCAAGAGCTAGCCCATTCAATAAAAAAAGTAACATAAACAAATTGTAAAAGGTGGCAGAACGATCTTTCGGTTCGAAGCAAGATAAAAGATTGCCGATCGCTGTGGTCAGAAATCTTTTAGCACTTTCTTTTCTTCTTTTATTTAATAGTGATAAAAATGTTTTTGGAGGTATACACAATAAAATCTCAGGCAAAAGTAAAGTAAATAAATACAGAGAGGTGTTTTTGTGGGACGTGACCGCACATAATAATATTTACACATCTGATTTTTACCGGCTGCCGGATGAAGCAATAAATTGTAGCATTAACAAGTATTGACGTCAAAAGAAACGTTTTTTCGCTCGATGTATTGGTAGGTAGCCCATGCGTGATATTTTCAAATAACTCGTACAGACGACTAAGAAAATATTATGTATGCAAGCAGTAAAAACCAAAATCAGCAAGTTAGAAGCATAGTTCAGCTAAAAGGTAACTGCAACACTATCATTATCTATTATAGACGGGAGTGATATAAAGATTCTAAAGTCGTTGTTTCGACCCACGCTATTTCATAGTTCATCATCATCATTTCAGCTGAAAAACGTCCACTGCTGGACATAGGCTTCTGTGCTTCTGTGGTTTTGTGCTTCTCGCATCCCGGTCTCGTGTCTTGGTCCCTAGTTGGTGTTGGTGTTCAATAAATTATGTTACAAGAGCATGCTATTCCATAGTAATGCATCGGGCTATCTATTGTGGTTTCGGGACAAATGCTAACGTTAACACTATTATTGAATTTCTGCACGTTACACTCTCTATGTATAAATTGCAGTCTATTTTAAACATTTGCTCGATTGAGTGAGGAAACCACACGAACTGTAGTTATTTATGAGATGTAGATTGCTGTTATTTTAGTCGTACATAAATTAATGGAGTTTTTTCTCTTGAATGCTAGAGCTTTGAAGTATGCACTTTGATCCCCTTACCAATGTTATCAAAGTAGTTTTAATCAGAATAATTCCTTTTTTAAATATAAGTAGGTATAGTTATACTAAGAATTGAACACTTTATCAACGGAAAGATGTTGAAATGTCGAAATAAAGTTTTCTGATTTCGAAGTAATGTATATACCTACAATATGGGGTCTTAAAAAGGTTCACCCTTATCCGATGAATACTCGTGGAGAAAACTTCTCGTAGACTTATTTGACAGATGCAAATGTCAAACTCCTAATTGAAAAACAAACAACAGTCGCTTGAATGATTAAACTAGTCTACGAGAAAAAAATACACACATTAGTGGATGTACTTTTTTAAAAAGATGGCCTTACCGTGATTATAATGTACACCATTAAGTTACGGACATAAATGTAGTCATTGTACATAGGGTGACACAATAGGCGGTCTTATCGCTAAAAGCGATCTTTTAATACAAAATCTTTGTTTTGCAAAAAATCTTTCGAGGCTGCATATCTTAATTTAACACATACTATCTAAAATTAGGCAACCCTAATTTAAAGCGACGTGAAAATAACACCAAACTCTATGTAATATGAAACGGAGACTAAATGCTCGGCTCTCATTCCGTTTTAATATTAAACTTGTATTTCGTTCACAGTTTTAAACGACATGCCGGCTACAACGGACCAATTAAAAATTTTAGGATACATTTTTGCCAGTTATCGTGATACCCAAAGTTTGTCACAGTTTTAATTAACCAGAGACAGAATTTTTCAGTGACCAAAAATGATCCTTCGAGTCTTAATTAATAGAAAAACGCATATTTAGAGGAGTTCGTAGCTAAGTAACAACAGCCGCACGGGTCAATCCATCAGGTTAAGCTACGCTTGCCGGGGTCGGTCCGTGGGTGACCATCTTTACATATCAAAACTCCTCCGTGCCTCGGAAAGCACGTTAAGCCGTGGCTGTCATTTGTGGATCTTTGACAGTCGTTACGGGTCGTCAGAAGCCCGAAAGTCTGACAACCAGCTTTGCCAAGGGGTATCGTACTATCCAGTTACTGGGTTGTGGAGGTCAGATAGGCAGGCGTATCGTCGTCTCCATGTAAAATACTGGTATTCAGCTGCATCCAGCCAGACTGGAAGCCCACCCTAACATAGCTGGGAAAAGGCTAGGCAGATGATGTCCATTTGAAAATCAGCGTCAGACAGCATCTGTCTGGCATTATTGCCTATCTTGTATGTTGATAGAAAACAATAATAACACACACTTTTCCAATTAACCATCCTCTGTTGTATGTTCTGTCATGTTTTTCAGTTCATTTTTCAAATGTACTAAAATAACATATTTTGGCAGAAACCTATCGTATCCGTTACAGAGAAAACTATTTTGTTTTCACTTAAGCTCTGTCATGTTTTTCAGTTCATTTCCAAATGTACTGAAAAACATATTTTGGCACAAAACTTTCGTATCCGTTACAGAGAAAACTGTTTTGTTTCCAGTGCGCGCACCGTCATAATCAAGAATTCTAAAATTAAAACATTTAAAACTAACTCGTGTACGTTATTCATAAACAGTCTAACAATATTCCAAAACTATGCAATGACGAACGAACACCCAGTTGGTCTAACTTAGGACAAAATATTCTTACCCACAGGTAAAATATCTAAATATAGTTTCAAGGGAGCTCTCGATGACGCCCTGGGGAGGGATTTATCAATTGAGAGCTAGCCTTAGAGGGCACTGGATATAACGGATGATGTATCATATTACGTAGGTTTGGAAGATTTGGTATAGATTTGTACCTATACATGGTGAAATTGAATTCATGGGCATCGTCTTAAAGAGTGATTGTACTGATCATCATTATGAACAACTTTCACTATGGGACCAACCACCCTGAAACCAGCAGGATTTACAGCATATACATCATTTATCAGTGCACGTACTATAATAGCATAATCATAAGCATAATCAGCCTATAGTGCTCCCACTGCTGGGACACAGGCCTCCTCTCTTCGAGAGGGAGTGGGCTGTAATTTACCACCCAGGCCCAGTGCGGGTTGGTAGATATCACATGTCTTCGAATTTTTGGTACCAGGACACGATTCCTCACGATGTTTTCCTTCACCGTTTTGAAAGCAGTGGTGATGAAATTATTTAACAAAGTTAAACACCTGGATTATAGAGCCCACGATCTACAATTCGGGCCCGTTAACAACACTGCTCCCACTTAATAACTCCACCATAATAACTCGATCGTAAATCAAACATTGTTTGTGATAAAATTCTAAAAATTATATAGAATCGGATGTTGTGTGTAGAAATTATTGTACATAGTTGCATGCTAATAGCATGTCAACCTCTACAGTACCTTGCTGATCAAACATTACTTACTGGCACAAATACTCATCGTTCGTTTCATTTTGCTATACTTTCAAGAACCAATTTGGAACAGCTAGTAAGTGGAGGCTGCTGTGCACATCTGTAACAAGTAATTACAGAGCGTGACTGGTCAGTTGCAACGAGTATTTTTGCACTTGCCAGGATGGTGCAGAAGGTTCATGGCATAATTATGTTACTGTTAGCATTTATTGAGTACTAGTTTCTGGCCGCGACTTTGTCCGCGTAAAATTGATTGTTTTAACACAAAATATATTCTATGACACTTGGCAATACTTTAGCTTCCCATTAGTGGAAGAATTTTCTGAATCAGATTAGGAGTTCCAAGTGAAAGTGAAAGCAAAACTGAGTTTCTTTATTTGCTATGCTTTCACGATAGAACGGCTGAACGGATTTGACCTGGAGATGGACATAGGCTACTTTTTATAAACATACCACGCGGTCGAAGTCGCGGGCGGTAGCTAGTAAGTAAACAAGAAAACGTTGCAAAACTTTTCAAACGGCTTAGTGATTGCAAAATACCGTGACTCATGTAACAGGGTTGTAGAGGTCAGATAGGCAGTAGCTCCTAGTAAAATACTGGTATTCAGCTGCATCCGGTTAGACTGGAAGCTGACCACAATATATGAAAAGGCTATGCTTTGTTG
The DNA here is from genome assembly GCA_947363905.1 of Lithophane semibrunnea. Lineage (NCBI taxonomy): Eukaryota > Metazoa > Arthropoda > Insecta > Lepidoptera > Noctuidae > Lithophane > Lithophane semibrunnea. The sequence goes on from OX376209.1 coordinate 7,510,813, forward strand.
TTCTACAAACATTTAGATCAACTGACCCTTTTGGCTGTTCTCCTTATTGTACGGTTTGTCGAAGACAAATTGAATAGTGGTTTCCGTTGTAGTGATTAAGTTCAAGTGGGGAGCAGTGGTGGCCCAATGGTAGCGGCCGCGACTCACGAGTTGTAGGTCGTAAGTTCGAACCCTGACAGGCGCTTTACTTTGTGTAAATAATTTCATCACCACTGCTTTCGAAACGGCGGAGGAAAGTATCATGAGGAAACCGGCATGCCCTAGACAAAAAATTCGAGGACATGTGACATCTACCAACCCGTACTGGGCCCGCGCGGTGGATTACGGCCCACTCCCTTTCACAGAGAGGAGGCCTGTGTCCCAGTAGTGGGAACACTATAGGCTGATTATGATTAAGTTCTCTCTTGTAAATTACTAGGAAAGATTCACTTTCTCTTTTAAGGTATTATAATGTTTAAACCACAGGTTTATATTCAGAAAGTGGTGCTTTTGTAAAGCTGTTTTGTGCATTTACCACTAAGAAGGTTTTATTTGTGGTAAAAATAGATTTGATAAAAGCTCGAATAATAAAGCATTTTATTTAATGCGGCTCACATTACTTACATAAATCTCTCGTGAGTTTTCTCAACATAAGTACCACTTTAGTAGCCTCGAATACATATTTAGGTCGTAGGATGTTATTTCTTAAACTTTAATTGAAACTAAGGACTAATTATGTACAGTTACAAAAGGTATATTCAGAAAAATTAATACTTATTCCACACTTTAGTTATTGCACCTACCACTGTTTGTCTCTGCATCACCCAAAGGTTGAGTGGTAGAAAATGCCTATGGCATTAAGTCCGCCTCTGTACATATGTGTGCTTAAAGTATTAAATAAATAAATAAATAATAAATAAAAATACTTAGTACACATGCTTTGTTAAACTTTAAAGACAAAATCATACTCACAAACTTGAGATGCGAATAACATCGTAGTTTATAATTGACTCCATCATCATCATTTGCCTAACCTTTTCACAACTATGTTGGAATCAGCTTCCAGTCTAACTAGATGTAACTGAAAACCAGTATTTAACATGGAGTGACTGCTTATCTGACCTCCACAACCCATGAAGTTACTGGGTAACACGATACCCCTTGGCAAGACTGGTTGTCAGACTTTCGGGGTTCTGACTATACGTAACGACTGTCATAGATCCACGAATGGGACCAAACGGCTTAACGTGCTTTCCGAGTCGCGAGTGATATCGGTATGTAATGAATTGTCATACATCCACGGACCGACCTCCGCAAGCGTTGCTTAACCTTGTAGATCGAGCCGTGCGGCTGTAATTATACAAGCAACGAGACCCTCGCTCTTAAATTTTTTGCCTCATCAATGCTATAACTAAGTAAGTATTGTAAGATCAACACAAACCCATTAATAGCCAAACCAGAAGTTAGAATAAGTTTGGTTAGCAGTTAAAACCCAAACACGACTGTTTTCCAACTTTCATTGGTCCCAAAAGACAAACTTTATTTTGTAACTCTTCTTCAAAATACATCATTTGACCAAACTTTTTTGTTTATCTCCATTCCGGTTCTTAAAGGGCATCCCCCTTGTGAATCCCCCAAGTGTATTGAATGACTATTTCATGAAATCATGACATTTGGCACTTTCATGCACTTAGAGAGTTGTATTGCTGATTCTAATGTTTATAATTCCGTAATTCCATATTTGTTACGAGCGCTAATAATATTTAGATCAACATACAACTTGATACTGACCTGCAAATTGCAAAAAACATAAGAAAACTTTAATTTCGCGGGCTACCCTAGCGCATCAACCTTAAGGAGTTTCATATAACTTTTTGATAGATATAATTTCGTATGGCTTTATAATATGGTTGAGGATTCGTAAAAACTTGGCCACTTATGAGAATGGCCCTTGTTGTAAGTATACTTATGTGCTGTAAGATAAGAGAGCTGATCTTGTCTTCAATGATGGGTAAAATAATTAAAAGTTATAAAAAGAAAATTGAAATATTTATTTATTTATTTAGCTTTCTTTGAGGGCTTTTCGATCCACACTGGTCATTCGATTTGCCGCGGTTGGTCCGTGGATGAGTAACCCCCTTTATATACCAAGACCCCTCCATGTTTCGGAAAGCAAGTTAAGCCGATAGTCCCGGCTGTCATTTGTAGATCTTTGAGTCAGAAGCTCGAACGTCTTACAATCAGTCTTGCCAAGGGGTATCGAGTCCCAGTAACTTAGTTATAGAGATCAGATAGGTAGTCGCTCCATGTAAAATACTGGATTCAGCTGCATCCGGTTATACTGGAAGCCGACTCCAAAGTAGTTGGGAAAAGGCTAGGCAGATTGATTGGATGTAAGAATGATAAAGTTTCAACATTTCTTTAAAGTGATCTCCAAAGTAGAGTGTATTTTTTATAGTAGAATAACTTTGTATAGCGACCATAGAGAAATTTATGTTTAACACTGGACATTAACAGGGTTATAAGATAAGAAATAATACCTCCTTTCACAGCAATAAGTACACCTCTTTGTTTATTAAAATTTCAGATTCTAAGTTGTAGTGAAAACCTTCGCAACGGGATTTATATTGTCCCTACCGTTGTTATTCTAATTAGTAATGAAAATTTTATGATTTCTCTTTTAATTAACTTTCATTTTGTTTTGATTTACTTTGAATGCGCTCGTATAATTTATTGGTTTTATTATAAGAACGGTATTTGCGTGTTTTATTTTGTTTGTATTACACGAGGGGAATTCATTAGAGCTTGTCGTCTCAGCAAGGTGCGCGTTTTATGATTAACAAAGATTATTAGATATTCCAATTTTTTTTGTAAGATCTTTGAATATTCTGATTAGCTTTGTTGTATTCTGTGACAAATAAAGAAAAATGTGCATTCTCGTTCTCATTAATTAAATCTCACCAAGTTTGGACAATAAAACGTTTCACTTTGGTGGCACAACTTGTCCCTTGCAGTTTATTGTATATTGGCACCATTGTTTGTCAAGCTTATTTTCAATACTAAAGTATGTTTTTTAATCTCGTAGACTGACGTAGGAGTAGACGTAGGTGTATTTGTCAAATTTCATAATGAAAAATACATTACCCTCCTTCTGGGGCAGTCGGGTAAAAACAAACAACAATTACTTGAAATGTCAAAATAGTCTACAAGATTAAAAAACAGGCTTTATAGTTCAAAATGGCGACTGACAGAACAGTGCCCCCAATCGCGTCACGGGACAATTAACATAAAATAATTTTGACTGCAGGTTGTTATAATTATATTTTTCCAGTATCCGTACTACAATAATTATCTAGTTTTAATACTGATATAAATCTTTTTGGACATTTAGAGGTTTTCGTTTTAATTGGTTCTTCTTGCTGTGTGTTTAAGGAGCCCAAAATGAATAAATCTAGGATCGGCTTCGTCTCTTGATCTTCGAGTCTTGAATCTCCGTCTGTATGTACTTGTCTGGTAGCTTCATCATTACTTATTTACTTAATCACGTAAAAGCGATGCCTTACAACTGCAAAAGTTTGCAATATGTATCAAAACACGTCATAGTCATAATTCAAAACTTCGATTATTAAATTACATATATTACATAATTATTAGCTTTTACTAGCGGCTTCGCCCGCGTGGACGTCTGAAATTATCCCACGGGAACGCACTACCGGGATAAAAATATTCTATGCGTTAATCCAGGCCATAAACTATCTGTGAGCCAAATTTCATCCAAATCCGTTCAGCCGTTTTTGTGTGATTGAGTAACAAACATCCAAACATCGAAACATCCAAACAACAACACGTTTCATAATTATATTATTAGTAGGATTCACGCTCACACAGTTAATATTTACAGTGTACTTGTGCGTCCATTAACTAATTCGAGTTTAAATACAATTTAATGACATAGGTACTGTGCTGTTAAATACGTAATGGGAAACACACGCGTTTCACTGAATTGCCTACAAACAAACAAATATAACACGATAGTTTAATTTAAAAAAAATCGGAAATAAAAAGTTTTTTTTTTTTAATAATATATAATGACGTTTATGTTGTTTTAATATAATTATAAGCGACTAGCTGTTGCCCGCGACTTCGTCTGCGATTCAGGATGAAAAGTAGCCTATGTAAGTAAAATTTCATCCAAATTCAGAGGTGTACCTAAATAGTAATGTATAAGTTAATGTAATTAGGGTACTTACAACTTAGAGGTTAGATCATGTGATATAGGAACTTATTGTACAAGTGATACAGATGTTTGAGATGTTGAAGATAATTGTAAAAAAAAAAATTTGAACAGATAACAGCTGTTTTTTTACGGGTTGTGGTTCTTTCTCCACTTTACCTCGGTGCAGCGACAACCTAAAAATTATAAAAAGTAGCGCGTACGTACTTTTCATGGCTTGTGGAAGGAAGGACGCAATTACTCCTCAAGCCATGAACATTATTAGTTTAATATAATATTGATGCTTAATACATTTTTAACAGCGTTCAAGTATGCGTATTCAGATTTTTTTTTTTTTGTGTACCGAGTAAAGTAGGTACCTCTCATAAGCAGAGCTTACACTAAATGCCTTTACATACGGTCACATACTGTGTAACTATGTTTAAATACATAATAAAATGCGGGATATAAAGAATAAACTCCGTCTTTGAATAATTACTCTCAAATTTTAAAGAAGGGAAGCATTTAATTTGTATGACTTGGCTTTATTTTAACATATTTTTCCTAATTTGTGTAGCACTCGTATAATCCAGAAATTATAGAAAGCGTCACATTTCAACTGTCAATCATTTAAATAATACTATCATTGTCATCCAACCATGAATCAGCAACGATCATCTAGATTGCATATATGTGAAATGGTATCATAATCAAAAGTAGGTAACTGTAATAAAATATCTCATTTACTTTTATACACTTAGTTTACCAACAAAACAGCGACACTACATGACTCAGTACAAACACAACATAAAAACAGCGCTTAAAGCAGCTTAATCATGAATAAAGTGGACAAAATAGGAGCGCTTTAAACTGAAGAATAAATTAATTAGGGGCGCTGAACCACCATATAGAGCCGAGTTTAATGAGGCGGCCTCGTGTTTATTCAATGAGCTTCCTTTATTCAACTTTACTACTAAGGGGCTAGTTTATTTACAAAACTAGTCGTTAGTTAGCTACCTACCTTACTGCAGATTGACACGTATCATAAGTAAAATACATCTTGTTCACAGACATTCATCATCTGCCTAGGCTTTTCCCCACTACGTTGGGGTCGGCTTCCAGTCTAACCGGATGCAGTTGAATACCAGTATTCCTGCCCATCTGACATCCACAATCAGTTACTGGGGTAACACGATACCTATCTGATACCTATCAGCTGTAATTCGTAGATCCCAAAACCTCTGGTCTTATTTATTTATTTATTCAGTCTTACCAAGGGAAATCATGTTACGCAGTATTTGGGTTGTGGCGGTCAGATAGGCAGTCACTCCATGTAAAATAGCCAACTTGATTGATTAAATCTGCGTTCGATAATATCGTATCAATGAGTAGCTGCACGTAAGTACCCAATGTGTGTGTGTGACTACAAATTGATACAATATTGTGGAACACAAATTGAATGAATTTTCTATATGAGGCTAACTATACCTATTCTTAATTATTTTGATTTAATGACATTAGTTGTTGAACAATCAAACTGATTGCAATTTCAATTGGCATAGTGAAGTACATGGAAACCTATCCAAACAAAGATAGTTATTTGCAAGTGAATATGAATAGATGAACGCGTAATTCATAAAATCAAACTATTTGCAAAAACATTAATTTAATTCTAGAATCTGCAGTTCCCGAACATGCAGAGGGTAGTTCGAAAGAAAAGCAATCCGGAAAGTTTCAGAGAAAACAGACGCTTGACTGAAATCAATTTATATTGCAAGACGGAGATAAGAAATGTTATTGGAACATGGTTCGTCCAGAAAATGAATTGGTATTGTTTTTTCTATAAGGCGAGAAATTGAATTACACAGATATGTATATATTTACTATACAGTCAGCCTCAAAAAGATGTATACGATCGACGAGAATTCATTTCATCGTCTATGCTCCATTATATTGTATCAATGTGTAGCAACAAAATATAATCACACATTGGGTACTTAATTGTAATTACACATTGATAAGATATTATGGAACGTATTTGTAGACAATAGAATGAATTCTTGTCCATGTATTCATTTTTTTGAGGTTGACTGTACTTTATGAATCTGTGGTTCAATCTGACTAAACTAAAAATGTTAATACCTAATGTTGTGACAGTGAAAAATGGAACCTAAGCTGCCACATTTACAGACTTTTAACGTGCTAAGAAGAAGAATAATGAATTTAAAGTTGAGCTCCTTAAATTCGGAGTTGAGCTGCACGATTACTGACAAATGCATGCACTGACTGGATAGATCCACTAAATCTGTGTGGTCCTTTCCTCAAAAGTCCATTTTAGACACCAATCTACATGGTTTTCACATGATCTGACCAAGATTATGTCTGGACTTTAAAAGATACTGTGACCTCTGAGTTTGTTTCGGCCTTTCTTCTCAGAGTAGTAAGATAGGAAACGCCGATCACATCTAGTTTTAAAAATGTGATTGACATGTAAAAGGGATTGTACAAACCTAGTTACAGAAATAAATCATATATCATTTATTTATCATTTAAAACGCCACGATAGTCATCTCTTGGTCTAAGTAATAAACGAAGATTTTATGTATATCAAATGCACACTTAATTTACTACCTAGCACATTTAATTTACTTGAGCTCTCTATGAATTTGAACAATCACAATGTTAACTTAATTTAAATTGCAATATATTCAATCCAAAAAAAGCAATTGAAAACGCAATGCAAATACGAAACAGATTCTATTTGAATCACAGTTATTCGATTGTACGTGCAAAACTCAGTCAACAGGAGATTAAAATGAAACTAACAAACTGAACTGTCTCCATAATTTTAAACAGAAACATATGTAAACATTGGTAGGTATAAAGATAAACATCAAACATTGGTCGAGAACGAGAGAGTTTTCAAGTTTCGGATCCCTAATACTTTGTGGACTCACAACTTTGTAAGACCCTGTATGCACTGTCGAATACGAAAATTGAGAACCAGAGGCCCTAGAAAAAGTTACATTCTACCAGCGATAACGATGATGGAAGAGGCAAAAATGTATAGGACTGACATAAGCTATCGAAAAGCTTATGTCAATCCTGTTGAAAGTCGTTGTAGAAAAACGAAACGCTTTCGAAGCGATTGTCACTTGTCTAGGCCCTCAGTATTCCGTGGTTATCTAACCTTTCGACCGTCTGTGCTTCAGAGAGCACATTAAACCAACGATCCCAGTAAATTGTCCTAAGAATACTATCATAAATTGTTACTGGTAATTTAAAAGTCCAAAAGTTTGATTTATTGACCTAATTTTATATTATTCGTGCCCAGTAAATTGCGAGGGGACTTCAAATGACAGTTGCTTTGGCAGTTGTTTCTACTACACTAATATTAGAGGTAAAATGGTAGAGGTAATGTCTCGAAGTACTGATCTGATTACAAAAAAATGTTTCACTAACAGAAAACTATAATATTGCATAGTGCCATAGAATATATATTTCTTCAACGCGGATGGAGCCGCAGGCAGAAGCTATATAGTGCTATGTGGTAATATTCAGTTGCATTTTTTCAGGTCTGATGGCGAACTTAAGGGGGATGCGCCAAGGTAGCCCGCGAAATTCAAATTTTCTTACGTTTTTTGCAATTTGCAGGTCAGTGTCAAATTTGAATTTCGCGGGCTACCCCGAAGCTTTCGCCTTAAGATAGTTAGGAAGTGGTTAGAGGGATATCATTCTCACCTTTCGTATTTTAAAATATCAGATGTTATGTCTTATTTTTCGTATTTTAAAATGTGACACAACATAACATCACGCCTGTATTCCGCGAGGGGTTAGGCAGAGGTGTACCTATAGTACACCCACATTTCGCCAGTTATGTTTAAGTCCCACGTAACAGGGGGCGAGCCTATTGACATCAACCGGGCACAAATCCAGACTCCAGGCTGTTACTAATCAATTCCAGATGGAAAAACCTAATAAGATTTTGCCCGAGCCGGGACTCGAACCCAAGACCTCATGCTCAGCAGTAGCGTTTGCGACCACTTTATAAATGAGGCAGTTCAAATATATACCACAGTCCGATAGTGCGAACACAACCTAAGGATGTTTCACATTAAATTAAATAGTGTTTCAAAAGAAGTTGATGCAGCCCAGATCCGACGGAATTCATTTAATACTTCATCAGTGAACTCAGTTTGTAGAACGCGAAGACTCCGGCTCTACATTGCATTTTCTCTCGTAATTTCACTATATTTTAAGTCTACATTTGGTGTGGTGCAAAGTGAAAATTTTAGTTTATTTTTTCGAATTATTTAAACATTATTTGAACTTCTTATCCGGTCATAAATACCTATCTGTAACTAGTAAGGGTTTTTCTATAAAAACATAGATACTTCTTCAACGTGCTGTCTAGTCCCAGTCTTACTTCAAACTCCATAATATAGTAAATGTCGTGTTTAAAAGGTGTTTAAACTCGCGAGTCCGTGTTGACATCTATAAAAATCATGTATAAAGCGATGAAAAAAAACAAACTTGTAGCAAGGTAAATGTTTAGTTTTGTTTCAATGAATATTCTTTCTTAATTTGAGGGAAAAAGAACATCATAAGGTCTGAAATCGTTAACATTCTTTGAGAAAACAAGGTGATCTTTGCTGTTTCCATCGTTGTAAAGCCTTCGTACTGAAATGGAACAATAATATAAATTGGCGATATGAGGTACAATGCGAGGAGCTCGTGGCTAAGTAATAACAGCCGCACGGGTCGATCCATCAGGTTAAGCTACGCTAGCCGGAGTTGGTCCAACGATGACTATCTTAACATAGGTACCGAGTCTTTTCCCTGCCTTAAAAGCACGTTAGGCCATTGGTGTCGGCTGTCATTCTTGGATCTTTGACGGTCGTTACGGGTCGTCAAAATCTCGAAATTCTGACAACCAGTCTCACCAAGGGGTATCGTATTACCCAGTTACTGGGTTGTGGAATTCAGATAGGCAGTCGCTCCATGTACAATACTGCATTGATTAGAACACTACACACACATTATTCACTTACGTTAATTAAATGCGTATTTAGAAACTACACTACGCTAAGCGTCAATCGTAATTCGGCTGATTGCGTGCTTGCCAAATATTGAGTTTCATGCTACGGCGACTTTACACGCCCAAAGGCATTTGCTAATTTTCCAAAAGTACATAAATTAAATCTAATTATACAGATCGGACTAACTTACCTAGTGACGTCCGATCCTTAATTATATGAAATAATTTCGCCTTCATGGAAAACAGTGTAGTTTGCACTGGTGCACTACACGCCAATCACATTATTTAAAGATGAAAGCCTTCATCATAGATAAAAATCAAAAATGTTATCTGTGGTCCGATCGCGGGCGCACCATCTTGTCATCTGTCAAATCATTTCTTCAAAGCTAAAGAACCTAAAAACGGGAATTTACGATGACCTATAGGGGCATCGTTTAGTCCTAGCCAAGGAGTAAAGTGTCCCGGCATAGTGCATATATAGCACAACACAACTTTTAGAAGGGGTTTTGATAATCCAGTACACATATGTAGGTTGATTATCTGGGAAGGGTTGGGATGCCATGAAGGCGAAATTATTTCATATAATTAAGGATCGGACGTCACTAGGTAAGTTAGTCCGATCTGTATAATTATACTCATAATTTCGCCTTCATGGAAAACAGTGTAGATGTTCAAAGAACAAAGTTGTGTTGGTAATCATTTCAACATTATTTAACAACTAAACATTGTAGCTAAACCATGTTATTATAAGAATCAGTAAGTATTCCATTAAGGTAAAGACAGACTATTTGTTCCTGGAATTCCTATTCAGTCTTGAATCAACCAAACCATAATCTAATACACACATCAATTACTTATAAGCAGACAATTAAAATTGACATAAAAATATAATAAGTTTTATGAACAGCCACTTTCTATAGAGCACACAACCTGTGCAAATGCATTAGGATTAATATTGGTCACATATAAAAGCGAGAAAAGGTTGAGAAAGTGGTCCAACCAGCAGCATTTCTTATGACCTCAACATTGATACCTCCCCCCCCTCAAGGGCCTTTAAAGTAGAGGCATGTCTGTATATGTGAATTTAGAAAAAATTATTCCACTATTATGCACTTAAATTTTGGTTTATCCATCCACTAATGGTTACAGTAGAGGCGGTGATAATATTTTTGTATAAAGTTATAATTAATGATTTACAATTTTGTCTTACTCTTAGTAAAAACTAAGAAAGTGGTAATATCAAGAAGGGTTGAGATCTACCAGGTGCAGAAATTTCAAATATTTCTGGTATCTTTATGTTAATATTATCCTCATTAATAGAAATGTTATCTATGTGTAATAAGTGACACGGTTTGAATTCTGTGTGCAATTACAAGAGTTAATATGGTTAGGTATATAATTTAAAAGTAGTTTTAGACCCAGCATTATTTATGAAAGACATGAGATAACCTGAAACGTTACTGTCCCAAAATTATTTCATATTTGACTCTTAATTTAAATATACCAAATTACCCTAAGAAACCTTGACACTGTCATCTGTGCTAATGTGGGGCCTAAAACTGGAGCAATTGCTGACTTAGTATTCAGCATTTTCTTCTGTTTCTGTTATATAATTATAACTCATTCAATATCTTTAAGGTATTGAGTTAGCTATATAGCAATCCTTCATTAAACTTAGTGGTCAATAACAATGTCACCATGGTGACTGAGCCTAGGAGGGGCCAATATCTTGACTCTCAATAGTCCATTGATCCAGAGCAGATTCATATCGCTTTCTTGCTTTGCTAGACAAGAAAGTTAGTACTATATTATTTGAAGGGATTAGTGTTCATCTTGTCAGGAAAGCGTCCCTGATAATATTGTGGCAATCAGTGTGAGACTCCTGTGCAATGGGTGTGGAGATCCCATTTGATAGTGAATGCATCTACAGAGCATGCACCTAGATCCATGATGCCATTCTGACACTTAGAATTTGACCTGTTTGCAAACAGGTTAATCTGGGGCTGACCCAGTTTAACAACAATTGACTTGAAGGTATATCCACCTCACTTCCATTCAATTTCCATATTTGGGCGTCTAGATTCTAGATCTGTCATAGTGTTTCCTTTGGAACTAAAATAGGATGCATAGGCCCATATTTGTTTTTCCTCGCACTATTGCCACCACTGTCTAGTTAAGCTTTAGGTGAGTAGAACGAGTACCACCCATCTTATTGATATAGGCAATTGGCTATTGTGATAATATCTATTCTTAGTAAGTAACACCTCACAGTACCAATCTGAGTTTGCTTGAAAATGTTTTGAGCCCTATAAATGCTGTTAATAGTCCAAGGTAATTTATATGGAACTTTTTTAATTACATACCAGAACCAGCCAGTTTGAGAAGCAACAGATAATGTTTCAAGAACAAAGTCAAATTGTTTAATTCTAATTGTAGTTTATTGAAATGTGAGCCACCGTTGCAAATAAATGATTTAGAATTTGATTCTAGTTTTAATTTGAAATACCTAGGTAGGTGCACCTCTGCCTAGCCCTTCGGGGAATACAGGCGTTATGTTATTATGAATTTGAATTATAAACTAGTTATGACCTTGTTATTTTAATTGTTATACTTTAAGGCTACTGTTCTGTGACGTTTCATCATCTTGGTGTAAAGCAAACTGTACAGCTGGGATGTAGCAACAAGAATACCTAGTAATTAGGATAATTCTACTATTTGCATTTCCTTATTAGACTTGAAATTCTTTATGGACTAAAGAATAAACTATCTTTTCCTGTCTAAGTGAAATGGCAAACTGGACTGAATCTAATAGAAATCTACCAGTAGCATTGTCTGGGTTATAGGGCGCTCTTTTTAGTTTTGAATACTTATTTATAATAAATTCTAGATTTTTCATAACATAGTTTGAATACTAGACACATTTTCTAAACACTTGCATATAAATCGGCAAGGCATAGAATATTGTGAGGATATATGACATAGAGCAACCTTTATGACCTCAGGTGACAGACAACTGGCTTCATGATCTCTGCCAACACACATGGTTCTGTGCCAAGCCTGGAGGCATGTAAACTCTTTCATTATAGCTGTCCTTTATTCCACTGTTAAAGTGGAATGTAGCAACATATTTATGTATCTCCAATTGTCATCTGATTTTGGTAAAAATATACTAAATAAAAAATTATTCTTGGCAGGGAAACATGTTTCATGGCACCTAAGACGTTATTGATTTCTATGGATATAGGGTGGCTTTTTTTTTTTTTTTTTTTTTTTTTTTTTTTGACTGAATTTTTTATTCCGAAGTTTGAACTGGAAACTCTATAAAGGATAGTTTATAACCCTTGATCCACCATGTATGGTTGGATTAGTAGTAATACTCTCCAAAATTCAGGGAAATACTGCAATCCATCAATGCATATTTAAGCTAGTGACAATCATGACTCGGCAACATTTGATGACGTTGAATTTATCTTTGAGGCATATAGCTGAACAGGTATTTAGATATTGGTGCCCGCTCCATCAGTTCTTTCATTTCTTTATTAAGGCTGGGTAGGATCAAAGATACTTGTGTGATGCAATCATGATAGATTACACACAGTAGTTCAGCTGTTTAGATTTGATCTACACTCCTTTGGGAAGCTATTAAACTGTTAAGGCCCTTGTCAATGGACCCAATGGCAATAGCCACTTTATTCTGCCGCCCCCTGATCCTTTGGTCCCATTTGATTCCACCTTCATTTACTGCAGCTGCCACCCCCCACCCCAAAACGTTGGTAGGTTCAACAGGCAACAGATTATGGGTGCTTCATACCTCTCTTAAATGTTGCTTCGCCTGCACATTTAGTTCATTTATCAGAATTTCTGACCACCAAAGTGAAGTAATCAACTGCACCCTCCGCAGATTCTCAACATTTGATGGTAAGGCATTTCAGGTTGGTGTATGGATACCATTTCACTCCCCGTCTCCTTCCGGTTGGACTGTAGTAGAATTGAAATAAATACTAACATAGCATATCTAATTTAAATTGTATACTAGTAGGTATCTAAAATTAATGTAAGTATTTTGACATTTTTTGAAGACCACTAGTTGTTGTCTTTCAAGTAAATAAATTATAATTGGCAGCATTGAGTGTGGCTTTTCAGTGTCCGGATTCGTTGGCTTCAGTCACCTGACACCTGACACACAGCCTCTTGAACATGTTTGACTACAGTATCTTTCATGGAAGTGGGCTTCACACTCATAATAAGAGTTAGGTTCCAGACTGCTCAATTCCAAGGTATACCTCAAGTGATGGTGCGGGGACGTGTTTATAACACTGAATGTATATATAGACTATTGGCTAACTTGTCGTGAAAGCGTTGTTCTTTTGTAGCTATGTAGCATAGTTATTGGTCTCTTGATTAAGCTCTCGTCAAAACTCTTAGAGACTGCTAGGGATCTAGCAGGGATGTGTTTTTATAACTGAACGATATTCCAAGGGCTGACCTCTCGTGAAAGCTCGTATGGTGTTGTTCTTTTGTAGTTATGCGGCATAGTTATTGGTCTCTTGGTTAAGCTCCCGTCAAAACTCTTAGAGAATGCTAGGGATCTAGCAGGGATGTGTTTTTCTAACTGAACGATATTCCAAGGGCTGACCTCTGGTGAAAGCTCGTATGGTGTTGTTCTTTTGTAGTTATGCGGCATAGTTATTGGTCTCTTGGTTAAGCTGTCGTCAAAACTCTTAGAGACAGCTAGGGATCTAGCAGGGATGTATTTTTATAACTGAACGATATTCCAAGGGCTGACCTCTGGTGAAAGCTCGTATGGTGTTGTTCTTTTGTAGTTATGCGGCATAGTTATTGGTCTCTTGGTTAAGCTCCCGTCAAAACTCTTAGAGACTGCTAGGATTCTAGCAGGGATGTGTTTGTAACACTGACCGATACACCAGCGGTTGACCTCACAGTGAAAACTCGTGTGGTGTTTGTTGTCCTTGTGTAAGTATACGGCTTAGTTAGTGTTCTCAAGGTCTACCTCACGTGGAAACTCTAGAGACTGATGTGCATATTACGGCTCCACGGTAATTTAAGTAAAAATTATCTCAGCTAACGACAAATTGGTAGGTATATCGAGAGACTTACCGGTGTCCATCACGACTCCGCTTTCATGTATTCGCTCGATTTTCCAGTTCTCGCAGATATTCGTTCAGGTCCTCCATTTCCTGGTCTCGTTTTCTTCGATGTTTTCCCATTTCGATAAATATATCTGAACTTTTTATCGGAAGCGTGATCAGCGCGCGGCACAAAAAAGTACAATGATTTGACAGATGACAAGATGGTGCGCCCGCGATCGGACCACAGATAACATTTTTGATTTTTATCTATGATGAAGGCTTTCATCTTTAAATAATGTGATTGGCGTGTAGTGCACCAGTGCAAACTACACTGTTTTCCATGAAGGCGAAATTATGAGTATAATTAACTAATTATCTAAAGACTAATATAATACTTAAAATACAATATGCTCTTAAATGAAATGAAATGAAATTGTTTATTCTGTTTTGGATGCGGGAAGCACTGAATCGGTTGATGTTGCGGTGATTAGGGTAGGACTTTGTCCAGCAGTGGACGCCTTTCGGCTAAACTGATGATGATACTACCTTCTGTAAATAGGATATCGGAATCACGCCCATCTCATGGTGGTAGGCAAAACCCAGAAAACACCATATTTTACGATCCAGTCAAACCTTTTACACCGCCCATGGTCAAAATAATGAACACAAAGATAAAAAATCACTACATTCACACATTAAAATTTCGTATCAACATAATTCAATCTGTCTGTCAGTACCCCAATTTTGTAGCTAATGAGATTCATTAAGTGCCCATGCACCTCATTACTGAGCATCGTATTACATGACGTCATCGCACGTATTGGCTCACCCGACCCATCTCGTTGATGGTATATGTCAATAGCGCGGTGTTTGAACGAGAAATGACGTTTTAATTAAGTTCTAAACGGAGATAAAGCTTGGGATTAATGGTTGTACACATACCATACATAAATATATTCACGTCTTCTTCCTATGGGGTAGGCAGAGAACGGGACCCTTGGCAACAGGCACCTAAAGGAACACAGGTGGGTTTTAGTCAGTAAAAGTCTGACACGCTCTCCCGCTCTGGGCGGAGCGGGTGAAGTCATTTGATGATTTACCATCCTCAAAAAAAAGGCAGGGAGCACCACCTGCTAACATCATCCTTACATACTCCTTTTGCCTCGTTTACGTTCATACATTCTGGTACGCCGGTTGCGAGTAAGTACTACTCACCTGATCTTTCTGAAAAACATGACCAATAAGGTATGTCCTTGTCCTGTTCACATATGTATGTCGTTCAAGGGCGTCCCGTCCTGAAGAAACGATGGATCGACTGTGTGAAAGATGATATTATGGCTAGAAAAGGACTACTGACTACTTACTGAGATGGCGACTAAGTAAGAAGTATGGAAGAAAAGACATGTTGCGCCGACCACAAATAAATTCAGAAGATGATGTGTTGCTATGTACAATTTGCGAAGCTACTAAGTTAGTCTTGTCCTGGTAATTTTTTTGTAACACTTCTTGAGTCCAATTTCTGCAAGCGGACAGTAATGGACACTCTGCGTGGCAACACGTCGTGTTCTGGTATGCAATTGGTCAATCGTCATCCTGAGGATGTCTCGTTGAGAGGAGAAACACGGGTCGATTTCTTACAGGGTTTTTTATGACTCTTGAAGAATAGTTAAGCGGAATAGATTACTAAATATATTTACGTCTATTGTATTTTACAATGGATCTCCGCAAAGTCACGTCTGAATCTATTAACTAGTAATGGGCTGTTTTATTTATATTCTACAATCGTTCTCATGTCCTAACTTGGGCCATTCTAGGAAACAGAACTCGCTAAAATCCTGTACTACAGATAAACAGATTATTTAATAAAGTCAGGTGTTCACTAGTTATTCCGTACTTCAAATGTACCAGTGATTTATTTTTAGTTTAAATTTTCTTTGCTTTTTATGTTAATTTCGTTTCAATTCCGGATCGCATTATTCATCAAGGTTCCTGTAGTAATGTAATGAATAAAATACTTGAGTCTGAATTTATGAAAAGCTGAATAATGAGACGGAGAAGTACTTACAGAAGAATAAACCACTTTACTTTTTATTTTCTTTATAATAACTTATTTTAACTCGCTTTTTATTCGCTGTAAAAACAGAATTTTAACACGGAGCGAAGTTTTTTAAGAGAATAGGGGCAATGTTCAATTTGGGCTTTTTGAATATCGTTCGGCATAAACCAATTAACATTGTCAGGTCGGATTACTTCAGCGCTACGGCGTAGCGCCGCTACGATATCGCCGCTACGCCAGCTACGCTTTTGTAGCAGATAACCGTATTGACGTTTTCACCTTTTCAATGCGTCGAAGCTGTGGGAAATATTGTTAAGGTTTTAACATTTTGCGTTGTTGTGGGTACAGTAGAGGGCCATTTCATGAAAAAAAAAACAAAACAATAACAGGGCTACAAAGTAAATAATGTTTTTTTTTTCCCAAAAAAAATTGGAAATTATTTTCCCACTAGTCTACACACCTATGCGAAATTTTAAAAAAAGGATACCCGGTCATTTTACCTTATTTCACTTAAAATTAAGTGAGCATTGCACAGATGTTGAAAGTATGTCGTGTGACGGTCGTTTTTCTCACTGAAATATTCCTTTGACACAAACTGCTAGTGATACAAAAACTGCAGAATTCAGCACCTTCACTTGTTTTTAGCATTTTTATTTACTGTCTAATGGACTGCAAAAAAATGTCTTCCTTACATTAAGCCGAACGAGTCCAATAGAAGCAAGTTTAATAATATCGTAAAAAACGACCAACTATCAACATATTTGAAATCGTACGCAATTCAATTACAATTATGTTCCGTGTTCGACGTGTCACTTGACTGACAGGCAATGCACAGCCAAACCCCGGAAAATCAATCAATCTGCCTAGCCTTTTCCCATCTATGTTACTATGTCGGCTTCCAGTCTAACCGGATGCAGCTGAATACTAGTACACTACATGGCGCGACTGCCTATTTAACCTACACGACCCAGTTACTGGGTACAGACCCCTTGGTAAGACTGGTTGTCATACTTTTGGCCCTCTAACTACCCGTAACGAGATCAACGAAAACCCGGAAAATATAATCCTGAATGTGGTTGTTTAAAAAAATCTTAACGTAGTGTAAGTTAGTAAATCTATACCCTAGATGAATTAACTACACTAATTTTTAAACTTACCCGTTATCTGACCTAACTTGTTTTTTAATTATGCAAAAAAGTTTTAGAGCTATGAGGAACAGGGTCTAAGGTTCTCTCATCCTCTATAGAAAAGGGAGGATCCTCCGACCAGACGGGTGTTGTGTCTGGTGGGCAGCTGCCCAACAATTGATGTTGGAATCTTGAATATATGTTGGTCGCGCGGTAAACTCATGGTCGGTGTTTATGTGACGTCAGGTATTCGCATGTGCCTGCCAGGGTTGCGGGTTAGTCCGAAAGGGATACCGGGACCTTGGCAACAGGCAACTGAAGGAACACGGGTGGGTTTTAGTCAGTAAAAGTCTGACACGCCCTTCCGCTCCACCCAGAGCGGGAGAAGTCATTGGATGATTTCCCACCCTCAAAAAAAAAAAAAAAAAAAAAAGGTATTCGCATGTGGCGATGTAGATGCCGCCACAAAGTCAAAGGCATTAATTAGTCTTAATTATGCGAAAGCCTTAAAATTAGTCTGTATTCATAAATGAATCTAAAATGAAATTCAATAATAGGTTAACAATGCAATGCTTTCTGTCCAAGCAATTTCAAATGATGCATTTTTCTCATGACACAAAGATCAGAACTGAGTTTCAAAACAGTTTTCATCTGTCCTCTCTCGAGAACAATTAGACCTTTTGTTCGATGACAATTACTGAGGAATAAGAAAAAAATGTGAATCGTTCCTTTGAGCCCGCCATTTTGCATTCGTGTCGAGGCAGTTTTGAATCGCTCTGTTACCTTTTTTAAACACTTTAATTTCAAATTAGATGATGAACTTTTGAACGATTTTATTTTATAGAACACTTGTAAATAAATAAGAACATTATTCATTTCCAATACTATAACAGTCTTATTTATAAAAATCCCGTGTGTGGATTTTATTTATTCGTAGGTAGTCTCAATATCCATATATTAAGTTATTAACCAGTCCTGTGTTTATTTTA